>CM051238.1:237346840-237946840 GCA_027917425.1 Gastrophryne carolinensis | reverse complement strand
AGTGTTTATGGCAGCACTGGGGGGGTTTCATACAGCGGGCATCCCTACTCAGGTACCCCATTGGTAAAGCCAGCGGCCAGCCCTGGATATTTTTTAGATTCCAGGATGATTGCTGCTGGATTTTGTTTAAAGCAGTAGCGCACCCACACTAACAGGTATGGGGCCACATCGTGACAGGCTAGGGAGGGAGGGGGTGGGGTGGGACCCAGATTGCTGCAGCCCCCCTGCAACCCCCCCCAAATCCTTAACCCCGATTATTGGCCAAAATGTGGTCCTCCAATTGGCTGCTGGTGCTCACTTGACCAGTGGCAGGGAAAAGAAAGCCCCGGTGATTGACAATCAGGGGAATCAGAGGACTGCATTTCAGCCAAAGCATTTCAGAGGGGCACTGCACGAGGGGGAGCACTCCAGCAACCTGAATTCTCCCCCCTTCCCGAGCCTGTCATGTTACATCCACACACCCATAAGGGTGTGGAACCGCTTAAACCCTTTTAAATGCCAAGCCCACAGATTCTATGTGCTTTCCTTTTCCATTATTAAGTGCCAAGCACGAAGAATCAACATTCTTGGCACAAAAAACAAACACCCTGGCCGCTGCAGGGAGGGGCTTGTATGTCATCCATTTCTCCAGGTATAAAAGCTGCTTCCCGCAGCGGCAAGCAAACAAAAAAGCAATTCTGTGAGTACTCACCTGTAGAATTGGTTTTGTTCTTGCATGGCACGGCCCGCTTCGGTATTCATAACAGTTGGGTTATTCCACCACAAAGTGGCGCAGTGGTACTGCAGAAAAGCTGTGGCTTGTCCCGGCTCCCCATAAAAATGGGCTTAACCATAGAGTTCCCCATCGTACACAAGCAGCGAGACAAGAAGCTGGGAGAGAATAAGTAAAAAATGTGAAAAAGGTAAAAGACCCCAATTTACTTGGAACAATCACCATAAAGAGTCAACCAAGAACAACGATAACAAGGGTGGGGCGAAGCGGGACGTGCCATGCAAGAAAAATAAAACAATTCTACAGGTGAGTACTCACAAAATAGCTTTTTTCTTTATTGCATGGCACGGCCTGCTTCGGTATTCATAACAGTTGGGACATCCAAAAGCAGTGTCCAGAGTAGGGTGGGATCCCCAAAGAGTAACAGCCAGTAGTTCAAGTCACTACCGCCTGAAAGACCTTGCGGCCAAAAGCAGCATCCGCTGAGGCCTTAACATCAACCTTGTAAAACTTTGTAAAGGTATGAACAGAAGACCAAGTAGCGGCCTTGCAAACTTGTTCAACAGAAGCTTGGGGCTGAAAAGCCCAAGAGGCACCAATAGCACGAGTAGAATGAGCAGTAATTCTAAAGGGAGGTTCCTTTCCCTTATAGGGAGAATAGCCAGAATAGGCTTGAACCACCGCCTGACGGATCCACTTGCTGATAGTGGATTTAGCCGGATGCAAACCCTTTCTAGGTCCAGAAGTGAGAACAAAAATAGCATCAAATTCCTGAAAGGCTCAGTGGCGACAAAATAAAACTTCAGAGCCCTGACCACATCTAGGGAATGCAGAGTCCGCTCCTTGGAATTAGCAGGATTAGGACACAATGAAGGCAAGACAATGTCCTGATTAAGATGAAAAGCAGACACAACCTTTGGCAGGAAGTCCGGCCTGAGCCGAAACACCACCATATCCTGATGCCTCTCAAAATAAAGAGGTTTGATGGAAAGTGCCGCTAGTTCAGAAACTCGCCTTACAGAAGTGATAGCCACCAGAAAGGCTACCTTAAGGGTCAGAATAGACAAGGAAGCATCACGGATAGGCTCAAAGGGAGGCCCTTGCAGGGCAGACAACACCAGATTCAAATCCCAGACTGGTACCAAAGGCTTACGGGGTGGACGCACATGAGAAACACCCTGAAAAAAGGTTTTAACCAACCCGTGATTGGAAAAAGATCTTTGGAAAAAATTGCTAGAGCTGAAACATGGCATTTGAGGGAACTAAGTTGAAGGCCCTGATCCAAACCATGTTGCAAGAATTCCAAAATCTTCCAGGGAAGAGACTTGGACTCACACCAGGCTATGTAAGCATGCCAGACTGTAATAAATAAAGGACGAGGACTTCTTCCTAGCCCGAATCATGGTATCAACAACAGAAGCAGGCAACCCCTTTTTCATCAATATGGAGGTTTCAGCAGCCAAGCCGTTAAAGCCAGAGTTTGTAAATTGGGATGCCGTAGCTGCCCCTGGGTGAGAAGATCTGGATCCTTGGGCAAGATGTGCCGGTCTACTGCCAACCGCACGACATCTGCAAACCAAACTCCTCTTGCCCAACAAGGAGCCACCAGTATGGCTGGTACCCGCTCCTGGGCTATCTTGCGCATGACCCTGCCCAGGAGAGGAAACAGAGGGAACACACAGAGAAGCTGAAACTCCGTCCACGGTATTGCCAAGGCATCCGTGGCGAAGGCCAGAGGATCCTGAGACAGAGACAAATCTGAGAAGTTTGTGATTGTGACAGGACGCAAACAGGTCCACGTCTGGCTGACCCCAGCGGTGACAGAGAGAGAAACACCTGGTTGTTGAGAGACCACTCTCCCAGACGAGACGTCCCCCTGCTCAGGGAGTCCGCCACCTGGTTCTCCACCCCTGGGATGTAGACCGCTGATATGCAGGGAACATGATGTTCCGCCCAAGACAGAATCAGGGACACTTCCTTGAAGGCTCGCTTGCTCCGAGTCCCTCTCAGATGGTTGATGTAGGCAACCGCCGTCTGGTTGTCTGAGGGAATCTGAACAGCCAAACCCCGGAGGTGAGTGGATAGGCGAGAAAGAACCAACCTGATTGCCCTCAGTTCCAGGACGTTGATGGAAGCATAGGCCTCTTGTGGGCCCCACTGACCCTGGAACCTCAGGGACTTCCAGAAGCCTCCCCAGCTGGTCAGACTGGCATCCGTGGTGACAGTTTCCCAGCACGGGGGCAGGAAGGAACTGCCCCCCAGAAGGTTCCTTGAGTCCAGCCACCACGAGAGAGACTGTCTGGCCAGGGGATACAGAACAAATTCCTGATCCAGGGACACAGGGTCCCGATCCCAAACTAACAAGAGGTGCAACTGGAGAGGTCTCATGTGAAACTGAGCAAAGGGGACTGCCTCAAAGCAGGACACCATCAGGCCCATCAACTGCATCCCCTGATGGATGGAGGGATGAAGACACGACAGCAGAGCTCGAGCCTGCAGCTGAAGACCTTCCACCTTCTGCTGAGGAAGGAACACCTTGACCTGAGAGGTATCCAGCGTCATGCCCAGAAAGGTCCTCACAACGGGGACAGAGAAGACTTGGGATAGTTGATCACCCAGCCGAAAGACTCCAGAGTGTATGTCACCATTTGAGTGTCCCGCTCGGCCTGAGGAAAAGACTCTGCCACAATCAGGATGTCGTCCAGGTAAGGAATGATGCGGATGCCCTGGTTCCTTAGCAGAGCCATCACTCCCGCCAGCACCTTGGTGAACACCCGAGGTGCCGAGGTGATACCGAAGGGTAGAGCCACAAACTGGTAATGCCGATTCTGCAGCTTGAACCTTAGGAACCTCTGATGACCTGGGAAGATAGGCAAATGAAGATAAGCATCCTTGATGTCTACAGTGGTCATGAAGTCACCTGGGCGAAGGGTACTTACAGCAAAGTGCAGCGTCTCCATGCGAAAATGTTTGAATCTGACAAATTTGTTGAGGCCCTTCAGATCCAGAATGGGCCGTCCTTTTTGGGGGCCGTGAAAAGATTGGAATAGCACCCCTGACCTCTTTCTTGATGAGGCACCAAACAAATGACTCCGGACTATTAACAGGCAATGAACAGCCAGAAGCAATCCCTGAGCGGACAGGGCCTTTCTTGTAACCGGAGGACACTACCTCCTAAATCCACCGGTCTGAGACCCGGGACGACCACGGGTTCTGCCACGACCCCAAGAATCTCTGCGACCACTGGAGAGGAGGGAGCCACGGCCCCCTCTGGGAATGCGAAAGGAAGGGAGGGGGGCAGAGGACCCCCGAAAGTGCCGAGACTGCCTCCTACGCTGAGGCAGCCTTCCATCCTTGGCTAGAACATCAAGACATTCTCCAAACAGCCACAGCCCCACAAAGGGGAGGCCAGTGAGAGCTTTCTTAGCCGCAGCGTCAGCTGCCCACTGGCGCAACCAGACAGAGCGGCGCATAGCCACCAAGAGCGCAGAGGTCCTTCCACACAGCATCATCTATAGCAGTAAGGATAAAGGCCACAAAATCAGTGCAAAGTAAGAGTAAGAGTCTTATATTCCCCCCCCACACTACCAGTGGTTGTGCCATCAATGAGACGCTTAAGCAGTTTCTTAAGGACAATAGCAGTAATGGTGGCAGCACATACAGGGCGCAAGCCAGCCCCCACACAGGTAAAAGCATGGCAGGCCACTTGATCCATGCGCTGGTCCTCACCGTCCCTCAGAGTGGTAGTGTCAGGGGAAGGCATGACCGAAGAATTGGACAAGCCTATCACAGGAGCGTCTACTTCAGGGGGAAATGACCACCTCTTAACAAGATCAACGGGAATCGGATACCTTTTATCCAAACCCTTGGGCACCGCAGGCAACTTGTTAGGACGTTCCCATTCTTTAAGCACCAAGGTGGTAAAATGTTCCTGCTCAGGGAACTCTAGACGCCGTTTACCAGGGCGAAAAAGCACTCCCTGCTTTCTTTTAGCTACCTCAGGGGAAGCAATGTGCAAAATTTCAAAAATATGTAACAGCAGATTATCAGTGTCATCAGAGTACCATGATTCCTCTCAGGACGCAGACCCAGGGTCACTATCACAACCCTCATGCTGGTTCCCAGAGGAGTCAGAATCCTGGGAGAGCTCCCCCATCTCAAGGGGGTCACCACATACATCTCAGAAAGGGGAGCAGGCCTGGGGTCCAGGTGTCTCTTCTTGCCAGAGGCCTTCCTATGAACAGTCCTGGCAAGCTGCTTTTCAATGTTAGCTCCCGCAGAGCCAAATCAGAATGTGACTCCCTGCCAATATTCCCCTCACTGGGGCCCAATTGTAGGAGCGGGGAAGTAGGTGAAGCCGAGTGAGGGGCAGAGCTGGGAAGCGAAGCAGGCAAACCAGCTTGAAGCGCAAGGACACTTTCAGGGCACAGCACGCACCCTGTGACACTGTTACTCACAGGGGATACCCCACACATGGAACAGAGCCGTGCTTGCCCCGAAGGCCATGCAAGCGCGATATTCCCAGAAGCCTCCATATGGTGATTAGCACAGGCACAATAGGCCAGCAGTGGGTACAGGCTTAAGACACCCGGGATACCCTCCCATGGGAAGCCCCCAGAAGTTAATAAAGGGGGAATGAGCGGGAGGAAGGAGTGGAGCCGGGAGAAACCACAACCCAATGGTATCCCGCCTGAAAGACATAAGTAAAAAACACATGAGCATCCCGCAGCAAATACACCCCGATTGAAAAAAAAAAAAACCTCACCCCAAGGGCGACTCACGGACCATAGACACAGCGGGGTCACACAGGCACGCACCGCTGGTTAGGGCGACCCGCCGGAGAAAGCAGCGCTGCAGCCAGGAAGGGAGAAATACGGACGCGCAGCTCGTCCAAAATGGCGCCGGCAAAGGTACCTCAAGGCCCCCTCCGAAGAGCACGAAAAACTGCGCTCATGTGACCCGGCCGGCGCCATGACAAAGCAAAATCACCTCAGGTTATAGCACCCACAACCACGGAACGCAGTACAAAGAGTTGCGGCAGCTAAAAACACCAGAAAAAACACCAAAAAACGTAAAAACACCACAGATATGACTACTCGCCGCCACCCCCCCCTCCCCCCCAACCAAGTTTGGGGGGGGGGGGGGGAGAGAGAGAGAGAAGCAGCGGCAAGCAGCCATGGTCAGGGAGGGAGGGGGGACCCAAAGGAAAAAGAGAGGACACAGTCCCCAAACTACTTACCCCCTCAGAAGCTAGGACAGAAACTCTGCATCCCTATTAGGCTCACCATAAAGCCTATGGCCGGCTACCCTTTGTTTTACAGGGTCTGCGGCTTGGAGCAGCGCTCCAGGAGCACTTGACCCTAGTGCTCTTCTACCTTCACCCGATCTGTCAGCCAAGGCTGGGAGGCAGCGAGGGTCCAGAAACGGGTGGAAATAGACTTGCAGGCCCTGCAGGCTTGGTTGCCTAGCTCACCTGCGCAAGAGAGAGTGCCATCTGCTAACTTCGCAGTCCACTGCAGAGAGAACACTGGTGAACTCTATGGTTAAGCCCGTTTTTATAGGGAGCCGGGACAAGCCACAGCTTTTTAGCAGTACCACTGCGCCACCTTGTGGTGGAATAACCGAACTGTTAAGAATATCGAAAAGGGCTGTGCCATGCAATAAAGAAAATAGTGATCAGTGGATGCAGGTGGCATTGCCAGGGGACTCTGTTCCCCTGCCCTCTACCGTTTACCACCGGTTGCTAGTGGCAGTGGGGTGATCTGCGAGGGACAGTGAGCTACGTTTATTTAAAAAAAAGCCATTTAATAAAGGATATTTTCTCTGGCTGGGTCTGTGTTTTTTTACATTTAACCCTTTGTAAACTGGTAAGGCATCCATGAGAGTGACAACATCTCTAGGTAGGCTGCCACTGAACTAGACTAATATAGATTAATATTCAATTATTGCCTTCTTGGGTATTCATTGCTTCCAGAAGGTATTTAAAGGCTTCAGTCTTCGTCACTATACGTCACTATCACTAGCTGACTTGTATCAATCTCTTTTAGGACCTGTTTTTTCAGTTCGTAATCAAGATAAAAAAAGTAGCATCCAAAGGTTTATATTTTTATATAAAGTAGATATGGCACGAACATATAAATCAGTGCCTTATGAAGTACACAGTGGCTCACATTTGTTTTAAAAAAAAACATTTTTAAAGTTCTTGGCAGCAACAGGCTCAGGAATACTTACTATGCTGCGGAATCATTCAGCTGATATTCTCTTGATCTGTTGAAGCAGGCCTGTACCCCACCATCTTTCCATAACCGTTTTATAACGCCGGCTAGCTCCGCTGTCATAAAACCTTCCTCTGCTGCTCCAGCCAGAACGAAAAGCTGACGTGCATCATCCTGTCAAAGAGTTATAGCAATTATAAAGGAGGCTAAAAAAATATCCACATCAATTTTCACTACTCTGCTGTGAGATACAGAAAACCTTTCAAAAAGGTTGGGAAAAACATTTACTGTATCCTTTATCATAGTGATATATTGATGGATTTTAGAACTTTCTAAAAATACAATTCTGTGATTACTCACCTGTAGAATTGGTATTATATGTATACAGCACGTCCTGTTCCAGAAGATACTCCTTACACTTGGGATATACTCCAGTAGATGGCGCTGGACTGCAGAGACAGAAAAGTAGCTCCTCCCGGTCCCAAATATACCCGGGACCTCCCACAAAATCCCCAGTATTGAAAAGCAGTTAGCAAGCGACCAGGAAAACTATAACCATTATATGAAAATTTGAACATAAGAACAATCACCATAAAGAGGTAACTAAAGATAATGATAACAAGGGTGGGGTGGAACAGGACGAGCTGTATACATATAATACCAATTCTACAGGTGAGTAATCACAGAATTTTATTATTCTAAGTATACAGCACGTCCTGTTCCAGAAGATATTCCTTACACTTGGGACATCCAATAGCAGTGTCCGTAAGGTAGGGTGGGATCCCCAAAAGTAACAGCAGCCAGTTTAAACCACTACCGCATGCAGAACCTTGCGGCCAAAAGCAGCATCAGCTAAGGCGCTAACATCAACCTTGTAAAACTTTGAAAAGTATGAACAGAAGACCAAGTAGCGTCCTTGCAAACTTGTCCAACAGAAGCCTGGTGCTGAAAAGCCCAAGAGGCACCAATAGCACGAGCTAAGGCTCCTTCCCCTTAGCAGAGTAGGCCTGTATCACAGCCTGACGGATCCACTTGCTGATAGTGGACTTAGCTGGAGCCAGACCCTTCTTAGGTCCAGACGGAAGCACAAAAAATACAATTCTGTGAAATACTCACCTGTAGAATTGGTATTATAAGTATACAGTACATCCTGCTCCAGATATAGTACTTACACTAGGGTTATCCTCTGCCAGATGGCGCTGCACTGCAGAGACATGCAAAACAGGCTCCTCCCAGCCCCTCAAATACCCGGGGACCTCCCACAAATCCCCAGCATTGAAAAGCAGTGAACAAGAAGCCGGGAGAATTTAACCACCAAAAAACTGGTAACTATAACAATCATAACAATCACCATACAGGGGATTCAGAATAATGCAAAAAACAGGGTAGGGTGGAGCAGGTCATACTGTATACTTATAATACCAATTCTACAGGTGAGTATTTCACAGAATTGTATTATTCTTAGTATACAGTATGTCCTGCTCCAGATATAGTACTTACACTAGGGACATTCAATAGCAGTGTCCATAAAGTAGGGTGGGATCCCCAACAAAAAAGGCAACAGCAGACAGTTAAAAGCACTGTCACCTGCAACACCTTGCGGCCAAGACAGCATGAGCTGAGGCCCTAACATCAACCTTGTAAAACTTTTGAAAAGGTATGAACAGAAGACCAAGTAGCGGCCTAGCAAACTTGTTCAACAGAAGCCTGGTGCCGAAAAGCCCAAGAGGCACCAAAAGCACGAGTAGAATAAGAAGTAAAGTGGAATAGGCCTGAGTAACAGCCTGACGAATCCAATCGCTAACAGTAGACTTGGCAGAAGCCAAAAAACCTTTCCTAGGACCAGAAGGAACCATCCCATCCAAGTAATGACCAGGCCCAAAGCCGCCTAGCCCCCCCGAGATCAGACGAGATCGGGCACATTGGATGGAGTGGCCGTAGGCCCAAAGGAGCATCAGTTCTCCTAAAGGACACAGCGACTACCAAGGAAAAAACTTCCAACACCTGTTCAAGGAATGCAGAACCCTTTCCTCAGCGTTGCTAGGAATAACGCACAGAAGGAAGAATAATATCTTGAATCAATGAACATAAGACACCACCTTAGGCAGAAAGTCCGGCTTAAAGCCGAACACCACCTTATCCTGGTGTATCTCCAAGAATGTGGGCTAGATAGACCCAACAGGGACCATAGGATTACTTGGGGGACGCACATGAGTAACCCCCTGAAAGAAAGTCCTAACCAAGGAAAACTGAGCAAAAGA
Organism: Gastrophryne carolinensis; assembly: GCA_027917425.1. Taxonomy (NCBI): domain Eukaryota; kingdom Metazoa; phylum Chordata; class Amphibia; order Anura; family Microhylidae; genus Gastrophryne; species Gastrophryne carolinensis. Next base: position 237,937,652 of record CM051238.1, on the reverse strand, counting down.
CTTCTACAGGAAGGCGGACAGGGCAGAACCTGACCCTTCAGAGTACTGAGTTGGAGAACCAACTCCAACCCATGCTGTAATAACTCTAGAACCCTGGGAACAGAGAACGCCCGACAGGAAAGAGACCTAGACTCACACCAATAAATATGGGTACGCCATACCCTATAATAGATGGAAGAAGAAGCTTGCTTCTAGTCTTCCCATAGTCTCAATCACAGAGACAGATAAGCCTGTCTCCTCAAGATGGATGTTTCAAGTGGACCAACACCCACGGGTGATCGGCCCGGGAAGATCACCTCCCTCCCCGCGGGACATCCCGATCTCGGATGTCCCGCGGGGAGGGAGGTGATCGGCCCGGGAATCTTATAGATTCCCGGGCCGATCACAGTGGGTGTTGGTCCACTTGACACTTGAAAAACCCCCCCAAACACCCCAAACTCCTTACCTTATCTTCGTCTGTGAATGGCCGGCGCGGGCACGCGCGCGTCAAGAGGGACGCGCGGGAGGCGGCGGCGGAGGAGCCGCTTGTCCGCGGCTTGTCCGTCGGCGCTGGGAGCGGGGAGAGGTGAGTTGTTCGGGGGGGGGTTTCACACAGCGGGGCACCCCGATCGGGGGTGCCCCACCGAAGTGGACCAAGACCCAGGATAGTCAAAATCCTGGGTGTTGGTCCACTTTCAGCAGTCAGGCCGTCTAGGCCAGAGTCTGTAGATTGGGGTGACGAACAGGGGCCCTGAGTGAGCAGAGCCGGCACTCCTGGCAGAACGCACAGATCTACTGCCCTCAGTACCACGTCTGCGAACCACACTCTACTAGGCCACCCGGGGGCCACCAGAATCACTGGTCCCCCCTTCCAGAGCAAACTTGCGCAGAAACCTGCCTAGCAGGAGGAATGGAGAAAAGACATACAGAACAGAATGTCCTGCCATGACGTTACTAAGGCATCATGAACACGGCCAGAGGATCCTGGGACAGGGAAACAAGGGCCGAGAGCTTGTGATAGTGACGGGGCACAAACAGATCCACAACTGGTTGGACCCCATAGTGACACAGGGATTAGCACATCCTGTCGCAGAGGAACCCCCACCGGAGCGAATACTACGGATATGCAGGGAACATTGTCCTCCACCCAAATCAGGATCAGAGACACTTCCTGGAGGACCCTCCTGCTCCAGGTCCCTCCCAGATGATTAATGTAGGCCACTGTCGTCAGACAGGCCGAGCGCCCCCGAACAGGCAGGCCCTGAAGAGGAGTGGTCAAGCGAGATAGAACCAACCTGAACACTCACTGTTTCAAATATTGATAGGTGTATGGACCTCCTAAGGGCCCCACCTCCCCCAGAACCGCAGGGAGTTTCCGAAGAAACCCCCCCCCCCCCCCCTTCAACCTGATTGGCATCCATGGTGACCGTCTCCAGGAAGGGGCAAGAACTGCCCCCAGACAGGTTCCTTGAGTTCAACCACTCCAAGAGGGAGAGATTTAGGGGTACTGATTACTGATAGCTGCAAGATGAGTCGACAGTGTAGCCAGGCAGTGGGAAAAGCAAGCAGGATGCTCGGCTGCATAGCTCGAGGCATCACCAGTAGGAAGAGGGAGGTTGTGATGCCGCTGTATAGAGCCCTGGTAAGGCCACAGCTAGAATACTGTGTGCAGTTCTGGAGACCTTACCTGCAAAAAGACATTATTCAAATAGAACGTGTCCAAAGGCGGGCAACGAAAATGGTGGAAGGACTTACTTAAAACTTATCAGGAGAGACTTAAAGAACTTAATTTGTACAGTCTGGAGGAAAGAAGGGAGAGGGGGGGACATGATTGAGACCTTTAAATATGTGAAAGGATTGAATAAGGTTCAGGAGGGAAGTGTTTTTAAGAAGAAACTTAATGATAGAACAAGGGGGCACAACCTGAAGCTAGTCGGGGGGAAGATCAGGAGCAATGTTAGAAAATATTATTTTACAGAAAGAGTAGTAGATGCTTGGAACAAACTTCCAGCAGAGGTAGTTAAAAAATCAACAGTCACTGAATTTAAACATGCCTGGGATAAGCACACATCTATCCTAAGATAAAGAGTACATACAGTATACACATAAGGGCAGACTAGATGGAACGTAAGCTCTCCTTCTGCCGTCAACCTTCTATGTTTCTATGTTTCTCCTTACCAGGGGGGAAAGCACACAGACCCTGCTCCAGGGATGCTGGATCCCTGTCCTGTACCAACAATAGAAGTTGCAGAAGGGCCCAAGGGGGGCTGAGCATAAGGAACCTCTTCTGAGCAAGCCACCAACTGGCCCACCAGCTGCATTCCTGCCTGGTGAAGGGACGGGGAAAGCTATGAGGGACTGAGCCCATGCAACCAGATTGTCCACTTTATTGCTGAGGAAGGAAGATTCTTGCCTGAACCGTATCCAGATTCATTCCTAGGAATGGAGTTACCAATTAAGGGGACAACGAGGACTTGGGGTGATTGATCACCCATCCAAATGACTCCCAATGGACACCACCAGCCGAGTATCCAACTCAGCCGGACGTAGAGACTGGGAAGTGAAAAAGACGTCCAGGTAGGTCATCGCACGGATGCCCCTTGGTCTCACCAGAGACATCAACCCCGTAAGCACCTTGGTGAGCACTCTGGGAGCTGAAGAGAGGCCACATAACAAGGCCACAAATTAGCAGTGTTGGACTTCCAACGCGAACCTGAAGAGCCTCGGTGTCCAGAAGACACAGGGATGCGAAAATAAGCATCTTTGATCTCCACAGACGGCAAGAAGCCCCCTGGGCGCAAGACGCTGATGGCCCATCTCAGAGTTTCCATGCAGAAACTGCCTGTAATTGGGGAATTGCCGAAAATCTGTGAATCCAGAATGGGCCAGACTGACCCATCCTTTTGGGGAACTGTGGAAAGGTTGGTGTAGCGGCCCCTGCAAGTGACCCCCAGACCCAGCAGGCCTTGCATGGCCTGCACCAGCACCTGAACAGAGGCAGGGACCAGGAGTACCCAGGACCTGTTAATCTTGGAGGAGGCAGCGCAGCAAACTATCTTGTATCCGGAGGACACTACCTCCTGAATCCACCAGTAGGGATTGACGCTATAAAGCAACCCTGGATGTCCCAATGACCCGCTAGGGAAGTGGGAGAATTTTACAAGGCCTGCTATCAATTACACCGGGCCGGGAGAAGCCAATGGTGTTCACCAGTCTGAAAGACACAATGAGAAGAGAATGGTGTCAGAACCTAAACACTACAATGAGTATAAGCCGCCCGCGAGGGCACTTACGGACCACGGTAAACAGGAACGTCACACGCGTCGAGCGCGAATAGACAAAATGGCGCCGTGTACCTCGAAGGGCGGATCAGAGCGTGCCATGACGCGGAGCGCGCCAGACCAGGCCCCACCCTCCCGAAGAGCAAGAAGTCCAACCAGCAGCCAATGAGAAGCCAGAGGCGTCTGAGGTAACGCCGCCGCCCGGCGCGGAACATCCAGCTAAGGAAAAAGCGCGCGCAGCGGCAGCAAATACACAAGTTGTACCTCATGTACTATGATACTGCCGCTGCGCAAGTTAAATATAAAACAGCGTCTGACACCAATCACAAGTCAAAAAGACATTCCAATGCATGAATCACAATGCAGTGGCACCAACAACCCCCCCCCCCCCTTCTTTCCCCCCCGAGCTACGGGGGGAATGAGGGAGGATGGCGGCCTTTTGTAAAGGGCCCACCGCTATACGGGGCATGGGGCAATAATGCGGGAGGGGCAATACATAGAGGCTTACCATCAGCCTATACCGCTTACCCTTTGGTGGGGGACTGCGGTGGAGCAGCGCTACGTAAGCACGCAAGGTGCTGCCTACCTTCACCCAACCAGCGCAGCCCAGGCTGGGAGGCACATCACAAAGAGGACAGGTGGGAATAGTCCAACAGGGCCGCAGGCTTCAATAGCCCCGCTCACCTGCGAGAGAGTGATACTTCATGTCTTTGCAGTCAGCACTGCAGAGAAATCTGGAGATTAGTGGGAGGTCCCCAGGTATTTGAGGGGCCGGGAGGAGCCTGTTTTGCATGTCTCTGCAGTGCAGCGCCATATGGCGGAGGATAACCCTAGTGTAAGTACTATATCTGGAGCAGGACGTACTGTATACTAAGAATAGAGCATCAGCCTTCCTGAAAGATTCAGTAGCCACCAAATAGAACTATAGAGTTCTGACTACGTCCAAAGAATACAAAACCCTTTTCTTAGGGTTACTGGGATTAGGACACAGACAAGGCAAAACAATGTCCTGATTGAGATGAAAGGCAGAAACAACCTTAGGCAGAAAATCTGGCTTAAAACGAAACACCACCTTGTCCTGGTGTCTCTCAAAATAAGGAGGTTTGATGGAAAGCGCGGCCAACTCAGAAACACTCCTAACAGAAGTGATAGCCACCAAAAAGACCACCTTAAGTGTGAGAATGGACAAAGGAGCCCCTTGCAAGGGCTCAAAGGGAGACCCCTGCAGGGCAGATAAGACCAAGTTCAAGTCCCAGACTGGTAAAATAGGCTTACGTGGGGGACGCACATGGGTAACTCCCTGGAAAAAGGTCTTGACCAGGGGATGCTGAGCAAAGGATCTTTGGAAAAAATTTGTCAAAGCAGACACATGGCCTTTCAGAGTACTGAGCTGAAGGCCCATATCCAAACTATGTTGGGGAAACTCCAGAATCCTAGGAATAGAAAACACATGACAGGGAAGAGAGTGGGACCTCTTCCTAGCCCTGATCATGGTATTCACCACCGAGGCAGGCAGCCCTTTTACCATCAAGATGGAGGTTTCAACAGCCACAACTTCAAAGCCAGCGTTTGTAAATTGGGGTGGCGTAGATGTCCCTGAGTGAGCAGATCTGGAACCCGCGGCAGGGTGTACTGATCTACTGCCAACTGCACGATGTCTGCGAACCACACTCTTCTTGGCCAACAGGGGGCCACCAGGATGGTTGGCACCCCTTCCTGAACTATCTTGCGCAGCACCCTGCCCAGCAGTGGAAATGGGGGAAACACATACAGGAGCTGGAACCTCGTCCAAGACATTGTCAGGGCATCCGTGGCCAAGGCCAGAGGATCCTGGGACAGAGAGACAAAGACTGGAAGCTTGTGACGGGGTGCAAACAGATCCACATCTGGCTGACACCAGTGGTGGCACAGGGAGCGAAACACCCTGCTGCTGAGGGACCACTCTCCCAGATGAGAGGTCCCCCCTGCTGAGGGAGTCTGCATCCAGATTCTGCACCCCTGGGATGTACACAGCTGAGATGCAGGGAACATTTTCCTCTGCCAAGGACAGTATCAGGGGCACTTCCTTGAGGGCCCTCTTGCTCCAGGTCCCTCCCTGATGATTGATGTAGACAACCGTCTTGTCCGAGCGGACCTGAACAACCAGACCCTGCAGGTGTGGGGTTAAGTGGGCGAGAACCAACCTGATTGCCCTCAATTCCAGAATGTCGATAGGGGCATGGGCCTCCTGAGTGCCCCACTGACCCTGGAATTTCAGGGACTTCCAGAGTCCCCCCCAACCTGTCAGACTGGCATCCGTGGTGACAGTCTCCCAACAGAGGGCCAGAAAGGACCTGCCCCCCAGCAGGTTCCAGAGACCAGCCACCACACTAGAGACTGCCTGACCTGAGGGGACAAGACAAACGTCTGATCCAAGGACACAGGGTCCCGATCCCATACTGACAAGAGGTGAAGCTGAAGAGGCCTCATGTGGAACTGAGCATATGGGACCGCCTCAAAGTAGGACACCATCAGGCCCACCAGCTGCATTCACTGCCTGATGGATGGATAGGGACAAGACAGCAGGAGCTGAACTTTCTCTTGCAGGACCTCCACCTTCTGCTGAGGAAGAAAGATCTTGACCCGAGCTGAATCCAGAATCATGCCCAGAAAAGATTTCACCATGGAAGGAGACAGGGAAGATTTGGGGTGATTGATCACCCAGCCGAATGACTCCAGTGTGGACACCACCCGCTGAGTGTCCAGCTCTGCCTGATGGAAGGACTGAGAAGCGATAAGCATGTCGTCCAGGTAGGGGAGAATGCGAATGCCCTGAGATCTCAGCAGGGCCCTCACTCCTGCCAGCACCTTAGTGAAGAGTCTCCATGCGAAAGTGTCTGAATATGACAAACTTGTTGAGAAGCTTTAAATCCAGGATAGGTCTGATGGACCCATCCTTTTTGGGCACAATGAAAATATTGGAATAACAGCATTTGCCCCTTTCCTTCAAGGGCACCTGACAGATGACACCTAGATCTAGAAGGCCTTGGACAGCCAGGGAGAGACACTAGGCTGACAAGGGGTTTTGAGCTAAACGAGATTTGATGAATCTTGGGGGTGGCCAGGCCGCAAACTATCTTGTAACCGGAGGATGCTACCTCCTGAATCCACCGGTCTGAGACATGACGCCTCCAGAGTCAAGAGCCGAAGCCGTCCCCCCACCCGGATGGGTGAGGGCGCCCCTTCATGCCTGAGGGGGCTTGGAGGAGGACTTAGTCTTGGGACCCCAGGAGGGGCCAGGGCGGCCACGTCCTCTACCCCTGCCCCAAAAATCTCCACGTGCTTCAGCAAAGGAAGCTCCTCATCCAATTATGGAGCCCCTGAAGGAAGGAGAAAAGGCACCTGAACCCCGAAAGGACCGAGGCTGCCTTCTACGCTGAGGTAATTTGCCACCCTTAGCAAACAAGTCCAAATGTTCCCTGAAGAGGCGCAGCCCCTTGAAGAGCCTTTTGGCAGCATTGTCAGCTGCCCACTGGCGCAACCAGACCGAGCGGTGTATCGCCACCAACAAGGCAGATGCCCTGCCACACATTCTGATGGTATCATCCAGGGCAGAGAGAACATATGCAACAAATTCCTCACATCGCAGAAGAGCTCTATACTCCGTGATAGCAGAGGCACAGACCGGACGGAGCGAACTCCCAACACAGGCAAAGGCATGGCTAGCCAGCTGATCCGTGCGCCTGTCTTTCCCATCTCTCAATGTAGTAGTGTCAGGGGAATGCATGACAGATGTGTTAGACAACCCCAGAACTGGCGCATCCACCTCTGGAGGACATGACCAACGTTTAACCATTTCAGCAGGAAAGGGATACCTCTTATCCCAACTCTTTGGTACCAAGGGAAGCCGGCTAGGCCGTTCCCACTCCTTGAGAATCAGATTATTAAAGTGAGTTTGTTCAGGAAATTCCAAACGTGGCTTAACAGTATGAAAGAGCTCCCCCTGCTGCCGCAGGGCCACGGCAGGAGGAGAGATACAGAGTACTTCAAAAATTTGAGCCAAAAGTCTGTCAGTATCATCTGAAGCCCATGGGTCAGATCCAGACTTAGCATAACCCCTGGGCTGATCGTCAGATGATTCTGAATCAGAGAATAATTCCCCTTCTTCCGATGGGGTATATCCAGTAATGTCAAAAAACTCCTCAGCTTTCATAGGAAAGAGAGTAACACCGGGTGCCAGATGCCGCTGCTTAGCAGGAGCCTTACGCAGACCAAAACCAGCAATATGCCTTTCAATGCTGGCTACCCTTGTAGCCAAATCAGGTTGAGACTCCCCACTGGTATGCACCTCACTGGGAGTCAGGTGTAAGTGTGGGGGGGTAGGCGAAGCCAGAGGGGTGGGTAGGCGAAGCCAGAGGGGGCGCAGCACTAGGCCCAGCCGCAGGTAAACCAGACTGCAGGGCAAGTACCTGCTGGGCGCAGGGTACACAAACCCTGACATAATCACTTATAGGGGTTACCCCACACGCCACACACAGCCGGGCTTGTCCCGAAGGAACCCCGAGCACATTATCATGAGAAGCCTCCATATGGGGATTATCACGGCACAACAGGCCAATAGGGATTGACGCTAATAAAAGCAACCCGGGATGCCCCAATAACCTGCTAGGGAAGTGGGAGTAATGGTATGTAATAGCCCTCCAATAAGAGTTAACACTAAATAGAGGGGATAGGACTGGGAGAAACCACAAAGTTTGACCCGTCTGCAAGACATAAGCAAAAGATCCCATAAGCAATATGCAATACAGATATGTACATAAATAAATCAGCTTGCAGGGGCACTTACGGACCACGATAGTGAGACGCCAGGCACGTGCAACAGAGAATTAAAATGGTGCCCGCATAAACCTCGAGGGGCGGGCCGCAGTGATGCAAAACGCGTCATCTGCAAGGCCCGCCCCCCAGAAGAGCGTGAAAACGCACCCACCTGACAAGATTAGCCAATGATGGCGCAGCAGTACCTGAGGTGATGTCGCCACCGACCGGGGAGCGCAGTACAAACGTGCGGCGGCGGCGAAAGAAACCAGTGCAATCAATTCAACAGGGATCAAACACAACACACAATATATATAGAAAAGACCTACAGAGAACTACAAGGGAGAGCGAGGGGGAAGCAACGGTCAGCCTAAAGGGAGCCAACTGTGGGGACAGGGGGCGAGGGGCAATAAATGCGGGAGGGGCATCCCATAAGGCTCACCATGGGCCTATACCGCCTACTCTTTGGTGGGGGGACTACGGTTGGAGCAGCGCTCCTTAGCGCCTGACAGCGGTGCTGCCTACCTTCACCCGAACCAGAGCAGCCTGAGCTGGGAGGCAGTAGAAGGAAACGGGTGGGAATAGTCCTACAGGGCCGCAGGCTAATAGCCCCGCTTACCTGTGAGTAGAGAGAGCCATCTTCTAGTCATCGCAGCCAGGACTGCAGAGAAGAACTGACCGCTAGTGTGGTTCATTTGTGTTCTCACTACAAAGATGTGATAAATGTGGTGCAAAATGTCATATGTATATACAAACATACAAAGGCAGCAAACATTATTTAAACGAAGAAATACACTTATAACACCCCTCAGGGATGTCCAAAATCAGGCATTAGTACTCAGTCCGAAATCCAGTGACGCATGAACCTCCCAATATTATCATTAAAAATTGGAATTTCTACAGGTATTTCATGGATGGGCAACCAGGGATGCCTAGGAGGTTGGCGATAAAATCTCCCAGTAGGTAGTATTGGCCATAGGGCCAAATTTATAAGGAAACGCCGTAAAAAAATTGCTCCATATTGCAGGCGGTACATACATTATGGCCCCGGAACCCATATGTAGTAAGCAGGCCCATGCTGTTTGACTAGCTACCTGCCTTAAACCGGACCTTCACCCTAAATAGGAGCCTATCTTATATGTTTCCCCCCCACCCTGTAAACAGGATCACCAATAGACCTCCCCAGTGTTGACAAGCAGCTATACAAGATAATAAAAGTAAAAAAGGTAACAACCTCAACTAACTTGGAACAATCACCATAAAGAGGCAACCAAGAATAACGATAACAAGGGTGGGGTGAAGCAGGCCGTGCCATGCATAGTAAAAACAATTCTACAGGTGAGTACTCACAGAATTGTATTTTTCCTATTGCATGACACGGCGTGCTTCAAAAAGTCCTTACGTATGGGACATCCAATAGCAGTGTCCGTAAGGTAGGGTGGGATCCCCAAAAAATAGAAGCAGGCAGTTAAAACCACCACCGCCTGAAGTACTTTGCGACCAAAGGCAGCATCAGCCAAGGCCTTAACATCAACCTTGTAAAACTTGGAAAAGGTATGAACAGAAGACCAAGTCGCGGCCTTACAAACTTGTTCAACAGAAGCTGGTGCTGAAAGGCCCCAGAAGCACCAATAGCATGAGTGGAATGAGCAGTAACCCGGAAAGGAGGAACCTTCCCTTTAGCAAAATAGGCCTGTACCACCGCCTGGCGAATCCACTTGCTTATAGTAGATTTAGCCGGAGGCAAGCCCTTCCTAGGTCCCGCAGGAAGAACAAAAAGAGCATCAGATTTCCTAAAAAACTCAGTAGCCACCAAGTAAAACTTCAGAGCCCTGACGACATCCAGAGAATGCAGGGTCCGTTCCTTGGAATTAGCAGGGTTAAGACACAAGGAAGGTAAGACAATGTCCTGATTGAGATGAAAAGCAGACACAACCTTGGGCAAGAAATCCGGCTTAAGCCTAAACACCACCATCTTGATGCCGCTCAAAATAAGGAGGTTTAATGGAAAGCGCCGCCAGCTCAGAGACTCGCCTGACTGAGGTAATAGCCACTAAAAAGGCCACCTTAAGAGTCAGAATGGGTAACGCCGCCCCACGGATAGGCTCAAAGGGAGGACCCTGCAGAGCAGACAACACCAGATTCAAGTCCCAAACCGGTAGCATAGGCTTACGTGGCGGACGCACATGAGTAACTCCCTGGAAAAAAGTCTTAACCAAGCGATGGTTGGCAAAGGATCTTTGGAAAAAAATTGCCAGAGCTGACACCTGTCCCTTGAGGTTACTAAGTTGAAGGCAGAATCCAAACCATGTTGTAAAAATTCAGCAAACACCCGACAAAGGAAGAGACTTGGACTCACACCAGGCAATGGAAGCATGCCAAACCCTGTAGTAGATAAAAGACAAGGACTTCTTCCTAGCCCGAATCAAAATAACAACAACAGAGGCCGGCAACCCCTTATCCATCAAGATGGAGGTTTCAGCAGCCAAGCCGTCAAACCCAGCGTCTGTAAATTGGGATGGCGCAGCTGTCCCTGAGTGAGAAGATCTGGATCCTTGGGCAAAACGTACCGATCTACTGCCAACTGCACGACGTCTGCGAACCACACCCTCCTTGGCCAACAGGGGGCCACCAGAATGGCTGGTACCCCTTCCTGGGCTATCTTGCGCAGTACCATGCACAGCAGAGGAAAGGAAGGGGACACAGAGGAGCCGAAACTCCGTCCATGGAATCGCTAGCGCATCCGTGGCGAAGGCCAGAGGATTCTGCGACAGGGAGACAAATCTTGGAAGCTTGTGATTGTGGCGGAACGCAAACAGGTCCACATCCAGGTGACACAGGGAGTGAAATACCTTGATGTGGAGGGACCATTCCCCCAGCCGAGACGTCCCCCTGCTCAGGGAGTCTGCCTCCTGGTTTTCCACCCCTGGAATGTAGACCGCCGAGATGCAAGGGACATTCTCTTCCGCCCAAGACAGAATCAGGGACAATTCCTTGAGGGCTCGCTTGCTCCGAGTCCCTCCCTGATGATTGATGTAGGCAACCGCCATCTAGTTGTCCGAGCGGATCTAAACAGCCCAACTCCGAAGGTGCGTGATCAGCTGAGAAAGAACCAAACTGATCGCCCTCAGTTCCAGGACATTGATGGGAGCATGGGCCTCCTGGGGGCCCCACCGACCCTGGAACTTCAGAGACTTCCAAAAGCCCCCACCAACCGATCAGACTGGCATCTGTGGTGACAGTTTTCCAGCACGGAGGCAGAAAGGTCCTGCCCACTAGAAGGTTCCTTGAGTCCAGCCACCAAGAGAGGGACTGTCTGGCCAGGGGGGACAGAGCAAAATCCTGATCCAGGGACACAGGGTCCCAAACCCAAACTGACAAGAGGTGCAACTGAAGAGGTCTCATGTGAAACTGAGAAAAGGGGACCGCCTCGAAGAAGGACACCATCAGGCCCACTAACTGCAACCCCTGCTGGATGGAGGGATGGGGACACAGGAGCAGAGCCCGTGCCTGCTCCTGAAGGCCCTCCACTTTCTGCTGAGGCAGGAATACCTTGACCTGAGAGGTATCCAGCATCATGCCCAGAAAGGACCTCACCAAAGACAGAGACGGTGAAGACTTGGAAAAGTTGATCACCCAGCCGAAGGACTCGAGAGTGGAGGCCACCACCTGAGTATCCTTCTCTGCCTGAGGAAGAGACTGAGTCAGAATGTCAGCAAGGTAAGGGAGGATGCGAATGCCCTGGTTCTGCAACAGAGCCATCACGCCCACCAGCACCTTGGTGAACACCCAAGGTGATACCGAACGGTAAAGCCACGAACTGTTAATGCTGATCCTCTAGAGCGAACCTCAGGAATCTCTGATGACCTGGAAAGATTGGCACATGAAGATAGACATCCTTTATGTCCACGGTGGTCATGAAGTTGCCCGGGCGAAGGGTACTGACAGCCGAGCGTAGCGTCTCCATGCGAAAGTGCTTGAACCTGACTGGTACGCACCTCACTAAGAGTCCGTTGTAAGCGTGGGGGGGGGGGGGTAGGCGAAGCCCAAGGGGGCACAGGCCCAGCCACCGGTAACCCAGACTACAGCGCAAGAAAGGTACACACACCCCGATATCATCACTTATAGGGGATACCCCACATGTCACACACAGCCGGGCTTGTCCCGAAGGAACCCCAAGCACATTATCCTGAGAAGCCTCCAAATGGTGATTATTGTGGCACAATATGCCAAGTCGGGATTGATGCCAATAAGGCTATCCGGGATGCCCCAATAGCCCGCTAGGGAAGTGGGAGATATACAATACAAAAGCCCGCCAATAAGTCCGCGGAGCTGAGTACAAGCGTGCGGCGGTGGCATATAATACAAGCCGGTACAAAAGGCAAAAATGAAAACACATTAAATACATACACCCCCCCCCCCCCCCCCCGAGATCTACCCAGGGGGAGCGAAGGGGAAGAAGTGGACCACCTAAGAGGAGCCTAACTGAGGGGACGGGGGCGAAGGGCACACGGCCGCGGGAAGGGCATCCCATAAGGCTCACCACGGGCCTGTACCGCCTACCCTTTCGTGGGGGACTGCGGTGGGAGCAGAGCTCCTTTGCACCTGGCAGCGGTGCTGCCTACCATCACCCGACCAGCGCAGCCTAAGCTGGGAGGCAGAGAGAGAGAGCGAGTCATCTTCTATCTTCGCAGTCCGACTGCAGACTTGCCCATTCTTGCGCCCTGGTGAAGTGGGCAAGTCCACGGAACGCGTCGGCGGGCCGGCACACACGGGGGGTTCTGAGGCGGGCAGGAGATCATATGCGGTAATGTAAACATTGTCTTTGACATATTCCTCTCTGATTGTTTCCTCATTGCTAGTATATCATCAGTGTCTTCTGGTCTGCCTAGCGGACACTGAGTTAGGATCTAGTTACAGTGATACATCAGGTTAAGTATAATTACTCTTTGATAGTCCCATATCCAGGGAAATTATATGTATAATAGAACACTTCATTGATTATATGTCCATTGTTGGCAATGAGATGAATTACAGGTCCTGATTAACATTTGCTGTAATATATATATATATATATATATATATATATATATATATATATATATCCCAATTATCCACTTTTCTACCCCCCTGTGTCTTAGTAATGTGTGTATATGTTTTTTAACATTGTCATTTTTTGTATTGTTGTGTGCATTGGCTCCCATAGGAGTCCTTTTTTAATTATTAATAAAATTGTACTTTTATAGCATTAGTTATTGTGGTGTAATCATATTATTTAGATATTTCGTGGTGTAATCATATTATTTAGATATTTCGTGGGTAGAGTGCAGACCTTCTGGGGACCTGTGTGGGGCTTCCAGAATCCCCTTTCCAATGGTTGCAACGACTGCAGAAGGAAAACTGGGAATTTGTGGGAGGTTCCTGGCTTTTTATAGGGCCGGGAGATGTCACAAGTCTTTCTGCAGTCCACTGCACCACCTTGTGGCAGATAACCCAGACGTAAGGAATAAGTGAAACAGGACGTGCTGTACACTTGGAAAATCCATGCAGTCCTGGTGGCCAAACCAGTCTGGCAATGCAGGTCGTGGCATTACTCAACTATGAAAAATGTAACACAGCCACAGTAAGTGTTTATACAAATCTACTTAGGGCAACTTTATGGCACAGTTAGCAGAGTGACTCAGGTTTAAAGGCAGCAGAAAACTTGAATGAGTGCCATGTTGGCACAGCTATGTTTCCAGTATAGCAAAGGATGATCAGCAAATGATAGGTGTGTCACAGCAGTGTTACAAGCTACATCATGAACATAATATATATTTATTATATATATTAATTGTGCTAGATCCTTCTGGATAGGTGTAAACAACTGTAAATAGTCGCGATTTAGTGGGTATTAAAATGGGACAAAGAAATTAGGACTACTGGAAAGACAAACTTTCAAAGGTGGTTCTTGGCCTTTACAAGAGGTAACCAATCTTGTCCTGCTGAATTTCATGCAAGGCAGCGGTTGACAAAGTTCCACCCAGTGCTTTTTCTCTGAAAATATTGATTAAATCAGACACTCTTAACATGGTTGGTGGGAGTATGGAAAGCCAGAAGGAAGCAGTTGCGAGGGGTGGGGGATGCCTGCCACTCCCCTGCACTCCGCTTTCTATGCCGCCTGAGTGCACAGAGCGCCGAGTGGAGGAGAGCCAAAACATACGTTTTGGAATCCCTGGATAGTGGCGGTCCCTCGAGAGTTCACACAGTAGGGAATCCCAAATCAGGATGCCCCAAGGAGGGGGAACAAACCCCAGCAGAGTTCATCTTTAAGTATAAGTGTACCATTATACCCATTACCACCATAAAAGGCAGGATTTCTCCTTCAGATGTAATGAAGAACATAAGCAATACTTACGGCTCTGGCTGGATCGCCAAAATCTATTTTCAACCGTCCCATAGCTCTAATGATGGCTATAATAGACTGGATAGTGTTACTGTATACCACAGCTTTGTATTGTTTACATTCTTCTTCTGAGTAGCCAGCCTCATGGATAATTCTAAAATAAAAAAAATTACAATTAATTGGTCTTCTAAACACAAACAAATACCAAGCGAAAAATACAAATTGGGATACCTGCTGTCCTTCTACCCAGAGAGAGCAGTAGGATAACAGTAGTTCAATATGAGCCAGCCACAGCAAGAAAGACCACCAATAGTTGGAGACCAAGCAGCCACCAGATGAAGCAGTTTCCCGTTTCTCCTTTTGGCAGCCAGCTTTGTGCAGGAACCGGTTTAGCTGCATTCAAACAGGCATCCCAAAACAGGAACGGTTGTTTACATAAACTACAGGCTGGAATCTGCTTTGTTAGACCCACTAAAAAGGCAGATGAGAAAACCATTTGGAGACAGGCAGCCTGGCTCCTAGACAAGCTCAGCAACATGGTGGCATCCAGATGATTACAGATGTTTGTTGTGGTGCAGTACAGCCAGGCCCTGTGTAAGAAAGGCCAGGCATTCAGTCTATTCCCCATTTTACTGTTAAAGTGGACCAACACCCAGGATTTTCACTATCCTGGGTTTTGGTCCACTTCGGTGGGGCACTCCGCTGTGTGAAACCCCCCAGAATGCCCGGAAACACTCACCTCACCACGTTCCTACGCGGGTGCTCGTCCAATCAGAGCGCTCAGAGCCACTGTGGTATGCACGTACAAGCGGCGTCCAACCACAGTGGCTCTGAGCACTGGAGGCCGCGTCTCGCGCTTCCCTCTAAAAGAGGGCGCGCCTGCGCCGGCCATTCACAAACGGCCGGCGCGGGCCCTGCTAGAGGGAAGCGCGAGCCGCGGCCCGTGCATGCGCCGTTGGAATGCGGTTAAGATAAGGTTTCTGGGCTTCCTGGGGGGTTTCACCCCGCGGGACATCCCGATTTCGGATGCCCCGCGGGGAGGGATCTGATCGGCCCGGGAATCTTATAGATTGGTGTTGGTCCACTTTAAAGAAGCCTACCCATAGGAGGCAGCACTGCTCTTTGAAGGTTCTCATTTACCCAGGCCATGGTATATGGGTAGGAATACAGCAAAACAAATGGAAATTTTGCTAGTTATCTGGCTAACTCAGCTCAAAATGGAATCCAATCCACAGGTGTTGTAATGCTGTCTTAGGACAGGTGTTAAGAGGATTGACCCGGCAGATGAAGAAAACAGGATGTCTGCATCTTACCTCCTCTTGCTGCTGTCCAGAGGGTCCTTTTTGTACACACTACCAATAGGAAGGAGAAATCAGCATTCGCTTTCCCCATCTACAGCGCCTCCTCTCACAATCCTGTTTACCAGTAGAAGCCTGGGGCCTCCAACAGGACAAACTACCATATTTATTCCCATTCTTACAATGCTGCCGCTATGCCTCAACCCCTCCCTCAGGCTAAGTTCACAAAAAAAAGTCCAGTAAGTCTTACAAGTAACGGTATTTCTAATAGTCCTCCAGGACAGCTAGCCACCCACTTCCTCTCAAACACAAACTGACAGTATTAAAAGCCCCTTCCCTCAACCCTCAGAGCTTTTAGGCAATCATTCAGGATTAAACCAAGACCCAGCAAGCAAACACAGTGTCCTACCTCAGGGTGGGCAGACTGCCTGAAGAACGGTCTTTCCAAAATTTTGCTGGTCGTGATTCCACAAGTCCACCTTGTAGTGTCTAAGGAAGATGTGTGGTGAAGACCAGGTGACAGTCTTACATATTTCCTCCAATGAGATGCCGCCATTATAAGCCCAAGAAGCTGACACTGCCATAGTGGATTGGGCTCTAATACCTTCAGGGGCTGGGCACCCATTGCTTGAAAGGCCAGAGCTATAGCATCTCTCAACCATCTCGCTATGCAACCCCTTGCAACTTCCTGGTTACTCTCATTTGATCTTCCTTAGGACTAAAATTAACAGCCTCATTGGGGGGGATCCATAACAATAACTGAATTCTCCTCACGGATTGCTGAATACATCCAGACCCCAAGCCACCAGATCCCCCCTGAGGGAGAAATACTTCCGGCACTTGGAGTTCCTGATGTTGACAAACAAATCTATATCCAGCTGCCCACACATAGTTACTATCTGTGCAAAAACCTGCTGATGTAGCTCCCATTCTCCCCGGTTTATTCTTACTCTGCTCAAGAAGTCTGCCTGTACATTTAAGTCTCCTTTTGTGTGGATCACCTGAATGGACCTGACATTCTGGGCCATGGCTCTTGTCCACATCTACCCTCTGAGAAGGCACTGTTGCCCTTCTGTTAAGTGTAAAGGTATTTCCTTTCTTCCAAAGAACGGGAGAGAATGGAACTCTGTGCCAAAAAGATCATCTTCAAAAGGGAAGCCCACATGTTTTGAGCCTTAGCACACCTGCCACTGTTAGAGTGTGTCATGCTTTTCACGTTTGCTCCGATTGCTTCCGCAGAAGCATCCACAATAAAAGATACGTCTTTCGAGACAAAAAGGTAAGACATCTAAAATCTCCTCCCCGGGGGCCCCCCGAAAAGGTCACTCCTGAGACTGTCAAACCACACCTTTAAGACTAGGCCCACACAGTCCGTGGCAATTAAAGGCTTTAAAACAAAGGCATCAATGTCCCAAACTCTTCTAAGAAGAATATCTGCCCGTTTATTCATAGGGTCATTTTAAAGACCCAATGTCTTCAAGGACAGGTCAGACCTGGGTTAAGGGAGTATTCACTATGGAAGCCTTAGCCCAAGGCACTATGACTGCTTCCTCAAAGGGGAACCTGCATTTTAAAGATTTTGGGACAAAGAACCTGGCTTCTGGGTTCCTCCACTCCATTGAAACCATCTCCTTCAAGGACAGGTCAAACCTTTTAGAGACCTGGGCTAAAGGAACATTCACTCCGGAAGCCTTAGCCTAAGGCACCATGTCTGCTTCTTCATAGAGGAACTTGCGTTTTAAAGATTTTGGGAAGAAGAACCTGGCTTCTGGGTTCCTCCACCCCCTTGAATCCATCTCCTTGAAAGAGTCATGGACAAAAAACCTGGGTGTTTTAGGATCCTAATATAAGGTGCTCCTTAAGAGACATAGATTGGGTTGGGGTTTCAATCTTTAGTGTATAGATAGCCTGCATGATATCAGATGCGTCTTCTACCGCAAACCCGAATCTAGAACTGCCAGCTGTCTCTATCTTGGCTGATTGTTCTGTGTGACAGGAGTGAATTGTTTCGTCTGAAGAAGAACTCTACTTCATCCAATTCCAACACCTTAGGATCACCCTGGATGACCCACTTGCTTCTGGACCCCTGACCTGGGCAACCCCACTGTCCACTGGGTAAGCTGGGGTGGGAGCCTGGAGGGCAGTTAAAAATACAATTCTGTGAGTACTCACCTGTAGAATTGATTTTGTAGTATACAGTACGTCCTGTCTCACAAATCGTCTTTACGCTTGGAATATCCGCCACACGGTGGCGCACTGGACTGCAGAAGAGACTTGCGGCGTCTCCCGGCCCTATAAAAGGACAGGAACCTCCCACAAATTCCCAGTGTTACAAAGCAGTAGACAAGAAGCTGGGAGAATAATAATGAAGGAAACCCCAACCAAATATCTGAACAAACCACCATACAGAGGTAACCAAGAATAATGATAACAAGGGAGGAGTGAAACAGGACGTGCTGTATACTACAAAATCAATTCTACAGGTGAGTACTCACAGAATTGTATTTTTCCAAGTATACAGCACGTCCTGTTTCACCAAATTCTTTACGCTTGGGACGTCCAAAGCAGTGTACGAAAAGACAGATCCCCAAAGAACAACGGCGGGCAGTTTAAACCACTGCTGCCTTACAAACTTGTTCAACAGAAGCCTATTGCTGAAAGGCCCAAGAGGCACCAATAGCACGAGTGGTATGAGCAGTAAGGCGGAATAGGCTTGCACCACCGCCTGACAAATCCACTTTCTGATAGTGGACTTAGCCAGAGGCAAATCCTTCCTAGGACCAGAAGGAAGAACAAAAAGAGCAACAGTCTTCCTGAATGATTCAGCAGATACCAAGTAAAACTACAGAACCCTGACCACATCTAAGGAATGCAGAGTCCGCTCCTTGGAATTAGCAGGATTAGGACACAATGAAGGTAAGACAATGTCCTGATTGAGATGAAAAACAGACACAACCTTAGGCAAGAAATCTGGCTAAAACCGAAGCACCACCTTGTCCTGGTGTCGCTCAAAATAAGGAGGCTTGATGGAAAGCACCGCCAACTCAGAAACACGCCTGACAGAACTGATAACCACCAAAAAGGCTACCTTAAGAGTCAAAATGGCAAGTATAGGGTTAAGGCTAACAAGAGCCACCCGGGATGCTCCAAAAACCGCTAGGGAAGGTGGGAGAAGGAAGGGAAGGTGGGAGAAGGAAGGGAAGAGGGGCGGGAGAAACCACAGACACGTTTATCCCGCCTGAAAGACATAAAGCCACACATAACATTCCCATAATGTGGTGACAAGAGCACAATACAACCCCAAAGGGGACTCACGGACCAAGAAGACGATCGCACATCCAGGCAGGCCAGAAGCGCGACGCAGTACCGCAGGTCAGGAGAAGACAAACTCCAACCAAAATGGTGCCCGCGTGGACCTTGAGGGGCGGGCCGCGGAGGTATGACGTAAAAAAACGTCATCCGTGGGACCTGCCCCCCCCCCCCGAATCACGCTCCACGTGACCCCCCCAGCGCCAATGACAGCGCAGTAAAACATGAGGAGAATGTCGCCGCCAGCCATGGAGCGCAGTACAAAGCGGTGGGAAAAATACCGTTTTGTGAGTACTCATCTTAAAAACGGGTATTATGAGTGTGCCATACACTCCACTTCGATCTTCATGACATGTGGGTAATCTCCAGTAGAGGGCGAAATTCTGCAGAGATGAATATGCAAAAAAGAAAGCCCCTCCCGGTCCATATATACCTGGGACCTCCCACTGATTCCCCACTGTAAAAAAGCAGTAAGGGGACCAGGAAGAACCAATTATAACCTTAACAATCAAAACCAATGGTTCACCATATAAAAGCCCCAGAATACCTGAAAACAAGGGTGGGGCGAAGTGGAGTGTATGGCACACTCATAATACCCGTTTTAAAGCTGAGTACTCACAAAACGGTATTATTCTAAGTGTGCCATACACTCCACGTCGATCTTCATGACATGTGGGACATCCAATAGCAGTGTCCGTCATGGGTGGGAACCAGAAACAGTAAAGTATGTACCAACTCAAACCACTGCAGCTTGCAGAACCTTGTGGCCAAAAACAGCATCTGCTGAAGCCCGCACATCAACCTTGTGAAACTTGGAAAAAGTATGAACGGAAGACCAAGTAGCAACCTTTCAAACTTGTTCAACAGAAGCCTGGTGCTGAAAAGCCCAGGACGCACCAACAGTACGAGTAGAGTGCGCAGTGAGCCTAAAAGGGGGAGTCCTTCCCTTAGCAGAATAGGCCCCAACAATGGCCTGATGAATCCATTTGCTAATCGTAGACTTAGCAGGCGCCAAACCTTTCCTGGGCCCGCAGGGCACCACAAAAAAAGCGTCCGTCTTGCGGAAGGAAAAAGTAGTCACCAAATAGTACTTCACACAGCGAACAACATACAAATTGTGCAGAATTGTCATTGTTAGGCTTAGGACACAAGGAAGGGAGAACAATATCCTGATTGAGGTGAAAAGCAGATACCCCCTTAGGAAGAAAATCCGGCTTAAAACAAAAAAAACACCTTATCCTGGTGTTTCTCAAAGTAAGGGGCCTGAATCGACAGAGCCGCCAACTCAGAGACACGCCGAACAGAGGTAATAGCCACCAAGAAGGCAACCTTCTGAGTGAGAACCGAAAGAGCAATATCCTGTAGCGGCTCAAAAGGAGGACCATGCAGAGCCGAAAGAACCAAACTCAAATCTCAAACAGAAACCACAGCCTTCCGAGGGGGCCGCACATGCGCGACCCCTTGGAAAAAAGTCTTAACCAGCGGGTGTAAGGCAAGAGACCTCTGGAAGAAAACCGACTGAGCAGAAACCTGTCCTTTTAAGGTACTAAGCTGGAACCCAAGATCCAGATTATGCTGAAGAAACTCCAAAATCCTGGGTATCGAAAACACCCTGCAAGGCAAGGCCCTAGCCTCACACCAATCAATATAGGACCTCCAAGTCCTATAGTAAATGCCAGAAGAGGACTGCTTCCTAGCCCTAATCAAGGTCTGAACAGCCTCAGACAAACCTTCCTCTTTCAAAATGAAGGTTTCAGCAGCCAAGCCGTCAAAGCCAGCGTTTGTAAATTGGGGTAAAGTAGTTCACCCTGAGATAGCAGATCCGGCAACAAGGGAAGCCGGAACTGATTTACGACCAGCCTTACAACGTCTGCGTATCAAACCCTTCTTGGCCACCTTGGAGCCACCAGAATCGCTGGTGCACCCTTCTAGAACCAGTTTGCGAACTACCTTGCACAGCATGGAGACAGGCGGAAACAGGTACAGAAACCCCAGATCCTTCCAAACAAGGGACAAGGCATCAACTGCCAGAGACAGAGGATCCTGAGAAAGAGACACAAAGACCAGAAGTTTGTGATTGTGCCTCGAGGCAAAGAGATCCACCTCCGGAGTCCCCCACTTGCGGCAAAGATCCAGAAAAACCTTGGGGTTGAGAGACTACTCTCCTTGGCGAGAGGATCCCCTGCTCAGGGAATCCGCCTCAGTGTTCTCCACTCCCAGAATGTATACTGCCGAAATGCAAGGAACATTACTCTCCGCCCAGTATAGGATCAGTTAGACTTCCCTGAGGGCACTCCTGCTGCGAGTCCCTCCTTGGTGATTGATGTAAGCTACCGCCGTTCGGTTGTCTGAACGGACCTGAACCGGTAGACCCAGTAAATGTGAGGTCAGCTGAGCCAGAACCAGTCAGATGGCTCTGAGCTCCAAGACATTGATGGGGGTGTGAGCCTCCTGAGGACCCCACACCCCGCTGAACGAATGACTTTTCCAATAACCTCCCCAGCCCAACAGGCTGGCATCCGTGGTAACCGTCTCCCAACAAGGGACCAGAAAGGATCAGCCCTTCAACAGGTTGCTCGAATCCAGCCACCACCGAAGAGACTGCCGAACCCTGGGAGACATCCTGAAAGGTTGATCCAATGACTGCGGACACCTGTCCCAATGCGTCAATAGGTGAACTTGAAGAGATCTCACGTGAAACTGTGCAAACGGTACCGCCGCGAAGGAGGATACCATCAAGCCCAACAGTTTCATTCCCTGTCGGATAGAGGGACAAGGATTGGCCAGAAGAAGGCGGATCAGACCCTAAATCCCCTGCACCTAAATCCCCACACGAGACGGAGAGAGAGAAGACTTGGGGCGGTTGATCACCCACCCGAACCTCTCCAGGGTCGACACCACCTGGTGGGTGTCCAGCTCCGCCTGACGGAGAGAAGAAGCCGAGATCAACAGGTCGTCCAGATAAGGCACAATGCGAATGCCCTGAGCTCTGAGCAGAGCCATTATTCCCGCCAAGACCTTGGTGAAGACCCTCGGCGCCGAGGTCAGTCCGAAGGGAAGAGCTACAAACTGAAAATGTTGATCCTCCACCGCAAACCGGAGGAATCTCTGATGTGCCTGAAAAATCGGAACATGCAGATACGCATCCTTGATGTCTATGAATGTCATAAAACCCCCTTGGTGAAGGGAATTGATAACCGAGCGCAGAGTCTCCATGCGGAACTTTTTGACCCTGATAAACCTGTTGAAAACCTTGAGATCTAGAATGGGTCTCACCGAACCCTCCTTTTTGGGAACCGTGAAAAGGTTGGAGTAGTAACCCCTGCCTCTCTCCGACGGAGGCACCGGGCATGTAACCCCCATGTCCAGAAGGTTTTTCACTGCTAACAGGAGCCCCTGTGCAGCCTGAGGGTCCGAGGGCACCCGAGACCTTAAGAATCTTGGGGGCGGCCAGTACTCGAACTCCAGTTTGTACCCGGAGGAGACCACTTCCAAGATCCAATTGTCTGTGACCTCCTGGGCCCAGACCTGGAAGAAGAGCCGCAGTGCCCCCCCACCCTTGCAGGTGAGGGCGCCCCTTCATTGCTGAGCTGGTTTAAAGTGGACCAACACCCAGGATTTTGACTATCCTGGGTTTTGGTCCACTTCGGCGGGGCACCCCGATCGGGGGTGTCCCGCTCTCTGAAACCCCCCAGAAACCCCCAAAAACTCACCTCTCCCCGCTCCCACATGACCGCGCCATCCAATCCCCGCCGACGTCCAAGCGGGTGACAGCGGCGTCCAAGACGGCGCGTCCGCCGCCACCTCCCGTGCGTCACTCTCGGCGTGCGCGCGCCCGCGCCGGCGATTCACAGACGGCCGGCACGGGCAGGAGGCGGCGGATCAGGTAAGGAGTTTGGGTTTTTTTTGGGGGGTTTCACCCATCTCGGATGTCCCACGGTGAGTGAGGTGATCGGCCCGGGAATCTTATAGATTCCCGGGCCGATCACCCCTGGGTGTTGGTCCACTTTAACGGCAGGCTTGGGCTTGGAATCCCAGGCAGCCGCGGGACGTGCCCAACCTCCCCTGTTCCAGGACGAGCCCCTGGCACCCGAGAAGGCCAAACCCCTAGCCGAAAGGAATGAGTGAACGAGCCAGCCCCCCGAAAGGGCCGGAGCCGTTTCTTCCGCTGAGGTAACTTAACTCCCTTAGCAACAGCATCCAATTTATCTCCAAACAGCCGCATACCCAAGAAGGGAAGAGCTGTGAGCGACTTCTTAGTCCCAACGTCCGCCGTCCACTGGCGAAGCCAGACCAATCTGTGCATAGCCACCAGTAAGGCTGAAGTCCTACTACACACGACAATAGAATCTTCCATAGTAGCCATGACAAAATCCATGAACAATTCGCATCTCTTAAGGATAGCGAACTCAGCGCAGGCTGGATCAAACTGAGCGTTATTCAGCCAGTCCCTGATAAGAGACCTGGTAGCAAGCAACACCAGGGCAGATGCACAAACAGGCCGCAGGGCCGAGCCCACGCTGGCAAATGCGTGGCACGCCATCTGATCAAGGCGCTTACCCTCGCCATCCTTAAGGGAAGTGGCATCAGAGGTGTTCAGCACAGAAGAGTTGGTCAAACCTAAAAACTGGTGCGTCGACCTCGGGAGGAGAAGACCAGCGCTTAACTGCCTCCGCCGGGAAAGGATACTTCTTATCCCATCCATGAGGAACAACAGGAAGCCGACTGGGCCTCTCCCATTCTCTAAGGATTAGCGCATCAAAGTGACCCTGGGTAGGGAATTCCAGACGGGGCTTGCGGACCCCAAAAAATTCCCCCTTCTTGAGAGGGGGTGCCTCAGGCGGTTCAATATCCAACACCTCCAATAAATGTGACAAAACAGTAGCCGTATCTACGGCATCCCCCAGCGCCTGCCCGACATCGGCATCCCCAGGCTGAATATAGTCAGCCTCTGTTTCCTGATACAATTCCCCCTCCTCCAACGGGGAATAATCTGACAAATCAACAGAATCGTCGTCAACATCCCACAAGGGCTGGGCCGACGACAAATGTCTCTTTTTAGCCTGGGCCTTCTTGCCCACCGTGCTAGCAATAATTTTCTCGATGCTGGCCAACCTAGCCCAAACATCAGAGAGCGACTCCCCGCTGGCACCAATGTCACTTGGGGTACGGATAAGAAGGGGAGGGGAAGGCAACGAAGCGGGAGGAGCCGACCCAGAAGGCTGGGTACCAGACTGCCGCGTTATGGCCTTTTGTGCGCATGGTATACAGATCAGCACATTCTCCCCGGTAAGGGATACCCCACACATGGCCCGGATTGTCCCAGAGGGAGCCCGAGCCCAGTATCCTGCGGAGCCTCCATATGGTGAATTTTTGTGGTCAGTCGCAAGACCGCAGGGAATTTACGCCTAAGCACCCCGGGATGCCCCTTAAAAGTCCCGGTGGGAGGATTTGAGGTGAACAAATTTACACTAGGGACCCCAGGACCAGGAGGAACCCCTTAATATGCACATATACAATGCAATCTAACACAGAAAACAGGCAACATAAGTGCAATCCTACAGATATAAGGCAAAAACACATACCTAATTGTATATGTATCTAAAAAAAAAAAATATATATAGATATACAGGTCCTTCTCAAAAAATTAGCATATAGTGCTAAAGTTCATTATTTTCCATAATGAAATGATAAAAATTAAACTTTCATATATTTGAGATTCATTGCACACCAACTGAAATTTTTCAGGTCTTTTTTTGTTTTAATACTGATGATTTTGCCATACAGCTCACGAAAACCCCAAAATCCTATCTCAAAAAATTAGCATATCATGAAAAGGTTCTCTAAACGAGCTATTAATCTAATCATCTGAATCAACTAATTAGCTCTAAACACCTGCAAAAGATTCCTGAGGCTTTTAAAAAAGCCCAGCCTGGTTCATTACTCAAAACCGCCATCATGGGTAAGACTGCCGACCTGACTGCTGTCCAGAAGGACAGAAAGAAATTTCTGAACAAATAGGCTGTTCCCAGAGTGCTGTATCAAGGCACCTCAATGGGAAGTCTGTGGGAAGGAAAAAATGTGGCAGAAAACGCTGCACAACGAGAAGAGGTGACCGGACCCTGAGGAAGATTGTGGAGAAGGACCGATTCCAGACCTTGGGGGACCTGCGGAAGCAGTGGACTGAGTCTGGAGTAGAAACATCCAGAGCCACCGTGCACAGGCGTGTGCAGGAAATGAGCTACAGGTGCCGCATTCCCCAGGTCAAGCCACTTTTGAACCAGAAACAGCGGCAGAAGCGCCTGACCTGGGCTACAGAGAAGCAGCACTGGACTGTTGCTCAGTGGTCCCAAGTACTTTTTTCTGATGAAAGCAAATTTTGCATGTCATTCGGAAATCAAGGTGCCAGAGTCTGGAGGAAGACTGGGGAGAAGGAAATGCCAAAATGCCTGAAGTCCAGTGTCAAGTACCCACAGTCAGTGATGGTCCGGGGTGCCATGTCAGCTGCTGGTGTTGGTCGACTGTGTTTTATAAAGGGCAGGGTCAATGCAGCTAGCTATCAGGAGATTTTGGAGCACTTCATGCTTCCATCGGCTGAAAAGCTTTATGGAGATGAAGTTTGCATTTTTCAGCACGACCTGGCACCTACTCACAGTGCCAAAACCACTGGTAAATGGTTTACTGACCATGGTATTACTGTGCTCAATTGGCCTGCCAACTCTCCTGACCTGAACCCCATAGAGAATCTGTGGAATATTGTGAAGAGAAAGTTGAGAGACGCAAGACCCAACACTCTGGATGAGCTTAAGACCGCTATCGAAGCATAATGGGTCTCCATAACACCTCAGCAGTGCCACAGGCTGATTGCCTCCATGCCACGCCGCATTGAAGCAGTCATTTCTGCAAAAGGATTCCCGACCAAGCATTGAGTGCATAACTGAACATAATTATTTGAAGGTTGACTTTTTTTTTATTAAAAACACTTTTCTTTTATTGGTCGGATGAAATATGCTAATTTTTTGAGATAGGATTTTGGGGTTTTCATGAGCTGTATGGCAAAATCATCAGTATTAAATCAAAAAAAGACCTGAAAAATTTCAGTTGGTGTGCAATGAATCTCAAATATATGAAAGTTTAATTGTTATCATTTCATTATGGAAAATAATGAACTTTAGCGCTATATGCTAATTTTTTTAGAAGGACCTGTATATATATATATATATATATATATATATATATATATATATATATATATATATATTATATATATTATATATATATCTATCTATCTATCTATCTATGTATCCCAGCCAGGCATGCGTAACAAACACAAAAAAAATACCATTTTGTGAATACTCACCTATAAAATGGGTATTATAAGTATGACCCCGCTTCAAGACATTCATTACATGTGAATATACTGACCTGTAGATGGCGATCTTGCAGAGATGTCAATAAAAATAGTAAGACCCTCCCGGTCCATAAAAACCTGGGACCTCCCACTCATTCCCCAGTATAAAGATAGCAGTAAGGTAAAGGGACCAGGAAAGCAAATTAAAACTAACCAAGGTTCACCATACAAAGGATCCAGAATACCAAAGGGCAGGGTGAAGCGGGGTGTGTGACATACTTATATTACCCATTTTACAGGTGAGTATTCACAAAATGGTATTATTCTAAGTATGTCACACACCCCGCTTCAAGACATTCATTACATGTGGGACATCCAATAGCAGTGTCCATAAAGGGAGGGGAACCAAAAACAAGGCAACAAGGCACAAACTTAAACCACTGCAGCTTGCAGAACCTTGCGGCCAAAAACAGCATCCGCTGAGGCCCGCACATCAACCTTGTAAAACTTGGAAAAAAAAAGTGTGAACCAAGGACCAAGTAGCAGCCTTACAAACTTGCTCAACAGAGGCCTGGTGCTGGAAAGCCCAGGACGCCTCAACAGCACGAGTAGAATGAGCAGTAACACGAAAAGGGGGACTCTTCCCCTTAGCAGAATAGGCCCCAACAATGGACTGGCGAATCCATTTACTAATGGAAGACCTTTCCTAGGCCCAGAGGGCACCACAAAAAGGGCGTCAGTCCTAGGAAAAGAGGGAGTAGCCACCAAATAGTACTTCACACAGCGAACCACATCCAAAGAATGCAAAACCCTCTCCTTGTCATTGCTAGGCTTAGGACACAAGGAGGGTAGAACAATGTCCTGATTAAGATGAAAAGCAGAGACCACCTTAGGAAGGAAATCTGGCTTGAAGCGGAAAACAACCTTGTCCTGATGCCTCTCAAAGTAAGGGGCCCTAATGGACAAGGCCGCCAACTCCGATACACGCCGAACAGAAGTGATGGCAATCAGAAAAACAACCTTCTGAGTAAGCGTAGAAAGTGCAATATCCTGCAAAGGTTCAAAAGGAGGACCCTGCAAGGCAGAAAGAACCAAATTCAAATCCCAAACTGGGAGCAAAGGCTTCATAGGAGGCCACACATGCGTAACCCTCTGGAAAAATAAGTCTTAACCAGAGGATGATGAGCAAAAGACTTTTGAAAGAAAACCGCCAGGGCAGAAACATGCCCTTTCAGCGTACTAAGCTGCAAACCTAGGTCCAGACCATGTTGCAGAAATTCCAAAACCCTAGGGATAGAAAACGCCCTGCAAGGCAAGGCCCTGACCTCACACCAATCAATATAAGACCTCCAAATCCTATAGTAGATGGCAGAGGAAGACTTCTTTCTAGCCCTAACCAGAGTCTGAATGACAGCATCAGAAAGACCTTCCTCCTTCAAGATGGAGGTTTCAGCAGCCACCCCGTCAAAGCCAGCGTTGGTAAATTGGGGTAGAGCAGTGGACCCTGAGTGACCAGATCCGGCAGAAGGGGCAGATCTAACTGATCCTCTGCCAACCTTACCACGTCTGCGAACCAAACCTGTCTTGGCCACCTTGGAGCCACCAGGATTGCCGACGCGCCCTCTAGGGCCAGCTTGCGCACCACTTTGCCCATCATGGGAAACGGAGGGAACATGTACAGAAACCCCAGATCCCTCCAATTCAGAGACATGGCATCCGCTGCCAGAGCCAGCGGATCCCGCGAGAGAGACACAAATGCCGGAAGCTTGTAATTGTAACGAGAGGCAAAGAGGTCCACCTCCGGAGTCCCCCACCTGTGGCAGAGCGACCGAAACGCCTTGGGGCTGAGCGACCATTCCCCCCGGCGAGATGACCCCCTGCTCAGGGAGTCCGCCTTCATGTTCTCCACTCCCGGAATGTACACTGCCGAGATGCACGGGACATTGCCCTCTGCCCAATCCAGGATCAAAGACACTTCCCTGAGGGCACGCCTGCTGCTAGTCCCTCCCTGGTGATTGATGTAGGCGTCGCCTATTGTCAGACCGAACTTGAACCGGTAGTCCCCGCAGCTGATGAGTCAAGTGAGCCAGAACCAACCTGATGGCTCTCAACTCCAGAACATTGATGGGATCGTGGGCCTCCTGAGGTCCCCACAGTCCCTGATCCTTCCAAAATCCCCCCCAACCAGACAGGCTGGCATCCGTGGTGACCGTCTCCCAACGAGGGGGTCAGAAATGACCTGCCCCTCATCAGATTGCTTGGTTTCAGCCACCACCGAATGGAACGCCGTACCCGGGGGGACATCAGAAAGGACTGATCCAATGACAGCGGGGACCCGTCCCAGGCCGCCAAGAGATGGAGCTGGAGCTTCCTTGTGTGAAACTGGGCAAAGGGAACCGCCTCGAACGATGCCACCATCAATCTCACCAGTTGCATCCCCAGCCGGTTGGGCGGGCGGGGGATAGATAGGAGACGCTGACTCAATTCCTGAATCAGAAGAACCTTGGCTCGGGGGAGGAACACCCTGGCCTGAGAAGTATCCAGAAACATTCCCAGGAACTCCACCACCCTGGAAACTCTCCAGAGTGGACACCACGGTCCTGGTATCCAGCTGTGCCTGACTGAGGGAAGACGCCATGATGAGAAGATCGTCCAGATATGGTACGATGCGGATACCCCTGGCTCTGAGAATGGCCATCACTCCTGCCAACACCTTGGTAAAAACCCTTGGAGCCGAGGTAAGGCCAAACAGAAGAGCCACAAACTGAAAATGTCGATTTTCCCAGACGAACCTAAGAAATCTCTGGTGTGCCGGAAATATTGGAATATGCAGGTAAGCATCCTTGATGTCTATGGACGACATGAAGTCCCCCTGACGAAGTGAGTGGATGGCTCAGCGTAGAGTTTCCATACAGAACTTCCGGGGACGGACGAACCTGTTGAGCAACTTCAGATCCAGAATGGGACGAATGGAACCGTCCTTCTTGGGCACCGTGAACAAATTGGAATAGAAGCCCAGGCCCCGGTCTGAGGGGGGCACTGGACAGATGACAGCCATGTCCAAGAGACTTACGACTGCCGCCCGAAGCCCCTGAGCGGCCAGAGGATCTGACGGCACCCGAGACCTGAAGAATCTGGGAGGGGGCCGGAACTCGAACTCCAGCTGAATCCACCTGTCCGAGACCGCTTGGACCCAGACCCGGGAGAAGAGTTGCAGCCGTACCCCCACCCGCAAGGGTGAGGGCGCCCCCTCATTGCTGAGCCGGCTTGGCAGCGGCTTTAGGCTTAGAGGCCCAACTGTGTCCTGGACGGGCCCGGCCCCTACCCCAGGAATCGCCTCTGGACGAGGGGAAAGCCGAACCCCTGCCAACTCTAGCCCACTGGCGTAACCAAACCGACCGCCGGATAGCCTCAAGCAAGGCCGAAGCTCTGCCACACATCACCAATGTGTCGTCCAAGGCGGTCAGCACAAAGGACAAATATAACTCACCCCGGAAGAGGTCAACAGTCCTCTAACCACCGACCTGGCAGCTACCAATAAAAGTGCTGAAGCACAAACCGGCTGCAAGGCCGACCCAACACTGGCAAAACCATGACAAGCCATCTGGTCAATGCGTTTATCCTCACCATCCTTGAGAGTAGTGCACTCCGGAGAATGCAGGATTGAGGAGCTGGACAACCCCAAAACAGGAGCATCCACCTCGGGGGGGGGGGGGGGGGGGGATGACCAGTGCTTCACCGCGTCCGCCGGAAAGGGATATTTTTTGTCCCAACCCGGAGGGGCACCCGGAAGCCGAGTCGGCCTCTCCCATTCCTTGAGAATGATACCATCAAAATGCTTTTGATAAGGAAATTCCAAGCGCGGCTTGGTCACCTGAAAGAACTCCCCCTTCAGTGGAGGGGCCGCCTCGGGGGGAGAAATAGCCAGGACCTCAAACATATGAGCCAGGACCCTAGAGGTATCCAAGGAATCCCCCTGGCCCTGCTCGGTATCAGCACCCACAAACTGCTGGTCATCGGATCCCTCAGACTCCTCAAACAGCTCTCCTTCCTCAAGCGGGGAACAATCAGACCAATCCAGGGAGTCAAACTCCTCCATATCAAAGGCCTGTGTGGCTGTAAACAAATGTTTTCGCTTTGCCGTGGCTTTTTTGGCAACAGCACTGGAAAACAATTTTTCAAGATTGGCCAATCTGGCACACACCTCAGCCAATGACCACATCACATGGGGTACGTGTCAAGCAAGGGGGAGACGGAGAGGAGACTGGCGGAGCAGAACCAGACGCCTGAGATCCGGACTGCCACGTAATAGACCGTTGTGCACAGGGTACACAAAGAAATACATCATTCCCCAAAAGGGATACCCCACACACAGCCTGGATTGCCCCGAGGGGGGCACAAGCCCAGTATCCGGGGAAGCCTCCATATGGTGATTTTTAATATACCTTAGAAAGCCGCCATGACAAACGCCCGAGGCCGGCACCGGCCTGAGTACCGCAATGCACCTGTAAACATCATCCCCCAAAAGGGATAGTTAAGCACCACACACACATTATAAATAAAGATGAATCAATAAGGGATCCCCCCCCCCCCCCCGTCTAAGGGTATCCGGGAGAGGGGGAATCCATGCTAGGGTGGGAGCCAAGGGACGGGGCATCCCAAACCAGGGTCACCAACCCGGTTAGCCGCCTACCCCTTGTTATGGGGTCTCACGGCAGAGCGGAGCTCCTGAGCACCTAGGGTGCCATCTACCATTGCCCGGACCAGCAGCCTAGGCTGGGAGGCAAGTAATATAAATAAAAGAATCCGGGCAGGAATAGAACAATAGAGGGCCGGGAGTCATCCCGGCTAACTGCAAGGAGGAGACATCCATCTTCTGACTTGCTCGCCGTCTGCAGAGATGAAAGACTGGGGAATGAGTGGGAGGTCCCAGGTATTTATAGACCGGGAGGGTCTTACTTTTTTTATTGACATCTCTGCAAGATCGCCATCTACAGGTCAGTATACCCACATGTAATGAATGTCTTGAAGCGGGGTGTGTGACATACTTAGAATAACACACACATGCCCGCAATCAGTGGGGGGCCCCCGCTAGAGAGGGGCCCCCACATAATCTAAGGAAGTGGCCATCCGGCCCTTACCACCCGGAGCGCAGCTCAGAACTAGCATCAAAATGGCCCCCGAGAAGTGCCTCTTGCAGAAAGAACAGTCAGGCCACGCCCCCTCCCAGCAACGCGGATCCCCTAGGGACGAGCCACAGAATCGCGCCAAAGAAGGGGGCGGGGCTACAGCTGCCACGCCAAGAGCCCGGCCCCGCCCCCTCCCTGAACACAGCCTGAAGAGGAGAAGCTCCCCCAGGCTAATCACAGCACCGGACACGGCCCCAGAAGTAAAACACACACTGTCAGGCACACACACACACAGGGGCATGGGAGGACGAAAACGAATTAACGGCTCGGCCAGATCACCCCCCCCCCCCCGGAGGGGAGTAAGGGACCCAGAAGGGGGGGGGAACCCTGCCAGAATCCGTCCGTAAGCATAGAGGGACGGGGCAACCCACAACAGGATCACCAAAAAACCTGGATAACCGCCTACCCCATAGTGAGGTCTCACGGTGGAGCAGTGCTCCTTCCGTACCCATAGGGTGCTGCCTACCTTCACCAGGACCCACAGCCTAAACTGGGAGGCTCAAATAGGGGCAATTTAGAAAGGGTCCTGGCAGTAATAGGGACAATAAACGGCCGCGAGAGGGCACGGCTTACCTGTAAGTAAAGAAGTCTTCATCTTCTGTCTTGTTGCCTTCCCTGCAGAGAAGGAACTGGGGAATTGGTGGGAGGTCCCAGGTATATATGGACCGGGAGGGGCTTTCTTTTTTGCATATTCATCTCTGCAGAAGTTCGCCCTCTACTGGAGATTACCCACATGTCATGAAGATCGAAGTGGAGTGTATGGCACACTTAGAATAGTAATTATTGTTTTCAATTTTTACAGATAACAGCTAATAGTAACCGTTCTTTTCTTCTAAATAAGCATCTAATCCTTTTTTGAAGCTGTCAGATGTTGATGCTGTAAACAAGCTTCTAAGGGAGGCTATTCCACAGATATATAGTTCTTATCATAAAAAATGATTGTTGCCTCTGAAGATTGAATCTTTTTTTGTTTTCCCCAGTCAGGGGGGAGTGCCCACTTATCTTTAGAGAGGATTTTACCTGAAATAGTGTTTTACCCATTGGAAAAAAAAATACAATTCTGTGAAATACTCACCTGTAGAATTGGTATTATACGTATACAGTACGTCCTGCTCCAAATAGAATACTTACACTTGGGTCTTCTCAGCCAGGAGGCGCTGTGCACTGCAGACATGAGAAAACAGGCTCCTCCCGGCCCCGAAAATACCCAGGGACCTCCCACAAATCCCCAGCATTGAAAAGCAGTGAACCAGAAGCCGGGAGAATTCAACCACCAACAAAACTGGTAACTACAACAATGATAACAATCACCATACAGGGGATCCAGAATAATGCAAAACCAGGGTGGGGTGGAGCAGGACGTACTTTATACATATAATACCAATTCTACAGTTGAGTATTTCACAGAATTGTATTATTCTAAGTATACAGTACGTCCTGCTCCAGATATAATACTTACACTTGGGACATCCAATAGCAGTGTCCATAAAGTAGGGTGGGATCCCCAACAAAAACTAACGTTAACCTCATGAAAACCTTTGAAAAGGTATGAACAGAAAACAAGTAGCGGTCTAGCAAACTTGTTCAACAGAAACCTGGTGCTGAAAGGCCCAAAGATACCAAAGCACAAGTAGAAACAGAAATAAAGTGAGAACAAGATTCTTCCCCTTAAAAGAATAGTCCTGAGTAACAGCCTGACGAGTCCAAATGCTAACAGTAGCCTTGGCAAAACTTAGAGCTCTCCCCATCGGGGAATTGAACCCTGGTCTCCCGCATGACAGGCGGGGATACTGACCACTATACTAACAAGGATCAGCTAGAAGCTGAAACCTTTCCTAGGACCATAAGGGACAACCCGTCCAAGTAAAGCCCAGGCCAAAGGGCGCATAACCCCTGGAAGCAGACGAGATCAAGCACATACGGATGGAGACGCCCGCAAACCCCAAGGGGCATCAGTCCCCCTAAGGGACAAGAGACAATCCAGGAAAAAACTTCCAACACCTGTTGAGGGAATGT
The DNA here is from genome assembly GCA_027917425.1 of Gastrophryne carolinensis. Lineage (NCBI taxonomy): Eukaryota > Metazoa > Chordata > Amphibia > Anura > Microhylidae > Gastrophryne > Gastrophryne carolinensis. The sequence goes on along the minus strand of CM051238.1, from coordinate 237,904,050 downwards.
AGACCCCCTTTCCTCAGCGTTACTAGGAATAAGGCCCAGAAGAAAGACAAAATGTCTTGAATACATGAGCATAAGACACCACCTTAGGCATAAGGTCCGACGTAAAGCGGAACACCACCACATCATGGTGTATATATCTATGAACGAGGGCTAGCTAAACAGAGCCGCCCGCTCAGGCACACGTCTGACTGAAGCAACAGCCCCCAGAAGGACAACTTGAGGGTAAGAACAGTCAGACAGCATCCGGAATAGGTCCAAAGGGAACACCCCGCAAGGCAAACAGAATAAAATTCAATCCCAACAGGGACCATAGAATTACGTGGGGGATGCACCTGAGCAATCCCCAAAAGAATGCTTAACCAAGGAAAAACTGAGCAAAGACTTCTACAGGAAGGCGGACAGGGCAGAACCTGAACCTTCAGTTGGGGAGCCAACTCCAACCCATGTTGTAATAACTCTAGAACCCTGGAAACAGAGAACGCCCAACAGGGGAGAGACCTAGACTCACACCAATCAATATGGGTACGCCATACCCTAAAATAGACGGAAGAAGAAGAAGCTAGCTCCTAGACTTTCAATAGTCACAGTCACCCAGAAGATAAGCCCGTCTCCATCAAGGTGGATGAATCAACCGTCAGGCCATCTAGACCAGAGCCTGTAGATTGGGGTGAAATAAAAAGGGGGCCTGAGTGAGCAGATCAGCACTCCTGACAGAACATAAAGGTCCGCTGTCCACAGTACCACGTCTGCACACCACACACCACTGGGCCACCAGTATCACTGGTCCCCCCTTCCAGAGCAAACTTAGCGCAGAACCCTGCCTAGCAGGGTGAATGAAGATAAGACATACAGAATATAATGTCCAGCCATAACGTTACAAAGCCTCCTGACCACAGTCAGAATATTCTGGGACAGGGAACAAGGGCTGAGAACCTATGATAGTGACGGGGCCCAAACAGATCCACACTAGATGGATCCGATAGTGACACAAGGATTAACACATTCTGTCGCAGAAGGACATCCACCGGAGCGAATACCACTGATATGCAGGGAACGTTGTCCTCCACCCAGATCAGGATCAGATACCTTCCTGGAGGATCATCCTGCTCCGAGTCCCACACAGATAATTAATACAGGCCACTGTCGTCAGACAGACCCAGAGCCCCCAAATAGACAGGTCCTGAAAAGGAGTAGTCCAGCGAGATAAAGCCAACCTGAAGGCTCACCGCTTCAAAAATAGAAAGGTGTATGGACCCCAAAAGGCTCCACCTCCCCCGGAACCACAGGGGATTTTAGAAGAACCCCCCCCCCCCCCCGTCAACCTGATAGATTTGGTATCCATCTACAGGAAGATGCAAGAAAGGGGGTGCCCCCTGACTGGTTCCTTGAGTTCAACCGTCTCAAGAGGAACCACCGTACCAAGGGGGAAGGTACACAGACCCAGCTCCAGGGATGCTGGAACTCTGTCTAGTATTAAAAATATAAGTTGCAGAAAAGCCCAAGGGCACTGAGTATAAGGGACATCCTCTGAGCAGCCACCAACGGGCCCACCAGCTGCAATCCTGCCTGGTGAAGGGAAGGGGACAGCTATGAGGGACAGAGCCCATGTAACCAGATTGTCCACTTTATTGCCAGGGAAGAGGGTTCCCGCCTGAACCGAATCCAAATTCAACCCTAGGAATGGAGATACCAAATAAGGGGACAATGAGGAATTGAGGTGATTGAGCACCCATCCAAATGACTCCCAAAGGACACCACCAGCCGAGTAACCAACTGGGCCTATCATAGAAATTGGGAAGTAAGAAGGACGACCAGGTAGGTCCTCGTGCAGACGCCCCTTGGTCTCATCAGAGACATCACCCCCGTCAGCGCCTTGGCGAGCACTCTGGGAGCAGAAGAGAGGCCAAATAACAAGGCCACAATCAGCAGTGTTGGCCCTCCAACACTAACCTGTAAGAGCCTCGGTGTCCAGAAGACACAGGGGTATTAAAATAAGCATCTTAGATCTCCACAGACGGCAAGAGGCCCACTGGGCGCAGGGCGCTGGCGGCCCAACTCAGAGATACCATGCAGGAACTGCCTGTGAATGTAAAATTGCCGAACCTATGGAAGGCCAGAATGGGCCAGACTGCCTCATCCTTTTGGGGGAATGTGGAAAGGCTGGTGTAGAGGCCCCTGCCTCTGCCTCTGCCTGTTAAGGGCAACCTGCAAGTGACCTCAGACCTTGCAGGTCGTGCATGGCCTGCACCAACACCGGAAGAGAGACAGGGACCAGAAGCACCCTGACAATCTCGGGAAGGGACCGCCCAGCAAACTATCCCGCATCCGGAGGAAACTACCCCCTGAATCCACCAGAATGAGGCATGACGTCTCCTGATAGGAGCAAGGTACTGCGGCCATCCCCTCACCCAGGCGGGCGAGGGCGTCCCATCATGCTTGGAGAGTTTTGGTGAAAGATTTGGACTTAGTTCGGCCGGAGGGGCGGGGGTGTTGTCTGCCACTCCTGGGACAGGAATCTACACCGAATAGCTGGAAGGACACCCCTGGTTCGTGTTTGGCACTAACGTAGGGGGGGGGGTGCCCCTGCCCCGAGGAGGTCCAGACGGGCCCCAAATAGGCGTTGCCCTCTAAAGGGAAGCCCAGTAAGAGTCTTTTTTGTAGCATCGTCAACACCCCACTGTCGCAGCCAGACCAAGCGACGTATAGCTACCACAAGGGCAGAAGTTCTTGCACACATTCTAATGGTGTCATCCAGCGCTAAAAGAATACATTTTACAAATACCTCACAACTGGAGAGTGCATTAAATGCCTCCCAGGGGAGATCCTCAGGGTGATGATTGAGCATCTTTCTGATGAGGGTGCTAATGGCCACTGCAGTGATGGCCGCGGCACAGACCGGGCGCAGCGCCGTTCCTGCACAAGAAAAGGCGTGGGAAGCCAGCCTATCAATGCGCCGGTCCTCAGCATCCCAAAGGGTACGATAAGTAGGGGCTGTAATAAAGGGGGGGTTAAGAACCCCTATGATCGGTGCATCCACCACGGGAGGTGATGACCAACAGTTAACCACATCAGGGGGAAAAGGGTATTTCCAATCCCAGTCCCCTGGAAGTTTACAAGGGGATTCCCATTCTTTGAGTACAAGAGCCTGGAAGTGATCCTGCTCCAGAAATTCCAAGCGCGGTGTCGCTGTATGGAAACTCTCCCCTCTAGGCTTGGGAGCCTCACCAGGGAGAGAGATAGACAAGACCTCAAAGATCTTTATCAGTAATTCATCAATGTCACACAGGCCCCAGGAACCAGGGCCAGTATCATCAAGATTCCTCTGCCTCTCATCAGATGAGCCTGAGTCAGAGAAAAGCTCACCTTCATCAGAAGGAGCAAAAACCTGCGGAGTAGTGAACTCCTCAGTTCCAGGAAAAGGTGAAACCGGAGGCGTCAGGGACCGCTTCTTACCAGGGCCCAAGCGCTCTGCCAACCTCGAAATAACCTGATCAGCCGTAGGCAGACTGCGCGGCACGACTTGCTGGTCATCCCCGCTCGAGTGCGACTCATCAGGAGTGAGGTTTAAGCACGGGGAAACAGGTGTATTGAAACGAGGTGCAGCCCCTGGCAACCCTGATTGCAGGGCCAGTACTTGTTCAGCACAGGGTCCACAGACCCGTGCTCTGTCAGCATCAGCATGAGGCTGTCCACACTCTGTACACAGCCGGTCTTGTCCCAGAGGAACCCTGGTCACATAATTCTGAGATGCCTCCATATGGTGATTATCTAGGCAAATATGCCAGCAGGGATTTATGCAATAGGCAACCCTGGATGCCCCAAAGACCTGCTGTTTAATGTGGGAGAATTGTTTGTAAGCCCGCTAAATTTATGTCAGGCCGGGAGAGGCCACCGGCGTCTTTGACGTCTGAAAGACATAAAGAGAATAAGAGGTGTCAGGGCCATGCACAGCAGAAAAAAAATTATAATGAAATCACCCGCGAGGGCATATACAGACCAAAGGAGGAGGGGGACCGCAACCACGCGCGCGAAGATCATCAAAATGGCGCCCAGCGAACCTCGAAGGGCGGGCCCAATCTTTGGCCGTGACGCAGAGCGCGCCAAGCCAAGTCCCCGCCCACCCCGAAGAGCGCGAAGCTCTGAGGCAGCAGTCAAACACGCAAAGGATAAGATAAACTTATTATAAGCCTTTGCTAATGGAGACGCCATAGCGTCTGGTCGACGACGCCGCCGCCTGGCGCAGCACACTCTAGTAAAAGAAGAGACACGCGCACGCCGGCAGCCAAAACTATAAAGAGTGAGCAGCGCGGCTCTGACACCCAGTTGCAAGTCAAGGGCAATACTACGGCCATAATCGTGACAATACAGTACACTGAGACCGCCACTCACCGCCCCCCCTTTCTTTTCCCCCGAAATACGGAGGGAAGCGAGGGAGGATGGCGACCCTTTACACAGGGTCCACCGCTACACGGGGCATGGGCAATAATGCGGGATGGGCATCCACCAGAGGCTCACCATCAGCCTAAACCGCCTACCCTTTGGTGGGGGACTGCGGTGGAGCATGGCTTCATAAGCACGCATGGTGCTCCCTACCTTCACCCGACCAGCGCTGCCAAGGCTGGGAGGCACATCACAGGGAGGATGGGTGGGAATAGACCAACAGGGTCGCAGGCTGTAATAGCCCTGCTCACCTGCGAGAGAGTGATACTTCATGTCAGCCCTGCAGAGAAATCTGGGGATTTGTGGGAGGTCCCTGGGTATTTAAGGGGCCGGGAGGAGCCCATTTTCTCATGTCTGCAGTGCACAGCGCCTCCTGGCGGAGAATACCCAAGTGTAAGTATTATATCTGGAGCAGGACGTACTGTATACTTAGAATAAGGTATACATTAACATCAAAGATATGGCAGCCAACACAACAATCCTTTCAATACTCTATTACCAAAACAATAGAAAAATCATTAGAAATGGAGACTTACTTCATCTGTTTGACGATTGTGCTTTTTCCAGACTCTCCAGCTCCTAAAAAACAAAAACATAGCATTAAAATAGGTTTCCAGAAAAAAACTGATTACATACAACTCCCAACACTTTGAGATAATAATAATTATAATTATATAATATAATAATTATATTGTAAAAATCCTGGCAGCTTACTTGTGGGAAAGACAGGGTAGCCATTTAGTACTGCAGATAGGTAATGCCATGCTCCAGTCCCCCCCACCCCATGTCACATTTTACAGTCTGGAATGTCTTGGAAACTAGGGACGGGTTAGACTGGATTCAGGTTGTTTTTACCACAGTGGTCAAACATCACGGTTAATGTTTGTGTCCTTCCACCCCATTGGAGATGTTGAATTTGGAAATCTGCCCAATGGGGACACAGCCAGTAGTAAAGTCACAGTGGAAACTTTAACTGTTTCTTACTCTTATAAAGGAACTCAGGCTTACTGGAAACAAAGGTACAAAGAATGTAAGTGTTTACCCACAGCAAGCTTTCCACACTCCCTTCTTGAGTGCTGATCCTCATAATCTGAAAAGCAATTGCTTGTATTTGAGCATCCTTCAGACTTGCAGACACACTCCCTACTCTGCTCAACATTCTCTTTTATATAATCATAGTAATGTGTCCATGGGGTGGAAGAATTCGATACCCTGCATCGATATCACTAAAAAAGCCCTCTAAAGTCTGAAGAGTTCTTTTACCAATCTTATACCACTGTGTACTCTCTACAGCAAGTATGAAATATATAGGTAGGTACTGTAGCCTTTTTCAGTGGTACTGGAGCAATGAATAGGCAAACAATACCCATACAAAGCAATGAAAGATTTACTCAGAAGAAATGTGTGGCAAATTTGTGCTGGCTAACTTATGAGGGGGTCTTCAACAAGTTAGCTCAGTATTCTGCTGTGTTATGGCCCTTTACACAGAACGATTATCGCTCTGTATCAGCTGAGATCAATCAATAAAGGAAAATTGGTTAACGTGATACTGCAGGCAAAGGTAATGGTTACACCATTGCATCAGGCTACATTTGGCACTGTCCTGAACAGTTTCCCGTTTTTAAATTCAATCGCAGAAGATTTGTATGGTCGGTTGCCCACTGAGTGAACAGCCAATTGAACTGCTCGTGAAAACCCACCATTAGAGAGTGGAGCTGGTCTTTACAGGATGAGACATGTCAGCACATACAACACCAATAGAAGTTCAGTCTGATGAAGCACTGGAAGGGAGACTATGGAAAGCAGTACAATGTGGGTCTGGAAAGGGATTTTGAGCTTATTCTGTGAGTCTTCAATAATTAAAGCTTTATGTGAGGCAACCAAAGAGTGATGCCATGTGAAGTTGTTGTCCGATGTGTGTGACTGATGCACAATAATGCGCCGGCCCATAAGCCACAGCTGCTATCCGAAGTGCAGTTTCATGAAGCTTAACCATCCACCCAATGTGGATCCCTGCCTCCCAGGGATTACGTTCTCTTTTGTAACCGAAAGAAATGCGTGTTGAAAACAATTTCCTGATGCAAGAGGCAGTAGCAGGGCTCCTGCAGCAGCTAAAAATCCCCTGTTCTGAGGGTATCCAATCACTAGAGGTGAAGTGGAAAAGTATGTTGAAGTCAAGGGGATTCCACTGAACAGCAGAAAGTTCAAACATCTTACCAATAGGCGGGTCTGTATATAGCCAATGTCAAAGTAACAGAGCCGCCCTAACTTTCCTCTAGTGCAGTTGCATATGACAAGTACATATTCTATGAGAATGGCCAACACTTCCACCACTGCTTATTTACTGTGACAGCACTTGAAAGCAATGGCATGATCACACAGTATATGCACATTGTGGATTCTGAGACAACACAGTTTGGATCTAATTTGCTATTCATCAATACACACAGTAAGGCTCCCTCCTATCCTATAGCAGTTAAGAAATGTGTGAAGCTCAGTGTCTGATGCCAAAACCCACAGCATGCGGGAATGCCTCCCGTTATCAAAGCATACAATACAATTTATAGCATTTTTCAAATTGCTTAACAGTAACTTTTTTTTGGCCCGAGTCAGTATGAGAACACCAAACAAAGTGAATTTGTGTTTCAGCAAGTCATTTCAATGAAGCCTGTTTACAGCCATAAATAAGGAGGTTAGTGGCACATAAGCAAGTCATAATGACAGCTGTTGTGTTCATACAACTGGCCTTGCATCGCAATCCCAACTCCAAGTATGAGAACAATGCCTGACAAACTGCATTTGTACAGCTCTCAGCCCACAGCAACAGCTATGCATCCCTAATGGCTGACAGGAGGCCAAATATTTTCCCCAAAATCTTAAACCTCAGTTTGCCAGGAGGCAAACTGAAAACGCATCAAAACAATATTGCTCATGGACCTTATGGTAAGTACCTACGTTCACCAACACAAGTCACATTGGCACAGTGCTTCTTGTTCCACTTCTCCAAGCCGTCACCCCCACTGAGGGACAGATATGAAGGTTACTAAACACTGCACACAACATATTAGCAAATGTTGTTAAACTCCAGGCCCAACAAATATGTCCTGTGTTGTTAGGTACTGCACAATTTTCACATTGCTGTAGTAACTAGGGAAGGCAACTGGACTTGCTCGTCTTCCAGAAAAATACAGCAAGTTCTACAACTGGTTTTCAAAATCCACAACCAGAGTAAAAAACTCAAGCAATAAAATATGGTTGTCCAGCTAAATCATTTTCATAAATAAGCATGAGGTCGATGACTGCATGAAAAGAAAAGATGCAGCAATCTAGCACTCACCTGATCACAAGTGAGGGCTCCATGGTGTCTGGGCCACCTCTTACAGAGATAGTATGTCAAGCCAAAGGCCTGGGATGCCTCCTCTGGTATTGTGAATGGAGTGCAATGTGCTCCAGTCAGTGTGATTGTAAATGGTGGATGAGAGCCCAAGGAATCCCAGACTGCTGGACCTCTGGAAAGTTACTGCAGAGAGGATGTTCCTAGGGGGCATCCATATTTGCGATGTCCTGCTGTAAAACAAACAAACACTCACATGTTCATCGTTCCAGGTCCGAAGTAAAATTCAGCCCAGAATCCCCTGCACACAGAGCCATAACACACAAATTTTACAGCAGTCTTTGAAACAAAGCAAGCTTTTAACTTTGTTTCATTTAAAACATTGGGAGGTCCCAAATCAGGGTGCCTCTCTAGAGGCCTTTATTTCTTCCCCTCAGAGTATACTCCCCATTACGCTTACATTTGTGATCCATTAGCCCCTCTTAACTATACTACTGCCTGATTGTTGGTGCACTTTAAAACAAACCCAGTCAAAAATGAATTCAATCAGAAAAACACAACAAACCGTGCTCATATGCATCCCTCCTGAGGGCAATTTAGATTGCTGCACATAAAAAATAATTTACTAACGTCTGCTGGGGTAAATTTTAAAAACAAGATGGCCGCTCATGGGCTTGCAGGCCACCAGCAAAAAGGAAGTCATGCGGCTTGTTTGTTTGTCCAATCAAATATCTTTACACTATTGGTCCAGTTTAATTTTGTCCCATTTAGAGCAGAACATCGAAGACACTTTAGAGCTCCCCCTTGCGGGACTATACTCCCTTTTATCCGCTCCCCCAGGCAGGTCCTCCACCCAGCGCCGGCATTTTCACACTTACTGAAAGCAGGGAGCCAGCCATTTAATCAAGGCTACTTCACATGGTGGCATCTGTGGTGCCTCGTTACTGACCCCACACATCTACTGCATAAATTGTAATAGACGGGGCATGCGGAGGCGGCATGTTTTGTCCTCATTGGCAAGTATGAAGATCATGGCATTGCACCGAGGAGCTGTAGGGACAGCCTGGACAGGAACTTTCATTTTTAGTCCAATTGTTGCTAATGACTCCTCAGTGCAGCAAAAACTTTGCATCCCGTACCACTGCGCCAGAAGGAGGTCCCAAGCTCCACCTCCTTCCCTCACTGGACTTTGTGTTTCATAAACTAAGCGCTACCACTTGAAGCCAAATTTTGAAAACCTTTACCATATTTGTACATAGTGGCAGTGAAGGTTGGTAATTTTTTATTTTGTGAAGGGGTGCATTGGGAAACCACGTCAGCGGGCAGGGCGAGGAAACAGTTAAGTATATCCATGTCCCACAGTATAATTATATATACCGTATTTTTCGCCCTATAAGGCGCACTTATTTTTCCCCAAAAGTGGGGGGAAAATGTCCGTGCGCCTTATCGGGCGAATGTAAAAAACAAAACAAAAAAAAACCCGTTTCCGACGCTCCCGCGTTGCCTGTCACTCTGCTGCTCCGATTCGATGCAGGCCACGACCACCCGCTGCCCTAACCTGGGTATTCGTCCGTGCCCAGGAAGAGGCAGCAGATGGGAGGAGCGGCGGGCGCTGTCTCAGGCCCCGCCCCTGCTATTGCTGGCAGAAAAGACAGCGATCGCAGCAGCGGGGCCGGGACACAGCCCGCCGCTGCTTCTTATGGCCAGCTCCGCGAATCGGGTGGGCGTGTCCTGCGCGGACAGGTGAGTTTTCCTTTTTTTTTTTTTTTTTTTTTTTTTTTTACTTATGCCGACTGGGGGGGAAAGGGGGATGCCACACAGTCAATGGAAATGGGGAGAGAGGGGGTGCCACACAGCCTATGGAAGTGGAGAGGGGGATGCCACACAGCCTATGGAAGTGGAGAGGGGGATGCCACACAGCCTATGGAAGTGGAGAGGGGGATGCCACACTGCCTATGGAAGTGGAGAGGGGGATGCCACACTGCCTATGGAAGTGGAGAGGGGGATGCCACACTGCCTATGGAAATGGGGGGGAGAGGGGGATGCTACACAGCCTATGGAAGAGGGGGATGCCACACAGCCTATGGAAATAGGGGAAAAGGGGGATGCCACACAGCCTATGGAAATGGGGGAGAGGGGATGCCACACAGCCTATGGAAATGGGGGGAGAGGGGATGCCACACAGCCTATGGAAATGGGGGGAGAGGGGATGCCACACAGCCTATGGAAATGGGGGGAGAGGGGATGCCACACTGCCTGTATGGGGAATGGGAGGGGGATGCCACACTGCCTATATAGGGAATGGGAGGGGGATGCCACACTGCCTATATGGGGAATGGGAGGGGGATGCCACACTGCCTATATGGGGAATGGGAGGGGGATGCCACACTGCCTATATGGGGAATGGGAGGGGGATGCCACACTGTCTATGGAATGGGGGCATGCTACACTGTCTATGGAATGGGGGCATCCCACACGGCCTATGGGAATGGGATAGGCGAATGCCACACTGTCTGTAATTGTGCGTTTTTAGTTTAAAATATTTTTTACTAATTTACTCCCCCAAATCCTGGGTGCGTCCTATAGGGCGAAAATACAGTGTATATATATATATATATATATATATATATATATATATATATATATATACACACACACACACACATACACTAAAACATATGGTTACATTACATGCAGAAAAGCACTGCATGATACAGCCACAATTAGCTCTGTTTAGATTCCATTGCTCCATTCTGCCAGCCGAATTTTGGTTAAAGAACCAGCAGGAAATGAGGTCACAAATTGCTTGCAGGCTACAGCTTTATTTACTCTTCAGCAAGCAAGCGTACAGAGCTGTGCTGTCACTGCATATAATATACTGAAGAAAGAACAAAGAAAACGCATTACCACACATTATGGGCACACCAAGGCAACATGAACAGTATTCGCAATGGGTACAGGCATTAGAAGACAGCGGAAACACGAAATTCAAGTGAGACCCTTCAATAAGTGTTTAATAAAAAGCAAATCCAGTTTAGTCCTACAGCCTGGCAGCTTACCTGAAGCAGGGTCAGGCCCATGCTGTCTCCTGGCTTTGGTCACAGTAAGGAAGAGGAATATCTTCTCTCTTTGCCTCCAGCACTTCTGCCCGATCCAGACTACCAATACAATCCTGAGGCCCCTGTCAGGTTGACACCTCTGTTAGGGATCTGTAGTCTTCCTACAGAATCAGGGACAGCTGGAAAAGTAGATGTAGGGCCTAAACCCTGGATGTGTGGTCACCACTGCGTGCACTACCTCCGACAGACAGACTGGTGGGTCAGTGACCCGATTGTCCTGCACTAAGCCCCCTTTAGCCATCTAAAACCAACAGTGGCGTTACAGCTGCAGAACCCCCACACTGGTAGACAAGAAAGGAGACAAGCTAAGGGATAAAACAGGAAGCAAAAGTTCAAAAATAAGCTCCCCAAAGGAGCCCAAACTGACCCAGGGACCAGAGAACGAGGATGGGGATCAGGCGAAGCAGGACCTCCGTAGTCAGGCAGAAGTGAACAGAGATCAGAGGCAGACAAGATTTCGGACAACCAAGATGGTGGAGCCGCGTGAGCAAGAGAAGGGGGCAGGGACAGGGAATCACCTAAACACTGCCAGGCTGCCCCCCTCACTCAGACCACAGTACAGTGGCAAAGTATCTGCGAGCGCTGCCGAAGTGACACAAATTGCGACTTCACTCTGTGCAGAGCTGCTGTAAACCATCTGAGTATCTGGTCAGAGGGAGCCCCATGCCGGCAACAGTCCAGTATGGGCAGGAGTGGAGAATGGCAAGGGGATAAGCTGGACAGGTGGGGTGAAGGGAGAACCCCCCCCCCCCCCCCCCCCGGGACCAGCACACATTGGGCCTACCATGAGAGCCGAAGACCAGTTACATCACTTCCTGAGGGGCCCTGATCCTCGCAGTCAAAGATAAAAAAAAAAAAAAAAAACAGGGCCCCAGAAGTGTACTCCCCTCACAACTGTCCTCTCCAACGCTATCGGGTTAAACCGACTCCATGCATCTGTGTGGGTTCACAGGAGTGAGCAGGAAGCGAGGGGCTGGGAGACAGAAGGTCAGAGCCCCCGCTCCCGAAAGAGCACAATGTGAAGGAATAAAATTAAAAAAAACGAACATTGCCACACATAGCCCTACACAATAGAAACTCTTTTGAGTGTGCTTGAACAATGACTTTAAAGGGGACCAAAACCCAGGATTTTTGACTATCCTGGGTTTTGGTCTTTGCCCCCAGGCCACCCTGATTGGGGGGTGTCCTGCAGTGTGAAATCCCCAGGTTGCCCGATCTCACTGACCATTCCCTGGTTCAATGGCACATGCGCACCCCTCTCGGATACTCTCAAGCCCCTTCGTCCAGGAGCTCATCTAACGCGAGCGGATCCGAGTGCACAGGCAGCCACTTCCCCTGCTACCCTTTGACAGGGAGCACACACCGGTCATTCACAAAACCCTGGCACAGGCACGTGCCCTGCTGAAGGTATAGCAGGGAGGCAGCCATTGCTTGCGCATGTGCAGTTGGACCAGGCGTTAAGGTGGGTTTTCAGGCAACCTAGGGGGATTAACACAGCGGGGCATTCCGAATCTGGATGACCCGAGCAGAGCGAATATTCCTACCCTGGAGTCTCAGACCCCAAGGTGGGTTGTGGTCCACTTTAATTTCCTTGGCAATCATCTTGATATTAAACCGGACCTTCACCATGATTTATTGAAAAGCCCAAACCCTTAAAAAAACAAGTCCCCAGCATATAAAAATACAATTCTGTGAATACTCACCTGTAGAATTGGTATTATGAGAATACAGTACATTCTGCTCCATATAGAATACTTACATTCGGGTACTACTCCGCCAGATGGCGCTGGACTGCAGAGACATCGAAAATAGGCTTCTCCAGGTCCCTCAAATACCCAGGGATCTCCCACAATCCCCAGAATTGAAAAGCAGTTAACGAGAAGCCGGGAGAAATAACACAACCCAACTAGTAACTATAACAATGATAACAATCACCATACAGGGGATCCAAGATAATGCAAAAACCAAGGGTGGGGTGGAGCAGGCCGTTCTGTATACTCATAATACCAATTCTACAGGTAAGTATTCACAGAATTGTATTATTCTTAGTATACAGTACATCCTGCTCCAGATAGAATACTTACATTCGGGACATCCAATAACAGTGTCCATAAAGTAGGGTGGCATCCCCAAAAAGGTAACAGCAGACAGTTTAAACCACTGCCGCCTGCAAAACCTTGCGGCCAAAAACAGCATCAGCTGAGGCCCTAACATCAACCTTGTAAAACTTTGAAAAGGTATGAACAGAAGACCAAGTAGCGGCCTTGCAAACTTGTTCAACAGAAGCCTGGTGCTGAAAAGCCCAAGAGGCACCAATAGCACGCGTAGAATGAGCAGTAAGGCGGAAGGGAGGATTCTTCCCCTTAGCAGAGTAGGCCTGAATCACAGCCTGATGGATCCATTTGCTGATAGTAGACTTGGCAGGAGCCAAACCCTTCCTAGGACCAGAAGGGACCACAAAAAGAGCATCAGTTTTTCTGAAAGGTGCAGTAGCCACCAGATAGTACTTCAGACACCTAACCACATCCAAAGAGTGCTAAACCCTCTCCTTAGCATTGCTAGGATTAGGGCACAATGAAGGAGGAACAATGTCCTGATTCAAATGAAAGGCAGACACTACCTTAGGCAGAACACCACCTTGTCCTGGTGTCTCTCATAGTAGGGGGGCTGAATGGAAAGCGCCACCAACTCAGACACACGCCTAACAGAAGTGATAGCCACCAAAAAGACAACTTTGAGAGTAAGAATGGCCAGGGCAGCATCCTGCACAGGTTCAAAGGGAGCACCCTGCAAGGCTGACAAAACCAAGTTCAAATCCCAAACAGGCACCATAGGCTTACATGGAGGACGCACATGAGTAACCCCCTGGAAAAAGGTCCTGATTAGAGAATGCTGAGCAAAGGACTTCTGGAAGAATACAGCAAGGGCAGAAACCTGACCTTTCAGATTACTAAGTTGGAGCCCCATCTCCAACCCATGCTGCAGGAACTCCAGGATCCTGGGAATAGAGAACACACGACCGAGAAGAGACTTAGACTCACACCAGTCAATGTAGGCACGCCAAACCCTGTAATAAATGGAAGAAGACTTCCTCCTAGCCTTTATCATGGTATCAACAACCGAGGTAGACAGCCCCTTCTCCATCAAGATGGAGGTTTCAGCAACCAGGCCGTCAAAGCCAGAGTTTGTAAATTGGGATGGCGTAAGGGGCCCTGAGTGAGCAGATCTGGCACCATAGGCAGAACATACTGATCTACTTCCAGCTGCACCACGTCTGCGAACCACAATCTTCTTGGCCACCTGGGGGCCACCAGAATTGCTGGCACCCCTTCCAGAGCAATCTTGCGCAGAACCCTGCCCAGCAGAGGGAATGGAGGGAAGACATACAGAAACTGAAAGTCCTGCCATGACATTGCTAGAGCATCCGTGGTCAAGGCCAGAGGATCCTGGGACAGGGAGACAAAGGCTGGGAGCTTGTGATTGTGATTGGAATAGAAGCCCTTGTCTATTTCTCTTAAAGGGACCTTGCAGATGACCCCCAGCTCCAGGAGGCTTTGCACTGCCTGCACTAGATCCTGAGCTGACACAGGGTCCTGAGGAATCCGGGAGCTGATGAACCTTGGGGGAGGGCAAACAGCAAACTCTATCTTGTAACCGGAGGCCTATCCGGGGCCCAGGGGTCAGAGCCAGAGTCGTCATGACCTCTGGGCCTCTCATCAGATTACCCTGAGTCGGAGAAAAGATCCCTTTCCTCCAAGGGGGTATAGCCAGGTAGTTGCAAAAACTCATCAGCTTCCATAGGGAAAAGAGTGACATCAGGCGTTAAGTGCCGCTTTTTTGCAGGGGCCTTACGTGCCAAGGTATTAGCAATTAACTTCTCAACACTGGCCAGTCTAGAAGACACATCAGGCTGAGACTCCCCACTTGTATGCAATGCAATGGGAGCGAGATTTAAGCTTGTGGGGGGGGGGGGGGGGGGAGTAGGTGAGGCGAAACAGACCCGCGCCTTGTCAGCGTCAACGTGAGATCCCCCACACGCTACACACAGCCGGGCTTGTCCCGAAGGAACCCCGGTCATCCCGAGATGCCTCCATATGGTGATTATAGCGGCACAATAGGCCGATAGGGATTAACGCCATACAGCAACCCGGGATGCCCCAATAACCCGCTAGAGAAATGGGAGTAATTACACTAGGCCTCACAAGTTAACCAACTAATAGAGGGCCGGGAGAAGCCAAGGAGGTTCGCCCATCTGAAAGACATAAACAAAGGGAGACATAAGCAGACAATTAAAAGTGGTAATAAAGGCGCCCGCGAGGGCACTCACGGACCGCGGTAGGTAGAAGCCCATCGTGCAAAAGCCGTAACCAAGCAAACAAAATACCTCGAGGGGCGAGTCCGCATGAGCGATGACGCGGAACGCGCCAAGGACAAGCCCCGCCCCCCAAAGAGCGCGAAGCCAACACGTGACAAGCAGTCAATGACGCCTGAGGTAACGCCGCCGCCAAGCGCGGAACACAGTGAAAAAAAGGCGCGCAGCGGCAATTTTAAGTATAATAAATGTAAAAAACAAGTCAGCGCGGCGGCTGACACAAAGCATAATGTAATGAAGCAAGTCAATACACGTATATACATACATACACCCCCCCTCTTTTCCCCCGAAGGCTACCAGGAGAGTGAGGGAGGACAGCGGCAACTTAACATAGGGCCCACCGATAGACAGGGGCAAGGGGCAATAGTGCGGGAGAGGCATCCCATAGAGGCTCACCATATGCCTGAACCGCCTACCCCTTGGTGGGGGATTGTGGTGGAGCAGCGCTCCTAAGCACCTAACAGCGGTGCTGCCTACCATCACCCGACCAGCGCAGCCAAGGCTGGGAGGCACATTACTAATGGAACGGGTGGGAATAGTCCTACAGGGCCGCAGGCTAATAGCCCCGCTCACCTGCGAGTAGAAAGAGCCATTTTTTTGTCCTTCGCAGTCCAGACTGCAGAGAAAATCTGGGGATTGTGGGAGGTCCCTGGGTATTTGAAGGTGGAGGAGCCTATTTTCGATGTCTCTGCAGTCCAGCGCCATCTGGCGGAGTAGTACCCGAATGTAAGTATTCTATCTGGAGCAGGATGTACTGTATACTAAGAATATTAATATATTTTAAGTTTTAGTCACTTATTTTTCTTTCCCCCACTGGGCTGCAACTCTGTTCAGGACTTTAGGATACGGGATACCATCTTGACTCAGAAGCATCACACTTACTGAGGAGAGTGTGATAAAGTACAGGGGGGAGGGTTACAGCTGTGCTTTGCTCAGACAGAGCAGAACTGGGGTCAGGAAAAGGTCAGCAATCCCAAAATGCAGAGCAGCCCAATCAGAAGGCACTTCCTGTTTGCAGGCTGCCTGACGTCCCATGAGCCGCCATCTTGGATGTTTAAAGGCTCATAACATGCAGTAGATGCAGGTAGAATGATTTTTAATGTGAGCAATCTGTATGTACAGGGTGTGGGAAACATATAAGATATGCTCTTATTCAGAGTGAAGGACCTGTGCATATAGATAGATATAGATCTATCTATCTATCTATCTATCTATCTATCTATCTAACGAGCAAAGGCTAAGTAATCAGAAACCACCTACTCAGGAACACGTCTGATTGAAGCAAGATCCCCCAGAAAAGCGATTTGGGCTACAAAACAGCTCAGACAGCATCCAGAATAAGTCCCAAGGGAACAATCCGCAGGGCAAACAGAATGAAAATTGATCCCAACAGGGACCATAGAACTACTTGGGAGATGCCCCTAAGAAATCCCCAAGAGAATTCCTCACAAGGAAGACAGAACCAGACTCCTACAGGAAGACAGCCAGGACAGAACCTGAACCTTCAGAGTACCTAGATGGGGAGCCAACCCCAACCTATGCTGTAATGACTCTAGAACCCTGGGAACCGAGAACGTCCAACAGGGAAGAGACCAAAACTCATGCCAAGCAATATGGGTACACCATGAACCACGATAGACTGAGGAAGCCAAGGAAGCTTGCTCCTAGCCTCCCATATACCAAGTCACCCAGAAGATAAGCCAGTCTCCAAGGGGTGAATGAATCAGCTGTCAAGCCCCAGACTAGAGTCTGTAGATCGAGACGACAAAAGAAGGGGCCTGACAAGGGCAGAACCGCACTCCTGAGAGAGTGTACAGGTCAGCAGACCTCAGCAGAAGCATCTGCGAACCACAGTGCACAAGGCCACCCAGGGGCCATCAATCTCACGGGTCTCTATCAGCACAACCGTGCGCAGAACCCCACATAGTAGGGAGAACGAAGAGAAGGCATATAAAATAGAAAGTCTATGCATAATTTTACTAAGCCCCCATGACCAGAGTCAGAATATTCTGGGACAGTAAAAAACAAGGGCGGAGCCCCTGTGGTATAAGCGAGACCCAACAGAGCCACCCTAGTTGGCTCTCAGAGCGACACCAGGATAGCATAACCTGCCACTGAAAGGCATCCATTGGAGCGAATACCGCTGAGGAGCAGGGGGCGTAGACCCCCGCCCAGATCAGGATCAGGAACCCTCCAGAGGGATCAGCCTGCTTCAAGCTCCAGACCAATAATAAAACAGGCCATTGACTTCCAACAGACCAAGAGTCCCCAAATAGACAGGTCCTAAAAGAGGAGAAGTCCAGCCGTATAGAGTCAACGGAAGGCTCACTGTTTCAACAACCAGTAGGTAAGATGGACCCTCTAAGGGACCCTACCTAGGAACCACGGGGGGTTTTGGAAGAAATCCCCCCCCCCCGCCATCCTGCGAGACTTGGTACCCAAGGTGACCATTCACAGGAAGACGCAAGCAAAGAAGGGGGTGCCCCCTGACAGGGCCCTTGAATATGATCAGCTCAAGAGGCACCACCTTACCAAAGGGGAATGAGCACAGACCAAGCCCCAGGGGTGCTGGAACCCCATGTAGGATCAATAACCTACTGTGCCGAAGAGGTATATAAGGGATATCATCTGATACGCCACCAACGGGCCCACCAGCTGCAATCCTGCCTTGTGAAAGTAAGATGTCAGCAAAGGGGGACAGAGCCCCCGTAACCAGGAGTCCACTTGTTGCCAAGGAAGAAGGCTCCAGCCTGAACCGAATCCAAGGAATGGAGATAGCGGATAAGGGACCAAGAGGGATTGAGGTGACTGAGCACCCATCCAGTAACTCCCAGGGGACACCGCCGGCCGACCAATCCACTCGGCCTGACGTATAGATTGGGGAGTAAGGAAAGACAACCCAGTAGGTCCTAATGCAGACGCCCCCCCAGGCATGTCCGAGACATCACCCCCATTCGCGCCATGGCGAGTAGCCTGGGAGCGAAAGAGAGGCCACAAACAATGCCTCAATCCGCAGGGTTGGTCCTGCAACACCGCCTAGTAACGGTCTTGGTGTCCAGCAGACACAGGGGGAACTAAGAAGATCTAGAACTCCACAGGAGGCCGGAAGCCCCCCTTGCACAGGGCGCCTGTGTCCCAAGACAGAGATGTCATAAAGGGACTACCTGTGAGAACAGAATTGCCAGGCCTACCATAGGCCAGCGTGGCCCAGACTGCCTCACACTGTTGAGGGAAGGAGGAAGGTTAATATAGAGACCATAGCCCCATTCTGTTAAGGGCAACCTGTAAGTAAGCCGAAACTCTGTAGGCCTAGTACGGCCTGCACCAATTCCTGAGGGAAAAACAGGGGCTAAAAGCACCCTGACA
The DNA here is from genome assembly GCA_027917425.1 of Gastrophryne carolinensis. NCBI lineage: Eukaryota > Metazoa > Chordata > Amphibia > Anura > Microhylidae > Gastrophryne > Gastrophryne carolinensis. The sequence goes on along the minus strand of CM051238.1, from coordinate 237,885,419 downwards.
ACCACTGAGAGGGACCGCCCAGAAAATGCTATCCTGTGTCTAGGTGAACTACCTCCTGGAACCACCAGAAGGAGAAGGTACATTCCTAGATAGGAGACAGGCCCCAGAAGGGCGAGGGAGTCCCTACATGCTTGGGAGGTCTTGGCAGATTTGGACTTAGTCCTGCCAGAGGGCCCGGGGCGTTGCCTGCCCACCCCATGGTGGAAATCCACACCGAACAGTTGGAAGCACACCTCAGGTTCGCGTTTGACACCAACGTAGGGTGGTGGAGGGGTGGTCCTGCCCCGGGGAGGCAGGGACGGCCTTCTGCGTAGGGGTGCCTTACCCTTTTTTCCAAAAAAGGTTCACACGGGCCCCAAATAGTCGCCGTCCTCTGAAGGGAAGGCCAGTGAGAGCCTTTTTCGTAGCATCGTCAGCACCCCACTGTCGCAGCCAGACCAGGCGGCGAATAGCTACCACAAGGGCAGAGGTTCTAGCACACATCTTAATGGTGTCATCCAGCGCTGAGAGGATGAACCTCACAAACACATCACAGTCTGATAGCGCATTAAACACCCCCCAGGGGAGGTCCTCAGGTCGGTGGTCAAGTACTTTTCTAACAAGAGTCCTGGCGGCCACCGCAGTGATGGCCGCGGCACAGACCGGGCGCAGAGCCGTCCCTGCACACGAAAAGGCGTGGGAAGCCAGTCTGTCAATGCGCTGGTCCTCAGCATCCCGAAGGGCATGGTAATAAGGAGCCGTCGTGAAGGGGGGGGGTTAGTAACTCCTATAATCGGTGCATCCACCACAAGAGGTGCTGACCAAAAGTTAACCACATCAGGAGGGAAAGGGTACTTCCAATCCCAGACCCCTGGGACCCCTTTAAGTTTACAAGGCGATTCCCATTCTTGGGATATAAGATTCTGGAAATGATCCTGTTCTAGAAACTCCAATCGCGGCGGCGCTGTGTGGAAACTCTCCTTCTTAGGCTTGGGAGCCTCTCCAGGAGGGGAGATTGACAAAACCTCAAAGATCTTAATAAGAAGTTCATCTGTGTCACACAGGCCCCAAGAACCGGGCTCAGAATCATCACAGCTCCCGGGCATCTCATCCGAGGAGCCCGAATCTAAGAATAGCTCACCTTCCTCAGAAGGATCAAGGTCCTGCATATCAGCAGTCATCGGTATCGTTAGGAACCGGAGAGCCAGGAGGCGTCAGGGACTGCTTCTTTCCAGGGCCCATACGCTCCGCCAATCCAGACAGCACCTGCTCCGCCGTAGGCAGCATGCGTGGCACTGCTTGCTGGTCATCCCCGCTCGAATGAGACTCATCAGGAGTGAGGTTTAGGTCCGGGGAGACGGGTGTATTGAAGGGAGGTGCAGCCACTGGCAAACCTGATTGCAGGGTCAGTGCCTGTTCAGCACACGGTCCGCAGACCCGTGCTCTGTCAGCATCAGCATGGGGCTGACCACACACCGCACACAGCCGGTCATGTCCCAGAGGGACCCCAAGTACATAATTCTGAGATGCCTCCATATGGTGATTATCTGAGCAGTATGCCCGCAGGGATTTACGCAATAGGCAACCCTGGATGCCCCAAGACCCGCTAGGAAGTGGGAGAATTTGTTATGTGGACCCGCTGTAATATATGTGAGGCCGGGAGAAGCCACCGAAGTCCTGGCGTCTGAAAGACATAATGGGACAAGAGGGGGGGTGTCAGTGCCATGCGCAGCCGAATAAAACACATAGAAACAAATAGCGCCCCGGAGGGCACTTACATGACCAAGGGAGGAGGCGGATCGCACCATGCACAAGCGTGAGGATTGTCAAAATGGCGCCAAGCGAACCTCGAGGGGCGGACCTGATCTGGCTGTGACGCGGAGCGCGTCATGCCGAGTCCCCCGCCTCCCCCAAAGAGTGCGAAGCTCTAACCAACGAAAAGAGAAAGACAGTAGTGGATAGAACGCATACACATAATGTTGCTGTCATGCTAGAAAATGATGCTGCCGTCTGGGCTACACTAACGTTAATGAAAGGACAAACAGGCTCGCAACCATAAACTTATGTGGAGCAAGGAGCGCGACACTGACACCCAAGTACAATAAAAGATCAAAGGCCTTAAACGTGTTAAATTGCACTAGGACTGCCACACATACCCCCCCCCCCTTTCTTTTCCCCCCGAGCTACGGGAGGAAGCGAGGGAGAAGCGGACCTGCGTCCAGGGACTAACCCTGTGAGGGGCACAGGCAACAATGCGGGAGGGGCATTCACTAGAGGCTCACCATCAGCCTAACCGCCTACCCTATGGTGGGGGACTGCGGTGGAGCATGGCTCCGTTAAGCACACAAGGTGCTGCCTACCTTCACCCGACCAACGCAGCCCAGGCTGGGAGGCATATTCTTCATAAAGAGGACGGGTGGAAATAGTCCCACAGGGCCACGGGCTGTGAAGCCCCGCTCGCCTGCGAGAGCGTGATACTTCATGTCTTCGCAGTTCAGCACTGCAGAGAAATCTGGGGATTTGTGGGAGGTCCCTGGGTATATGAAGGGCCGGGAGGAGCCTGTTTTTGCATGTCTGCAGTGAACAGCGCCCTCTGGCGGAGGATTACCCATGTGTAAGTATTATAGATGGAGCAGGACGTGCTGTATGCTTAGAATATACCTAGGGCTTGTGCTGGAACAGGAAGCAACATGAAAGACTAATTGCACATGCGTCTTCACAGCTCAAACCACTTCAAGCACAATAGGTGTTAGGCAATGGGTTTATTTATGGCTTTTGTTATGCAAGGTAGTTTAGCCAACATAGGCTTAGCCATCCACAACTATATGATGCAACAAATACTTTAAAAGCCAAAATATTTTCCTTCATTTTATTAAAAGGCTAAAGGCACCTGCAGAGGCTCTTTGGAGTAGGCAACCTACCGAATAGGCAATAGGTTAAGAGGACTCGGGGGTTCATGTTCCAAACATTTTACACAAATGTGTGTACTGAGAAGGCATTAAAGGGTAGGCCCACTTATCTAAGGCCTTAAGATTTGAAAACATGGTACCTGAAATAAACCTTGTACTCACTTCACTGAACTAGCTGACACGGTTTTCACAACCGTAATGTTCTTTAATGAGCATTTTATATTTATCAGTTGACTAACAAAAAATTCTAAAAGTGTAATAAAATCATTGGACTGTAGAAGGGCAGGAAGCCTACCCTATTTAGCGCGTTCAGCCAAGGTCACCTAAAAAACGTCATGTGTCTAAAGGTAATTCCAGCTTTAAGTGCCATTTTTTTTAGCAGAGCTTTTTAATTTAACGCATCTATTTATTGTGCACATTAGATAGTCATGACCTGTTCCACAATGCTTTAGAGCAGGGGTTTCCAACCTTTTTTCATCAAGTACCACTCTCTAATTATCTCAAGTACCACCTGGGTGGTATGTGTGTATGTCACCTAAAAATACACAAAACAGCCATATTTTTAATCACATTGTGAAGCAGTTTTGTACAGCCATAGTTAAACCAGACCTTCACCCTAAATTAGAGATAATCTTATATGTTTCCACCACCCTAAACATACAGATCGCCCACATTAAAACTCATCTGACCTGCACCTAGTGCATTTTCTGAGCTTTTAAACATCCAAGATGGCGGCCCATGGACTCTTCTTACTGTGCCGCTCTGCATTCTGGGATTGCTGTCCTTTCCCTGAACCCAGCTCTGCTCTGCCTGTGCCAAGCACAGCTATAACCCTCCCCCCTGTACTTTTGCCCCGCTCTCCTTGCCTTGGTATGTGATGCTTCTGAGGCAAGATGGCTGCGCCCGTATCCTAGTATCCTGAACAGAGTTGCAGCCCAGGGGGCGAAAGAGTAATAAGTAAGTGACAAAAACATCAAATATATTAATTTTAGATGCTGGGGAATAATTTTTTAAAGTTTTGGGCTTTTCATGAAATGATGCTGAAGGTCTGGTTTAAGCAGACCTACACTCTTCCTGACATTTTCCTAGCAGAGCGCCATCTGTGGAAGAGGAAGTAGCTACACACGTGAAGCACTTGCACTTCTTCCAATAGGGGAAATTATCAGTAAAAGTAAAGCAAAGAAATAACATAACCTACCCCCTCAAGCCATCAGTGAGCAAAGGATTATGGAGATACTAACCAGTTCTTATCAGAGCTTCATCTAATGGAGACCGGAATCAACTGCACCACAATTCTGCAAGCCCACCTCATCCAATAGATGGCATGCTTTTTTGCAGTGAGCATTCATTTCTTCCCCCCCCCCCCAGTAATACAATTCCTTGCCTGATAATGACTCTTTAGGAACTCTTCAGGGGCATCCCACATAAAGAGGCACCCGTTGGGCTAATGTAACCCCACTTACTGGGAGTCTCAAATAAAGATGTTGGTTTGCATTTAATCCCATAGACTATCCCAATGCTGTAGTCTTGGCTTCCAGTTCGGTAGAGGGGTCATGAGTGACAGCTGCACCCCCACAACGAAGCAGAAGGGTTACCGATGCTGCCGTGACTGGATGACAAGACTTTTTCACTTTCTAAATCAGTCGTTGCTGGGGTGGAGTTGTTGAGGGTATGTAATTAAAGATCATAGAGTTGACGTAAGCAGACCAGGATCCTGAATGACATGACCATAAAAATGACTTTCCTCAACTGCTAGCAATGTACACCTGGCCATCGTACACATCTGTCTTATGCACTTGGGCACATCCAACGGGATACAGCTAAAGGAGACCCACCTGCTATTAGAATTACCAGGAAACACACAAATTCACATTACTGTGGTGATTTTATTGCCCAGATTTGGGCAATTCCCTGCAAGGCTGTAGAGTTGGTAAGCCAAAATTCCGACTCCAACTGCATGGGACAGCATGAAGAAACCTAATATAAGGAATAGGGGGATTGGAGAACTCATCTATCACCACTAAAACTCCAGGCTGCGACTGCTTATCACCGAATGTTATAAATAAAGGTTAGAGAACGGAAATATATGTAGGAATAACATTTCTAAACTTCCTATGAAAGTTACATTTATTATACAATATATTGGTGAGAGATTCTTTTTTATGCTAATGTCAGATTCAGTACATTTCTACCGACTCAAGACTACAGCCAAAACTAGCTCCGACTCCCGGAGTCTAACTGCAGATTCGCAGTTATACTCAAAATATCAAGAGGTGGGGGACACTGCGGTCCTGGAAGGAAGTTAGAAGTGCAGGTTCGCATTAATACAGACAACTCTTGTCCACACCTGTTCCCCATGCCGTAGGTAGACAAACCCATAAGAGAAGGCTAAATTCACACCAGTGCTACTGGTGGTTGCCTTCCCTCACCCCAAAAATCATATTGGGCAATGGGAAAAAAACGTTTTTTTTGGCCCCACAGAACCCACAGCTCTGTGCTTTAACCCCCACCTTTGCATTTTGTGAAGGCCATGAGAACAGAGGTGGAATAGGGCCCAAATATAACTGGATAGAAAGAACAGGAAGGGCAGGACGGGATGGAGCGAGAGCTGGGTGAAGGGATGGATGGGCAGAACTAGAAGTAAAGGAACAAATGGGCAGAGCTGGAGAGGGGGGTAGATAGCTAAAGCTGGAAGAAAGTAATGTATAGGCAAAGCTGGGAGGCCAGGGATGGATGGGCAAAACTGGGGAGGACAGGAATGCATGGGGCAGAGCTGAGGGGACAGGAATGCATGGGGCAGAGCTGGAGGGGGGGGGTAACAGGGCAGGGATAGATGAGGCTGAACTGGGGCAGGGGAAAAGAGACCGAGAAACAAAGTTTGTGTGTACCTTGCAATGCCACTTTCAGTTTGTGCAGTACTTCATATTGCAATGCTAGGTGTCAGGGAGCCATGACACTGGCAGGGAGACTAAGCACTACATCACCAACTCTGAGCAGGGCAACACAGGAGCAGGGATGTCAGGCCAGGGGTACCGAAATCTGTCGCCAAGGTCCGCCAGTTGAGTATTGCTGTCCTATACATTCACATAACTCCCTAACCTAGAAGTTATCATGGAGGCAACATCTACAATTCTCAAACCAAATCTGACTTTATATAATCTACTACACATGGAGTTAAAAAGATACCCCATGGCTTCTGGATCCCTAGGCAACATTTTTCCAGTATTCACTATATTCTGAATAATCAGCTCTTTCACAACAGCCATTTATTTCAAGACTAATCAAGCAGTTACAACCGGAGGGCAGGATCCTGGCATACCACAAGCTAAAAACACACACCAATATGCAAAATCTTCTCATAATTATCGAGCCGAACTGCAACAAAAAAAAAGGAGAATAAAGAAAAAACACCCTGGGAAAACTACGTTAGAGTTTACTTTATATTTTACCAGCCAATCTATACAGGTACATGAAGGGTAGAAATGCTGGCAATGTGTACAGGGGGAAAAACAATAGACTGGCAATTGTCTTAACGTTGTTTAGACCAAATCATGTTTGACTTTACAACAGATCTAATGACTCAGCAGCCGCCGGGCTTCATTTGGCATTGTTATAAATGGTTTTCAGTACTAAATTAAAGAGGAAATGGTTGAGATATCAAGGTTTACAGGTTCACATTATGATTTCCCTTCTGAAGAAGAAGAGACAACCTGGCTGTGCTTCTCCCCTCTCCACCTGTTGCTAGGCGACACTCTCAAAGCATGCGCACTCCTAAAGCGGGCATGTGCACACCTAAGGGTTGGTGGGTGGGTGGGTAAGTGGTTGGACTGGTGGGCGGGAAGACAGATGGGTTGGCGAGAGGTTAGGTGGATGGTATAGGCCGGGGTGAGTGATGAAGTGTTCTCGGTCCCGCACTTGAGGAAGGGGTGCGACACATATCTGAGAGGAGGGGGGGAGCGCTGGTCTCACGGCATCGGCGGGGAGAGGAGGAAAGAGGCAGGCGTGGGTGACATTGATCTGAGAGGAGGGGGGGCATGTTTGTCTCACAGGAACGGCCAGGAGAACAGGATGGATGGCGCATTCTCACAATGGAGGCATCCAGCGCTGCTGTGTAAGGTTCCCTGTTATCGCTGTCCACGCTCCCTGATGCCTCTGCAGCACCTGTCACAGAGGCGCTGAGGAGGCTTCAGGATGTGGGGGTCTGCACACAGCAGTGCCAGGCACCGCCATTGTGGGTGTGCGCCCTCCATACTGTCCTCCTGGCCAGCCGGTGCATACAAAGTGAAAGCAGCTGTATGGGGCCAGGGAGAGAGGGGCAGGCTACACAGGGGAGGGGCTAATGCGAGGTGGATACTGCTTGTCGAGTATCAGAGAGCTCTAATAGCTCAACCAGTCCATGGGGAAGCAGGGGCGGCGGAGGAGTTAGCTAAGGTTTCCCCTTCTGCCCCAGCCCGCTAGGTTTCTGCTGCCTCTCTCGCTTTTCATTATTTTGAGTAATAAAGCCCTTTAACACAAATCATCAAAAGTAAACTTTAAACACTGGAAACCTTTTCTGACACAGGTGTGTGTGTGTGTGTGATTAATATTATATATATATATATATATTATACACACACACACACACACACACACACACACACACACACACACACACACACTTGAAAAGCCTGGAAAGTGGCGCAACCGTGAAATAAAAATGAGCTCCAATGTGGACAGGAAATAGCTGGTGAGCATGAACGGTGTGTAAATCTCAAAATCAGGTATTTATACTACAGACTATGGTGGAAGTGCTGTGGGGGACAAAGGGGGAAGCCTGGACAAAAGGAATTCTACTATAGTCAGTTTTCACGTTGGTAAGATTTTCCTCACACATCTAGGTGATGACTTGAACCATTTCTATCTATTTGAATGGTCAATGGAGCTAGCTATCAATTTGTATCTACTATCATTCAATTTTTGCTCATCCATTTAAAAATACCACAGCTAGAAACGATGGGAGGCAAGGAAGTAAGGCTATAACATAAATGCTAATAGTAGCGTGTCCAACAAGAAACTGGTATTCACATGTGTCTGGGTGGTTTTGCTGCAGTTTCCTAAAACTGTGGACCGTCTCCTGTGAATGTCACAGAAAAGTTTCAGTGCAGAGTGATTGAGCACTACTGGTTCACAAACATGAGGGTCGGGTGCTAAGGGCTTTTTACTGGCTGGGAGCTCAGTGGTTCTACTTACTGGTTACAATGCAGCTTGGAAACATGGTATCCTTTAGCCCAAAACAGCGGAATACCTATTGGCTAGCCACGAGCCTTGGCTGAACGGGGCAGCCCAACAATCTGCCTAAGCAGTATAAGGAAAAAACAGGAAAAGTCTTTTGTACCATGCACAAGTGACCGAAGGGTGGAATCGGTTTCCTGGTCTTGTGTTTCCAGTAGGAGGCATAACTGATCTCTCGCATGGGCTATCTTGGAAGCAGACTTGGGAAAACTAAATCTGGAAAACCTAGAGTCACTAATTATGATAAACCGCAGCTATATGGATTAAAAACAGTTACTAAAGGCTGCACAATAAGGAGTATTTTCTTAAAACCTCAATGCCCCAACCTTGTGCCCCTCACTAATTCCACAGCTGCACTTCTGAAACCCCAGAAGGTACCTTCAGAGTAAAATGGCTCAATGGCACCTTTTCTACTCAAAAATATCAATGTAGGCCCTCATCATTCAAGATCCTGGAGCAACAAAACATGTCCCACAGTCACATACGAAAATTGTGTGTGGTTACAAATGAAAAACTGAATTTGGCCATGTGATGTGCTACGAACAGGGGTTTGGCATTATTTCTAAGCCGTTGGCTTTGCAAAGGATACGGTTTAGTGCTTTCAGAGGTTCAAGTAAGAATGGTTTCTAGTTACAGATTGAATATCAACTCCCCTCCAAATGGGATGCCACACAGTCTGGCTGTGGAGAGCACCATGGAAGATGATGGCGCTTTATAAATAATACCATTTTGTGATTACTCACCTGTAAAATGGGTATTATAAGTCACACACCCCACTTCCAATATTCATGACATCTGGGAAATTACCTGTAGAGGGCAATCTTTGCAGAGATGACAGGAAAAAAAGAAGCCCCTCCTGGTCCATAAATACCTGGGACCTCCCACACATTCCCCAGTATAGGATAGCAGTAAGGGGACCAGGAAGAGCCAATTATAACAATAGAAACAGTAAAAGGTGCACCATATAAAGGATCCAGAATAACAATAAGGGCGGGATGAAGTGGGGTGTGTGAATTACTATACCCATTTTACAGATGAGTATTATTCCAAGTATGTCACACACCCCGCTTCCAATATTCATGACATCTGGGACATCCAATAGCAGTGTCCAACCAGGGTGGGGATCCAAACAAGGCAACAATGCACAAACTTAAACCACTGCAGCTAGCAAAACCTTGCGGCGAAAAACAGCATCCGCTGAGGCCCGCACATCAACCTTATAAAACTTGGAAAAAGAAAGAACGGAAGACCAAGTAGCAGCCTTACAAACTTGTTCAACAGAAGCTTGGTGCTGAAAAGCCCAAGAAGCCCCAACAGCACGAGTAGAATGAGCAGTGACCCGAAAGGGGGGAACCTTCGCCTTGGCGGAATAGGCCCCAACAATGGCCTGTCGTATCCATTTACTAATGGAGGACTTGGCGGGCGCCAAAGCTTTCCTGGGCCCAGAGGGCACCACGAAAAAGGCATCCGTCTTACGAAAAGAAGAAGTAGCCACCAAATAGTACTTCACACAGTGAACCACATCCAAGGAGTGCAAGACACTCTCCTTGTCATTGCTAGGCTTAGGACACAAGGAAGGGAGAACTACATCCTGATTGAGATGGAAGGCAGAAACCACCTTAGGAAGGAAATCTGGCATCCGGAGTCCCCCACTTGTGGCAAAGGGACCAGAATACCTTGTGGTTGAGAGACCATTCCTCTCGGCGAGAGGATCTCCTGCTCAGGGAGTCCGCCTCCGTGTTCTCCACTCCCGGAATGTAAACGGCTGAGATGCATGGGACATTGCTCTCCGCCCAGGCAAGAATCGGAGACACTTTCCTGAGGGCACTCCTGCTGCGAGTCCCTCCTTGGTGATTGATTGATTGATTTAAGCGACCGCCATCCGATTGTCCGATCGAACCTGAACCGGTAAGCCTTGCAAATGACGAGTCAAGAGAGACAGAACCAACCAAATGGCCCTCAGCTCCAAGACATTAATGGGGGAGTGGGCCTCCCGAGGCCTCCACAGCCCCTGGAACTGATGTTCCCTCCAGAAAAACCCCCAGCCCGACAGGCTGGCGTCCGTGGTGACCATTTTCCAACAAGGGTTCAGAAAAGATCTGCCCATCATCAGATTGCTTGGTTCCAGCCACCAACGAAGAGACTGCCGAACCCGGGGGGACATCAGAAATGACTGATCCAAAGACAGCGGGAACCTGTCCCAGGTCGCCAAAAGATGGAGCTGAAGCGTCCTCATGTGAAACTGAGCAAAGGGGACTGCCTTCGAAGGAAGCCACCATCAATCCCACCAGTCTCATCTCCAGCCAGATAGACGGGCGCGGGTTGGATAGGAGAAGCTGAATAAGATCATGAACCATCTGTACCTTGGACTGAGGTAGGAACACCCTGGTCTGAATGGTATCCAGAGTCATGCCCAGAAAGGAAACCTCCCTTGAAGGGGAAAGAGGGAGAGAGAAGACTTGGGCTAGTTGATCACCCAGACGAAACTCTCCAGCGTGGTCACCACAGTTCTGGTGTCTAGCTCCGCTTGGCTGAGAGAGGATGCCGTAATGAGAAGGTCGTCCAGATACGGCACAATGCGAATGCCCTGGTCTCTGAGGAGGGCCAGCACCCCCGCCAGCACCTTGGTGCCGAGGTAAGCTCGAACGGAAGGGCCACAAACTGGAAATGCCAATTTTCCACCACGAACCTGAGAAATCTCTGGTGTGCCGGGAAGATTGGAACATGCAGGTAAGCATCCTTGATGTCTATGGACGTCATAAGGTCCCCCTGACGAAGCAAATTGATGGCTGAGCGCAGAGTCTCCATGCGGAACTTCTTGGTTCTGATGAACCTGTTGAGAAGCTTCAGATCCAGAATGGGTCTTACAGAGCCGTCCTTCTTGGGAACCGTGAAGAGATTGGAATAGTAGCCCAGGACTCTCTTCGAGAGAGGCACCGGGCAAATGACTTCCATGTCCAGAAGATTCTTTACTGCCAAAGGAGCCCCTGAGCAGCCCGGGGATCCGAGGGCACCCGAGATCTGAAGAATCTGGGAGGAGGCCAAAACTCGAACTCCAGCTTGTAACCGGAAGACACCACTTCCAAGATCCATCTGTCTGTGACCTCCCAGTCCCAGACCTGGAAGAAGCGCCGCAGCCGTCCCCCCACCCGCAAGGGTGAGGGCGCCCCCTCATTGCTGAGCTGGCTTGGCAGCGGGCTTGGGCTTGGAACCCCAGCTGTGTCCTGAACGTGCACGTCCTCTGCCTCTGTTCCAGGAATCACCTCTGAAGTTAGAGTAGGTCAAACCCCTGCCTGCTCTGGCACCGCGAAAGGAAGGATTAAAGGAGCCCGCCCCCCCGAAAGGAGCGACGCTGCTTCTTACGCTGAGGTAGCTTTCCTCCTTTCGCTACCGAATCCAATTTTTCTCCAAACAGCCACAAACCCAGGAAGGGAAGACCTGTAAGTGACTTCTTAGTCACAATGTCAGCCGCCCACTAGCGCAACCAGACCGACCGGCGAATAGCAACCAGCAAAGCCGAGGTTCTACTACACATACATATTGTGTCATCCAAGGCGGACAAAACAAAAGACATGAAAATTTCACACCGCTTAAGGGCTGTGAATTCATCACTGGACGGGTCAAGCTGGGAAACACCCAACAGGTCCCTAACAACAGACCTGGAAGCCACAGCTGTGAGCGCAAAAGCACAAACAGGCCGCAAGGCTGAACCCACACTAGCAAAGGCATGGCAAGCCATTTGATCCAATCGCTTGTCCTCACCATCTTTGAGAGTGGTGGCATCAGGAGAATGTACAACCGAAGTATTGGACAATCCCAACATGGACCTCAGGAGGAGACCACCAGCGCTTCACCGCGTCCACCGGAAAAGGATACTTCCTATCCCATCCCTGAGGAACACCGGGGAGCCGGCTAGGTCTCTCCCATTCTTTAAGAATAATACTGTCAAAATGCTGATTTGGGAATTCCAAGCGAGGCTTAGAGGTCCCAAAGAATTCCCCCTTCTGCGGAGGGGACTCCGCTGGAGGAGAAATAGCCAGAACCTCAAATAAGTGGGCCAGGACCTTGGGGGTATCCACGGCATCCCCCTGCCCATGATCAGCACCAACAAACTGCTGATCCTCAGAACCGTCGGATTCCTCTTCAAGCGGGGAATAATCAGACCAGTCAAGGGTATCACAGTCATCAAAATCAAGAACCGGCGCGGCCGGAGACAGGTGCCTGCTCTTAGCTGGGGCCTTTCTGGCCGCAGAGCTAGAAATCATTCTCTGTTGATGTTGTTGGCCAGCCTAGCACATACATCAGATTGCGACTCCCCGCTAATGACAATGTCACTCGGGGTACGGATCAGGCAGGGTGGAGTAGGCGATGAGGCCGGCGGCACTGACCCAGACGCCTGGGACCCCGACTGCCGCATTATGGCCGGCTGAGCACATGGTATGCAAATCAGTGCATTATCCCCCGTAAGGGATACCCCACAGCCCACACACTGCCGGGATTGCCCCGAAGGGAGCCCAAGCCCGGTATCCTGGGAAGCCTCCATATGGTGATTTTATGGTAGTCGCAACAACCAGAGGGAATTACGCTGTTTAAGCAACCCGGGAAGTCCCAAGTGGGAGGATTTAAGTGATACCCCAATTTAAACACCAAGGGACCCTAGGACCGGTAGAACCCCCCTTTTTAACACTTGCTAGGGAGACCTCCTGTAAAACACAATTTGAAAGGGCCCATAAGATGCAGTCAACACACAAATTATATATATATATATATATATATATATATATATATATATATATATATATATATACATACAAAGCAATAATAAATAAAAGGCCTGGGAAGCTGTCCCAAGCGCAGGAATGGCCAAACGCAGTGCAAACTAACAATTAAACCAAGACTGAAAGAAAGAGCCCACAGGGCACTCACGGAGCGCAGCAACGGCATCCAGCCAGCAGCAAGGCCACCAGGAGAGAGGGAGAAGAAGGGCGGGCAAGTGCGGCTCGCACGCCGCAACTGGCCCCTCCCCCTTCCATCAGAACTAGAAGACACGGCTCCTGGCCAGTGGCTGGACTCCGCGATGGCGCCAAAGAGCAGGGGGGAGGCGGGCTGCGGCGAGGGCGCAGAGCGCCCGGCCCCGCCCCCCCCTCCGAGCCTGAGGGGAACCGAGCCTGAGGGGAACCGAGCCTGAGGGGAAGAAGCTCCCCCACCAACAAAGGCCGACAAGTGTGGCCAGCACACATATGACTGGCCAGTTTAAGCACACGCACACAAACAAGGTACATACAATCACAAAGGAAAAAATTATGGGTAGGGACAGCACCCCCCCCCCCGAAGAGGGGCACAGGGAGACCCAGAAGGGGGGGGGTCCGCACCACAGAGTGGAAGGAACAAGCTAGGGACGGGGCATCCCAAACCCGGATACCGCCTACCCCCTAGTATGGGGTCTCACCACGAAGGTGTTGCCCACTATTGCCCGGACCCACAGCCAAGGCTGGGATGCATAATACGGAGTAAAATAACAAGGTCCGGGCAGCAATAGGAACAAAATGGCCGGGGGTAACCCGGCTATCTGCAAGGAGGAGACACAGCCATCTTCTGCTTGCTCGCCGTCTGCAGAGACAAAAAACTGTGGAATGTGTGGGAGGTCCCAGGTATTTATGGACCGGGAGGGGCTTCTTTTTTTCCTGTCATCTCTGCAAAGATCGCCCTCTACAGGTAATTACCCAGATGTCATGAATATTGGAAGCAGGGTGTGTGACATACTTGGAATAAATAATTTATAAATGAATAATAATAATCATCCAAGGAAACTAATCCCTCACTATGCACCGACTCCACCAATAGGAGAGAGGGAAACAGACCTGCACTGGGTCTGAGGTAACATGACTAGTTATCCCCTGGAACTGAACAGAGAGTGTCCCTGGAGGAAAATGCTCCAGCCCTGATGCTGCACCCTCTAGGGTAGACGCCATGTCGGTCTGCATATTGCCCATCATCTGTATAATGTAACTGACTTCCTTGTTTTCCATCTTGTGTTCTAAGCAAGCCTTACAGAAGGATCTATTCCAGGTAGCTGCCAGAATCGTGGCACAATTTAGACAGAGTGACTGTTTTAAAGTTCAATTTGGTCTTTATCCTTTACTTTCTCTAAGAGATAAGAGAAAAGGATTACCAATTAGTGAAACTCTGAGGGTGCTAGATGCATACAATAGGCCCTTAACCTGTGTATCACCCAAAAGAGAGGAAAATATATGCCTCACCGCAGGGCCGGCTCCAGGTTAGTGGGGGCCCTTGGGCACGAGTCTTAGTGGGCCCTAAAGTAGAATCACATGAGGTCACCTGATCTGCTGCCACAAATGAGTAATCTTCTACTGCTGATCAACCTGCAGTCCTTATCGCATTACCTATAGCCGCCAATCGTCCTCTAGTCTTTGTTGCATTCTGCTTACTGCTTGCTCTGCTGCAACTAAAGACTCCATCATTGTTGTCAGTTGTCCCCTGGTTCTGGGCATCTTCTGAGCTTACATCAACTGCCCTCATCTCCTTCATTGTTGCCGATCATCACATGTTGCTGAGGCCAGCCATGAGTAGGTCTGCACACAACACCAGGCATTCGGTAGTTTGGGTCCACTGTAAAATAATACTATGGCCAAGAGTGAGCCTGCCCCTGAAGATGGCAGGGGCCCTGGCAATTGCCCAGGTTTGCCCTGTGCTGGCGCTGGCCCTGCCACACCGTTATATCCTGATGAGGCATCCTGGCAAGGAACACCATCTGCTGTGAGTAGCACTGCTGTCACCTTGCTCCTGCTGCTGCTGTTCTGGCTGTGTTTGCTCAGGAAGTGCATCTGGAATGCACGTGGTTTCAGGCAGAAGTGACCACCCGACCCGGAAGTCGACAGGGACAATGCCCAATAGGCTCCGCCCCCCCCCCCCTCCTCTAGGAGATGCGGCACCAGTAAACTGCCTTCCCCGACCTTCAGCAGTGCAGAGTCCTGGTGTTCTGAACAGTGATGTGGTGCTCCAGTGGCCACAGGTACACGGTCATGTGGGAGTAAAGCCAGGGGGTTGGCAAGCACCTCTCCAGGGTTTCCTGGGGTGTATAAAACAAAAAACGGCAGTCTTACTCCTAGGGAGGAAACACAATACTGGAGACTGGGGGTGGGGCGGGAGGAACTCACTTTCTCTGTGGCTGTCCTGAAGGACGAAGGGAGAAAAATGGATGGTGGCAGAGAACTGATTGAAATACTTACTGTGTACACCCAACCTTTGCCTACAGAAATGTTTTCCTAGAATCCAGTGTGTTCCTGCTCATGTGTCAGTTCAATCACACAACCTTTTACAGCTCATGAAAATAAAGTTTAGGCACTACAAACAAAGCACTGGAGGCCCTCATTTTGTAGTCCCTTTTACGTGTGTGGAACATGTAGCGGTATTAGCCAGCACAAATTAGCCATAATTACTATTTGAGGTTTTTACTTGCGTCAAAACAGGTTGCTGATCGAAGAAGCATTTGTTTGGAATCACAATATCGCCTACGTGTCAGAACACAAAGATAATCCTAGAGCACTTTTCCACTTTTACTGCTAAAGGGCCTGGGCAGATGAGCTCCGCCTTAGGTTGCTTTACAGTTAATCACCATGGGAAAATACTACTGCAGCATAGCCAAGCTTTCAAGGCTCAGGAAAGCTGCACTGCCATAATGGCTTATAAATACCAAAAGGCAATGAAAAGTGAAGCCTTTCCACATGGCAGCTCCATGGGGCTGCCAGCTACATGGTCATCATGCTGCTATCCTAAAGGGCCATTTCAGGCAAAGGGTTAAATTAGCCCAATTTCGGCTTTCCTTATACTGGCTGGGATGGTGCTGCAGAACAAGATTTCAAAGCCCGATACATTTTACAGAGCCAGAGCAGGAAGAAGCTGCTGCATGAGATAATGGATATGGTTATTTTATTTTAGACAGGCACTGACCACAGCATACAGGTATTACCTGAACAGAAATTCATTTTGCAGTTTCAACAGGTGCATTAGTAGAAAAGCATAAACTAACCTGTATATTAAATAAATCTCCAGCCATTGGCAGCTATTCACAAGAAGCTGCCATCACAGAAAATATCTGGAGCGTCTATGCCAGATTTAGTTCCCTGTCTTCTGGGGCATGCCACTTTGGGAGGCCTTTCTGTGTGAAACCCCAAGATGCTGGGGATGCGGCCACGGATTTTACATCAGCAATGGAGTCTGGAAGGTGAGTTTTGTGGTGCCCCCAGGGGGTTCACACAGCGGGGCATCCAGATTGGGAAGCCCCAGAGGAATCTTTTAGGATTCCAAGGCAGGACCCGCTGGATTTTGTTTCGCTTTAAATTCATCAATCAAACATTAGGGCATTGTGTAGGGCTACACATAGCAACTTTTGGTTTTAAAAACGGAGCATTTATAGCTAAGTTATCAGATTGACCTGCTTTTTCTGATGGGAGGGCTTTTAATAACTAGAAGACCATCGACAGCAGTAGGGAGGACTGAGAAGGGGCCCGATTGGCATTCAAGCCTACCACTGATTGAAGCACTGGAGGAATCAAAGAGAAATTTCCTCTTCCTTTTAGTGACTGGAGCAAATAGACAGCTTTAACTGATACTACATCAGGTAAACTGCCAGGCAATGATTTAAAAGCTGGACTGGTCAATACTCTGAATGGGATGAAATTTGAGAATTAGAATAAAAGCCATTGCATTTAAAGTGTAGTCAAAATTCTAGGTTTTGGTCCTTTCCCCCAGGGCACCCCGCCGTTTGAAACCTCCCAGTTAGCCGAGCGTAACTTACATCTTCCTGGTACTGTGGATCGTGTGCAGCCGCTCGTTCAATCAGCGTGCTTGGAGCCGCTGACGTCATGTCCTTTAAGGCCAGAAGCTCAGAGCACACTGGCGGCCGCATCCTCTGCTTCTCTCTAATAGAGAGTGTGCCCACGCCGGGCAATCCCAAATGCCAGGCATTGATAGCAGGGATGATAGCGGGGATGCGGCTGCAGCTCGCGCATGCTCCATTGGACCGAAAAGCAAGATAACAGAGTAGGGCGACCTGGGGGGGTTTCACACAGCGGGGCATCCCGATTTTAAATGCCCGGGGTGAGGGAATTGATTACGGATTATAAGATTCCTGGGCCGAATGCGTTGGGTTTTGGTCCACTTTAGAGTACCCATGTCATCAAATCTGACCCTACTCCCTTTTTCTATCCTGCAGCCAATCAGTCCTAGTCCTACAGTGTAACACTTGCCAGTTCCCGTGATTTGGTCCTTTGGCGTGCAGGCCTGTTCTCCAATCACCTCCGGGATGAACAAACCCCTGCATCAGACACCGTGGCAATACCCACAGCAACAGCAGAGACACGCTAAAGCCTGACACATCGTCTCCATTGCAATGAATGGAGTGGAGTCCAATCAGCGCGCTCAGAGCCGCTGACGTCGCATCATCTAAGGCTTCGTCTTAGAGCAGCGGCTCCGAGCATGCCGACGAACGCATCCTCCTCTTCTCTCTAACAGGGAAGGTGCTTGTGCTGGCCATGCACAAATGCCTGGCGCGGGCCCTCTTCCTGCTAGAGGGATAGCGAGGTTGCGGCCATGGCTCGCGCATGCGCCGTTGGACCAAGAACAAGGTAAGTGTATGGGGTGACCTGGGGGAGGTTTCTCACAGCGGGGCATCCCGATTTTGGATGCTCCGGGGTGGGGAATCTATAAGATTCCCAAGCCGATTGGCGTGGGTTTTGGACCACTTTGATAACCATTATGTTCTTAATAACTATTATGTTCTAAACTGCTTGACTGATTCAATCAGCTATAAAGCTAAATGGTGAGCAGAGTGGTTTATTTCCTTAATTTTTTTTTACATTTTAAATCTGTTGTAAGGCGAGTATAGGCCAACAGTTTCAAAGTTCTGATTTGTTTTACAAGTTTTCCCGCAACGTGATTGTGCAAGGTCACTGAATGGGTAAAGCGTTAAGCAGAAGCAGCTGTACAACAATAGCCAGGCATCCGGCTTTTTTTTTTACAGCAGCAGCAACAGCTTTTTACTCCTTTTAAAAGAGCATTTACACCTATGTGCTGTCAGCACATGTGCAAAAAAAAAACAAGCATATCTTCCTATGTTTGCACTACTGTGTGTTGGGTTTCAGCACCCTGCCATACACTTCTGCATGAGTACACAACATGTGAAAAACGGGATACAATTTGTAGCTATAAATATACGGCTGGGTAAAATAGATTTTGGGATGAAGTAATAGCTGTGCTCCTCTAAAGACCAGGAAAGTTCATCCCCGAATGTCTGCAGTCATCTCAGAGTCGCTGGATAAAACAGAAACACGGTTCTGATCATTCAATACATTAATCAATCACCCAGTGTGTTTACACGAGGAACAACCCTATTTCTGTCAATTGCATTACTTGTAACTGCCATTTTTTTTTTTTTAAGCAGTTTTCCCCTGTGCTTGCTGAACATCTAGTTGTAGTTATGTCAGACATGGTGGGTGGAGACTAGCTTACCAACCACTGTACAGAGAAAGTAGAGGCAAATCTGCTTCCTAGTCTTCTCTTAAAGTGGACCAACACCCAGGATTTTCACTATCCTGGGTTTTGGTCCACTTCCGCGGGGCACCCCAATCGGTGAAACCCCCCCAATCGCCCTAAATAACTCACCTCACCCTGCTCCTACGCGAGCGCTCGTCCAATCAGAGCGCTCAGAGCCGCTGTGGTATGTGTGGACAAGCGACAAACAACCACAGCGGCTCTGAGCGCGCTGGAGGCCGTGTCTCGCGCTTCCTTCTAACAGGGAGCGCGAGATGCGGCCGCGGCCCGCGCCGTTGGAACGGGGATAAGGTAAGGTTTTTGGGCGTCCTGGGGGGTTTCACCCCGAGGGGCATCCCGATTTTGGGGATCTGATCGGCCCGGAAATCTTATAGATTCCCGGGCCGATCCCCCCTGGGTGTTGGTCCACTTTAAGTACACAGAAAAGCCTCATGATCATGGACAGCATCTGTGCAGTCTCTTCTGAATCTCTGTCTCCCCACACAAATCACTGGCGATATTTAAATGCATCAGAGCCTGATAAAAATAAGAGTAGTTGGAACTTCGGCTTACCAACTCCACAGTCATGGCACTGTATATTGCTACGAAAGAGTTCTAAGGCTTGGCTAGCACTGCTGTCAAAATGTGGCATGCACAATAGAATGAGCAATGAGCAGGATTTTGTGTGTGTGTTCACAATAGAGCAGAATTTCCCAACTACTACTTCAAATTATCTCAAATACTAGTGTTATAAATCTTGAGCATGCTCTGCTGTGGTCAGAGACAGCTGTGGGGCCAATGTGGCTTGCAGTGGTCACCTGCGTTGAAAGCAAGGGCAGAGGGGCTGTCAGACCACTTTTTTCTGTGGTCCCAGAGGAATGATTTTAAAATGGAACAAAACCCGGCTTGATCAGGGAATCTATAAGATTCCGGGGCTGACCGATTCCTTTCCCCGGGGCATCCAGAATTGGCATGCACCACTGTGTGAAACCCCCACGTCGGCCCGTTCACTTACCTTACTTCCCAGTCCAACAGAGCATGCGCGGGCCGCATCCCACTAACAGGGTGCATGCCCGCTACAGCCATTTGTGAATGGGCATGCTCTCCGTTAGAGGGAAGTGGGGAATGCGGCTGCCAGCGAACTCAGAGCCGCTGAGGGGGGGGGGGGGTTTCACACAGCAGGGCACCCCCGGCCGGGATGCCCCGTGGGGATTCCCAAATGCCTGGCACAGGCACTGCTAGAGGAAGTGGAGGATGGGGCCGTCAGAGCCGCTGCTCTTGGACGCTCCATGGGACCAGGATAAGGTGAGCTGGGTTCAGATCTGGGGGGTTTCACACAGTGGGGACCCCCTGGCGAAAGGACCAAAACAGTCCTTTAAAGTGGACCATCACCCTCGGGTGATCGGCCCGGGAATCTATAAGATTCCCGGGCCGATCACCTCCCTCCCCGCGGGACATCCGAGATCGGGATGTCCCGTGGGGTGAAACCCCCCCAAAACCCCCAAACCCCCTTACCTTAGCTTCGGCGGCGGCAGGCCGCCGCCGCCTCCCTCGCGCCCCTCTAGGCGTGCGCGCGCCTGCGCCGGCCGTCTGTGAATGGCCGGCGCGGGGGCGCGCGCGTCAAGTGGGACGCGCGGCAGGCGGCGGCGGAGGAGGAGCCACGGACAAGCGGCTGTCAAATCGCTTGTCCGTCGGCGCTGGGAGCGGGGAGAGGTGAGTTTTTCGGGGGGTTCGGGGGGGTTTCACACAGCGGGGCACCCCGATCGGGGGTGCCCCACCGAAGTGGACCAAGACCCAGGATAGTCAAAATCCTGGGTGTTGGTCCACTTTAAGTGAATCCATCACCAGGAAGGCTTGGAATGGCAGGTGGGGGGTCCAAGAGGCCAGTGAAAAGCTGCAGCAGGAAGTCTGGAAAGAGACCAGCACAGCAGCAAAGGAAGGATAAAGCTGCAACATGACTGTAGAGAAAAAGCAACACATGCACTTTACCTGCACCACCCATAGACACAGCTAAGGGCTGTGCTGCGTTGGTTTATAGGTTTCCTGTGTTTACGGTTAACATGCTACGATTTCCAAAATGCTAATGCAGTGCGTATATGTGAAAGATTCTTTAAAATGACAGAAGTGTGCAGGGTAGGACTAAAAGGCAGTGACTTTTTTTCTAATGCTCCTGGATTGAATATTTAATTGTAATTCTGTGGCATTCTAGAACCCTTTAATTGTGGATTTACAAGGTATGAGTTTCAGGGCATATGTGGAGGATGAGCAGTTTAATGCACAGAAAGCGGATGGGTCTGTACGGTCCCTAAATCAGCCATCCTGCCCATACTGTTGACTTTCAATAAGCTGTGTTTACCCATAATAGCTCCCAAGTACTAAAATATTTTCCCCGCTCCAGCGACCTGAAAAACCTGAACAGGAAGATTTTCGTTTTATAAGCGGAGTAGCAGGGACAGATTTATTGGGAAGATAGGGCTTGTCACATGAAGAGCCTGGCAGATAAGCATATGGCTAAATGTTTAGAGAGAAATTTCCAAGTGGAGGAGAGATAACCTAATAGCACTAATGTGTGTAACCAGGTCGTCACCACCTTCCCTTTTGTTGCAGGCAGAACAGCCTGGGGCCTGGTGAGAAAGTGACCGGTTTTCACACCGCGCTGCATTTATACCACCCCCAAGACATGAAAGATGGGCAATTTGCTGTGTCCCTGAAGGAGAGAAGTGAGGAATCCTACAACGCCAGTGGAATGGCAGGGAAAAAGTGAAGAAATAACGCTGTATCTTTCACAAATTGGGTGTTGTGAGCACAGGGGATATCCCGACTGACAGTGCCCCCCTGTGCATTAATGTCGGTAAACGGGAGAAATCTTACCTTACTCCACAATCCCACCGAGAAACCAAGGGCTCCAGTTGGAGCTGCAGTCATGTGGTGGCCATGACACGTTGGGTTAGTTTAGTGTCCCTGTCAAACAGGGGAGTGTGAAGGTCTCCTTTAAAGTAGAACAAAACCCAGGTTTTTGACTATCCTGGGTTTTGGTCCTTGCCCACAGGGCGCCCCACTGTGTGAAAACCACCAGGTCTCCCAAACAAACTCATTTTTTCCCGGTCCTACGACACATATGCGACCGCCGGTCATATCCGCGCACTCGGATTCACTCGAGCCCCTTCGTCCATGAGCGGATCTGAGTGCGCTGATGGCCGCATCCACCACTACCCTCTAACAGGGAGAAAGCCCGCACAAGCCATTCACAAATGGCGTGGGCACGTGGCAGCTGCTCGCACATGCGTTGTTGGCCCGGGAAAGAAGGTGAGTTTATGGGCTACCTGGGAAGTTTCAAACAGCGGGGCATCCCGATTCAGGATGCCTCGGGGGAGGGAATCAATCGGCCCGGGAATCTTATAGATTCCTGAGCCAATCTCTGTGGGTTTTGGTCCACTTTAAAATCGTGTAACTCCCTTTTCCAGCCTGGATACATCTCTTAAACACAAAACTCTTCTTTTTGATAGCTCCGACACAACACATTGCAAAAAAGCCCTCCAATTATAAAAGAAAATCACATATATATGCTACATAGCAAGAGGGACTATTTATTCTCCCTACATAACAAATCAAGCAAAGCTTAGGGTTTTAAAGAGCACCTATTACCAGGATTTTCCTGGTGACGGGCCATTGCCCCTGCAGTATCCGGTTTTGGGATGCCCCACTCTGTGAAACCCTGATGATCACCATCAAAGCTCACCTTCCAGGCGGTTGCACAGTACATGTGCGGGCTCCTGTCCAATCAGTGCTTAATGCAATGCGTATTTATGCATGGCATACATCTCTGATTACTGGCAAAACATAGTGAAAGAGGAGCACTGAACTGTACTGGTCTCCATGCAGTTTGCAGCACACTCTTGCCCCCAGCATGCCAGTGGAAGCACACCTTAGACGCAGCCTGTGAATACACAATGCGCCTGCCAGAATAACTTTTTATATCAATCAGCAGGTTTCACACAGCAGGACATACCAATTTGGAGGGAGATAATCAGCTGGCTCTGAAGTCTTAGACTCCAGGGCCGACCAGAGTGGCAATACAACTCAACACTAATGGGCTGTTTCCTGAGCTAGCCTGTGCTGGAATAGTGAATTATTGCTATTGCAGGTCCTTTTTTTTGTTTCAGCTCCCCTGTATGAAATCCCCCAGATCACATGACATTCCATTTTTACTATACCACTCTGAGCTGCAATGCTGCACCAGCCAGTCAGAAATTCCTGGAGCTGGTATCTGCATCAACTAAAGGGGAGCGGGTTGCAATGTGGCACCCCGCCATAGAGAAGAGTTTGCAAGTGATCTGGGGGATTTCAAAAAGCAAATAAGCAAATTGGGATGCCCCACAAAGAAACCATCGGCCCTACAGTCTTATAGACTGGCTGGTGGCTGCTGTTCCCCATAGGCTGGTTCAGAACAGTTTTTGAGTGCAGCCTTCCACCTTTACTGCTCACCTTTGTCAAGTTTGGTGGGATTTTTTTTTTTTTTTCAATTGGGAGTATAAGCTACACCTCCTATTGGAGCATGCGGATGGGCTTGGGACATGCTTTACACTGCTCTGCACTTCAGCCCCTAAGTGCACCACCAGACCAGGATACTGTACCTTTTTCAGGCAGGGCTCAATCACACAACAGATGTGAAGCAATAGCACACTACAGCAGACAGTCCATACTATTAGAACACTAAAGTATAGGATAATATGTGCTGGTGTTTTAGGCCCCGAAGCATTAGCGTTGCCAGTAAAGGGTAAATACCTCTGCACTGGGTGGTCTTTGAGGAGCAGAGTTGGCAAAGGGTGTAGGGTCCATTCTAATGCTGAGCACTGCTAGCTTCCTTACTTTTCTGTGGCCATCATAACAATCACAGACGATACACAGCAGGGGGCAACAGGAGTAATCAGCAATGGCGTGTCCAGATAGGCAGTCCAGAATGGACAGGTTAGCATCCATGAATGTCCCTCTCATGAAGAAAAGAGGTTCCTCTCAACCATACATTTTGCCAAGCTGCACACGTCACTTTCTTGGAGTCTACTGCAGTTGTTGGGAAATCCCCACAATGCACCGACGGGAAGTAACAATCAGCAGAGGAAGCCACTGTCTGGCCTGGCATACACTCCCAGCCTCAACCACAAGTATTTTCTAAGACTGGCATGGAAGCAAGAAAGAAACAGCAGTAAACTAATCACCACATACCCTATTACTGTGTCCTTGAAGTGGCTCTAAACCCTAATTGAACCCTTTGCTGCATTAGAGAGATGTACATATTTTCCGAGCAAAGCTTAATTTAACAGGGGGACAGAAACAGCAGCCGCATCGCCTCAATAGTATTTGCGCAGAACTGCAGTGTGCAGCTACTTCCTATTCAATAAATATCAATTGTGGCAGCAGGGCATACTGGGCTCAGAATTTAGATTCACTTTAAACCCAGGCAAACATATGGCCAATCACTGGAATTAGGCAGGATGGAACCATACCCACCATTATTTACTAAGACTCTCTCATAGACCATAACTCTCAGAACAGACTGGTCATAAGTGTTGCTGCCACTAAGAAATGTTTCCACAAGCAGAAGAGGTTAGGTTTAGCTATGTTGCAAAACCCAATACAGCATCATTGTGTTAAAATGATCAGGTACCTACTTCTACGACAAAAGGGAAATTTGTGTACTACTCACCAGTACATTTCCTTCTCATCCTCTTCCATTTCGGGGCACCACCAGTAGCAAGGTGCGGGTTAATCTCAGCCGTAGGCGGGTATTGCAAGATAAAAAAAAAAAAATGACTAGCTCCTCCCAACCTATATCAGGCAGGAAATCCCCAGTTAAAAAGCCTTGGGGGGAGGGAGTTCAGCATGTCGACCACCACAGCCAAGGGGTCTCGCACCCTGGACATGAACCTCTGGACCTTCCAGTCGCAGAGGGCTTGAAACACATCCTGGTGAAGGGACCATTCCCCCTGGTCCACCATCTCCCTGCTCAAATAATTGGTCTGCAGATTCTCCACCCCCAGAGTGTGAACCGCCGAGATGATATATCAAGCGACTGTCCAATGTCAGCACAGTCTTGCGCCATTTCCATAGGAGCAGCATTTGCAGAGGCCTGGAGTGAAACTGGGCATAAGGAACTGCCTCGATGGCAGACACCATCAGGTCAAGGAAACGCATGCCCTGTCTGATCTTGGAATGTTCGTCTGTCAGCAGCAACATCACCGCCTCCTGAAGAGCCAGTACAGCAGGAGCTCTATCACACGGTTGCAAGCTGTCACCCTTTTCACAACACACAAAGGCTTGGACGTGGAGGCCTGGTCCAGAACTTGATCTTGTATCCAGAAGAGACAACCTCCAGGTGTCAGATATACATTGCCTCCACACCGGCGCGTAGTGCAGAAGCCACTCCGCCAAATCTGAGAGGGCTTGGCTGGGGGCTTGCGCAAGCTGGCCCATTGGGGTCTAGGTTCCCCCATGGCTTTCGCTTACGCGGAAAAACTTTGCAGAGTCTGCTGAACCCCCGAACTTAGGAAAGGGATGAAAATTCTTCGACCTACAAAACAAGGTCCTCCGTTTCAGTTTGTGGCCTTTCAGGCCAGGTCATCCAGGGGCTCACCAAAAAGATGCAAAGGAGAGGGCAGGAAGAGTCTTCTTAGAAGCAGTGTCAGGCGACCACCGATTCAGCCAGACCATGCATCGCAAGGTGACCAGCAAGGCAAGCCCCCTACCCACCATCAACCTCCTATACGCCAGGTCTCTCAGGGCTGCACTATCCGAAGTAGGGATAATGATGTGACAAGCCAGACCCGACACTGGTTCGTTTGCAAAGACCAAACCCTGATTGCCTCATCCAAAAAGGGGCACTTGGTGTCCAGGAACTTAGAAAGATGAAAGCCTATCCACAAGCCTGAGAAAAATCTGCCTGACTTTTTGGTGCTTGTAGGGTTCACCCCTTTTCAGCTGCCGCTTCAGCCGAGGAGTAGAGGTGCCTAAATAAGCTCCTCAATCTGATTAGTCAGGTGCTCCGGAGCGTTCCTGTCCTCTCCACTGCCGGATGACACGTCCCGCCCCCAACCAGCCGGAACTAGACTCTGAACCTCTAAATAGATCCTCGACGTAGGAGCTAAAATCCTCAGAATCAGGATGCCCCTGCTGCCGAAGGCCATTGACCATGCTCTCACCAAGCCACCCTGTCCACCACGACCAAAGGAGGAACCCCAACCATGGGCAGACCCTGGGAGAAAAAAGGGACCTGGCAGCCCCCCACCCCCGAGGGGGAATCATGTCCTGACGAGTCCGAGGCTGAAGCCGCAGGGGAAACTGGACAATCCAACAGACGCAGAACCTGCCAGCCGCATAAGGCAGCGCAGGACAGTAGTGCACCAAAGCGCACAGGGGCCCCTCCCCTGAGGTCAGGCGTGCTTGGCACATGGGACAAACAGCACCACTCTGTTAAAATATGAAACCCCGGTGCCTCTGATGCCTTCCACATTGTAAACTGGCTGCTCTAACTGAAGCACTGGTCTCGGAGGGTGTTAGGGAGTCATAGGGGTAGATGAACCAGGGGGTAGAGGGAACGGGGCTTAGTGGGAGACACACCGCACGGTCACCATGTAAGGCCCGGAGATCAGGTAACTTTCTGCAGCAGGATGAGCCCCGGTGCGCTTACCTGAACCATGAGCACTCCCATGCTATCGGCTTAGGAACCGACTTCAGGCATCTAACAGGGGTCCCCAGGAACGCTGCAGCTAGTGAGGGACTGGGGGACAAATGGAGTAGAGGCCCCTGGACAGCACTGTAAATAAAAATAAAAAATCCAGACATCTTCATAGTCCCTTTGCGGCTGCAATTAAAGAAATGAGGAGACCATGCCACAGCCTGCCCTATATAGGCCAAGAGGTTAGTTTTTTTCTATCTTGCAGTCCCCGTCTACGGATGAAATTAACCCACGCATTGTTACTGGTGGTGCCCCGGTATGGAAAAGATGAGAAATGTGGATTTGAGCTGCATGTGTTGCATCCTAGCCACCACTGGAAAACTAATGTTTCCTCCTGGGTGCACAGAGCAGGGGGTGAAAGTGAAGCTGCACACACAGCATAATCTGAATTTGATAGCTGCAGAAACCTGGAAGTAGTCAAGTTCATAGCCCCAAATCTGTTTTGTTTTAAGCTGTAAGGCATTCTAAATTGGGAAGCCTCTTGGAAATGGTTGGGGCGTTTGTTGGGATGCACTTCTCCACACAGAAGCAGTGGCTTCTCTTATTTGCATTGCTGCAAAAAAGTATTTGAGCCAACTCTCAGGTCTACATTTTAGTATTAAGGCCAAATCGGAAAAAGGAGCAACAACTCCCTCGAGTCTGTAAGACTCTGCTTGGCATGGAGCATCCCAAATTAGGAAACCCCCCTAGATTGGCCGATCCACTCGCCTCTTCCACTAGCCAGTGTCTACATCCCCAGCATTTCTCTACCTAGGCGCATGCACAGCTTGAGGAAAGTGAGGATGCCCCCAGCAGGGCTCGCTCCATTTAGATTGTCTGGTCACCTGACATCATGAAATCTGAGTGGAATGAGTGTCATGGATGGGCTGAGCTGATGGGCCTTGGGAACGAGAAAAAGGCAAGTCTACAGGCGTTCGCAGGGAATTCACACAGCCAGTGAAAGTCAATATTCTTGATTGTTACTTCTCTTTAATCTGTTTAAACTGGATACCAAGTCAAGATAGGCTTTTGGTCAGCATAGTAGGATTCTCTACGGGGCATCCTGGTTAGGGGGTGCCCCATAGTCAGAATCTTCATATAACACCCCAAACCAAGCCACACAATTACCTAGACACTATTCGCTATTGTAAGAAAATTTGGCATCAGAAGTGTGCCCAGCGGCATCCCAACACCCAGCAGACCTGGCAAGAGCATGCACAATAGGGGGCAGGGGATGCTGCTGTGTGCACGTCTGGTGCAAGAGTAAAATAGGCTTTTGGTCAGCATAGTAGGATCCTCTAGGGGGCATCCAGATTTGGGATTCTCTTGATTGTGGCTTCTCTTTAATCTGGCCTAAAGACTAAAACTGTACACCAAATCAAAATAGGCTTTTGGTTAGCATAGTAGGATTCTCTAGGGGGCATGCTGATTTGGGATGGCCCACAGTTGGAATCCAAAAGCCTATTTTGACTTGGAATTCAAGTTTTGTCTACAGCTATGAATCGGGATGCAGCTTGACAATTCTGCTATGCAGCCCAAATGTCAGTTTTTGCCAAGCCCTGGCCCTAAAGTCTGAGATTTCAGGGCCAGATGATTCCCTGTCTGCAGAGCATTCAAAATTTGAATGGACCACTCTGTGAAAGCCTCTGGGTTGCTTGGTAAGCTTACTGAACCGGAGAGCCTATGGTGATTGGATGGGCCTAGCAGCATCACCGGTGTCACCCTGCCAGGCATTTCTGTATGGTCAGCACAGGAGCGCATCACCTGGAGGGAGGCACCCAACACTCCATCATTCAGAAGAGATTGCCAGGTGATGAAATCTATTCTTATTGACTGGCATCACCCAGCAATCCATTCTGATTGGAGGAGAGCCTGTGCATGCGTGGTGGAACCGCTGAAGAGGTAATACTTTCCAAGGGGTTTCACACAGGGGCAACCTGTTTAGGATAAAACAGATGAAAACCCAGGTAAGTGATAAGCCTGGCTTTTGATCTGCTTTAGAGAGACCATAAAGTCGCAAGCCCCTTCCCCCAGAACTCAGACACATAAGCCTATTAAAACAAATAAAAATCACTTGCCAAGGCCAGGAAGTCAGCCCAATCCTACACCTGGATCTCCACCACCTTCTGGTCTCCTGGGTCGCATGCAGACCGTAAGCGACAACCTTGTCATCCAATCACAGTGCTGCAATTGGCGACCCGTGTTCAGCTGCAGCAGTCACCCCGCACACCGTGGGATCGGGCTAGCTCTTATATTAGATTTCTGTGCCTAGATTAGACTTTAGATGTGGGTAAACAACCTGCAGGTATGGCAGCCACTTTGGAGTTAAGAGATAAGAACACTTGAGCACCAAGTATAATACTCTTCAGCAAAGATAAGAAGAACAATGCAATGGAGAAGCGCTGATAAAGTGCTATACATTGTTATCGTGACAGCAATCAGTGCAGCCACCCTCCATCACAACCGCAAGCCACAGACCACGAGATGACCGGTCGCCAATGGCTAATACCGGTAGGAGGACCAGCAGTGGCTAACAGGAGGACCAGCAGCCGTAGCTGATGAGCATCTTGTGGTGTATGGCCGGGATCGGCGGGTGGCATGAGCAGAGCAGGGCACGGTGACCTCACCCTGGCTGCACGGCAGGCTGCGGTCAGGGGGAGGCAGCCGAGGCCTCATCCGGGAGACAATATGCCGCACCCAGCTCCCGGCGATTGCAACACACACACAGGCACACAGATAGGGCTAGGCACGGGGGGCAGCTAGCTGTCAGGGCCAGGCAATGGCGGGCACATGGCGCACTCACACACATATATATATATAGACGGGTGATGCCAATGAATGGCCGTACCGAGCAGCAGCAGCTTGACCTCCCTGGCCGCCTTCTCTCCGTCCTCGCGCAGGTTGCGATCTATCATCTTGCTCCGCTCCACGGCCGCCTTGTCCTCGGCGCTTAGTGTACATCCCATGGTGAGGGCAGCGCGGCGCCACAGCCACACAGCACGGCAGGGGTGGGGGGATGGAGGAAGGGAGACGCGGGCCGTCAATGGGCCGCCGCCGGCTGGATGCTGGTGTGCGGCGCGGGGAGCCCCACGGGGGACGAGGCGAGAGGGCGGCACACTGGAGCTAATGAGCAGACACGCTGCTGCTGCTGCTGCCTCTCCCCAGGCTCCCGCTTCCACAGCTGCCGCAGCTCCCCCGAGCGTCGCTAAGCTCGCTCTCCTCCACAGCGGTGACGGCAAAACGCTCCCCGCACGCATGCGCCGACCCGCTAGCTACACCCCAAGGGTTTAGCCTACCACTCGCAGCAGGACCCGGATGCGGCGGCCCCACGTACCCCGCCCCCTGCGCGCTATTGGCCGTGGGAATGAATGCAGCTTGGGTTAACCCTACGGCTCCCGAGCGGCTGCGCAGCTTTGGTGCGCTGGCTACAGAAGGACAGAAGGGTTCTGGCGGTGAAACGGTTAACATTGTAGACTGACCACTGACGTCACAGTTGCTTTCTATATAAAGCATCTCTCGAGCGCTCTGATGTTTTATTTGAACGTCAACGGTTGTGTTTGTTGATATGTAGCCGCGCAGCTGGTTGCTGGAGCTACGTGACGGGGAGGCGGCTCGTGTCGCCAATAATAACCGCAACGTTTACACAGCGCTGTAACGCCATTGGCTTGGATGTCTTCTCACAGGACAGCACAGGAGCCCTGGTTGCCTCAGCATTTGTATTTTACCTCTTCCTTTAAGGTATCAGCCTGAGTCTAAGTGAAGATGCTCCTGGGCTGGGTCCCCAACATTGTCACTATGTCTGAAGAAAGCACAATTGCACCACTTTTTTGTAATTGCAGTTTAAAGTGGTCGGCCTGGGAATCGCCGATCCAATCCCTCCATGTGGGGCATCCAAAATTGGGATGCCCTGCTGTGTGAAACCCCCCAGGACGCCCGCAAACCTTACCTGAATTCGGGTCCAACTGCGCATGTGCAGGCCGCTCTCGCGCTTTTCTCTAGCAGGGTGCGCGCTGTTGGAGGGAAGTGCAAGATGCGGCAGCCAGCATGCTCAGAGCCGCTGAGATAAGACGTCGCTTTGACGCGCATACCTCAGTGGCTCAGAGCGCGCTGATTAGACGAGCGGCCGCGCATGCTCTGTAGGAGCAGGGTGAGTTGAATCAGGTGATCTGGGGGGTTTCACATAGTGGGGCACCCCCGATCGGAGTACCCTGGGGA
The DNA here is from genome assembly GCA_027917425.1 of Gastrophryne carolinensis. NCBI lineage: Eukaryota > Metazoa > Chordata > Amphibia > Anura > Microhylidae > Gastrophryne > Gastrophryne carolinensis. The sequence goes on along the minus strand of CM051238.1, from coordinate 237,854,783 downwards.
AGTGGACCAAAACCCAGGATACTCAAAATCCTGGGTGATGGTCCACTTTAAAGTGGAACAAAACCCTGGAATTTGACTTTCCTGTGTTTTGATCCTTGATGCCTTTCTGTGTGAACCCCTTTTCCCAGAAGACTGGAATTTCAATCGCCTCTGCCTCGCTTAACAGCGCATGGCCAAGCTCATCCAATGAGAACTGTGGCGTGATATGTAATATGGCAAATGGCTCAAATCATCTAGAATGGGGAACGCGCTCTGCTGCAACCCTGCGGACTGCACGCTCCTGCCCCAGCCTATCCGAAAGGCCCATTTACCACAATAAGCAGTTTGTCAAATGAGGTCACACGGCCTTTGTTGGATGAGAGCCCGGCCATGCACCGTTGGACTAGGGAAAGGTGAGTGTTTGCGGGGCATCCTACTTTAGGATTCCCATGGTCTAAGCAGCTGCCACCCCTCCTGTGTATCTTCTGTTTCTGTGCAAGCATATGAGGGGGGGGGGGGTCTTGAGCTGTATGGCTTTTAACCCCTTCCTTTCTGCTGCACGTATATAGGGCAACCTTAGGTAGATTGCTCCCAACTTGTCCGAGTCGAACTCTTTGCGCCTTACTCGGTGTTAACCCGATCCTCTGAGAGGAGTAAAATGTTTTCCTTAAAGTGGAGCAACACCCAGGCTGATCGGCCGGGAATCATCCAAACGGCGCGGGCCGTGGCCGCATCTCGCCGGCCATTTGTGTGGCCGACACGGGCGCGCTCCCTGTTAGAGGGAAGCGTGAGATGCAGCCGCCAGCGTGCTCAGAGCCGCTGTGGTAAGACGTCTCATTGACACGCATACCACAGCGGCTCCGAGTGCGCAGATTGGACAAGCAGCCGTGAGTTTTTACTCACGATCTGGGGGGTTTCACATAGCCGAAGTAGGACCAAGACCCAGGATAGTCAAAATCCTGGGTGTTGGTCCACTTTAAAGAGGAAGCCTTTGCAACCCATCAAGACCTCAGCCCTGAAGAAAAACCTTTTTTCCCTGAATGATTATAGGAAGGGGGACCCAAAGAACGGTTGAACTCTGTAAAGGGTCAAGGGCGGTAACACGGACAAGGGGATTTTAATTAACCCTCCTCAGGGCAGCGGCCCCAGGGTACAATTTTACCAGCAACCAAGGGATTTCTTGTTAACAAATCCTCCTCAGTGATGGCAGAACTGAGAGTAAAGCTAGTACTAGAAGAAGGACCTTTTTTCTAAGGCGCACGGGTTACTATTCCCAGGTGTTTTTAGTTCTGAAACAGTCATTGAAATTCAGACTCCTGAATCTCCTGGTGAAATACTAAAGGTTCAGGATGGTCAATTTACTCTGTTCAGAACATCCTGCAGAAGGATACCTTTTTGGCATCCATAGACCTGCAGGATGCCTACTTGCATGTTCCCATTCCTCCAGATTACCGAGTTCCTAGAATTTGCAGTCAGAATAGAGGGGAAGATGCAACGTTGGAAATTTAGGGCCCTACCCTTCGGCATCTCTTCCGCGGTGAGAATGTTTATGAAAATCCTGGCCGAAGCGAGTGTTGCTAAGACTCAAAGGGTGAATGTGGTGTCATACCTGGGCGATCTGTTGTTGTTTGCCCCTAACAGGGAGGAATTAGAAAAATCCAGCCTAGACCCTCAAATGACCTGTCAGTACTTAAAACGGACCTTTACCATGATTTATTGAAAAGCCCAAACCCTTAAACGATTCCCCAGCATTTAAAATTAATGTATTTTAATTTTTTAGTTGCTTATTATTCTTTCCCCCACTGGACTGCAACTCTGTTCAGGACTCTAGGATACGGGCGCCGCCATCTTGACTCAGAAGTATCACACTTACTGAGGAGAGGAGAGGGGGATAAAGTACATGGGGGGGGTTATAGCTGTGCTTTGCTCAGACAGAGCAGAGCTGGGGTCAGGAAAAGGTTAGCAGTCCCAGAATGCAGAGCAGCACAGTCAGAAGGCACTTCCTGTTTGCAGGCTGCCTGATGCTCCATGAACAGCCATCTTGGATGATTTGGAGGTAGGATGATTTTTAATGTGAGCAATCTATGTCCAGGGTATGGGAAACATATAAGATAGGCTCTTATTCAGAGTGAAGGACCGCTTTATAGAACTTATTGGACACCCATCAGGAAAAATTCTACCACCAGAAAAGGTAGTAAAAATGCAAGAATTTCTGGGTTCACTGATGTATACAGTGTTATCTCTGAGAGAGATCTGCTCTCTGATTGGTCTGATGAATTCTGCCATACCCGCTCTATCCTGGGCCCAAAATCCCTCCAGGCCTGAGTCTGTATGACGAAAGCCCATACAAGCGCTGTGGGAGCGCAACAAGGTAAACAGACTGGCGATCCAAGTCAGTATGCTTCTGTAAAGCGGGCTAAACCTAGTTGAGTGAACATTCTGCTCCCTGTCCCCAGACATTCTAATATGGAATGCCCTGCTGTGTGGCCTCTCTGGTTGGTTGGGTCTGCTTACCTCTTCCTTGCTCCCAAGCTGCATGTGGGGCTCTACTCTAATCAGTGTTTTATGCTGTGCATATGGATGAATAGCATAGAACACAGATTGTAAACAGAGGCCAGCTCTGAGCGTGTTGGTCATCTCTTCGGTCACTCGCCTTCCATAGGCCTTGGCCTCTGCTGGGATTCCTTCAGCACCAAAGAGGCCACCTCCTTTAGGGGACAGGGGAAAACGGACACCCGAGTTGCCACTACAGAGCTCTAACAGAAGTGTAGTGCATCTGTGGGTTTTGTCTGCAATGTGAAAAGCACATGCTGCTGTGAAATTGTCTAATGTAAAAAATCCATATAAACCTGCTTGTGGTTTTTTTGTCCTGGTAGGAATACAATTCTGCTTTTGCAGGGGACACCTGCTTGCCTGTAACTGCTTATCTTCAGAGTCGGCCAGTGGAAAACGCTAGCATTAACCGTGCTAACATCTGCCCAAGAGACCTGCCATTAGAGTTTAGGAACTGTAAAGCCAACAGTAATAAGGCACCTGATGCCTTTCCCATGTGAAATAGAGGCAGTGATTTGTTGATGGAGAATGAGAAAAGATAGAAGCATAGTGAAAGTCCTAACGTTTGGGACTATTGCTTCTGTGATTGTACATTGCGGAACAAGTTTTTTGGAATACCCAATCAGCAGCTGCTACTCTTGACCTCCCTGCCCCTGCATCAGTTCATGAAAGTATCAAAGCGGCCAGTTCTCAGGCGCACAACTCTGAAACAGAAATACAGACTTTCGGTTCACTTTAAACCGGTCCAACAGCCTGGCACAGTTGGAAAGCACCCTTGCCCCATTTGTATGCATGCATGATACTGAATCATTGTCAGCACTTACATTTGCTTCTGCATCCACTCAAAGCTGAAACGCCTCCTCGCCGATTTTCTAGTGGTAGTGGCCCCTCCCGGAATCTCAGCTATGCTGCTGCCTGGCTTCAACTGACGTAACTGACAATGCACAGTAACGGTAAACCCAGCAGCAGTTAATGTTTGCAGGCAGCCTGCAGATTTGAGCTGCCATTTTTTTAAGTTTACCACAGCAGGAGTTAGAAAAAGGTAAATTTATTTTTATGTGCAGTAATTTAAATTGCCCTGGGGAGGGATGCATATGAGCACTGTTGTTCTGGTCTGCTTTAAGTCATTTTCACTGTTGGTCCATTTTAAGCCTTTGACTGCAGATGAAGAGAGATCCTTGTTGCTGCCAACCTCTTTTGATCGCCACAGTGATCCTGGAAAGTATGGCTGCTGTAGGACCTGTCAAGATCCCTGAGTCAGCAAATCACTGGAGTAGTTGCAGCTATGATTAGAGAGAGGTTCACACTACGATTAGAGAGAGGTTCACACTACTGTTCTGTAAAAAAATTGGTATCATGGTTTGGACCTTTTCTCCTTTTGTCCTTCAGAGAGAAGGCTCCTCCCCCTAGACAGGAAGCACAAACTGGGACAAGTGTTTTGTGTTTCCTCTCCATGGAAACGGCTGAGACTACAGACTCTCCAGTTTATTTTTTACATTTTTTTTTTTTTACCCCCAGGAGTTGGCTAACCCTGGGCTTTACTTACACAGGATATTCTTCCTGTGACCTAAGGGGTCAGCTGAACCCCCTCTTTCCCACCTGTTTTGCTGCTGCCTGAGGATGCTGAGGATCCTGGGGGTGTGCATGGGAGGAGGAGGTCTGGTCGCCTGTCCGGGGGTACTGCACTCTGGTGAAATGGTGGCTTTCGGGATTCCGGGTCCCCAGGCTGTACTTCTGGTCAGCATGTACTGCTAGGGGCTCGCCCCTTATGACATACTTCCGGCTGCACCGGAGGGGAAAGAGCAGGGACTCTAGGCACTCCCAGCTTCCAGAACAGAGGTTGGGGTCGTGAAACCGGAAATGGAGGCTTGGTGCACTCTAGAACCCTCACATTAACCCGGGCCGTGGTGGTGAAGCAGGCTGTCGGGTAGGCCAGCGGAGAAACAGCAATGCCTCACAAGAAGCCGGTGAGTATTTTTTCTGCATTGATTGAGTCTTGTTTATCACTTGCTAATTCACTGTGGGTGTTATTTCTATTTTCAGCCTGGTATTTCTAATCCCAAACCAAAGGAGAAAGAAAGACATGGGCCCCAGAATTAAGGGCTGTGTTTCTAAACTTGTTTTTGTCTAAATTGTCAGGCTATCCTCCTGAAATCCTGGAACAGACCCCTTTGTCAAAATTGCACTGACAATAAATTGGGGGGTGAGATAGCTTCCTTTTATATTAGAAACTGTTTGCAAGGTGGCTCTGTTGGCCAGGACAGCCCCAACAATAGCCATGGTTACTCGGGCACCCCCTCAGCCTGCTTGCTATCACCCTCTCCCTGCTACCAGTTAGGGAACCAAGGAGAGTGAAGGTATAATCTCCTCAGATGAGGATTCACTAAATGTGGTTCTCAGGAAGGCGGAACCACTAAAAGCCCAAAGAATAGGATGTCAGAAGAAACTGCCACTCTCATTCGATATTTAGGACCCTATGAAAATTCCTAGTGAGGATACGATTTATCATAAACTCATAGGTAGAATGGAAAGATCTTTTCCGATACACTCTTCCTTGTCTAAATTAACCAAAATGGAAAGCTTTTTCTTTCAAACTCCATTAAGCATAAATTCCCATTTGAAGACCTCCCCTGTACCTCCTGGTACAAAATTAGATGACTCCCTGGCACAGGTCTCCAGATCCTTGGACCTGAACATTCAGGTACGATTAGAGACCCTGTGGATTGATGGACAGACGGAATCCTCTAAAGGGCTTTGGATGCGGTCTCATTTAAACCATCAGATTGTGTTGCCAGAAATCTTGGGAGTCTGGCTGCAGAACCTGAACATAGAAAATGATATGCCAAAACAAGCCCCTTTGGAGACCCTCCCCTTTATATTCAGGGCCATGTCCTTCCTAGAGGTTCCTCCTGCTGAAACGGTTAGAGCCAGGGCCTCAGCCCTAGTTATTTCTGCCAGACAAGCTTTATGGTTAAAAATCTGGCAGGGGGACCTTGCCTCCAAAGCCAACCTGTGTGGAATTGGCTTTTGAAGGGAATCTTGTTCGGCACAGAACTGGAGGCAACGCTCACTCTGTTTTCAGAGCAAACAAGTAAAGGACGGGGAAAACACCATTCAGTCAAACAAGAAATCCCTTTCAGCAGAATCAGTTGGAACCCAAGAATCATTGGTCAACATAAAGGGGGGATGCAAGCCAAGTTTGGTTTGTAATCCTCCGACATCTTCCCAAAAACCCCGGTCCTGACACCGAGCCTCAGGTTGGGGGAAGGTTAACCTTTATTATTGGTCGCATGGCAGTCCATAACTTTGAATCCTTTTGTGTTGAGAGTGGCATCTTAGGGGTACCAACTGGAACTCTGTTCCAGTCCTCCATAGAAGTTTCAAATCATGAGACCCCAGATTATCTTCAATTATCCAGGAATTACTTCACAAAGATGTATGTCAGTCAGGGCAAATTATATTATTTTTCTGGTTCAAAAGCCATCGGCCACGTTCAGAATAAAGAGAAGGAAAACTGAAGGGAATTGACAGAGATGGAGGGACTAAGAGGGCACAAAAAAGCTGTAGAAGAGGAGATGAGGGAAACTTTCCAATATTGGGAAGGTCATAAAGATATCAGAAATGTACTCAGATACTCAATCTGAAGACCCCAAATCATTTTGCTGTTTACGAAAGATTCAGGATGGAGTCATTATTCACAATAAAAAAAACTCGCTCAGGCCGTGGGACTTTATGGGGAATATCTACCTTCAGAATGCCTATTTTACATATACCCTCCTTCAGGCTCACTGCAGGTTTCTAAAGTTTGCAATCCATCTAGATTCGTATGTCCTGTACTTTCAGTACAGGGTCTTGCCATTTAGAAACTCTTCAGAGTGAGTTTAACCCTTTAAACGGCAGCCACGTAAAATTTATGTGGGTGCCTCCCCTGCAGTTGACCGCCAGCCACGTAAATTTGCCTACGTGCCTGACTCTCCCCCCTGCTAGCAAAAAAAAGTCCCTTACCTGACCCCTCGGCCCGATCCGGCCAGGTCTCCTCTTCAGCCTGAGGTGCTCCGATCAACCATTGGGGCTCCACCCCTCCTCTGATCGCCTACCTCCCCCCTTCTCTGCCCAGCCGTCACCTGCATCGGATCGCCGCGGGACACAGGAGATGAAGATCGGAGGTGAGTAAAGAAAAAAAAAAAATAATATATACCAGTTCACAAGGCTCTGGGTCTGGCAAGTCACCTGCGGCTAGTGGGTGACTTGCCATTAACCCTCGAGCCCCCCCATTACCTGCCTCCCCAAAGCCCGGGGGGGGGGCAGAAGAGCTGTGGCCCTAGGCTATGCCGGCTTGTAGCCTGCAGGGCCAGGGGCCAGCTTTGGTGGCACCCTGTTCTACAAGCCCCCATAGCTGGTCACAGGCTGGGTAGGGGGGACCTCACACCATTTTTTCCTTTGGATTTTTAAGGGTTTTTAACCCTTAAAATTCCCCCAAAAATTGGGTCCTCTCCCTGGGGGGGGACCCTATGTCATTTTTTTTTTTTTTTTAATTTACCCCATGTTACCTGTCACCCAGTAGGTATAAAAGGCTTCCAGCAGCAGCAGGAGAGCAGAAGCCAAAGTGATCAGCGTGGGACACGGTGCTGAGGGATGGATGGGAGGTAAGTATTATAAAAACATAATAAAATATTTTTTCTCTGTCAGTGTGTTTTTTTACATTTAACCCTTTGTGAACTAGTAAGGGATCTATGAGACCTCTATACCAGTTCACAAGGCTCTGGGTCTGGCAAGTCACCTGTGGCTAGTGGGTGACTTGCCATTAACCCTGAAACCCCCATTACCTGCCTCCCCAAAAATCCTTAATTCCCCCAAGAAATGGTGTCTCCCCCCCCCCCCCCCCCCCCTGTGAAGGGGGACCCCACACCAATTTTTTTTTAATTTAACCCTTTATCATGTGAATAGTAGTTGTATTTTATTTGTAAATGTTATAAAGTGCTCTCTTCAGTTTAGGGGATCTCCTGGACAGGAACGGGGGGCTACGGATACATATGTGGTATCATTGTAATCAGGAGAAATGGGGCTTTCACGTGCAATATGGTTTTCTTTAATAAATAAATGTTTTTGTTAAAATAAAGGAGATAATTTAAAAAAAAAGACCCCCCCTCCCGGTCCATAAATACCTTGGACCTCCCACACATTACCTAGTTTTCGTCTCTGCAGACGGCGAGCAAGTCAGAAGATGGCTGTGTTTCTTCCTTGCAGGTAAGCCGGGTCTACACCCGGCCACTTTGTCCCTATTTCTGCCCGGACCTTATTAAATTTAGCCCAATACTATGCCTCCCAGCCTTGGCTGAAGGTCCGGGTAAGGGTAGGCAACACCTTAGAGGTGTATTCAGGGAGCTATGCTCCCCCGTGAGACCCCATATTAAGGGGTAGGCGGTATCTGGATTGGTGATCCCGGTTTGGGATGCCCCATCCCTACTTTATCCCTTACACCTTGGTGCGGGATCTCCCCCTTTTGGGTCCCCCTGTTACCCTCCGGGGGGGTGCTGTCTTTTCATAAAATCCCTTTAATTATATGTGTGTGTTGAGTGTATGTTAGTGTGGTTACTTTACATGCTTGGCATGCTGCGGCCATTGTGGATGGGGGAGCTTCTTCCCCTCAGGACGGCTTGATTTGGGAGCGGGGCCGGGCGCTCGGCACGCTTGCCGCGGCCCGCCCCCCTCGTTTGGCGCCATCGCGTTCCCCAGCCATTGCTAGGAACCGTATCTTCACTGATTGAGGGAAGGGGGTGGGGCCAGGCGCGCGATCTGCGCTGGCCCGCCCTTCTTCTCCCTCTCGCTCCTGGTAGCCTGGCTGGCTGGACGCCATTTCCCTCTGTGAGTGCCCTGTTGGGCCCCCATTTTTTGTCTTATGCGCTGTGGGCCTATTCTAGCGCTGGGGCATCCCTGCGCTACTCTTTGTTATTGGTGCTTTTTTACATTATATGTATTTATACTGTATAGTTTGTGTGCATGATTGCGTGCCTTTTCATGGGTCCCTTCATTGTGTCTTTCAGGAGGACTCCCTATCAATTATAACAAAAGGGGGTTCTCCCGGTCCCTTGGGTTAAATTGGGGCACATACAAGTCCTCCCACCAGGGACTTAAGGGGCATCCCGGGTAGCTCAAGTAGTGTTATTCCCTCTGGTCATTGCGACTACCTTAAAATCACCATATGGAGGCTCCCCAGGATACCGGGCTCGGGCTCCCTTTGGGGCAATCCCGGCAGTGTGTGAGTTGTGGGGTATCCCTTACGGGGGATAATGTATTGATTTGCATACCATGTGCTCAGCAGGCCATAACGCGGCAGTCGGGGTCCCAGGCGTCTGGGTCAGTGCCGCCGGCCTCATCACCTACCCCACCCTGCCTTATCCGTACCCCAGGTGACACTGTCATTAGCGGGGAGTCGCAAGCTGATGTTTGTGCTAGGCTGGCCAACATCGAAAAGTTGGATTTCCAGCTTTGCGGCCAGAAAGGCCCCAGCTAAGAGAAGGCATCTGTTGCCGGCTGCCCGGTACTGGAATTTGATGACTATGATTCCCTTGACTGGTCTGATTATTCTAAGTATACAGCACGTCCTGCTCCAGTAGTAATAACATGTGGGTAATCCTCCGGCGCAGTGCACTGCAGACATGTAGAAAACAAGCTCCTCCCGGCCCTTCATATACCGAGAGACCTCCCACAAATCCCCAGATTTCTCTGCAGTGCTGGAACTGCGAAGACATGAAGTATCACGCTCTCGCAGGCGAGCGGGGCTTGATAACCCGAGGCCCTGCGGGACTATTTCCACCCGTCCTCATTGTGAATTAATGCCTCCCAGCCTGGGCTGCGTTGGTCGGGTGAAGGTAGGCAGCACCTAGTGTGCTTACGGAGCTAGTCTCCACCGCAATCCCCCTCCATAGGGTAGGCGGTTAAGGCGAATGGTGAGCCTTCAGTGGATGCCCCTCCCGCACTAGTGCCCCATCTAACGGTGAACCCTCTATTCGGGTCACCTTCCTTCCCAGATTCCTCCGTTAGTGGGGGGAAAAAGGGGGGGGGCTGTGTGTTTGATGGCCTACGCCTTGCCCTAAGTACACTGTAGACGCTTTACCGCTACCGGGTGTCAGAGCGCGTTTCACTTGCTTATTTTTCAACTGACCGCAGCATTTTACTGTGCTCTAGGCGCATACAGCAGCGCTGTTTGGGGAAGCTACGGCATTTTTCAAATCTCCTTACTCACTTCGTCAGACTTCTTCTCTGAAGCGATGCTGACGTATCTACATTCTCTCCAGATTGGCTGCGCGCCTTCTAGCTTCGCGCTCTCCGGGGGGGAGGCGTGGTTCGGTCTGGCGCGTTCCGCGTCATCGCCCGCTCTGGCCCGCCCTTCGAGGTTCGCTGGGCGCCATTTCCTTCTCGCATGCGCGTGGTGAAGACGGTCCTCCCCTCGCAGACTGTAAGTGCCCTCATGGGCGATCCTTTTCCTAGCTTGTTTCCTCGCGCTCGGCTCTGACCTCCCTGTTCCCCTTGTGTCTTTCAGACAGCGGTCATCGGTGGCTTCCCCCGGCCCGACGTAGCGCCCGGTCCAGACCATTTTTCAGAAATTACTCCCACTTCCCAGCGGGTTATTGGGGCATCCAGGGTTGCTTAAAGCGTCAATCCCTACTGGCATATTGAATTTAATAATCACCATATGGAGGCATCCCAGGACATCGCGAACAGGGTCCCCCTGGGACAAGCCTGTCTGTGTGCAGCTTGTGGGGTTTCACCTAGCAGCGGTGACAATTCACGGGTCTGCGTACCTTGTGCTCAACAGGCGCTAGCCAGTCTCCCCACCTCTTCCGAGGCTGGGCCCGCACCTCGCCTTATTTCCCCTACTCCCCCAAGCTTGAGCATAACCCCCAATACTAGTGGGGATTCTCACGCGGATTTGGCCTCTAGATTGGCCAGTGTGGAAAGCTTTATTGCTGGCTCCCTGGCACGCAAGGCTACTGCCAAGAAGTGTCATTTGAACCCTGAAGCTACTATTCTCCCTGTAGAATCTGATGATTTACTGCTTTCCTATGCTCGGTCCTCATCAGAGGAAGGGGAACTGCTCTCAGGATCCTACGAGGACGAGTCCAGGAGTCAGGAGGAGTCTGGTTCTGATCTTTGGTCCCAGGACGACATTGACAGACTGCTGTCTTAGATCTTTGATGTGTTATCCCTCTCTCCCCCTCCCGCCGCACCTCGGCAAAAGGGAGATCTGTTTGATACCGCTAGGGTGCGGTTGGAGTTTCCCGAACAAACTCACTTTAATAACCTAGTGCTGAAAGAATGGGAACATCCCAGTAAACTCCAGGGGATTCCTAAGGCTGTGGATAAGAAGTATCCGTTTCCTGCCGATCTGGTTAAGTGTTGGACATCGCCGCCCGAGGTCGATGCCCCGATTCTGAGTCTGTCCAACACCTCTATTATGCACTCCCCTGACACTACTACGCTGCGGGATTTAGAGGATCGGCGAGTTGATCAATTGGCATGTCATGCCTTTGCATTTGGGGGAGCGTCGCTCCGCCCGGTGTGCGCCTTAGCCATCACGGCGGTGGCGCTCAGGACGGTGGTTAAAACTGCCCTGGAAGGGGAGGATGACCTGCCCTCGGAGGCCGCCAACGCCCTGGCCACCTGTGAGACCTTTGTGAATTATATCCTATCTGCATCGGACGATGCTATTAAGCTGAGCGCTAGATCTTCAGCTCTGGTGGTGGCCATACGCCGCGCGATCTGGTTACGCCAGTGGGCTGCTGACAACGTCGCCAAGAAGGCCCTTACGGGGCTTCCGTTTAAAGGACTGTGCCTGTTTGGAGAAAGATTAGATATCTTTGCCAAGGGTGGCAAGCTGCCCCAATGCAAGCATCAGATTCGGCCCTTTCGTGGTCCAAGCTCCCATTCTACCCCCTACCGTGGGACCAAGCAAGGTAGAGGGGTGTCCTTCTCTGGGTCGCGCTCAGAACCCTGGAACAAAAACAGAGGACGCCGTCCCGGCTCCTCCTTGGGGGCCCAAGTCCAAAGCCCCCCCAAGACCCCCCAAGCATGAAGGGGCGCCCTCGCCCATCAGGGTGGGGGGACGTCTACAGCACTTCAAGCATGTCTGGAGACGCCTCGTCCCAGACCAGTGGGTTCAGGAGGTAGTCTCCTCCGGTTACAAGATAGAATTTGCTGTGCTGCCCCCTACCAGGTTCGTTGGGTCTCGGATCCCACAGGATCCTGCCTTAGCTCTGGTCTTGATGCTGGCTGTGCAGGACCTTCTGGAGCTCGGGGTCATCTGCGAGGTCCCCTCAAGAGACAGGGGCATGGGGTTTTATTCCAACCTGTTCACGGTGCCCAAAAAGGACGGGTCAGTCAGACCCATTCTGGATTTGAAAATCCTAAACAAGTTTGTCAGAAGCAGGCATTTTCGTATGGAGACTCTGCGCTCGGCCATTGCCTCACTGCGTCCAGGGGACTTCATGACATCTGTGGACATCAAGGACACTTACCTGCACGTTCTGGTGTTCCCAGGGCACCAAAGGTTCCTCAGATTTGCGCTGTTGGATCAGCATTATCAGTTCGTGGCCCTGCCATTCGGCCTTACGTCGGCTCCCAGGGTGTTCACCAAGGTGCTGGCAGGGGTAATGTCTCTCTTAAGACTAAAGGGCATACGCGTGTTGCCCTACCTGGACGATATACTCATCACCTCTCGGTCTCTGCAGCAGGCAGAGCTGGACACTCGGTTGGTGGTGTCCACCCTGGAGTCCTTCGGCTGGGTGATCAATTACCCAAAGTCCTCTCTGGCCCCCTCCTCAGTGACCCCGTTTCTGGGGATGATTCTGGACTCGGTTCGGTCAAGGATATTCCTTCCTCCACAGAAGGTGGAAGCTCTGACAACCCAGGCGAGATCCCTGCTCGCGAACCCTCATCCCTCCATCCGGCAGGGAATGCAGTTGGTGGGCTCGATGGTGGCAAGCATTGAGGCGGTGCCCTTTGCCCAGTTTCACTTGAGAATCCTACAGCTTCACCTTCTGTCAGTTTGGAACAAGGACCCAGCGTCCTTGGACGACAGCTGGGTGATTCCCCCCTCGGTCAGACAATCCCTTGCGTGGTGGTTGGACCACAGGAACCTGACAAAGGGCAGATCCTTCCTGGCTCCCTCTTGGGAGACCGTCACGACAGATGCCAGTCTTTTGGGCTGGGGGGGGATTCTGGAAGTCCCTGCGCTTCCAGGGGAGGTGGGGCCCTCAGGAGGCCCATCTTCCTATCAATGTCCTGGAACTCAGGGCGGTCAGATTGGTGCTGGAACGATTGACCCAGCACCTGAAGGGTCTGGCGGTTCAGGTACGCTCAGACAACAGGACGGCGGTAGCCTACATCAATCATCAGGGAGGAACCCGGAGCAAGGGTGCTCTCCAGGAGGTGTCTCTGATTCTAGCATGGGCAGAGACCAATGTACAATGCATCTCGGCTGTCTACATTCCGGGGGCGGAGAATCTGCTAGCAGATGCTCTGAGCAGGGGGTCGTCCCGTCAGGGGGAATGGTCCCTCTGCGACAGGGTATTTCAGTCACTGTGTCACCGTTGGGGTGTGCCGGGTGTGGATCTCTTCGCGTCACGTCACAATCACAAGCTGCCGAGCTTTGTATCCCTGTCTCAGGATCCTCTGGTTCTGGCCACGGATGCCCTGTCAATGTATTGGAAGGAGTTTCGGCTCCTCTGTGTTTCCACCAATTCCCCTTCTGGGCAGAGTGCTGCGCAAGATCGCTCTGGAAGGGGTACCCACGATTCTGGTGCCCCCAAGGTGGCCAAGAGTGTGGTTCGCGGACGTGGTTCAAATGGCAGTAGATCAGTACGATCTGCCAAGGTTGCCAGACCTTCTGACTCAAGGGTCTCTACGCCATCCCAATTTACTAACGCTGGCTTTGACGGCTTGGCTATTGAAACCTCCATCTTGATGGAAAAGGGTTTGTCTGCGTCTGTGGTGGCTACTATAGTGCAAGCCAGGAAGAAGACTTCTGCTGCTATCTATTATAGAGTATGGCGTGCTTACATTGACTGGTGTGAATCCAGGTCTCTTCCCTGCCGGGAATTCTTAGTATCCAGGGTGCTGGAGTTCTTACAACATGGTCTAGACTTAGGTCTTAAGCTTAGTACCTTGAAGGGCCAGGTCTCGGCCCTGTCTATCTTCTTTCAGAAGACCTTTGCCCATCACTCTCTTATCAAGACCTTCTTTCAAGGGGTCACTCATGTGCGCCCCCCTCAGAAACCTATGGTTCCTGTTTGGGATCTGAACTTTGTGTTGTCGGCCCTGCAGGGGGCTCCCTTTGAGCCTATCCATGAGGCCGCTCTAGCTGTGCTTACGCTCAAGGTTGTCTTCCTGGTAGCCATCACTTCGGTTAGACGTGTGTCTGAGTTGGCTGCTTTGTCTATTCAGCCTCCCTACTTTGAGAGACACCGGGATAAGGTGGTGTTTCGCTTCAAGCCAGACTTCCTGCCTAAGGTTGTGTCTGCATTTCATTTGAATCAAGATATTGTACTTCCTTCCTTGTGCCCTAATCCTAGTAACCCTAAGGAAAGGGTTTTGCATTCCTTGGATATGGTCAGGTGTGTCAAGTCTTACCTGGTTACCACGCAGGCCTTTAGGAAGACAGATGCTCTCTTCGTTGTGCCTCATGGGCCTAGGAAGGGTTTGGCTCCCGCCAAGTCTACCATCAGTAAATGGATTCATCAGGCTGTGGTTCAAGCCTATACTGCTAAGGGGAAGACTCCCCCCTTTCGTCTTACTGCTCATTCTACTAGAGCTGTTGGGGCTTTTCAGCACCAGGCCTCTGTTGAACAAGTTTGCAAGGCCGCTACTTGGTCTTCTGTACATACCTTTTCAAAGTTTTACAAGGTTGATGTTCGGGCCTCAGCTGACTCTGTGTTTGGCCGCAAGGTTCTGCAGGCGGCAGTAGTTTAGACTGCTTGCTGTTGCCTTCTGTTGGGGATCCCACCCTTCTTTATGGACACTGCTATTGGATGTCCCACATGTTATTACTACTACTGGAGCAGGACGTGCTGTATGCTTAGAATAATACAACTCTGTGAAGTACTCACCTGTAGACTTGGTATTATACGCATACAGCACGTCCTGCTCCACCCCACCCTGTTTTCACCTTGTTCTGGATCCCCTGTTGGTGATTGTTATCTTTGATATTTTTGCCAGTTTTGGGTGGTTGTTTTCCCCTGGCCTCTATTCTCACTGCTTTTCAATGCTGGGGATTTGTGGGAGGTCCCTCGGTATATGAAGGGCCGGGAGGAGCTTGTTTTCTACATGTCTGCAGTGCACGGCGGCGGAGGATTACCCACATGTTATTACTACTACTGGAGCAGGACGTGCTGTATGCGTATAATACCAACTCTACAGGTGAGTACTTCACAGAGTTGTATTATTCCCCACTTGAGAAGGGGGAATTGTTTGAGGAATCTGATGCTGAGGATCAGCAGTTTTTAATACTGATGCCGGGCAGGTGCTGGGGGATGTCGTGGATACCCCCAAGGTCCTGGCCAATCTATTTGAGGTACTGAATATTTCTCCGCCAGCGGAGACCCCCCCTGCAGAAGGGGGAATTATTTGGGACTTCTAAGCCCCGCTTGGAGTTCCCAAATCAGAATCATTTTGATTTCATGATTCTTAAGGAATAAGAGGCCTAGCCGGCTCCCCGGTGTTCCTCAGGCATGGGATAGGAAGTATCCCTTCCCAGTGGACGCGGTGAAGCGCTGGTCGTCCCCTCCCAAGGTCGATGCGCCCGTTCTGGGATTGTCCAACACCTTCGTTGTACATTCTCCAGACGCCACCATTCTTAAAGATGGTGAGGACAAACGCATTGATCAGATGGCATGCCATGCCTTTGCCAGTGTGGGTTCAGCCTTGCGGCCTGTTTGTGCCTCGGCGCTCGCGACTGTGGCTACCAGGTCTGTGATTAGGGACCTGTTGAGTGGTTCCCAGCTTAACCCGGCCAGTGATGAATTCACAGCCCTTAAGCGGTGTGAATTATTTATGACCTTTGTTTTATCTGCTATGGATGACGCAATTATGTGTAGTAGAACCTCGGCATTGCTGGTGGCTATTCGCCGATCGGTCTGGTTACGCCAGTGGGCGGCTGACATTGCGGATAAGAAATCACTCACATCGCTACCCTTCCTGGGTACTCGGCTGTTCGGAGATAAATTGGATTCAGTGGCGAAAGGTGGAAAGTTACCTCAGCGTAAGAAGCAGCGTCGCCCCTTTCGGGGGGCAGGCTCCTTCAATCCTTCCTTTCGCGGTGCCAGAGCAGGCAGAGGCTTTGCCTACTCTAATTTCAGAGGTGATTCCTGGAACAGAGGCAGAGGACGTGCACGTCCAGGCCTTAACAGGGGTTCCAAGCCTGCTGCCAAGACAGCTCAGCAATGAGGGGACGCCCTCACCCTTGCGGGTGGGGGGGCGGCTGCAGCACTTCTTCCAGGTCTGGGCTCAGGAGGTCACAGACAAATGGATCTTGGAAGTGGTCTCTTCCGGGTACAAACTGGAGTTCGAGTACCGGCCTCCTCCCAGATTCCTAAGGTCTCGGGTGCTTTCGAATCCCCGGGCTGCGCAGGGGCTCCTGTTGGCTGTAAAGAATCTTCTGGTCATCAATGTCATATTGTGATGCCCAGCGGGACACCAGCGTTCTGTAAGCAGGCTTCTGCCTATAGTCAAGCCCCCGTTTGCCGGGACGCTAGGTACGCCTCACCGGACACGGTTGCCCCCAGGTCTTAATAGGCGCAAAAGATGGCTGCTTACGGTGAAGGCCGATGAACCACGAGGGTATCCCAAAGCCGAGGTCGTTCACAGGTAGTCAATCCGGAGGGTGCGTCAGAGTACAGGGATGAGACAGGTGCGTAGTCAGGGGTAGCCAAAGGGTCAAGCCGGGAGGTCAGAGATCGCAGGGTATCCAGAGGGGCAGGCAGGTTCATGGTCAGACAAAGCAGAGGTCGGTAAAGGCAGCAGACAGGAATGGTCGATCAAGCCGGGTCGGAATCAGAACAGAATCACATCCTAATCACAAGCGACTATCACAGGCACGGAGTGCTGGGCTGACATATTTATTGGGGAATCGACCAATGGCCACCCTGGGGGGGGGAGTGTATGTGCTGATTGGTGCAACTTACAACACTGAGTGATTGGAGGCACTATCCAGGGGCTGGTCATTGGCTGCAAGGCTGATCAGCCCCTGATTTCCATCAGGTGTGGAGCACTCTGTGCTGCCTGCCACTCGCAGCACAGTGCCTCCTAGCGGCGAAATCTACAGACTGCGGGACACGCGCCTGCACAGCTAGAGAGGGGCGAGGGAGGCTGCCAGAGTGACGCGCCGCGCTCCCAGCAGCAGGAGTGCTGCGTCGCCCTGCGGACGCTTGCCGCCGGCCCCTGGCAGAGGTAAGTTCCTTACACATATGCCCGGTGCCTTTCTCAGAGAGAGGCCGGGGCTATTATTCCAACCTATTCACGGTTCCCAAAATGGATGGATCCATAAGACCCATTCTGGATTTGAAGCTTCTCAACAGGTTCATCAGAACCAAGAAGTTCCGCATGGAGACTCTGCGCTCAGCCATCAATTCCCTTCGTCAGGGGGATTTCATGACGTCCATAGACATCAAGGATGCTTACCTTCATGTACCAATCTTCCCAGCACACCAGAGATTTCTCAGGTTTGTGGTGGGAGATTTGCACTTTCAGTTTGTGACCCTCCCTTTTGGGTTGACTTTGGCACCAAGGGTGTTCACCAAGGTGCTGGCGGGCATATTGGCCCTTCTCAGAGCCCAGGGCATTCGCATTGTGCCGTATTTGGACGACCTCCTCCTTACGGCATCCTCTGTCAGGCGGAGCTGGACACCAGGTTGGTGGTGGCGATGCTGGAGAGGTTCGGCTGGGTGATCAACCATCCCAAGTCTTCTCTCTCCCCCTCAAGGGAGATCTCGTTTCTGAGCATGAATCTGGATACCATTCGGACCAGGGTGTTCATACCTCAGTCCAAGGTGCAGATGGTTCAGGATCTGATATGTCTTCTCCTGTCCAAACCTCGTCCTTCTATCCGGCTAGGGATGAGACTGGTGGGATTGATGTGGCTTCCTTCGAGGCAGTTCCCTTTGCTCAGTTGCACATGTCGCTCCAGCTCCATCTATTGTTGGCCTGGGACAGATGTCCGCAGTCATTGGATCAGTCATTCTTGATGTCTCCCCAGGTTCGGCAGTTCCTTCAGTGGTGGCTGGAACCAAGCAATCTGATAAGGGGCAGATCCTTTCTGACCCCTTGTTGGGAGATGGTTACCACGGATGCCAGCCTGTTGGGCTGGGGAGGTTTTTGGAAGACACATCAGTTCAAGGGGCTGTGGGGTCCTCAGGAGGCTCACACCCCCATCAATGTCTTGCAGCTAAGAGCTATTCGGTTGGTTCTGTCATGCTTGACGCATCACCTACGGGGCTTACCGGTTCAGGTTCGATCAGACAATCGAACTGCGGTAGCTTACATCAATCACCAAGGAGGGACTCGCAGCAGGAGTGCCCTCAGGGAAGTTTCTGATTCTTGCATGGGCGGAGAGCAATGTTCCATGCATCTCAGCAGTGTACATTCCGGGAGTGGAAAACACGGAGGCGGACTCCCTGAGCAGGGGATCCCCTCGCCGAGGGGAATGGTCTCTCAACCACAAGGTATTCCGGTCCCTCTGTCACAAGTGGGGGTTTCCGCAGGTGGCTCTCTTTGCCTCACGTCACAATCACAAGCTCCCAAAGTTTGTGGCTCTGTTTCAGGATCCTCTGACCCTGGCAGTGGACGCCATGTCTCTTGCCTGGAGGGATCTGGGGTTCCTGTACCTGTTTCCCCCCTTCTCCATGATAGGCACGGTGGTGCGCAAGCTTGCTCTAGAGGGTGCGCCAGCAATTCTGGTGGCCCCAAGGTGCCAAGACAGGTTTGGCTCGCAGACGTCGTAAGGCTGGCGGTAGATCAGTACAGGCTGCCCGTTTCCGGATCTGATCTCTCAAGGTCCACTACGTTACCCCAATTTACAAATGCTGACTTTGACAGCGTGGTTGCTGAAACCTCCATCTTAAGGGAGGAAGGTTTTTCTGAGGATGCAGGATGTTGCACTTTCTTTGCTTACACAAAAGGTTGCCTTTTTGGTGGCTATTAACTCTGTTCGAGTCTCTGAGTTGGCTGCTCTGTCCATTCAGGCCCCTTACTTTGAGAGACACCAGGACAAGGTGGTCTTTTGCTTTAAGCCAGATTTCCTTCCTAAGGTGGTTTCTGCCTTCCATCTCAATCAGGATGTGGTTCGTCCTTCCTTGTGTCCTAAGCCTAGCAATGACAAGTCCTGCACTCTTTGGATGTAGTTCGTTGTGTGAAGTACTATTTGGTGGCTACTTCTCCCTTTCGTAAGGCGGACGCCTTGTTCGTGGTGCCCTCCGGGCTTAGGAAGGGTTTGGCGCCCGCCAAGTCTACCATTAGCAAATGGAAAGGTCAGGCCATTGTTGAGGCCTATTCTGCCAAGGGGAAGGTTCCCCCTTTTCATATCACTGCTCATTCTACTCGTGCTGTTGGGGCTTCTTGGGCTTTTCAGCACCAGGCCTCTGAACAAGTTTGTAAGGCTGCTACTTGGTCTTCTGTTCATACCTTTTCCAAGTTTTATAAGGTTGATGTACGGGCCTCAGCAGATGCTGTTTTTGGCCGCAAGGTTCTGCAAGCTGCAGTGGTTTAAATTTGTGCATTATTGCCTTTTTGGGATCCCCACCCATTTTGGACACTGCTATTGGATGTCCCATATGTCATGAATATTGGAATCGGGGTGTGTGACATGGAATAATACCATTTTGTGATTACTCACCTGTAAAATGGGTATTATAAGTATGTCACACACCCCTCTTCATCCCGCCCTTATTGTATTCTGGATCCTTTATATGGTGAACCTTTTTATTAAGATTTTTGGATTTGACTCTTCCTGGTCCCCTTACTGCTTTCCTATACTTGGTAATGTGTGGGAGGTCCTAGGTATTTATGGACCGGGAGGGGCTTCTTTTTTCCTGTCATCTCTGCAGAAGTTCGCCCTCTACTGTTTATAACCCATATGTCATGAATATTGGAAGCGGGGTGTGTGACATAATAATAATACCCATTTTACAGGGGAGTAATCACAAAATGGTATTTTTACATATTTACTTACAAATATATTAAACGGTAGAAAAAATACAAACAAGACATTTTATGTTAAAGCCTAAAGTCTGCCACAAAAAGAAAATATGCAATTTTCTTGGAATTTCCTGCAAAAATCAGTTAAACACCACACAAAATTGTGAAAAATATCCTGTCAGCACAAAAGGTTACAGGTACCTATGCATATTGGGTATTGTTCTGCTCGGGAGACCTTGCGCTTTCAGATTTTGCTTATTTTTTCTTATTTGCATATTGATATTCTAGGAAAAGGTGTTTATTCTTTTTAGACATTTTTTTGTGAAACCCTGTGCAACCTAAGAATTCTTCGAGATATTACTTCCAGAAAGATGAGCCCACTACAACAAGCTGGATACGCTTAGAAAGCTTAACGTGTACTTTCAGGGAATATATGGTTTATGGGGGGTATTCCAAATGTAAAGGGTTGTTTTGGTAGAAAAAGCACAAGGTGCGCACTTTGTCTGCAGAGCTGAAATTTTGAAGTAAAATTACCATTAAGCACATGCTTTAGTTTGGTGTGTTTAGCAACTCTTCCCTTGACAGAACCTATGCATGTTGATGCATGTTGGGTATTGTTCTGTTTGGGGGACCTTGCTTTTTCAGATTTTGAGTTTTTTTCTTGTTTGCATATTTTTTAGGAAAATGTGGTTTTGATTCTTTTTTAATTTTTTATGGAACCCCTGTGCAACCAAGGAATACATTGAGGGATTACTTCCAGAAAACTGCACCCATGTTAACAAGCCTGGTACATCTAGAAAGCCTGAGGTGTATACTTCTAAGGAATATATAGTTTGTTGGGGGTATTTCAAATGTAAAGGGTTGTTTTTCTTGAAAAACTGCAAGGTGCGCATATTGCATAGCATAGTTGTATTTTATCTGAAAATCTCCTAAAGCGTTTTCAGTTTGGGGGAGTCTCCTGGGCAGGAAAGGGTGTCTACCAATACATATGTGGTACCGCTGTAACCGGGAGAAATTGGGGTTTCACACGCAATAAGATTTTATTGATAAACTTACATTATTTATTACAAAAAACACTACAAATTGTACAAAGTTTATTTTTTTGCACATATTTCACCCAAAAATATTGAGAATACACTTAGAAAATTTCAAACAAGACATTTCATGTTAAAGCCCAGCCTATGCTGAAAAAAACATATCACTTTCCTGGGAAATCCCTTCAAAAATCACAGTTGAACATGGGAGCGCAAAATAGTGCAAAATGGTCTGGCAACAAAGGGTGAGAAAATCTCAAGGTAGGCTGGCGGTTAAAGGGTTAAACCAAACTTGCATTTTTTAGCAAAAGCTATGCTCACAGTGAGCATATACCCTCCCTGGAACAAAGAACACTTCCTGGTTGTCACTCCCTTGTGGCTGTGGATACCACCAGTGACGCTAGTAGCACTGGTTAGGAAACACTAGACTATCTGCTCCTCCTTTTTGGATTTCCTCCTGGATTATTTAGTTTTACTCCTACAACATATTGGAAGGGTAACAAAAGTACACTTTTTAGGTAATTAAAAAAAAGTTGTTGCTTTCACATATTTTGCCATAGATGTTGAAAGTGGTGCAAAAAGTGACTTTCCTTTTCATTGTCCACCCAGGGGTCAATTCAGCACCAGATGCACTTTTAATTTTGACCTAAAGTAAACTTTTTACAAATGGTGCTGAATCAAGGCTGTTTTCAAGCTAATAGATGTTGGAATGCCAACCAACCTGGAAAAGTTAATATTCTAAGTATGTCACACACCCCGCTTCAGATAGTCATTACACTTCGGTTATACCGACCTGTAGAGGGCGATCTTGCAGAGATGTCATGAAAAAAAAGGGAGCCCCTCCCGGTCCATAAATACCTGGTACCTCCCACTCATTCCCCGTCTTTCATCTCTGCAGACGGCGAGCAAGTCAGAAGATGGATGTCTCCTCCTTGCAGGTAGCTGGGGTAACTCCCGGCCCCCCCTCTTTTGGTCTATTTCTGCCTGGACCTACTGTTATCCCTTTTTAGTAAAGAGCCTCCCAGCCTAGGCTGCGGGTCCTGGCAAAGGTAGACGACACCTTAAGGTGCTTTAGGAGCTATGCTCCACCGTGAGACCCCATACTAAGGGGTAGGCGGTATTCCGGGTTGGTGATCCCGGTTGGGATGCCCTGTCCTTGCCCTTACACCTTTTGGGTGTTAATTCCCCCTTCCCCGGTCACCCATTGTTCCCTACTGCTGGGGGGGCGCTGATCCCCCTTTTAGTTTAGTTCTCTTTTAGAGTGCATATTTGTGGTGTGTGTTGTGCGCGTGATTGATGCTTTCCATGGCCGAGCCGGCGGTTTGCGGCGCCGCTGGCCGTTACTGTCAGTCTTCGGGGGAGCTTCTTCCCCTCCGGTGTGGTTTCGGGGGGGGGGGGCGGGGCGCGATCCTGCGGCCTCCCCCTGTGCCGCTGCGGAGTCCGGTCACTGGCCGGGAGCCGCCTGTTGTCAGGGGAGAGGGGTGGGGTCGGGCGCAGCGCGCGATCTGCGCAGGCCCGCCCTTCTTCATCCTTGCTGCCAAGTCCCTCCGCCTCGTGCAGGACGCCATTATCTTAAGCGCCCAGTGGGCTCTAGTCTTTCATTGCCTGTGAAGCTGCTTGTCAGCGTGAGATTGATATATATATTCCTCTATTTATATGTATGTGTGCCTTGGCCCTTCTGTTATGTGCCCAGCATTGTGTGATATCTGTGTGACAGTTCCCCTTTTCTATTCCAGACGGACCCTTGTTGGATCTTAAAGGGTCCTCCCGGTCCTAGGGTACCTATTTTAGTTTAAGAACTCCCTATAAATCCTCCCACGCGGGACTCTGAAGGGGCATCCCAGGTCGCTTATATTGCGTAATTCCCTTGGGCATTACGACTACCGATAAAATCACCATATGGAGGCTTCCCAGGATACCGGGCTCAGGCTCCCCTTGGGGCAACCCCGGCAGTGTTTGGTGTGTGGGGTATCCCTTACTGGGGATGATGTATTTCTTTGCATACCATTTGCGCAGCAGACTATTACGCGGCTGTCCGGATCCCATGCATCTGGTTCTGTGCTGCCGGTCTCTTCACCTACCCCTCCCCGCCTGATCCGTACCCAATGTGACGCTGTCATGGGTGGGGAGTCGCAATCTGAGGTGTGTACCAGATTGGCCAATCTTGAAAAATTATTATCGCTGTTGCCAGAAAGGCCCCGGCTAAGAGAAGGCGCTTGTCTCCAGCCACGCCGGCTTCTGATTTTGATGAGTTTGATTCTCTGGACTGGTCTGATTACCCCCCTCTTGAGGAAGGGGAGCTATTTGAGGAGTCGGACGGTTCTGACGATCAGCAGTTTTTTGGCACTGATGCCGAGCGGGGTCAGGGGGATTCACCGAGCGGGGTCAGGGGGATTCTTGGGATACCCCTAAGGTCCTGGCTCATATGTTTGAGGTTCTGGCAATTTCTCCTCCTGAAGTGGCCCTTCCACAGAAGGGGGAGTTCTTTGAAGCGGCTAAGCCGCGCTTGGAATTCCCTAATCAAAAGCATTTCAATGGCATTATTAAGGAATGGGAGAGGCCTACTCGGCTTCAAGGTGTTCCTCCAGGTTGGGATAAGAAATATCCCTTTCCGGCGGATGCGGTAAAGCGATGGTCGTCCCCTCCCGAGGTGGACGCCCCTGTTTTGGGGCTGTCTAGCACCTCCGTTTTGCATTCTCCTGACTGTTCTACTCTCAAGGATGGTGAGGATAAACGCATTGACCAGATGGCTTGTCATGGTTTTGCCAGTGTCGGGTCGGCCTTGCGGCCTGTTTGTGCTTCAGCGCTTTTAGTAGTGGCTTCCAGGTCGGTTGTTAGGGACCTGTTGTCTACTTCCAGGCTTGACCCGGCTAGTGATGAGTTCACCGCCCTTAAGCGGTGCAAGTGGTTTTTGTCATTTGTGCTAGCCGCCCTGGATGACACCATGGTGATGTGTAGTAGAACTTCGGCCTTGCTTGTGGCTATTCGGCGGTCGGTTTGGTTACGCCAGTGGGCGGCTGATTTTGTGTCCAAAAAGTCGCTTACGGCTCTACCCTTTTTGGGGTTGCGGCTCTTTGGAGAAAAATTTAATTCGGTCGCAAAAGGGGGTAAGTTACCTCAGCGTAAGAAGCAACGTCTTCCCTTTCGGGGGGCAGCTTTTTTTGCTCCTTCCTTTCATGGGGCCAGAGCTGGCAGGGGATTGGCTGTCTTCTCCTCCAGAGGTGATTCCTGGAACAGGGGCAGAGGACGTGCCTGTCCAGGACACAGCTGGGGCTCTAAGCCCAAAGCCGCTGCCAAGCCGGCTCAGCAATGAGGGGGCGCACTCACCCTTGCGGGTGGGGGGACGGCTGCATCACTTCTCCCAGTTCTGGGACCAGGAGGTCTCGGACAGATGGATCCGAAAAGGGGTGTCTTCCGGTTACAAGCTGGAGTTCGAGATCCGGCCTCCTCCCAGATTCTTCAGGTCTCGGGTGCCCTTGGATCCTCTAGTAGCGCAAGGGCTCCGGGCGGCGGTAAAAGATCTCCTGGACATGGCTGTTATTTGGCCGGTGCCTTCCTCGGACCGGGGCCTGGGATTCTATTCCAATCTGTTCACGGTGCCCGAGAAGGACGGCTCCGTTCCTCCCATCCTGGATCTGAAGCTCCTCAACAGGGTTATCCGTCCCAGGAAGTTCCGCATGGAAACTCTGCGTTCAGCCATAAATTTGCTTCGCCAGGAGGACTTCATGACGTCCATAGACACCAAGGATGCTTATCTGCACGTTCCGATCTTCCCGGCACATCAGAGATTTCTCAGGTTTGTGGTGGAAGATCGGCACTTTCAGTTTGTGGCTCTTCCGTTTGGCCTTGGCTCCAAGGGTTTTCACCAAGGTGCTGGCAGGGGTGATGGCCCTCCTCAGAGCCCAGGGTATCCGCATCGTGCCTTATCTGGACGATCTTCTCATTATGGCATCCTCTCTGCCGGGCGGAGCTGGATACCAGGACTGTGGTATCCACTCTGGAGAGATTCGGCTGGGTGATCAACTACCCCAAGTCCTCCCTCTCTCCGCCCAGGGTGGTGTCGTTTCTGGGAATGTCTCTGGATACTTCTCAGGCCAGGGTGTTCCTTCCTCGGCCCAAGGTTCTTTTGATTCAGGAATTGACTCGGCTTCTTCTGTCCCTCCCTCGTCCGTCCATCTGGCTGGGGATGAGACTGGTGGGATTGATGGTGGCCTCTTTCGAGGCGGTTCCCTTTGCTCCGTTTCACACAAGGAAGCTCCAGCTCAATCTCTTGGTGGCCTGGGTCAGGTCTCTGCTGTCATTGGATCAGTCATTTCTGATGTCCCCCTCTGGGTTCGGCGTTCCCTTCAGTGGTGGTTGGAACCAAGCAATCTGAGGGGCAGATCCTTTCTGACCCCTCGTTGGGAGACGGTCACCACGGATGCCAGCCTGTCAGGTTAGGGGGGGGGGGGTTTGGAAGGATCTTCAGTTTCAGGGACTGTGGGGGCCTCAGGAGGCTCACGATCCCATCAATGTTCTGGAGCTGAGAGCCATCAGGTTGGTTCTGGCTCACTTGACTCATCAGTTACAGGGCTTACCGGTTCAAGTTCGGTCGGACAATCGGACGGTGGTCGCCTACATCAATCACCAGGGAGGGACTCTCAGCAGGAGTGCCCTCAGGCAAGTGTCCTTGATCCTTGCTTGGGCAGAGAGCAGTGTCCCATGCATCTCGGCGGTGTACATTCCGGGAGTGGAGAACACGGAGGCGGACTCCCTGAGCAGGTGCTCATCTCGCCGGGGGGAATGGTCTCTCAGCCCCAAGGTGTTTCTGTCACTTTGCCACAGGTGGGGGACTCCGGAGGTGGACCTCTTTGCCTCTCGTCACAATCACAAGCTTCTGGCATTTGTGTCTCTCTCGCGGGATCCGCTGGCTCTGGCAGTGGATGCCATGTCTCTAAGCTGGAGGGATCTGGGGTTTCTGTACCTGTTCCCTCCGTTCCTATGGTAGCTAAGGTGGTGCGCAAGCTGGCTCTAGAGGGTGTGTCAGCAATCTTGGTGGCTCCAAGATGGCTAAGGCAGGTTTGGTTCGCAGACGTGGTGCGGTTGGCAGCGGATCAGTTCGATCTGCCCCTTCTGCTGGATCTGCTCACTCAGGGTCAACTACTCTACCCCAATTTACCAACGCTGGCTTTGACGGTGTGGCTGCTGAAACCTCCATCTTGAAGGAGGAAGGTCTTTCTGATGCTGTGATTCAGACTCTGGTTAGTGCTTGGAAGAGGTCTTCCTTTACCATCTACTATAGCAATTGGAGGTCTTATATTGATTGGTGTGAGGTCCGGGCCTTGCCTTACAGGGTGTTTTCTATCCCTAGGGTTTTGGGATTTCTGCAACATGGTCTGGACTTGGGGTTGCAGCTTAGTACGTTGAAAGGGCACGTTTCTGCCCTGGCGGTTTTCTTTCAGAGGTCTTTTGCTCTTCATCCTCTGGTTAAGACTTTTTTTTTTCCAGGGGGTTAAGCATGTGCGGCCACCTAGGAAGCCTTTGCTCCCAGTTTGGGATTTGAATTTGGTTCTTTCTGCTCTTCAGGCTCCTCCTTTTTTGAGCCTTTGCAGGATATTGCTCTTTCTACGCTTACTCAGAAGGTTGCTTTTTTGGTTGCCATCACTTCAGTTCGGCGTGTATCGTAGTTGGCGGCTTTGTCCATTCAGGACAAGGTTGTTTTCCGCTCCAAGCCAGAATTCCTTCCTAAGGTGGTTTCTGCCTTTCATCATAATCAGGATGTTGTTCTACCCTCCTTGTGTCCTAAGCCCAGCAATGACAAGGAGAGGGTCTTGCGTTCTTTGGATTTGGTTCGCGGTGTGAAGTAGTATTTGGTGGCTACTTCCTCTTTTCGTAAGACTGACGCCTTTTTCGTGGTGCCCTCCGGACCTAGGAAAGTTTTGGCACCCGCCAAGTCTTCCATTAGTAAATGGATTCGCCAGGCCATTGTTGGGGCCTATTCTGCCAAGGGGAAGATTCCCCCTTTTCGTGTTACTGCTAATTCTACTCGTGCTGTCGGGGCATCCTGGGCTTTCTAGCACCAGGCCTCTGTTGAGCAAGTTTGTAAGGCTGGTACCTGGTCTTCTGTTCACACTTTTTCCAAGTTTTACAAGGTTGATGTGCGGGCCTCAGCGGATGCTGCTTTTGGCCGCAAAGTTCTGCAAGCTGCGATGGTTTAAGTTTGTGCATTGTTGCCTTGTTTTGGATCCCCGCCCTTTATGGACACTGCTATTGGATGTCCCAAGTGTAATGACTATCTGAAGCGGGGTGTGTGACATACTTAGAATAATACTATTTTGTGAATACTCACCTGTAAAATGGGTATTATAAGTATGTCGCACACTCCGCTTCACCCCGCTCTTTGGTATTTTGGATCCTTTATATGGTGAACCTTTTTTTACTGTTACTGGTTATTTTGGCTCTTCCTGGTCCCTTCGTTTCCTTACTGCTGTCTTATTACTGGGGAATAAGTGGGAGGTACCAGGTATTTATGGACCGGGAGGGGGCTCCCTTTTTTTCATCTCTGCAAGATCGCCCTCTACAGGTCGGTATAACCCAAGTGTAATGACTATCTGAAGCGGGGTGTGTGAAATACTTATAATACCCATTTTACAGGTGAGTATTCACAAAATGGTATTTTTCTTCTAGTGTTGGCACACATTTAAGAGAAGCTAAGTAAATGTAACTGAGGAGCTGAGACATAAATATAGTAGTAAGACATAGCTGAAGGTCAGAACAGAACTGTAGCCAATTCAATAACTGGTAATAATTCTAAGAGACACACGTCACAACAAAGAAATGAAACTGGCTGACACAGCCTGGAACTGAAGTTAAGCACAGCATAAAAGGAACTCAGGTGTTTGCCATTGATTGAGCCCTGTGGAGACGAGGTTCAACACACTCCTTTTCTTCTGCAAAGCCCCTAAAGGTAGGGGTGTATGGAGATGGATGCTTAGGCAAAGGGGAAAGTAATGCAGAGGCCCACAGGAGGAGAATACTATTTCAATGAAAAATAAAGTGGGCCAAAACCCACCTTGGCCAACCCTGGAGTCTAAATAACCCCAGGGCTGTCTCCCTCTGCCTGGGGCATCCTCTTTTGTGATGTCCTGCAGTGTACCTAACTGCTGATCCCATGGTGCATGCACTGACCATGGCGGGGGTCCACACTATATCCTTAGCTACACCTGCACCAGGCATTTGTGAATGGGCAGCGCAGGCATGCCCCCTGATGGAAGCAAAGGGGAAGGCGTCTGGTGGTGTGCTCGCTGCACGCTTTTTCTTGCTGCACTGATGTCAGTGCGGCAAAGAGAAGCTAAATTGAGTTGATCGCTGATTGGCTGCCTGCCTGCATGCGCCATGGGTATGCAAAAAGGGTGAGTTTTACCCTTGATCCATGGGAAATAAACACGGTGGGGCATTCAAAAATGTAATGCCCCTGTAAAGTGTGCCAGTTTTTGCTAATTGATATGGCTGTAAGTACAAGGACCAGAGGCTCAAATACATAATGCAGGGGGTTGGGAAAATGGCAAAGAACGTTGGGGTAATTGCAGGGGATACAAAAGGGAGGTGGCAGCCTCAGACCAATTTTAAACTAACCTGGGAGGTGCAGGTGATAATGTTCCTACATGTAGCAGAAAGTCATGACTAGGAGAGGAATAGCATGTGAATGAGAGCAGCCAGCCACAAGTGGACAGGGGTTGATATAGTCAAAGACCAAAGTCAGGCCTAGCTCAAACAAAATGGCTCATGTGGAAAGACACTGACCAGACCCACAGTACCATGTAGACATGACTGATCAAGCATGTGAAGTACCTCCTGAGTTCCTTTTGCTAGATTTCAAGCTCACTTCCTGTCTTGGTGCGACACAGGAGCATGCCAGTCTAAATGAATGGCTGGTGCACCACCTTGCATTAATCATGTTACTAAAGATGAAAACAAAGGAAGCTGTGCTCTGCAGTGGTAATTTCTTCTCCTACGCATTTGTGTGCTATTTGAATCTAAGATAGGAAGTAATACAACACAATCTCACAATGCTGAATGTAGTTGAAATAAGGAAATACTGTGGAGGATGTGGGGAATAATGGTGAAGAAACCTGAAACAATGCATTCATTGTGTGTTTGTCACATTGCATTGTCACACTGCTTGTGTGCTAAAGATGATTGTTCTGCACATGCCCTCTTGTTTCCAGATTTGCTCTTGGGCCAGCATAAAGAAATGAATCTATTAACCCACACTGCAGTCACAAGCCCTGGGCTCATCAGCGTTCCTGTAAGTAAAGTGAAAATGGCAGGTGACTTTACAGATTTCCTTTCACACTAACAGATATACAGCCTACAATGCCAACAAGAAGCTTCTCCTTCATAAAGAGAGCAAGGTGCATTGCTAATAGATTGTCAGCAGCATTGACCATTTATAGGAAATTCCTTTACAACATATAAAGTTACTAGAACTCTCCCACAATTCATTGTTTTAGGTAATTAAAATAAGTGCCATGAATTCAAGCTAATGCTGTCTGTCTCTGTTAGTTTCCAGGCACACAAGTACTTTAAGCTAATTAAATCAATTTCAATTGTGGTGGATCATTTGACTGCAATTTAGGTTCTGTAAGAGGGATACTGAATTATTTACATGTAATCTTTTTTGTGATTTGGAAGATTTACTAGTGGTGTAAGAACAACAAGAGCACAATTGGAGCAATTGCCCAGAATATTCAGATTCAGATGAATGCTTTGGTTTAAATAAGGAAGCAAGCAGCTCAGTGGATGCCTGTCCCACATGCCTCACCTTTATTTTCTGCAGCGCAGCATAAGATGTTTGCCCTCCTTTCAAATTCATTCCTCCTGGACCATGCAAAAGAGTGGTGTAGCAGCTACTCTGTACATTGGTGCTCTCAGCGTCAGCAAGCACTGCAAGCCATAGTGGCCCCGCAGCTATCTCTGACCACAACAGAGCATGTACATAACTCATAAAGCTGTACCATAACACTCCCTTCCCAGTTCAGCAACAAGCCATATATTAAAGTCCAATTTCAGGCAAAAGATTAAAAAAAAAAGCTATACCCACCTTTTCTCCCATGTAGCCCATCGCTCCTAAGCCACAGCTGCAGCTCTCCCCTGATCGTACTATCCAGCTTCCTCGCCGCCCAGTTGATGGCGTGTCTTCCTGTTTTGCTGATGTGGCGCCGCCCCCCGCCATCAGTCGCAGCGAGCTGGCACATCTCCTTTCATTCACTGCAATAGAAAGTGTCGTTTGAAAACCTAATATGCCCCTTTCTATTGCAGTGAATGTAAGGGGGCGTGCCAGCTCACAGTGACAAGGCTGGGGGCATCGGAGAGAAGGGATCTAGATCGAGCGATCAGGTGAGAGCTGTGGCTTAGGAGCATTGGGCTGTGTTGGAGAGAAGATGGGAGGGAATCAATCGGCCCAGGAATCTTATACATTCCTGGGCTGACCTCTGTGGTTTTTGAGATGCTTTGAATGGCTTTTACCCTGCTCCAAAGTGGCAAAGGGTGGACAGAAGTTTTTGTGTGACTGGATGTAGGCGGGCAGCAGCCAACTGTTTGTAATCTGTTCCATTGAAAACCTGAAAATTGCCTTTTCAATAGGAAAAGAAGCCAAGACTACCTTTATGCTTTTCAGTCTTTGCATTACTCTACAGATTCGGTCTGAGTAGGTTTTATAGTGCCCAGATTTTCATTTTCTGGCCTTAGTCATTAGACAGAGTGAGGTATGTAGGTATGAAGGTATGTCGGGATCAAAGAATGTATGCGGTGGTATTAATCCTAAGAACAGCCATGGGGCCCTCTCCTGCTACCCCTTACTGTGTGAAAGATGGGGGTTAAATGCCAAGGTGATTTCTGTCCCTGTCCGTTTGGGTTCTGAGTTTTCCTGCACTTTTTTTTAAAGCCCAACTTCAGTCACGTCCAGGCTTTACTGCAGACATTAAATGGGGACCCTACCATTTCTCGTACAG
The DNA here is from genome assembly GCA_027917425.1 of Gastrophryne carolinensis. NCBI lineage: Eukaryota > Metazoa > Chordata > Amphibia > Anura > Microhylidae > Gastrophryne > Gastrophryne carolinensis. The sequence goes on along the minus strand of CM051238.1, from coordinate 237,824,038 downwards.
CAACAGAATTAAATACCATCGGACTATTATTGTGAAATAGCAGCGACAAATAACTCTTGCTTTCTTTACATAGTGTCATGTGAACACATGTCTGCTAAATAAGGTGGAGCAGCTACAATGACGGGGCCTCTGGCCTCATGGGCCCCAACGTGGTCGCTATCTTGCAACCCCTGAATTTACACCACTGGGGCCAATTCAATATTTTTTTTTTGTCTGCCTGTGACCTCATTGCAGAGATACAGTACAAGGCTCGATTCAGCACCATGCAAGAGTGTCGGATGATTCAGAGAACCACTTGGATATTTTATGCAAGATTTTTAAAACTCACATGAGAATTTTTCATTGTATGTCCACATCAGCAGGAGTAAAATGAATTACAGCATTTTTGTTAAAAAAAATAATCACCTAAATACGATATTTATTTTCTGTTACCTGTTCTGTAACAGAAAATGTTTTTGGTTACCTTTTCTGCAAATCATACAGTGCATGCATGTTATAATCAGATTTCTGTTTTGCTTTATTGAAAACTATAAAAAACATGGCTGATATCTAAATAAATTTAGTTTTTTGCTTTATAAATTAATACTATGCTAATCTATTGAAAAAATATTAACATCAAATTTAGGTGTTTAGTCTATCAGGTTTGCAGTTCAACAATCCTAAATCTGAGGCACTAAACTAATCTGCTCCCCTCCCTGGTTTCAAGGTCAGGTTCTTCACTTGGTTTCGAGTGGTCATTACAGTCACAAACTTACCCCGGATTATGTGTCATTATTCAGGGCCAATTACTGCCCTTCATTTACAAATGTATATTTTATGGTACGATTTGAAAATGAAAAATCACTAAAGCATATGTTAAGTCATGACACGTCTGCACGTGGTTTGTTGAATCAATCATAATTAGGATTGCATTTAAGGTATGGTATAGTCCTGTTCATAGCCAATTTCTGTTTTTACGTGCCAATGTTCAGACAATGAATGATATTTTATTCCAGTCCATATGACTGGTGAATCCTCACTCCTGGTGATCGTTTAATTTTTTTCTTTGATAATCATTGCGTGGAAATGGGGCATTAGAGCCTGGTCCAGATTGTACTTGTCCTGATTTGGACACATAGCTGCATCTAAGATGCAGCTGAGTGTTCTGTTATTTATTTATTGAGTTATTTTCAGATCACTGCCGCTGGCCCTGCCAACTGGTAAAATTAATTTAAAAGGGAAGGGTCTTAATAGCTTTATATGGGTAATGGAGGCAAAGGAGGGTAAATCGACTCGCCTAATAACCCCCCCCCCCCCCCCCCCAAATTAAGGTGAGATTAGTCCTACCAAATCTAAATAAATCTTATCCAGCAGCATGTTGAGCCCAGCCATAGGTTATCTATTCTAAATATAAAACACCAAAATGAGTGAAATTGGACCAAAGAACTCTACTCCAATTGATTTGCTATTGTGGATTTCTACAAAGGAGAGACCAACAATACTATTACCATCCCTCTACCATACTTTTAAGTATTAGGGATTCTGTATTCTCAAAATATGGACTCATATCTCCTTATATAACATTAATGATGATTTTTGGAAATCCAAGTAGGGGATTCTGTCAAGTATTGCGGTATTTTAGTTGACAATACTAGAATCGATTCTTTCTTTCTAGTATCGATTCTGACTTCTGACCCCTTGTTCGATCCGGGCCGGCTCTCCTCTTCACCCGGGGGGCCTCCAATCTCCCCCCACCCACCCAGGGGCTCTTCAGGAGAGAGCCCGACAGGCCCTCTCCCCCTGCTTTCCCAATGGACGCCACCATCTTCACTAGCCCTGCTTTTTTTTTTCTCTGTTTTTTTCCTGTTAACCCTTAGAACTGGTAAGGGATCTATGTGCCCCCTGTACAAGTCACCTGTGGCTGGCGGGTGACTTGCCATTAACCCCAAGCCCCCCCCCCCCCCCAAAGGCCATGGGGGCAGAAGGGCCCGGGGACATTAGGCTATGCTGACTTGTAGCCTGCTCCCTGTTCTACATGCCCCCATAGCTGGTTATGCTGGATAAGGTGGACCTCACACCATTTTATTTTTTTAAGGATTTTTAACTTAAAATTCCCCAAAAATGGGGTCCCACAGGATGGGGGCCCTATGTCATATTTACTTTTATTTAAAAGTAATTAAAAAAAAGCAATATATCGTCTTTGAGACAGAATCAGGATATATGGGAATATATCGTATCGTCATATGTGTTTTGTGATCTGTATTGTATTGCCAGATTCTTGCCAATTCACACCCCTTTATCCAAGGTTTACTGGCAGGACTAGAGCACTTGAGTTTAGTTGGTGGATCAATACAGGGTTGTTACATGGGTAACTTATCGAATGATAAAGGTATCGTTTTTTAGGGCTAACTAAATATTTAATTTATCTAAGTTGAAAGTGAGTTACAACATGTACAGCCTTTGAAAATTACTGTTGGCATAATCTGGCCAACAAAGCAAGGAGGTATATCCCTACCTTATGAAGATTTGATCTCACCTAACTCTAAATTACCATATATGATCAGACGATTTGGGGGTGGAGCTCGGGATAGAAGAATGGGGTGATTTAACATTGCTTGCTGCGAAAACATACATTAACATAACTTTGGTAGATACTAATTAGAATGTCCTAAGCTGGCCTCCTGCCCGTTTAGCTAAAGCATTTCCCAGCTTGTTTGAGGACTTTTTGTAGGCAAGCTAGGCATGTTTCATATATGTTGTTCTGCATTGACAGTAACTGCAACTGTATACTCATACCATCTTTTAGTGCAGTGAAAGTAACTGCAACTGTATACTCATACCATATTCTAGTGAAGTGGTAGTAACTGCTAGTGTAAAAAAAAAAGGCAGCAATTAAACCGGACCTTCAGCGTGATTTAATGAAAAGCCCAAACTCTTAAAATATATTAATTTTAGGTGCTGGGGAACCGTTTTTTAAGTTTTTAGTCACTTACTTATTATTCTTTCCCCCACTGGACTGCAACTCTGTTCAGGAATTTAGGATACGGGCGCCGCCATCTTGACTCGGAAGCATAACACTTACTGAGGAGAGGAGAGTGGGATAAGGTACAGGGGGGGGGGTTATAGCTGTGCTTTGCTCAGACAGAGCAGAGCTGGGGTCAGGTAAAGGTCAGCAGTCCCAGAATGCAGAGCAGCACAGTCAGGAGGCACTTCCTGTTTGCAGGCTGCCTGATAAGATGGTGGCTTCCATAAGCCGCCATCTTGGATGTTTAAAGGCTCATAACATGCAGTAGATGCAGGTAGGATGATTTTTAATGTGGACAATCTGTATGTACAGGGTGTGGGAAACATATAAGATAGACTCTTATTCAGAGTGAAGGTCCGCTTTAAGGGACATGGATGTGATGCTGCTCCTGGTGGTCATGTTTCATCTGTTCCTGCTGCACCTTTCTCTGGTGCAACATGTAGCAGTCTCTAATGCTCTGTGATGAATCACCTAGCTGAGATTCTGTGGGCCATCCACCTGTCCCTGCCCCAGTTGCAGACAGAGTTCCCAGATGCCCAGCAACTTGGAGGATGAGGACCTGGACAGCCGACCATCAAAGAACATCTACGATGAGGATCAAACCCCAGTGCAGACTGACGCAGCTTTTTGCAATGCGGAGGTTAGTGGTGTGGAGTGGGTGGGTGGAAGACAAGGGGTAAAGACCTAGACCCAACTTGGACTGAAGGCAAACAGAGTTTGAAGGAAGGGGTAGTGGCATGCAGCCTCAGCCAGCAGAAGATCGAGAAGGGTGTAAACCTTCAGTGGTCAGCCCATTGCTACTACTGCCCACCATGCCCAGGGACTGAGCACACCAGACTTGCCCTGCACCAACCGCTCGGGCTGTGGACTGCGATCCAGGAGCAGACAGATTAATTGTTGCTGCCACTAAACCTTAAACCAGACCTTCACCATGAGTTATTGAAAAGCCAAAAACCTTAAAAAATGATTCCCCAGCATCTATAATTAAAATATTTTAAGTTTTTAGTCACTTATTCTTTCCCCCACAGGGCTGCAACTCTGTTCAGGACTTTAGGATACGGGTGCCGCCATCTTTACTCAGAAGCATCACACTTACTGAGAGGAGAGTGGGATAAAGTACAGGGGGCAGGTTATAGCTGTGCTTTGCTCAGGCAGAGCTGGGGTCAGGAAAAGGTCATCAGTCCCAGAATGCAGAGCAGCAAAAATAGAAGGCACTTCCTGTTTGCAGGCTGCCTGATGTTCCATGAGCCGCCATTTTGGATGTTTAAAGGCTCATAACATGCAGTAGATGCAGGTAAGATGATTTTTAATGTGAGTAATCTGTATGTACAGGGTGTGGGAAACATGTTAGATAGACTCTTATTCAGAGTGAAGGACCGCTTTAAGGTGTGTGACAATGTAGTAGTCTGGGGCCGAGCCAGGTTGACACACAACTGTTCCCTGATGCATGTGCTCAACTTGGTGGTGTAAAGCTTCATGGCCAATTACCCAAATATACCGGGGCTGCTGCATAAAGTGCGTGCATTATGAGCGCACTTTTGGTGTTCACATTCTGCTGCTGCTTGTCCATCTACACTGCACAGGAACTTTGGTCTTCCCGCCCACTGCCTCGTATGTTATGTGTTTACCAGGTGGAATTCCACCTTACCATATGTTGAAAAGGGTGTGTGAGCAACAGCAGGCAATAGTGGAGTTCCAGCTACAAAATTCATGGGTATATTGAAGTGCAGACCCACAGCACTTCACCACCAATGAGTGAGCCTCCATGAGGGGCAAAAAAGGGAGCCCCTCCCGGTCCATAAATACTTGGTACCTCCCACTCATCCCCCAGTCTTTCATCTCTGCAGAAGGCGAGCAAGTCAGAAGATGGATGTCTCCACCTTGCAGGTAGCCGGGGTAACTCCCGGCCCGCTTGTTAGTCTTTCTGCCTGGACCCCCCTTTCTTAGTATTCACCTTGCCTCCCAGCCTAGGCTGCTGGTCCGGGCAAGGGTAGACAGCACCTAATGGTGCTTAGGAGCTACGCTCCACCATGAGACCCCATACTAAGGGGTAGGCGGTTTTGCCGGGTTGGTGATCCTGGTCCGGGATGCCCCGTCCCTTGCCCGTCCATCTTCCAGCGTGGATTCCCCCTCTCCCGGATTGCCCTTGCTCCTTAGAGGGGGGGGGGGCAGTGTACGGCTCCCCTTTCTCAAGGTTCTTTTGATTCAGGAATCGATAGGCTTCTCCTATCCCTTGCCCGTCCATTCGGCTGGGGATGCGACTGGTGGGATTGATGGTGGCTTCGTTTGAGGCGGTTCACTTTGCCCAGTTTCACACAAGGACGCTCCAGCTCCATCTCTTGGCGGCCTGGGACGGGTCCCCGCTGTCATTGGATCAGTCTTTTCTGATGTCCCCCCGGGTTCGGCATTCCCTTCGGTGGTGGCTGGAACCAAGCAGCCTATTGAGGGGCAGACCCTTTCTGACCCCTCGTTGGGAGACGGTCACCACGGATGCCAGCCTGTCAGGTTGGGGCGGATTTTGGAAAGATCTTCAGTTTCAGGGACTGTGGGGGTCTCAGGAGGCTCACGATCCCATCAATGTTCTGGAGCTGAGAGCCATCAGGTTGGTTCTGGCTCTCTTGACTCATCAGTTACAGGGCTTACCGGTTCAAGTTCGGTCGGACAACCGGACGGCGGTCGCCTACATCAATCACCAGGGAGGGACTCGCAGCAGGCGTGCCCTCAGGGAAGTGTCTTTGTTCCTGGCTTGGGCAGAGAGCAATGTCCCATGCATCTCGGCAGTGTACATTCCAGGAGTGGAAAACACGGAGGCGGACTCCCTGAGCAGGTGCTCATCTCGCCGGGGGGAATGGTCGCTCAGCCCCAAGGTGTTTCAGTCGCTTTGCCACCGGTGGGGGACTCCGGAGGTGGACCTCTTTGCCTCTCGTCACAATCACAAGCTCCGGCGTTTGTCTCTCTCGTGGGATCCGCTGGCTCTGGCAGCGGATGCCATGTCTCTGAACTGGAGGGATCTGGGGTTTCTGTACCTGTTCCCTCCGTTGGTGGTGCGCAAGCTGGCCCTAGAGGGCGCGTCAGCAATCCTGGTGGCTCCAAGATGGCCAAGACAGGTTTGGTTCGCTGACGTGGTAAGGTTGGCAGCGGATCAGTTCGATCTGCCCCTTCTGCCGGATCTGCTCACTCAGGGTCCACTGTTCCACCCCAATTTACCAACGCTGGCTTTGACGGCGTGGCTGCTGAATCCTCCATCTTGAAGGAGGAAGGTCTTTCTGATGCTGTCATTCAGACTCTAGTTAGGGCTAGAAAGAAGTCTTCCTCTGCCATCTACTATAGGATTTGGAGGTCTTATATTGATTGGTGTGAGGTCCGGGCCTTGCCTTGCAAAGTGTTTTCTATCCCTAGGGTTTTGGATTTTCTGCAACATGGTCTGGACCTGGGTTTGCAGCTTAGTACGCTGAAAGGGCATGTTTCTGCCCTGGCGGTTTTCTTTCAAAAGTCTTTTGCTCTTCATCCTCTGGTTAAGACCTTTTTCCAGGGGGTTACGAGTGTGCGGCCTCCTAGGAAGCCTTTGCTCCCAGTTTGGGATTTGAATTTGGTTCTTTCTGCTTTTCAGGGTCCTCCTTTTGAACCTTTGCAGGATATTGCTCTTTCTACGCTTACTCAGAAGGTTGCGTTTCTGGTTGCCATCACTTCCGTTCGACATGTATCTGAGTTGGCGGCTTTGTCCATTAAGGCTCCTTACTTTGAGAGGCATCAGGACAAGGTTGTTTTCCACTTCAAGCCAGATTTCCTTCCTAAGGTGGTTTCTGCCTTCCATCTTAATCAGGACATTGTTTTACCCTCCTTGTGTCCTAAGCCCAGCAGAATACTACAGTTGAGGTCCTTGCCTCACGCCTAAGTCCCTGAAATCATTTTTAAGGACCTTCCACCTACTTTTTCCTATGTCATTTGTGCCAATATGCACCATGACCGCTGGGTTCATGCCAGCCCCTCCCAATAATCTGTCAGCCCGCTCCGCTACATGCCGTACTCTTGCCCCAGGAAGGCAACACACTGTTCGGCAATCCCGGTCTTTGTGACAGATTGCCCTGTCCGTTCCCCTAATAATAGAGTCACCCACTACCAGCACCTGTCTTGCCTGCCCTGTTCTCCCATTTCCCCTCCCTTTCTTACTGGAGCCGACAGATGTGTCTTGCTGCAGCTGTGCCATCCCTGAGCTAACATCCTCCTCATCTGCCAACCGGGCAAACTTGTTTGGAGGTGCCTGTACCTGGTATTCTGGATCCTTTCTATGGTGAACCATTTTTACTGTTACTGGTTGTTTTGGCTCTTCCTGGTCCCTTTACTGCTGTCTTAATACTGGGGAATGAGTGGGAGGTACCAGGTATTTATGGACCGGGAGGGGCTCCCTTTTTTTCATGACATCTCGGCAAGATCGCCCTCTACAGGTCGGTATAACCCAAGTGTAATGACTATCTGAACCGGGGTGTGTGACATACTTATAATACCCATTTTACAGGTGAGTAATCACAAAATGGTATTTTTGAGTCCATGCTCCCCATCTCTCGTTGTTCTCATTAGTCTCTTCTTGAGGTTTAACATGAAGATATGCATCAATAAATGATTCATTTGGCTATACAAAGTGTTTATATTGTTGTAACTGTTACAGCCTATCTCCTATCCATTCCTCTGAGGGGATTTGACTTAATGTAAAAATTGGCCCTATTTCACACTGTTGGTAGGTATGCATCTGTGCTGTGTTGCAGTGCTTCCATAATGCCACCAGCATGGTCAGTGCTGATGACACCATCGTCGGCACCACCTTCCCCCTCCTTAACCTTCAGGCCATGATGGAGGCTGTAATGGTGGGCCAGAAGGAAGAGGGAGGCACATTTACACAGGTGTCAGGCCAGTCCACACGTGGCCCACAGGGTAGGTTGCTAGACCAACAGCGGCCAGGTAGGCACTCTGCTGTCTAGCAAGGGGACCGTTTTTAAGGATTGGCAGTAGGTCTTCTCACAGCACGGGCATCACTGGAGCAGGGCTGGAGGGATGTGAAGGAGGAAGCCCCCCTCACCGAGGACAGCTCTTTGACTCGGGGTAGCCTGGCTTACGTGCTCCAGTACCTGTGGAACGGCCGCAGAGTTGCCTGCATAGTCACCAGTGCTAAATACTGGGTGGTCATCTTGCTGGATCCCTGGTATAAGGACAATATCACTTCCTTAATTCCACCACTGGAGCATGATAGAAAAATGAGAGAATACAAATGCATTCTGTTGGAGGCACTTCTACTCACATGAGTATCTGTCAACACATCTCCTGGTACTGAGAGATGGGTCCTCCCCATCCAAATATGGACACGTGGCCAGAGCTTGCCCTATGCCTTGCAGGTGATAACCAGCCCTGCGGCAAGTTTCCTATCAGAAAATGTGTACAGCGCCACTGGGGGTGTCATCGCCGACAAGAGGATCCACCTATCCACAGCCAATGTGCACATCCTTATATTCGTTGTGGTTAAAGTGTTGGCTACCTCCACCTACACCACACCCACCTCTTCCAGTTACACCACATCTACCACAACTTGCCGAACCCCATTTTCTACGACTTTTCTCAACGCTAGTACATGTCTGCTGAATTGGGCAAAAGTGCTTTAGCATATTTTCTCAACTGAAAATGTGCAATCTTATACCATACTGAATCAAGCCAATAGCATGAAATGTAAAGATCTTCTGTATCTTACTTCAGAATCATTTTATTTGCTAGGGATATAAGCTACACACAGGGAATTCCATATGACAAGTACATTGGAAAGTGTATGAAGTTAATATATTACAGCACAAGCATAGGATAGAGAGAGAGATTTTTCCAGTGAGGCTCAGAAAACCAATGAGGTGAAGAAGGTTTCCATACTTTACTTGATAAATAACCAAACAGGAAGTTTGTATATGTCACAGAGACCAGATGGTTTTACTGGCATAGAAAGACCATAATATGTTATGGTCACCAGTTCTGCCAGCTGCTGGAGATGTGGGTGCTTTCGCTCCTCATTTGCCATGAACAAAGCCGTTTGCTGAATATTACATATATATGGCAAACAGGAAAAGAGCCCGCACTTATGCTGTAGGGCCGGGAGAAAGGTGAGGTTTTTTTTGGCAATCTGGGCGGTTTCGCACAACGGGCCAGGGAACAAAACCTGGGATAGTCAAAATCCTGGGTTTAGTCAAAAGCTGTCTTTTCCTTTGTGCTGAGGCGTTACCAAATGTGTTTTGGCCCTGATGGAGACATTTAATGGGGCTCAGTCTTGGCTCGTTCTGTGACATTTTTCCTGTCATTTTAACTAGCAATAAATTACACATTAGGCTACAATAAAGATGGATAGTTCTTCTTGCTCATGATGTTAGCACAATCTGATAAATAAGGTGCAGGAGCAACCTAAAGGGACTCTTTGACCTCTTAGGCCCTTATGCATTCGCTGTGTCTGCACCCCTTGTAGTTACGCCCCAGGCTGTGTGTGACTTGGGCTCAATAGATTTAATAACTGAAATAAAAAGAGGCTGTATGATTCTTTGTACAGGGTCAATGTTTTTATTCCATTTCAGGGAAACCTAGCTCTGTTGCTATGCCTACCCTTTGTGTTTCAATGTACATACAGCAGTAGTAGTCTGAATTTTGGTCTACACCTCTAAGACTCAGGTGTAAGTGGTATACTGATGTTATGGATCTTACATTAGCCAACTGAGTTATGTGTATGTAAAATAAGCAGCCTTTGTAGCTGGCAAAGAAACTGCAAGGAGTAGGCTGGCCATCCTCCATTGCATCGCAGGCCTGCCAGTACCTGCAGAGATCATTGCAGATTGCAGTCTGAATTCTTTGCCCCTACACATTTGATTAAAAACAATCGTAGCATTCATCATTGTATAAACCATTTTTTGTAACTATGATTCCGATACTACATGGTATACATGATTGTTTTTAATCAAATGTGTAGGGGCAAAAAAATCAGACTGTTCCCCTTTTTTTATATTATCCCAATAAAGCTACTGTTAAACTTTTAAGACGATAATGTATCGATTCTATGCGGGGTGTAGGCAGGGTCGAACCAATAGGCGATCAAAAACTCATTTGGGCATTGCCTATACCTAATTTCTTACATTTTTTACAAATGAGCCTCATAGCTTCCAGTGCAACAGAAAATACTTCCTAGAGGAACAGATTAAGTAGCATTATCCTTTACCACACATAGTAAGCACAAAGTCTCTGATTTGCTTTTGGAATCCAACTATTTTAATCATGTCATTCCAGTGTTTTAACATAACATAGCATTCCACATTATACAATTCCATGTACCAGTACCAGAGCTAGGTCTGGGAAATTGATCCATTTCCAAGAGACCCATCCTATTCAGCCATAGAAGAGTGAGCTAGACCTGATAGTTTGTATCAATCTATCTCTGGCCTCCTCCACTGTTAAGGTAAACCCTGCCCCCCATGTTTATCGCTGAGTACGGCTAGGGGGCGGTGTTGGTGGTGGGAGATGTTGACTGTAGGCTTTGTGTTCTTATTTTGGCCGTCTTGCTTGTGGGCGTCAGCGGTGCACTGTATCATGGCAGGATGACAAAGAGTTGCGCTGGACGGCGTGTATATGTCGGCTAGTTAGCTCAGTTGGTAAAGGCATGAGTCAGAGTCTAGGTTTCTAATCTGTGCTTGGCTAAGTTGTGGCTATTTCATTTCTTTATTTTATTTTTTTCACAATTTGTAATTTTCAGTTTTCATCCTCTTTTGTTTGCTCTCCAGATTTATATTTTTTTTTCTAGTTTTATATTCATGTTTTTTCTGCTACGGTCTGCGGTATCTTTCAGTTTCTCATGTTCTCTTTCTTAGTCTTACGCCATTTTTAGTGTTTTTCCTTGTATTCTTCTTTTCAGCTTTGTGTGTTTTTAAGCAGAACAAAACCCAGGATTTTCACTATCCCAAATTATGTTTCTTGCCCCTGGGGGATTTTGACTTGGGATGCCCCGCTCTATGAAACAACGCAGTCCACCTTTAAAAATGCAACTTTCCTCGTCCCATGGCACATGCATGGGTTCTCGTCCTATCAGCACTGTTTGCTCGGCAAACGGCTCTGTTTGAAAGCGGAGCTCAGCAATAGGGAGCCAAAGTGGCAGCATCCCTGGCCGAGCAGCCTATCTGAATGGCTATCCGTGGGAGCACACCTCAGCCCAGAGATTCTGAGGATTCAGCTGCAGCTATTTACATTGCCATGGGTGTCGGGAAAAAGGTGGGTTTTGTGGCAACCCAGGCGGCATTTCACACAGTGGGGCATCCTGATTTGGGATGCCCCAGGGGGAAGGCCAGAACGTCAGGGTTGGACACTTCGTTCCGCTTTAATATCTTTTATATATACCTGCACAGTCATTTGAAGTAGAATTTTTTTCAGTCAGTTTAGTTCATTTAGTATTTTTTTTATGTTTATTGTGTCATCTGGTGGTCCCATCACAGAAGCAGCACCTCAAACCCACAGAGCTGTTACCGCCATGTACAGTGCCTACCTCTGAAGAAAGCATGTTCACTGGAGCTGGATGTTTATTGTGTCATCTGGTGGTCCCATCACAGAAGCAGCACCTCAAACCCACAGAGCTGTTACCGCCATGTACAGTGCCTACCTCTGAAGAAAGCATGTTCACTGGAGACCAGTGGACTAAATGCTGCAACTGTCTGCTATCACCTCACATCAGATCCAAATAGACTGAGCCATTTTCATAAGGCATATTTTTTTTCTATTGCCACATTATGTATACGCTTGTTAGAAGATATTAGGTTCCTTTTTAATTCTTTCATTTTTTTTATGAAAATATTCGTGATAGTGCTCCTTTATGGTGTTGAGTTTATCTAGTCTTATTTTTTTGCTGAGCTGTTTTAGTATTTTTTAGTTTTTCTTCTTATGTTAGAAAATGTGTTTTATGATAGCAGTTTTCACTACCTGCAATCTGTTGCCATTGGCAATGTACCCCAAGTCTGTACACCAAGAAAAGTGAAGCAAACTCTATACACTGCTGCTATGGCTGCTGCTGAGGCTCACTTAACCTTACTCATGCCCATCTTCTTTCAAAAATCCCATCAAAAGTGGAATTTCCTTTAAGTGTATCTTATCCATGATATCTTTCTCAGCCTAATCAGGGCTGGATTAAGTGTGGTGGAGGTCCACATTGTTTTCTTCTACAGTGATTGTCCAGTACTAACACAACCCCTCTATCCATTGTCCCTCCCCTGGAGGCAGAGATGCCAACCTTGTAGACCAGCTTACTGGGTGATGGGCATGACGGGGGGGGTGGTTTAGGGACGTTACAAACCCTCCAAAATTGTGGTCAAAATGTGCCTACCATTTTTAAAGCCTGGGCTATGGAAGAATGGCACAGCAGTTATATATATTGCTGTGCAGTAGCAATTAACACACAAGCTCTCTGGCCATCAGAGCTGTTTATTAAGCAGACGGGCTGCTCACAGAGATAATGAATAGCAGGTGGGGCTTAAGGTGACACCCCCCACCTCCGCATTAGAACAGTCCTTGAGCATGTGTAAAGTCAGCCTTCGCAAGTGTGTGCCTACATCGAAATTTTGCTCCCAGAGCACCGGGACGGGGAGGCAGCTTGTGCCCATTCAAGTGAACATTCAAGGCTAACATCTTAAATGCTGCTAAGTACCTAAGGGACAGCAGTATGTTTAGTGTGGACTTTTTAGAAGTCACCCTTTTTCTAGTAACCTTTTTCTAGAAACATTGCCCTTTAAATGAAACGTGTTTATAACTGAAAGCTGCAGTATGATGAATGTGTGTATATATGCACAGCAATGTATATATATATATTTGGATAATCTGCTGGATTTTATAGAGAATGTATGTTGAAGGTCTAAAGACCAGGATCGTTGGGGTGGACTAAAGGCTTGGTTCATGGCGTTCAGCCATTTCAACACATTCTCAGTCTTATTGGTCAGTCAATGCATTCTCCATCCTAGGGCTCTATCAAAACTGCCCAATGTTTATCATCTAGTTGGCATAGGGCAGTCTGCTTTCACCGTTTCCTGCTGACAGCTTTGTCTTGTTTACAGGTTTTAGCATAAGCCTTTAGGCCCTGATATGTGAAAAGGAGAAAGGAATATAGCTCATGAGATCCCCCTTTCCTGAAATAACACCACTACACAGGAATAACATACAGATCTCCGTCTTCAAATTGCTATGGCTACGAAGTTTTACAGTGTTTCCAGGCATCTTGGCAACCTTCAGAATCTTTGCTAGTTAGTGTCCATAGTAACCATGTTCCACTTCAATGCTCCATTATAGATATTTATTAGTTTCTTAGTAACGAGTATATTCCCCTCACTGCATCAGTTCTGATTTGATGCCTGGAATAAGTATTATATGTTGCTATTTCAGGTGGAACAAATATGCATCTATAAAATGTGGTAAGTAATAGACACACATACTGTATAAGGGGCACAATAGAAAAGTGTTTTTTCACTAGCAAAATGCAATATTCTTCTTCTACTTGCTGTAGAATTATGAGATACAACACATTATTGTGCTCTAAAATGGGGACCAGTCCTGTTGTTTTTATTTGGATAAAGATCCAATAGGCGAGGGCATAAAGCCAAACTTTTTTTCAGTGTTGCATAGTGGAACATGGGTAGTCAATGTCTTGTCTCTGACCCCCACCGTTAAGATCTAGCTATATGTGGCATTTGGTCACCAAAGACAGGCTGTTAAAAATTAGTATCATCAGGGCAAAAAGGCTATATGGGGTGCCTGCAGTGTTGGACTCGATTACCTTGGGCTCATCAGAGAAAATCTTTCTTGGGGCCCACCAGAGAAGGTTTTTCTTGAAGCCCACCATAGAAGATTATTCTTAGGGCCCATCCTGGCTATGTAGGAATACAGTACTGGAAGTCTACTTGTAGTAAATACATATAGTAAAATACAATGAGATTTTTGCATTTTGCAGAACACTCAGAGCAATATTACATTGCTATACATTTTTTATACAGAATAACCCAATTCTTTCTTCCTAAACTGTTTCTTTAGAGAGATGGATTCAGCTATTAGGAGATTCTATTGGCAGAAACAGCATGCCTGGGTAAACATGAATACCCTTTGACCTTAAGAATCTACAAATATACTACCCAGCGAACCTGATGCAGCAGGACTTTAAAGGGCCATTCCAGTCTAACTAGCTCATTGTTCATGGGAGCAGCAATGTTGGAATTACTGCATAGAGCTGCACCATTATCTTCTATTGAGATGTATGAGACAAACACCTCTACTCTCAATAGAAGACAATGGTGCGGCATTATACAGTAATTGCATCATGGCTGCTCCCATGAACAATAAGAGTTAGGCCCCAGCCTACCAGCCATAAGGATGTGGAGAAAACTACTGGTAAAAGATGTACATATCGAAATAGATCTTTTAGCCAATCAGAGGGAAAAACAAGCCTGAATCAACAATCCATATTATCCAAAACACTTTAAGTGCTATATGAGGGCATGGACTATTTATAATACCATCTTTCCTCTTTCTATTGTTTTGTTTAGTTGTGATTTATTTCTGCTTTGAGACAAGGTATAGTGGATTAAGCTACGGTCAAGTTAAAAGCTCAAGCATTAGGCTAGGATTAAAATAAACCTCATATAAAAGAGAAAGTAAACCCCACAGAGAATCGCCCTAAAAATATACTCCTATTCAAATCACCCTGATGACCATGAAGGGATCCCCATATGGATCAGTTTGCGAGGCTGAAACTGATATAGGTGATACTAGATGGAAGTGCATGCTGAGGGGGAAAAAACACTTTGCTAGTCTCGGATATCCTCTAATGACCTGGTGGTGGCTGTTAGCCAGCGGCTCAAGCCCATTGGAGGATCTGTGTGGGCCTGTCCACTGGGTGCCTGTGTCACTGACAACACTTTGTTCTCTTTCGACAATCATGAATTTTGTGGATTTCCTGTTTGGTCACCTCCCTTGAATAGGCATAAAGAACATCATACATGTGCACTGTCTTCTCATTTTTATCCAAATCTGAGAATGTATTTTTTCTGTAGTCTGGCGAAAGAATATTAGAAAAATCCATTAATTTTATTATAATGGAACAAACTGAAGCTATAGTGAACTGTTTGAAGGTGGTAAACAACCATTAGGCGCCAGTCCTTTTTGCCAATCTAATATGAACAGCTAACAAATTGACTCTGAGATCCTTGACACCATTATGTTAAAGAGCATGGCTGGTTTAAATTGTGGGCAAACCAGAGTTTTCACCCTGGAGCCATCTCTAATTATTAACAAGAGCAGTCGGTGATTGATCTACAGTGAGTTTACACTAGGCTTTCTATCCAAGGACCTGCATCACAGTTACAACAATCCTGCTTAAAAGACAATGCTAGAGCAGATTCCCCTAGATTCAAAGAGCAAAAGTTAATTGATTTCGGATCGAGAATCGTAAGTTTGGGTGGGTGTTAGTAATTTTTTCCTGTTTTTTTTTGGCCATTTCCGAATCGCACGAGCCTACGTACGATTTCGTATATGCTCTTGCAATCATCGGAAGTTCATTCCTAAATTTGAGGATCAAAACGTAAAACTTAGGATAATCGGATGTGTTTACGTGTAATTCAGAGAGCAGTTTTCCAACCTCTAAATCAGTTTTAAAAGAAAGCCACTTCCGACACCTTTTAGCAGTCGGATTGCTGTTCTTGAACAGGTTTTTTGGCTATGTGGAGGAGTCTGCGCGTCTTGAGCTCCAATGAACTGCATGTATCAGCATGGCCGAGGCCATAAATTGTATGGCAATGCATACCTGATTCATGTATGCCTTATAAAAGCATTTTAATGTGGACCTTAATTAGTCCTTTGCATGTAAACCTTTATTTTGCAATACATCCATATCTTTGCGTTAATTAAAGAAACTTATGTCCTTTGTTATTTATTTTTAAATTGATGTACTAGAATAATATTTTTAGTTTGAATTTATTGGTGTAGTTGTTTACCTTTGCTTTGTTTAATTATTTAAGCACATCTTTGGTCAGATGCATCACACTTACTGAGGAGAGCGGGATAAAGTGCAGGATGTGGGTTACTGCTGTATTTTGCACAGACACAGCAGAGCTGGGGGCACGGAAAGGTCAGAAATCAAAGAATGCAGAGCAACACAGTCACAAGGCCCTTTCTGTTTGCAGGCTGCCCGATAATACCTGACCCGCCATCTTGGCTGTTTCTAGGCTCATAACATGCTGAAGTTGCTGGGTGTTTTATAAATTTTGAGAGCAAATCTGTATGTAGAGGGTGTGGGTAACCACACAAAAAATTTAAAGTTGTACCATTTGAAGCCAAAATATTAAAATTAAATCCACAAGTAAAAAATGCAAGTTAACTAAAAATTAAACAAAGTAAGATTTACTTATGCAAATGCATTCATTAATGGTTGGTTACTACAAAATGAATGAAATAAAGAAAAATAAAAGACCAAATATTTAGAATGCAATTTAATGAGGTAAGTTTGTGGTGTGCAGCCACAAGATCAGAAGGATTTACGTCCAGACAAAAAAGGAAAAAGGGCAAAACCAATGTTGCAACCTGAGAAATGAAACGGAAAATTCAGGATGGAAACTGACATAGGTCTGATTCGCGAACTGCCATACGAGCGGACGTATATTTTAGGATAGAAACGTATTTGCTTATAGAATCACTCGCAAGTTCATACGAGCGCACGAGCGTTCAGGAAAAATAGGATGATCGGCACCAAAATCAAAGCTGTTACATGTTTCTTTGAATCGACCCCATTGTCTCAACCAGTGATACTTTGCCACTGGGGGTATGTAAGATCCTTTCAGGTGGTACCTGGCAAGTCTGCAGTGTGTACCCCAACCTTATCTTCTGCCTTCTATACTTTTTATCCAATCACAATTTGCTCCATAAATACAAAAGGTTGGGAACATTATAAATAATCTTTTGGGGGTGGCATTTCAAGTACTCTAAATGGTTGTTTTGTTTTTACACTACATTTGTATAATACCCCAGTGGTACTAGAGATAATTAGAAAATAGAAAGTGGTACTTGGTAAAAAGACATTGGGAAACCCCTGGTCTAGCACAACTTTAAACCAGAACAATGCAGAATACAAAAGTGTTTTACAATGTTTGGGTAAGGTATATTTACCTAATAACTGGCATAATAATTGTACATAAGTAACAAAATAGTGCCATTAGTCATAGATTCTGAT
This sequence comes from Gastrophryne carolinensis, assembly GCA_027917425.1. Classification (NCBI taxonomy): domain Eukaryota; kingdom Metazoa; phylum Chordata; class Amphibia; order Anura; family Microhylidae; genus Gastrophryne; species Gastrophryne carolinensis. The sequence continues at coordinate 237,806,777 of CM051238.1, read as the reverse complement.
GGAAATGAGTATTGTGCTTTATGTTGCAAAACAATACTCTGATGGAGACAGGCATAAGACAGGCAACACACATTCATCTCTCATTGCTACCCTTTCCTTACTGACACATTTTTCATCTGTCTGTCCTAGAATTACCATGGGTCAATTTGCTCTGCTTTTGTGTGTTTTACAACTAAGCAAAATGCAGGGACGCCAGAAATGTCATAATCTCCTTTGTGGTTAGAGCACACCAGATACGGTGCATTTTGAAAAGTCTGGCCGTATGCTTATGTGCATTGTTGCATTCATTTGAATGAATATTGCAGTGAACACAACAGAACTCATTAGAGTGGTCTAGACTTGACAAATCAATCCTGAAGTAGTAAAATAAAGTCACTGTTGGGTTGCTTATATTTCTATATCTGGGGTGATGCCTCCTGTGCATAGCGTTCTATGCAAGCCTGATACTGTCTATTAATACTGCCATGATCATTTGGCGTCGCATGGAGCCAGGTGACTATCACTAGTTAATTATGTATATACTTGGTGATCAATCTGATTCTGAAAGTGAAATTAAGGCTTACATGACATATATCCAGCTCAACCAAGCCCCTAAAACATAGCTTTTACTAACAACATTTAAAACATAAGGTCTCGTGCTGAATGTGTAGAAGTCGCAGCCCCCCCTGGATCGGTTACGCATTTCGGGGTATAAGCCCCTTAGTCATACCTCAACTTGGGGAATGAAGATCTGCATTAAGTAAGATGCACTATGTCTCCCAGCTGCATGTCCTGTCCCCCGTCGTGGCCATCTTGTGAGTGCATACATGGGGCCGCAACCGCTGATTGACAGGAGGGCGTGTGTGAGTGACAGAACGCTCCATGAACACTATATTTTACACTCAGTGAGCGATGTTATACTATGTTGCTATATTCCATCTTTGTTGTATTATATGTGTCTTGGATGACACTAATGGGGTAAAAGAATACTCTGTACCTGCTATTACAACCCATTATATGGCAGAGCCCAGAGGTGACACAGCTGTTCTTCCATAACAACCAAATGGGCTTGTAATGGACCCCTGGGTCACTCCTCGTGCACTAGCAAGATGGCACCAGCCGCAATGGTGGGATGGGACATGCAGCTGGGAGACATTTGAATTGGATTTACAGAGGTCCATGAGTTGTCTTGAATTAAGGGAATGGAGTTCTTTATGACAGGCAGGAAACGGCTGCATACTGCAGTGCCACGTGCCCCCTATCGGAGGAACTGCATCTGTGTGCTTTTCCTGTCGCCCATCAGATGGAGCTGGAGTATTTCTCTAAAGGAGATGATGCACTGGCATGAGGGGTTGGGTTACTGTCCCTGTGAATCAGGTCTTTCCCTGCCACAGATGTGCACGAAAGGGTTTCAAGTGGACCAACACTCTGGATTTTGACTATCCCAGGTCTTGGTCTTAGATCCCAAGGCACCCTGATTTGGGATGCCCTGCTGTGTGAGACCCCCCAGTTGCCCAGTAAAACTCACCTTTCCCCAGTCCTACGGCGTATACAGGGGCTCTCGTCCAACCAGCGTGCTCGTCAATTTGGTTAAGACTCGGCTAAGTGCTGAATCAAGCCAAAGGAAGCCGAGCGGAGCCAAGTGCACTGGCGGCTGCATCCCTAGTAGCCTCGGACAGGGTGCTGGTTCACACTGTGCCTACTAGCAGCCAATACAGCAGTGTGCAGCCTGCACCTCCAACCTATTTACCCACGGTCAAGTGGGGCAGCAAAGGAATGTGGAAGTGAGTAGGTCCCAGATTAAGGTTAGCAGAGTTGGTAGTTGGTTGTAACTGGACCTTCATTGACCTTCTGGTATGTCTGCAGTGTATGTCTGTGACCTTTCAGTCACAATTTACTCCACAATATGTTTGACTGGTGGTCCGCTTTAAGCTACTGGACATGGACCTTGTAGGTAGTCCCTTAGCTACAACAATACTACTTCCATATTACTTTTCAAGGTAAATGCTCTTTTATTAATATAAACAATTTTTGTGACTTATTGTGCATTTTATGCATTTGCTTATGTTATGAGAGAAAATATGAATGCATAGCGCCTGTATAGCGATTTTTTTTGTGTACTGCCATTCATTTTAAAATACATTTGTTTTAAATGTCAATATAAACTGTAGCATTTAAATTAAGATATATAACTAGCCTAAACAGCGGTTTTGTCCTACAGAGATAACAGCCTTCAAATCTCCAGCATATACCAGATACAGCAGAAAGAGATTTTAATGACAGCTGGCTAGCAAGATTTAAAAGGCTCCACGTGGCAGCATTCAGAGGAAGCAGCGCCCAATGTCTGCTATTAGTTAAGTTAATCAGTCTATTTATAATGAGCTAATAACGCTTTCATCTCCAGGGACTATTATTTGCATAAGGGACCTTATATTTTCCCTTTGTGTAAACTGATACAGAAGATAGTCCGTGCAGACAGCTTTGTAATAAGATAGATTTCGATGTCAACCTTTCCCCAAAAAAAAAAAAAAACGGGTGGGTGCTCTATAAATCAAACATTTTGGTGTGGAATTTGCTGTTACTGTAAATGCCCCCTCATTATGTCACTTTAAATCCATTAAATGTAGTAGTCTCTGTAGATGTAACGACCTTTATAGCTATTTTAAATGTATTTACTGTAAATTGGCCTTAGTACAACATAATTGCCAAGGTAGCCACCAGGTTTAGCCATGCAGTGATTTGAACTGGTATATTTTGAGGATTATATTGCAGTCTAATCTAAGACAGCATTTTCTTTATACACTTTCTTTACAGAGGCTGGTTTTAAAGTGGACCAAAGCCAGTTTTGCCTAGCCTTACAGTCTAAAAGAGTCCTGCAGTGTGAAACCTCCCAGGATCCCCATATACTCGCCTCGATCCAGGATCCCATGATGCATGTGCAGCCCTTGAACTGCTTCCCCGCACTATGCACTCACCATGACCAATGTCCACAAAATTGATCATTCACGTCTCTGTAATCAAATTATGTGGATTGCTTTGTAAAGATATGTTAACTTTATATTCTTATTTTTGTATATAAATATTACACATTAAAGGCTCACAGTTCAGAATCCCATGGGTTTCCTAGTACCCTTTGGGGTTCCTTTTCTGCCCTTCCCTTCTGGTTGTGCCTTTTTCCCTGTGTCCCCAGTGGCATTTGCCTGAATAGATATTGAGTTGCCAGTCATGCATTAGTTTGGAGACAATGCTTCTTGCTCCCTTTTAATTTGATAGATGTTTACAAGCATGTACAGTCCATGCACATGCTTAAAGAACGTACATTTGAATGTTCACAGTCAAAGGTACTTGAGATTGGTATTTTGTTAGTAGATGGCAGGTTAGACTGAGTAATTGTGTTTTGCCATTGGGCAGGTAACCTGTACAAGTAAGTATGTGCAGATAAATTCAGGGCATTGGGTATCCTTCTCCGGTCGCTCAGTGCCCGCTGCGGCTTGTGGCTTAGGCCGGGTTCTTCCGCCAACGAGAAGGCTTCCCTGGCCGTGTACCACTGCTTCATCGCCCGGATGCCAGGGCTGCTTCGGGGGTCACTGCGGCTTGGGCTGGCCGGCTGCCCCTGCAGCAGGGCCGCTTCCTGAGCTGCTGCTGGAGCTGCATTTAAGAGGACCTACACTGCTGGCTGGGCAAGTGTATATATGTGTATTAATATTATGAATATTATTAGTATTTAATATAATTTTGTTATTATTTTTGTCTTGTAGACTGTGGGAAAATGATAATCCGTGTTGTTCACCCCTAAGGTCTCGGAGTAGTCACTTGCGACTATTGAGGCCTGTTATATACTTCGGTCTTAGGCCCTCAGAGATTTTTAGACAGTATTATTTTTTCACCGTGATGGAGGCATCCAGGGTAATTGTATGTGGTCCTTTAGCAGACAGGTTTACCCTATGTCCAGTGTGTATGCAATGGCCACAAGGACAGCACTATCTGTAGGGATTTACTACAGTAGTAGTCGCTAAATTTCGAAGACATATGTCTCCTGCAGAAAGGGCACCTAAAGAGATCCCTGTCGAACCTCAGAACCTAGGGCTCTTTTGGTAGCCCAGCCTAATAAGGATAACCAGGGCAGAGATGTCCACCGGAGATTGCGGATAGGTTGGCCCGCATAGAAGGCCATTTGAAACTATTCTGTCCCATAGAAGGTATTAAAGAAAAAGAAGCATTTAGTTTCTTCCAATTCTGAAGATCTTTTTTTTGCCGCCGTAGTCTCTCAGGATGAGTTATCAGAGGGAAAAATGGGGATTTAATTAAGACGGAAAAACATAGACTGTTTTTTCCTGAGCAGACTTATTTGTTCTAATCTGATCCAAAAGGAATGGCAGAAGCCAGATAGTCTTCCCGCCATTGCCGGAAGTATTAGATACTAGGTATCCTTTTTGCTCAAATCTGATTGATTTATGATCTCTCCCTCCTGTGGTAGACACTCTAATATTCTTAGTATACAGTACGTCCTGCTCCAGATAGATTACTTACACTTGGGTTATCCTCCGCCAGATGGCGCTGCACTGCAGACACTCTAATTTTAGATCTCTTCAGGTCTCTCTAAGACTTCGGGATGCTATCTTCTGATAGTGCCTCCACAAGAGATCCAATGGATAAACGCATAGATCAGGTGGTACATCATGCTTTTCTATTGTAGGGTCGACCTTAAAGCCAGCATTCGCCACATCCATAGCATCTTTGGCGACCAGAAAGTTGTTAAAGCAACTGGATTCCAAAACTCATTTGCGTCATTCATGGAAGACATGCTCCCAGTTGATTAAGACTAGTATGGATATTAACAGGTATGTAATTTCTGCTATGGATGATTTAATTAGGTTAAGTGCCAGAGGTTTAGCTCTGTTAGTAGCTTTAGGGTGCTCATTATGGCTAAAGCAATGGTCGGCTGATGCTGTCTCTATGAAGAATCTGACAGGATTCTGTTTTCAGGGGGGATGTCTGTTTGGGGGCCGTTTGGAAGACATGGTAAAGGAAGCTACCCGGGGTATGTCTATTAAACTTCCACAGAAACGGAAGTCCAGCACCTTTTTTTTGCAAGGCCTGCAATCCTCTGCCCTTTCGTGGGGGTAGAGATTCTGCCTCCTCGGGATACTAAAAAGAATTTTCGAATAGACCAAAATCCAAACATGCCAAGATGTTTTTGGCGTAACCAGGAAAAAACCCCTTCAAAGCCCCCTCAGGCACCCTTGTGGTTGGATGGCTTCTCCATTTCACTCCGATTTGGAGGCTCTATGTAACAGATCTTTGGATACAAGGGGCCAGACCTCCTCGGAAGTTCTTTTGGTCAGAGATATCCTAAAATCCAATGAAATCAGAAGCATTGAGGTCTGCCATGGCTCATCTATTAGAGATTGAAATAGGTTCTTATGTTCCCTTTTAGAGAGGGTTTTACTCCAATTTGTTCATAATTCCCAAAAAGGACAATTCTGTATGCCCAATATTAGATCTCAAGGGCCTCAAAAAGTTCATCCATCTGAAGAAACTTTGCATGAAATACTTAAGATCCACAGTGATGTCACTTCAGCCGGAAGAATTTGACCTTGTATATAGGCCCAGAGGAGCCACACCTTTTGTCTTGCAATCCACGCCCTTTGGTCGAGAGTTAACCCAAACGTGACTGATTGTCTGATGCCTGGAGTAAAAATACAGAGAACAATTCTGCAGATGAGAATCACAGAATTTTATTTTGGTGGTGATTAGTTCAGTTCCTTGAGGGCCTAAGTACAGGGCATCCACTGTTCGTTGCCCTCAGGTGTGTGTTGGTTATTTGAGGTATTTTGCTTAATTAGATTGGTCTTTTAGGGAAAAGGGGAGAGGATGGGATTTCAGTGGGGTACAAATTTGACCACGAGACTTGAATTTCCTATTTGCCCACATAGAAGTCAGGAGATATGACATGTTTGGTGTTACAATTTACAAAGTGAATCAGAGTTTGTTTCTGATTTGACAAGGTTAATGTTTTGCCCTGTGCAATATATATGCCTGTGTTGCAGCTCATACATCTATATGGGACTTTATAACAGGGAGTTCCTTGTGGTTCATAGTGGCTCTTCACTATGTGGTACCTGATGGATTTGGTCCTGTGGTATATGATTTGAGGTTTATGGGGAATGAGTGCGTAGTATGTTGTGATTATTGGGAGTTGTTGTGCTCTATTCTATGCTTGTTTGAGATTTTTTTTGTAGGAGTCTTTCCCTCATGCCGTCGACTTCGGCCTCAAAGTCTGTTTCAGATGTACAATTTTTTTTTGCTTAACAATGTGTAATTTGGACACCAACTAAAACACAGCCCAAATGCACATAATAAATTAGGCCTTATGCGTTGTGGAATCTCAGTCACTGCATGTGTATCTAACCATGTAATGCTACTTGAACACATAATGTATGTTTCATTATTATTATTGTCCTTGGTTTACTGTTAGCTTTTTTAATTATATTAATAACTTCTTTAAACATAAATTAAAAACTGGAAAATGGCATATGTATTCAAGGACAAGCTATATAGTGGATGCATTTCTGCTTTGTTTCTTGGATATACTGATGATCTGTATGAAAGTGCATCTAAAAATACTTGTAATATGAAAAGTGTATCTCCTTGATGCACCACTATATAAGTTACTGTTTTTTTGTGAATACACTGAAAGGTGCAGAACAGCCCACTAGTCAAAAATAAAGTATACAAACAGATGAGTAACTACATACAAATGTTTCCTCTTGCAAAAAATATTTTGAGGCTCCTTGGTTTGCCTCTTCGGACCAGAGACATACGTAAATGGCTTTTCCCCCTTTTTAATCATAGTAAGGTACATAAATTAGGCAAAGGACAAGCAGATCAGAGTGTTTGATGTTTTGATGGGGTTAATACACTTTATCGCTGTAATTCTGCACAATTATTAATTCTTGCATTTATTACTTCACTAATCAAGAAACCTTTTCATTTTCTCATCCAGATTTCTTGAACTCCTAGACCACTTTTTACCTTGATTCCTCTACTGAAACCACCCTTACCAAAGTAACTCATGATCTATTCACCTCTTCTTGACCTACCCTCTGCGAACCATCTTCAGTCTCGAGTGTGAGAGTCGGAAGTCCAGTTCGTGGCGCACAACCACAAAATATCACTTATCCTGCGAATTGTACTTGCATGTCAGAACATCTCTGGACTACCTGTTGTTCACTTTTGCTTGTACTGGACTTTGCCTAATCGCCGGGATCCTCTTTGACCCAGATTACGAACTTTGCCCTAGCTAGAGACACACAAGCTTTCATCCTATTTCTGAATTAACCCTTGCTTGCTGCCAACCTCCACTTTGGAGGTTGGACTTTGGACTTGACTTTTCTACCTTCACCACTCCTCAACCTCGGCCATATCTGACCATGATTCAACAGTTTTCCACTGTACCATCCAGACCAGAGAACCACTGCCAATTACTTAAGGCCCGGCCTCAAGTCACAAACCTGTGAATGTATGCACATTGTGAATGATGTGTGTGAGAAATTTTAGAATGTCAAATCTGACAAGTTAATGTGTATCAATCTAGGCAATAAACAGCACCAAATTCAACCTACTAGTGGGCCTTGGCACTGATGCCCAAGGAACCCCCTTACATTGCTGAGAAGCACCCCTAGAGTAATTATCACCTCCACTCCAGTGTGTGTGTGTGTGTGTGTGTGTGTGTGTGTGTGTGTGTGTGTGTGTATATATAATATATATATATATATATATATATATAATACAGTACCTATCCATGTTGCTGCTCATTCCATGCAGAAGAGGGGAGGGGGAATAATGTACGTTCTGCTCCAACTGCAGATATGCTAGAGGATTCTACAACCTTTTGCCACTTTATACACACTGACCCACAGACAGATTCCAGTGCAGGCCACCTTTGCTGACTGTAGACTTGGCCATACAAGTGACAAGGCAAAACTACGTGGAATAAAGATTTATTTTATCTTTTTTTTTTTTCAGTTCAGCCAGTTTATTCATTTACAATTCTGTTTTGGGTTGCTTTAGATTGACCAAAGACTTAGGTATGTTAAGTTTGCTGCTGGTCCTTAAGAGGTTTGGTATATTGGTACACTATATTGTGCCATGAACAGCAACATTCTTTCTTGTTCCCCAGCAGCAGTGTCGGGATGGAAGTAGGACCAGGCACCAGAGGTGGTGGCAGCAGCAGGAGACCGGAAGGAAACGGTAGCAACATGTGACCTGGGAGACCAGGTAGGTGTTGGCAGTTGCAGGACAGGAAGGACTGAGACAGGACCCAGAGGCAGCTTCACTGGATGCAGTAACAGACAGACTGTCAATGAACTAGGTCTTCCAGAAATGCAATGCATAAATAGATAAAGAGCAATACGTGCACCTAACCTGCTCTGCCCATAGACTTTGAACACAGTGTTTCCCAAAACATGCTGCAATGGAGCATAGTAAAGGTTCTCCGTGATTTAGATGGGCACGATTCTCTTGGAAAACCTCCCAATTTTTTTGCACTGGAGTATTCCTTCTCCAACACATTGCATTCAGGAAGATTTGAAAGGGGCCTAATATTTACCAAAACCAGTCACATTTTTCAAGGAACCACTGGTCATCTAGGAAAAATTTGTATACTATACAATAAGGGGGCTGTCAAAAAATAAACAAGTGCATTTTCTGTGGCAGGGCATGTATGGACATTGAATGCTTCTGCACACATCTGAATTTTTCATCTACATTTAACCCATCCATGCAGTGAGACAGTCACAAGCAGTGAGTGTACATATGCCTGGAGCGGTGAGCTGCCCTTTCCTCCAGCAAGCAGTGGGGGGGGGGGGGGGGGTGTTAGGTGCCTTGCTCAAAACTACTTTACTCATATCATGGTAAAGAATTGAACTTGCAGCCCTCTGCTCACAGGCCACTTTTTTAAAGTGGACCAAGTGACTATCCGGGGTTTTGGTCCTTCCCTTGGGGCACCCCAATCTGGGATGCCCTTCTGTGTGAAACCCCCCAGATCACCCAATTTAACTCAACTTTTCCCAGTCCTACAGTGCATGCACGGCCTCTCATCCAGCCAGTGCGCTCTAATATGCTCCCGCCCACTTATCTAAGACTCTAGTCGAGTGTACCCTAGCGCGCTGGCGGCCACATCCCCTCTACCCTCTAACAGGGAGCATGCCCGTGACAGCCATTAACAAATCTTATAGATTCCAATGCCGTCGGGCCTGGGTTTTGGGCCACTTTAACCACTAGGTTACCTTGTTTAGAAAGGTAATCAGCTGCTATAGACTTCCTTGTTGATTTGAAGAAAGAGTACTACCTTAGACTGGCAACTCTAGATCCCTTTAGATTAGCAATGTTAATCTTGTTGCTGGGGCTGTCAGGGGAGGACAGAAGTGCAAAAAAAGTAGATCTTTACTGAAAGCCCTGCACTGTGGATTAGGTCCCAGAGGTAACATGACTAATATTCGATATTATTCCCACATATATCATCTAAAGCCTAGGTAGTCCCAGTGCTTTTCACTTGGTTGCAATTCATACATACGTCAGTATAGTCCACACAGAAATCGGGTTGAAAGGAGCCTTGCATTTAAAAAAAATATATTGTTAGAGAGACTGGTGTTATGTTCTCTTCTGTTTTATTTCTGTGTTCTGGATCTCTGGCAAGCTTCAAGTACAGGACATGTCTTGGCTCTTCATAATTAGCAGGTGAGCATTGTTTCTACTACTGTCATCGGGACATTTTGGTTAATTATGTCCTGCAACCTGTCATCCTGACATACGTGTCAAGGGCCATTAAACTGCATTCTGTTTCATGTAAAAGTGATCGTCCAGGCTAAAATAAAAAACACTCTATACTGGCCTTTTGTCAGTATCTGCACGATTATCAGACACCTCTACATTCTCATTGGGATGCTGCCCCCGCCATCAGTTACAGGGATGCCGGCATGCACCATGCATTGACTACAATGGAGGAGGCATGTCAGGTCTTGACACGCCCTTTCCATTGCAGTCAAAAGATCAATATAGGATGCTTTTTTATTTTAACATGGACTTTAATGCACTTCTTATTGGAACTAACCATTTATGGAAATTAGAACGGCTCTAAAATATTACCTCCAATGTAGAAATGGCATGTTTTAGCCCAGGTTCACTTAGGGGTCAGGTGGGAAGAGTTCATATATCTTGTGGTCTGTGAATGTTTCAGGACTTCTAACTAGTATTTAGCTGAATTGTTTGTACTGGTGAATTTCTTCAGAAAAAAATGCAATATTCTGCATCACCCAAATCCTATTGACTCTTTCATTGGCAGCTTACCTAGAAATGTTGTCACCTCTTGTTCCAGGCAATTTGTAAGCATTTTGCACTATAAATATTTGAAGTGATACTGCAGGCAAAGGTATTTGTTACATCATTGCATTGGGCTACATTTGGCACTGTCCTGAACTGTTCTCCGTTTTTAAATTGAAGAAGAAATGGCTGATATATTGAGGTTTACAGGTTTAGCTCATGATTTCTCTTCTGAAAAAAAGTGGGCGTGGCTCTTGGATCTGTGAGGCTGCATAATCTGTCATGAATCTGGTGGAGGGGGGCGGAGGGAGGTGCAAGCAATCCTGTCCCACTCTGCTAAGCCTATTGGGGGATGGGGTGAAAAACAGAATGTCATTGGTTAAACCTGTAAACCATGATATCTCAGCCATTTCTGCTTCAATTTAAAAACTGAAAACCATTTAGGACTGTGCAAAACATAGCCCATTGCAGTTAGCTGTGCCTACAGTATCACTTCAACTGTGCTTTTTGCAGGAATTTTCAGGGATGTGCCTGAAAAGGATATATTGTTTTTTTCAGCAGAGTTTAGGCTTTAACATGAAATGTGTTGTTTGTAATCTTTTCAGTGCTTTGTTAATATTTTTAGGTGAAATATATGGAAAATATATGGTTTCAATATACGGTTGCCTATGCGACCATATAAATTTCACTTAGCTGGCACTTAAAGGGTTATAGTCTTTGAGGGTGTAATTTGGAATGTGCATTTGGGTCTCTAGAAAGCAATTAAAGTAGCCTAATACAAAAGAGGGGTGGCAGCCTCTCAGACCAATGTATAACTAACCTGGGAGGTGCAGGTCAGCAAGGCAAATAGTGTAAACAAATCTTAAAGGAGCCACAGAACTCCAACAACCCTGTTAGCTCGCAACCAGTCCTAGGATCTGTCTCTAAATTTGGTTAGAAACAGAGGTCTTGGTTGGCACACATCTGTAGAAGACACCACGGTGCCTCTGTTTAGGTGCAGTCCTAACTATAATCTGAGATCCCCCTTTGGGACATACAAGGAAATGGATAAATTGGGAGCATTTTACCTGAGATTACCCCATAACCTCGAGAGCAACTCATGGGGATGAAGGGCTGTAAGCTTCCCCCATACAGCTCTGGATCCTCCACTCCATGTGCTTGCACAGAATCAAAGGTACAAAAGAGAGGTGGCAGCCGCTCAGACCAATTTAGCTCTTGACCAATCCTAGCATCTCTCTATAAATCTGGTTAAAAAGTCTGGTGGTGCAACTTTAGCATACTTCTGCAGACATGTGCCAACTGAGACCTCTTTAGAGACCGACTTAGAGACAGATTTTGGGACCTGTTTCAAGCTAACAGAGTTGAGTGCTGTGGCCCCTTTAAGGTTTATGTAATACCCGGAATTGCATGATTGGAAGCCCACAAAGTGGCATTACCATAGGGAGCCAGCTGTCCCGGAACTTTTGCTAAGTCTGATTGGTGGTTGGGGGCAGGGGCAACAGAGGCAGGGGCAATCCAGCAAGATTTCTTCTTCCTGACACTGCCTTGGAGGGGCGGGGGGGGGGGGGGGGGCGCAGAGGAACCTTGTGCAGTGCAAGGTAAACTACACCAATGTTGTCTTTAATTGTAAGGATGCATAATCCCTTTAACTCCTTTAATCATCTTTATGTAAAGCTAGCGGGCCTTTTAACCGAACAATGTAATTTTAGAATGGATGAATTTGCCTTTTCTTGTCCTTTGGACCCCTTAGGGGGAAAAAGTAAAAAAGCAAAAACCCACAACAATATTTTGTTTAAAAGAATCCACTATACTTACCTCCCATTTTCATCCAGCACCTAGCCTCTCTCTGTCTGAAGTCCATTGTCCCATTGTCCGCTGCACTCAAAATTACTTAAAAAAAAAGCGTTTTAAAGGAGGGCACTTGTCCCCCTTCCTTCCAGACTGGAACTCTACCAGGGTTTGATCGCTTCCTGCCGAAGGGGGGGGGGGGGGGGGGGGTTGTTCACAAGATGTGGCTTTACACGTATCCCGACAGCTTTTAATTTATGCTAATGGTATTCCAATTAAAGCGAGACCCTGAGGTATAAATGCCCCTTCCTTTGGCAGGGAGCGATTGGAGCCTGGGATCCTTGTCCTACCTTCTAAATGCAGACAGTCAGTGTGTAACTAAATCTGACTGGGCTCTGGTACGAACATTAAATAGGGCCCTGTCATAGCTCATACAGTAACCTTTTGCCTGTTATTTAAACTCAATTTAATTTTTTTTTCTCTGCCCCCACCATGCCCACTGCCCATGAAGTATTGCACACAAGACCAAATGAGGTAAACCTTAAAACATAACTTCTAAGGCTTAAAAGCCTTGTTTTCGGAAACGGGCACATAAATTAGCATCAGCAAAACTAGGGCTAATAAAATATAGCCTGGTATGACCATAGCATGGTACGACAAGGTGCACAAAATCGGATTTTTTCTGTGAAAATAAATTTATTATGTTAAGGTGGGCCAGTAACATTAATTGTGATTTTTACTATGGTTAAAAAGAACGAAGCTGGTCGAATTGGAACGCCCTACATTTTGCCAATATTCTGTTTTGACCAAACCAAGCGGAATTTGGCTTTTACCCAAATCCAAAATCATACAACACTACTTTTAACCTTGTATCCTGTTTAGAAGTTGTTGTGTTATAGAGATTTTGTTCGTGCCATCTGGACCAAAAGGTGGTCCCAGCACAAAATATGATGTGTAGTTGCTTCTATGTGAAGTAAACTTGTTTAGTCAATACAGATAGGGGACATCAACAATAACAACGAAATGTTTTTAAAGAAGCTTAAACCCCTCCCTGCTCTAATGAGAAAAGGCATTCTAGGCTGAACTTCTCTTTTGAGAATAATTGCAATGAGGAGCATTTTTGGCGTGACTCCCTCAGCCCTGATTACCTTATTGCTGGCCACTGAATTAACTTCTGACCAAGTTATTGCTGGTGGCCAATTATGGGGCCCAGTTTAATTGGAGGAGCACAGAGAAGGTAGAAAATCCAGTGCTTTTTAGTGATGAATGCTCGACGGGCATTACTATTTGCGATGCCCCCGCGCTGCAATCAACACACATTTATTTGCCAGTGGGCTTGTGTCATGTAAATCTAATGCTTGATGATGTAAGGCCTGCATACAGTTACTCGCCTATAGAACCCCGTGCCATGAAGCTCCTCTGCACTCACTGAACCCGCTATGTAATTTTGCACTTTCTGACTTCACTTTGGGGTTGAGTTACTGTGGATCCTAAACACTTCAGTCAGTTATTAATACCACTCAAAGTTAATGGAATATTGAGCAGATGAGAAATGACACAAATGACTTGTTATGACAGTTGCATTCTGGAATTCTGGGAGCTCTTAAGAGCAACCTGCAGACTGCATGGCTAGGTGCTTGCTTTTATACACCCATGGCGATGGGAGCGAATGGAACATCAGAATTCAATGATTAAACTGTTTGTCCCAATACTTTGGTCTATAAAGTGATAGCTATTAATATCAGCTCTGTTACTGGATTCCATTCTCCCCTGACTATGTTCTGTGTAAATGATAGGGAGGGGAATCTTATACCAGGAATTCTATTAAATATGCATACCACTTTATTTCCCCTGGGGATTTCTATACAGAATGGCTAATTTTAGAATACCAAGCAAGCACATTTTATTAAATTAGTTTTATATAATATTAATGTATTTTTTTTTTTAATAAAAAAGGTACAGACTCTCGATGATCGCCAATGCAGTTTCCATTAGGAATCATTTATAAAAGGGTTCGATACTTCAGTCTGCATGCTCATTTAAAGGAGAAAAGCTGTCTCAATACTTAAATCCTACATAAATATTAGAGTAGGGGTCACTTATACATCCTGCATATAAAAATGTAGCCAAGCCCTTTTCCTTTTAAGAGGGAAGGACGAAGGATCTGGTTTTGAACATACCATTCTCTTTTTACTGGGGAGATCTGCTCAATGCTAATGGACTGTACTGGAATACCAGCTTATTGATATTGCAATTATTCTGATGTGTGTAGATGCCTTTACCCACCATGCAATGCTTTTGGCAGATATTAGATTGCTCTCCACAGACTAGCTCGATAGACTGGCACTATAATGGAGCACCACCCCTTTTAAATAGAAATGGTATGCTCAAAAACCTGTCACTCCCGGATAACCTACCAGAACAAATAACCTGCAAGCTTGGTGGGAATTCTTTTCGGTTGGTTTCTCACTATCCAGCATGTTTATATGGATTTTTAATATTAGCAAAATTAGCGATACAGCTCCTTTAAAGTACACCTTTAGTCCAATGCAGTTGTGTCGCACAATGCCAATAATTTGAATCTTTCCTGCATCAGTGATCTCGTCCCTTCGATCCGTGTGGCCACAACAATACAATGAAGTGGGCATGCCAGCACTTTACACATCCCTTCTTTGAAAGAAATGGAGTGGGTGTGGCCAGTCATCGTGAATGATGCCAGGAAGAAGTGAAGAAGCAACAACAGGACCACTGGCCTTGGTCTGGTGTGGGAATGGCACAGATATGGATCTCCAGTGGAGTTAGATGTCAAGATCCTGGAATATTGCTGATCAGCTGTGTGGGACTATAGGTGAGTATACATTGCTTATTGTATTTGGTCGTAGAGTCTCTTTAAGATTCAAATTGTTAATGGTGTATTATTATATAGCCTTGTGATATTACTTTTATTACATACAAACATACTAATTATATTCTAAGTATACAGCACGTCCTGTTCCAGAAGATATTCCTTACACTTGGATTATACCTCCAGTAGACGGCGCTGGACTGCAGAGACAGAAAAGTGGCTCCTCCCGGCCCCATATATACCGGGGACCTCCCACAAAGTCCCCAGTTGTTCTCTACAGTCCTGGCTGCGATGACTAGAAGTTGGCTCTTTACTTGCAGGTGAGCAGGGCTATTAGCCTGCGGCCCTGTAGGACTATTCCCACCCGTTTCCTTTTACTGCCTCCCAGCTCAGGCTGCTCTGGTTCGGGTGAAGGTAGGCAGCACCGCTGTCAGGTGCTAAGGAGCGCTGCTCCAACCGCAGTCTCCCACCAAAGGGTAGGCGGTATAGGCCCATGGTGAGCCTTATGGGATGCCCCTCCCACGTCTTATGTCCCTCGGCCCCTGTCCCCGCAGTTGGCTCAGTTTAGGCTGGCCCTCGCTTCCCCTTCGCTCTCCAGGGTAGATCTGGGGGGGGATGTCTTTACTATATGATGTGTTTGATCCCTTTTTGATTTGGTTGCATTGGTTTCTTTTGCAGCCGCCACACGCTTGTACTACGCTCCGCGGTCGGCGGCGACATCGCCTCAGGAGCTGCTGTGCCACCATTGGCTGGCCTTGTCAGGTGGGTGCGTTTCGCGCTCTTCGGGGGGGGGCGGGCCTTGCGGCTGACGTGTTCTGCATCACTGTCTCCGCGGCCCTCCCCTCGAGGTATATGCGGGCGCCATATTCTAAGTATGTCACACACCCCACTTCATTTACTCATTATTATTACACTTGGGTTAACTCACCGCTAGGTGGCGCACTTGCAGAGATCTCCAAAAAAATCAGCAAGCCCCTCCCGGTCCATACATACCTGGTACCTCCCATCAATTCCCCAGTGTTGGTCTCTGCAAGATGGCGACAAGACAGAAGAAAGAAGTCTCCTGCTTGCAGGTAGCCAGGGTATCCCCCCGCCCCCCCCCCCCCGTGGTCTATTTCTGCCCGGCTCTTGTTTGTAGCATACTTGTTAACTGGCAGCCTCCCAGCCTCGGCTGTAGGCCGGGCAAAAGTTAGCTGGCACCTTTGGTGCCTAGGAGATTAGCTCCTCCGCTCGACCCTTCATTGCGGGGCATAGCGGGATTCCCGGAGTGGTGATCCGGATGTGGGATGCCCCGATTCTCTAGGTAGTCAGGGAATTTAGCTCCTTATTCTTTATACATGTTTTGTGGTGTTGAACTCCCTTCCCCTCCCCCCCCCCCCTCCGCCCCACTCCTCTGTTGTATGGTGTGCCTGGCGGCGGTTCCGGGAGTGCGTTGGGCTCTGCGGCCCTTGGGTGACTGTTTCACGTGTGGGGGGGCGCCCCTTTTGCGCGGCGTGTGGCGCCGCGGGGACGCGATGTGGCGGTTGCCTTGGGTCCGCACCCTGCAGGCGCTTATTATTCTGCTCGTGTCTAGGGGGTTTGTGTGAGTGAGAGAGAGAGAGAGCATGTCGCACTCTCTCTCTCTCTGTGTGTGTGTGTGTGATGCGCGAGTGCGCGCCTGGTCTTTCCCGCCTCTGTACGTGGCCTGCGCGATTGGCGGCGCGGCCCTCGCTGGGGCCGACGCGCGGCGCGGTCGGGGGGCGGGGCCTCGGGACGCGCGGCCCGCGCGATTGGCGGCGCGGCAGGGGGGCGGGGCCACTGCGGCTCCCGCGGTTCTTCGAGGGCGCGTTATTTCCTTCCTCTTCCCCTGTGTGCGGCCGCCATTATCCGCGAGGTAGGTCCTCCCTCCGTTTCCGTTCATTATGCGGGTTTTGTGGGGTCCTCTTGCGTGGGGCGGGAGCATCGTTAGCCCCACGCTGTGACGCTTCCCCTTGCTTTCTCCTCCTCTCGTTCCTGTTGTGGAATGTTGTCAGGCTCTGGAGTCAGGGGTGACGCTTATGGTTCTCTTGGGTGCCTTTCATGTATATATTCAGATATGGCTGTACATAGCTTGCACTTATCTTCGCATGTTTTGCTGTCTACTTATGTTGGCATGTACCTGGAATGATTGTTGTCCTTTTTGTGTTTTCCAGATCCCGGGACCCCTTCCTGTTGGGCTCTCCCGGTCTTACATACCTGGCCTGTAGTTGGGAAGGGAAATTGGGATATATATATATATTGATATGTCTATATATTTACATAAGGATATTAGGCCTTCCCCTTGGTCTGGGTAGTGACGGTTAAGCTAGACCTTATTTAAAGGGGGGGGCATCCCGGGTTGCTTACTGCGTAAATCCCTAGGTTTGCGAACACCATAATTTCACCATATGGAGGCTGCCAGGGATACCGGATCTGATCCTTCGGGACAATCCAGGCTGTGTGGGGGTTGTGGGACTCCGCTCCCGGGGGATGATGTCATTGTTTGCATTCCATATGTGCAGCGGAGCATTGAGCGCCAGTCCAGCACCCCGGTGCCTGGTACGTCATCGTCCGCGCCATCTCCCTCTCCTCCTCGCCTGTTCCGGACCCCGTGTGACGTGGTCACGGGTGGGGATTCGCAATCGGAGGTTTGTGCCCGGTTGGCTAACCTCGAGAAAATGTTTTCCACCATGTCCGCACAGAAGACTACGGCCAAGAGTAAACACCTATCTCCGCCTCCGCCGGACTCGGAGGAGGAAGTGATTGAGGACCTGTATTGGTCGGATCGTCCCCTCGAAGAGGGTGAGCTCGTGGAAGAATTGGATGATTCAGAGGGCCAGCAGGTGCTGGGTGCTGAGGGGGACCAGGTGGATGGTCCTGCCCCTGATACGCCTTCTATTTTGACCCAAATGTTTGAGGTTTTGGATTTGGATCCTCCCGAGGTTGCTCCTAGGCCTAAGGGCCAGCTTTTTGGGGGCTCTAAGCAGAGTCTGGAGTTCCCCAGTCAGCAGCATTTCGAGGACGTTGTCCTTAAGCAGTGGGAGCATCCTACATGGCTCGTTGGGGTGCCGCCTAGCTGGGATAAGAAATATCCTTTTCCGGCGGACTTGCTGAAACGTTGGTCTGTCCCGCCCGAGGTGGATGCTCCGGTTTTGGGGCTGTCTAATCCGGGGGCTGTTCATTTTCCTGACACTACTTATCTGAAGGATGGCGAGGATCACCGGATTGATCAGCTGGCCCGCCATGGTTTCGTCTGTGCGGGTTCGGGTTTGAGGCCTGTTTGTGCTTCGGCTCTTTTGGCTTTGGCGGTTAGGTCCATGGTCAGGGATTTATGTGTGGATCTTGATCCCTCGGGTGCTGAGTTTCTTGCGCTTAAGCGTTGTGGCTCCTTTCTGTCGTTTATCCTGGCGGCTCAGGATGATGCCATGTTGATGTGTGGCAGGGTTTCTGCCCTGTTGGTGGCTATTCGCCGATCTGTGTGGTTGAGACAGTGGACGGCTGACTTTAATTCTAAAAGATCTCTCACGGCTCTTCCCTTTCTGGGTTTGAGGCTTTTTGGTGAAAAGCTGGATTCTGTTGCCAAAGGAGGTAGGCTGCCTCAGCGCAAGAAGTTTCGCCGTTCCTTTCGGGGGGCGGCCCCCTTCAATCCGTCCTTTCAGAGCCAGCAGGAGTGCGGGCTTCTCGGCTTCCAGGGGTGCGGTTTGGAATAGGGGTAAAGGCCGTGGCCGCCCCGTTCACGCCTGGGGCGCCAAGCCCAAGGCAGCTGCTAAGCCCGCTCAGCAATGAAGGGGCGCCCTCACCAGTGCGGGTGGGGGGACGGTTGCGACTCTTCTCCCGGGTATGGGACCAGGAGGTCTCGGGCCGATGGATTCGGGAGGTGGTGTCGGCCGGTTACAAGTTGGAGTTCGAGTCCCGCCCTCCTCCAAGGTTTTTCAGGTCGCGGGTTCCTCTAGACCCGGTGGCTGCCCAAGGCCTCCTGGCGGCGGTTCAGAATCTCGTGGAGTTGGCGGTCATTTGCCCGGTCCCTCCTTCAGAGGTGGGGCTGGGGTATTACTCCAATCTGTTCGCCGTTCCCAAGACGGACGGGTCGTGCCGTCCGATTCTGGATTTGAAGTTTCTCAACAGATTTATTCGTCCCCGGAAGTTTTGCATGGAGACCTTGCGATCGGCTCGCTTCGGCAGGGGGACTTTATGAAGTCCATAGACATCAAGGACGCGTATCTTCACTTTCCAATCTTTCCGGCACATCAGCGGTTTCTTCGCTTCGTGGTGGAGGATCGGCATTTTCAGTTTGTAGCTCTCCGATTCGGTCTCACCTCGGCTCCGAGAGTGTTCACCAAGGTGTTGGCAGGGGTGATGGCCCTGCTCAGAGCTCAGGGGATTCGCATTGTTCCTTACCTGGACGATCTTCTCATCATGGCTCCTTCCTTCAGTCAGGCGGAAGGGGACACCAGCACGGTGGTGTCTATGTTAGAGAGGTTCGGCTGGGTGATCAATTACCCCAAGTCCTCTCTGGTTCCGGCCAGGGTGGTGACCTTTCTGGGGATGTCCTTGGACTCTTGCCAGCACAGTTTGTTTCTCCCTCAGGCCAAGGTTCTTCTGATTCAGGAATTGGCTCAGCTTCTTCTTACCAATCCTCACCCGTCCGTCCGGCTAGGGATGAGACTGGTGGGGTTGTTGGTGGCCTCGTTCGAGGCAGTTCCCTTCGCTCAGTTTCACACGAGGACGCTGCAGCTTCATCTTTTGGCGTCTTGGGACAGGCGCCCGCGGTCGTTGGATCGGTCCTTCCGGATGTCCCCTCGAGTTCGGCAGTTTCTTCGGTGGTGGTTGGTTCCGGACAATCTTTTGAAGGGCAGGTCTTTTCTGACTCCGCTTTGGGAAACTGTCACCACGGATGCCAGCTTGTCAGGATGGGGAGGTTTCTGGAAGGATCTTCAGTTTCAGGGGCAGTGGGACCCTCAGGAGGCCCACTTGCCCATCAATGTTCTGGAGTTGCGAGCCATCAGATTGGTTCTGTCTCACTTGACGCATCATTTACAGGGCCTGCCGGTTCAGGTTCGATCGGACAATCAGACGGCGGTTGCTTACATCAATCACCAAGGAGGGACTCGCAGTCTGGGTGCCCTCAGAGAAGTGTCTCTGTTTCTGGTTTGGGCGGAGACGTATGTCCCTTGCATTTCAGCAGTGTTCATTCCAGGAGTGGAGAACACGGAGGCGGACTTCCTGAGCCGGTGCTCGTCCCGCCGGGGGAAATGGTCTCTCCATCCCCATGTGTTTCGGTCCATGTGTCTTCGGTGGGGGACGCCGGAGGTGGATCTGTTTGCCTCTCGTCACAATCACAAGCTTCCGACATTCGTGTCGCTGTCTCGGGACCCTCTGGCTCTGGCGGCGGATGCCATGGCCTTGAGCTGGAAGGATCTGGGGTTCCTGTATCTGTTCCTCCGTTTCCCATGCTAGGCAGGGTGCTGCGAAAGCTAGTTCAGGAAGGAGTTCCCGCCATTCTCGTGGCTCCAAGGTGGCCAAGGCGGGTGTGGTTCGCAGACATCGTTCGTCTGGCAGTGGATCAGTTCGATCTGCCTCTTCGGCCAGATCTGCTCACTCAGGGTCAACTGTGTTACCCCAGTTACCAACGCTGGTTTTAACGGCTTGGCTGCTGAAACCTCCATCTTGAAGGAGGAGGGTCTTTCGGATTCGGTCATTCAGACTCTCGTTAGTGCTAGGAAGAGGTCTTCCTCTTCCATCTATTATAGGGTCTGGAGATCTTATATTGATTGGTGTGAGGCTAGATCTTTGCCATGCCGGGTTTTTTCTATCTCTCGGATTTTGGATTTTCTTCAATCAGGGCTGGATTCTGGTCTCCAGCTGAGTACTTTGAAGGGGCAGGTGTCTGCCTTGTCTATTTTTTTCCAGAAGTCTTTTGCTAGTCATTCTTTGGTCAAGACCTTCTTCCAGGGGGTTTCGCATTTGCGGCCTCCTAGGAAGCCTTTGCTCCCAGTTTGGGATTTGAATTTGGTGCTCTCTGCGTTACAGGCTCCTTCTTTTGAGCCTTTGCAGGATATTGCTTTGTCCACCTTGACTCAGAAGGTTGTCTTTTTGGTGGCCATCACTTCGGTTCGGCGTGTTTCTGAGTTGGCAGCTTTGTCGATTCAGGCTCCTTATTTTGAGAAGCATCAGGACAAAGTGGTCTTTCGTTTCAAGTCAGATTTTCTTCCTAAGGTGGTATCTGCTGTTCATCTTAATCAGGACATTGTTCTTCCTTCTTTGTGTCTTAAGCCTAGGAATGATAAGGAGAGTGCGTTGCACTGCTTGGACGTGGTGCGTTGTGTTAGGTACTATTTGCGTGCTACGTCTTCCTTTCGTAAGACTGATGCTCTTTTCGTAGTGCCTTGTGGGCCTAGGAAGGGCTTGGCTCCGGCCAAGTCTTCCATTAGCAAATGGATTCGCCAGGCGATTGTTGGTGCCTATTCTGCCAAGGGGAAGGATTCCCCTTTTCGTGTTACTGCGCATTCTACTCGTGCGGTTGGTGCGTCCTGGGCTTTTCAGCACCAGGCTTCAGTTGAGCAAGTTTGTAAGGCCGCTACCTGGTCTTCGGTTCACACCTTTTCCAAGTTTTACAAGGTTGATGTACGGGCCTCGGTGGATGCTGTGTTTGGCCGTAAGGTTCTGCAGGCTGCAGTGGTTTGAGTTTTATCTGCGTTATTGCCTGGTTTGGATACCCGCCCTCTGTTGGACACTGCTGTTGGATGTCCCAAGTGTAATAATAATGAGTAAATGAAGTGGGGTGTGTGACATACTTAGAATAATACCATTTTGTGATTACTCACCTGTAAAATGGGTATTATAAGTATGTCACACACCCCACTTCACCCGCCCTCTTTTGGTATCCTGGTTCCTTATATGGTGAAGTTTTGTTATTTACAGTTGAGGGTTACAATTGTTTATTCCTGGTACCTTGTCTTACTGCTGTTTGAACACTGGGGAATTGATGGGAGGTACCAGGTATGTATGGACCGGGAGGGGCTTGCTGATTTTTTTGGAGATCTCTGCAAGTGCGCCACCTAGCGGTGAGTTAACCCAAGTGTAATAATAATGAGTAAATGAAGTGGGGTGTGTGACATACTTATAATACCCATTTTACAGGTGAGTAATCACAAAATGGTATTTTTAGTTCTCTGCTGCGTGTGCCTGGTGTCTCCCTATCGCGGTCCGTAAGTGCCCCTGCGGGCTGATTTTATTTTGTTTTTTTCTCTGTATCGCCTATTGCTTATGGGATCTTTTGCTTATGTCTTGCAGGCGGGTCAAACGTTGTGGTTTCTCCTGGTCCTAACCCTCTATTTAGCGCTAACTCTTATTGGAGGGCTATTATATATTCCCTTACTCCCACTTCCCTAGCGGGTTATTGGGGCATCTCGGGTTGCTATTACTTAGCGTCAATCCCTATTGGCCGGTTGTGCCGTGATAATCACCATATGGAGGCTTCTCAGGATAATGTGCTTGGGGTTCCTTCGGGACAAGCCTGGCTGTGTGTGGCGTGTGGGGTATCCCCTATGTGAAGTGCATACCAGTGGGGAGTCTCAACCTGATTTGGCTGCCCGGGTAGCCAGCATTGAAAGGCACATTGCCGGGTCTGGTCTGCGTAAGGCTCCTGCCAAGCCGCGGCATCTGGCACCTGGTGTTGCTCTCTTTCCTGTGGAAGGTGAGGAGTTTTTTTGATATTACTGGATATACCCCCCTGGAATTATTCTCTGATTCAGAATTATCTGAGGATCAGCCTAGGGGTTATGCTGAGTCTGGGTCTGACCCATGGGCTTCAGATGATACTGACAGACTTTTGGCTCACATTTTTGAAGTGCTCTGTATCTCTCCTCCTGCCGTGGCCCTGCGGCAGCAGGGGGAGCTGTTTCATACTGTTAAACCACGCTTGGAATTTCCTGAGCAAGCTCACTTTAATAATCTGGTGCTCAAAGAGTGGGAACGGCCTAGCCGGCTTCTCGGGGTGCCAAAGAGCTGGGATAAGCGGTATCCCTTTCCTGCTGAAATGGTTAAAAGGTCGTCGTGTCCTCCCGAGGTGGATGCTCCAGTTCTGGGGTTGTCTAACACATCCGTCATGCATTCCCCTGACTCTACTACACTGAGGGATGGGGAGGACAGGCGCATTGATCAGCTGGCTTGCCATGCCTTTGCCTGTGTGGGGACCGCGCTCCATCCGGTCTGTGCCTCTGCTATCACGGCTGTTGCTATTAAAAGCCTGCTCAGGGGTCTCTTAGATGGGGCCCCTGACGATGCTGGTAGTGAAGAGTATAGAGCTCTTCTGCGTTGTGAAGAATTTGTTGCATATGTTCTCTCTGCCTTGGATGATACCATTAGAATGTGTGGCAGGGCTTCTGCCTTGTTGGTGGCTATACGCCGCGCCAGTGGGCAGCAGACAATGCTGCTAAGAAGGCTCTCACTGGGTTTCCCTTCAAGGTGTTGCTCCTCTTTGGGGAACGTTTGGACTTGTTTGCTAAAGGAGGCAGGTTACCTCAGCGTAAAAGCCAGCCCCGGTCCTTTCGGGGTTTAGGTGCCCTTTCTCCTTCCTTCAGGGGCTCCAGAATTGGACCGGGAGCTTCATTTGCTGGAGCCCGTGGAGATTTTTGGGGCAGGGGCAGAGGAAGTGGCTACCCTGGCCCCACCTGGGGTCCCAAGACTAAGTCCTTCCCCAAGCCCCCTCAGGCATTTAGGGGCGCCCTCACCCATCTGGGTGGGGGTACGGCTTCGGCTCTTGGCTCATGTCTGGAGGCGTCATGTCTCAGACCGGTGGATTCAGGAGCTAGTATCCTCCGGTTACAAGATAGAGTTTGCAGCCTAGTCACCCCCCAAGATTAATCAAATCTCGGTTAGCTCAAAACCCCTTGTCATCTCAGTGTCTCTCTCTGGCTGTCCAAGGCCTTCTAGATCTAGGTGTCATCTGCCGGGTACCTTTGAAGGAAAGGGGCAAAGGCAATTATTCCAATCTTTTCATTGTGCCCAAAAAGGATGGGTCCATCAGACCTATCCTGGATTTAAAGCTTCTCAACAAATTTCAGACACTTTCGCATGGAGACTCTGCGCTCAGCTGTGACTTTCCTACGCCCAGGGGACTTCATGACCTCTGTAGACATCAAGGATGCTTACCTTCACGTACCTATCTTTCCAGGTCATCAGAGATTCCTCAGGTTCGCTCTGGAGGATCAGCACTACCAATTTGTGCCCTTGCCCTTCGGTCTCACCTCGGCTCCCAGGGTTTTCACCAAGGTGCTGGCAGGAGTGATGGCCCTGCTGAGATCTCAGGGCATTCGCATTCTTCCCTACCTGGACGACATGCTTATCGCTTCTCAGTCCTTCCATCAGGCAGAGCTGGACACTCAGCGGATGGTGTCCACACTGGAGTCATTCGGCTGGGTGATCAATCACCCCAAATCTTCCCTGTCTCTTTCCATGGTGAAGTCTTTTTTCTGGGCATGATTCTGGATTCTGCTCAGGTCAAGATCTTTCTTCCTCAGCAGAAGGTGGAGGTCCTTCAAGAGAAAGCTCAGCTCCTGCTGTCTTGTCCTCATTTATCTATCAGGCAGGGAATGCAGCTGGTGGGCCTGATGGTGTCCTGCTTCGAGGCGGTTCCATATGCTCAGTTCCACATGAGGCCTCTTCAGCTTCACGTCTTGTCAGTATGGGATCGGGACCCTGTGTCCCTGGATAAGGGGTTTGTCTTGTCCACTCTGGTCAAGCGGTCTCCAGTGTGGTGGCTGGACTCAAGGAACCTGCTGGGGGGCAGGTCCTTTCTGGCCCCCTGCTGGGAGACTGTCCCCACGGATGCCAACCTGACAGGTTGGGGGGGATTCTGGAAGTCTCTGAAGTTCCAGGGTCAGTGGGGCCCTCAGGAGGCCCATGCCCCCATCAACATTCTGGAATTGAGGGCGATCAGGTTGGTTCTTGCCCAATTAACCCCACACCTGAGGGGTCGGGCTGTTCAGGTCCGCTCGGACAACCAGACGGTGGTTGCCTACATCAATCATCAGGGAGGGACCTGAAGCAAGAGGGCCCTCAAGGAAGTGTCCCTGATACTGTCCTGGGTGGAGGAAAATGTTCCCTGCATTTCAGCTGTGTACATCCCAGGGGTGGAGAATCTGGAGGCAGACTCTCTTAGCAGGGGGACCTCTCGTCTGGGAGAATGGTCCCTCAGCAGCAGGGTGTTTCGCCCCCTGTGCCGCCGCTGGGTCAGCCGGATGTGGATCTGTTTGCGTCCCGTCACAATCACAAGCTTCCAGTCTTTGTCTCTCTGTCTAGGATTCTCTGGCCTTGGCCACGGATGCCCTGGCAATGTCTGTGTTTCCCCCGTTTCCCCCCGTGTATGTGTTTCCCCCATTTTCACTGCTGGGCAGGGTGCTGCGCAAGATAGCTTCTGGAACAGGACGTGCTGTATACTTAGAATAATACAATTCTGTGATTACTCACCTGTAGAATTGGTATTATATGTATACAGCACGTCCTGTTCCACCCCACCCTTGTTATCATTATCTTGAGTTACCTCTTTATGGTGATTGTTCTTATGTTAACATTTTTTTCATATGATGGTTATAGTTCTCCCGGTCTCATTTTAACTGCTTTTCAATATTGGGGATTTTGTGGGAGGTCCCTGGTATATATGGGGCCGGGAGGAGCCACTTTTCTGTCTCTGCAGTCCAGTGCCATCTGCTGGAGGTATTACCCAAGTATAAGGAATATCTTCTGGAACATGATGTGCTGTACACATATAATACCAATTCTACCAATTCTACAGGTGAGTAATTACAGAATTGTATTTTTACATAATTAATTTGGTCATTCTGTGCAGTGAGAGAGTTGTTCGGTTGTAGGAGTCTTGTCACATTGCTGCAGTGAATATCACAAGAGCTTCACCATAGGAGGGTGCTAAGTGCCAGGAACAGATGAGTTCCTCATTTAGTTTTCAAATTCTGCTGGGAGTTAGTTCTGTAAGGTTTATCAGAGAATGTAAAGAAATGGTGAATTAAAATTAACTGCCAGGGGCTAATTAATCCTTTGCATAGAATATCCCTTTTTAGGACTACAGCTCTAGGACTATGTTGTGTGTGTTTAGGGGGCAGACAGTTGCAGTCCTGGTGTCAGGTCTGTGTTTTGTAGCCTGTGTCCTGGTGAGTGGATTGATGCCAGGCAATTCAATTTGATCACAATTATTCCTTTGTTACAGGATAGGGAGGACAAATTATTGTGACGTATTCTTTAGTAATAAAGTATATATGTCAACAGGACAGCTCAGTATGATCTGACTTTCCAGAAAAAGTCAGGACATTTACAGACATGAATGGTGGATGGGGGTCTTGTTTTAAAAAAATAACTTTGCATTAGGAAGTTTATATAGTATGTGTGCTGTTTTTACAGAGGGGAAAATTAAAAGACGTGATTACTAAACCCTCACTTTGTGCGTCAGAAAAACAGAGACAACTGGGCACTGCAATTTCCATATAAATGCTAAGATCTTTGATCTAAATTAAAATCAAATTAGAAAAGAAAACACAAAGGCCTCCCTACCCCCGTTTTTCCATTATTAACCCAGTCAGAGAGTAGTATAAATATTGTCATGGCTGCAAAGTGACAGGCAGACTGGGCAAGTAGTGACATTGCCACAAAACACAGCAGAATATCCTGTAGACAGCTGGGTGCCTCCAAGATGGTTTGAGCTGCACTGATATACTTGTATTTTTACCTCCTTTATTCCTGCAATAGTGCATTTCTGTACTTGGGATGCTCTGCATGAGGTTTATATATTCAAATGTATATTCTTAGTATACAGTATGTCCTGCTCCAGATATAATACTTACACTTGGGTTATCCTCCGCCAGATGGCGCTGCACTGCAGAGACATGGAAAAACAGGCTCCTTCCGGCCCTTCAAATACCCAGGGACCTCCCACAAATCCCCAGATTTCTCTGCAGTGCTGACTGCGAAGACATGAAGTATCACTCTCTCGCAGGTGAGCGGGGCTATCAAAGCCTGCGGCCCTGTTGGACTACTCCCACCTGTCCTCTTCGTGATGTGCCTCCCAGCCTGGGCTGCGCTGGTCGGGTGAAGGTAGGTAGCACTACGCGTGCTCATGGAGCTATGCTCCACCGCAGTCCCCCACCAAAGGGTAGGTGGTTTAGGCTGATGGTGAGCCTCTAGTGGATGCCCCTCCCGCATTATTGCCCCATACCCCGTGTAGCGGTGGACCCTGTTCAAAGGGTCGCCATCCTCCCTCGTTCCCCCCGTAGCTCGGGGGGAAAGAAAGGGGTGGTGTGTGTGTGTGTGTGTGTGTGTGTGTGGTGGTCTTAGTGTATTGAGTTACACGTTATGGCCTTAGTATTGTCCTTGTCTTATACACCTGGGTGTCAGAGCCGCGCTGTTTCCCTTTTTATTGTCTATCGGCCGAGTCTCTTGCCCTTGTTGGATGGGCATGCGAACAGGCGGCGTCTTCATTAGCAAACGTTGTCGGGCGCATATGGAAGTAATCCCCGTTTTTCCAAGTGTGTCATACACTTGCGCTTTATTGTGACTACTGCCTTAGAGCTCCGCTCTCTTCGGGGGGGCGGGGACCTGGCTTGGCGTGCTCCGCGTCACAGCCCGCTCTGGCCCGCCCTTTGAGGATCGCTTGGCGCCATTTAGAAGCTCGTCGCGCGCGCGCGGTAATGGTCCTCCTCCTCACCCGGTCTGTAAGTGCCCTTGCGGGCGATTTTCATCATTCTTGCTTACTGCGCATGGCTCTGACATACCTATTCCCATTATGTCTTTCAGACGGTTGAATCCAGTGGCTTCTCCCGGCCCGGTGTAATTGCCAGTTGGACCTAGTATAATTACTCCCACTTCCCTGCGGATCTTTGGGGCATCCAGGGTAGCTTATAGCATCAATCCCTACTGGCCTATTGGGCCTATTAATCACCATATGGAGGCATCCCAGGATATTGTCAACGGGGTTCCCTCGGGACAAGCCCGGCTGTGTGTAGCTTGTGGGGTCTCACCTATCAGCGGTGACAATGCACGGGTCTGCGTCCCTTGTGCACAGCAGGCGCTAATGGTGCTTCCCGCCCCTCCTGGGGCTGGGCCTGCACCTCGCCTCACTTCACCTACCCCCCAAGCCTGAGTCTAACCCCCAATACAAGCGGGGATTCTCATCCTGATGTGGCTACTAGACTGGCCAGTGTTGAAAAATTGCTTGCTAGTACTCTAGCACGCAAGACCACCGCAAAAAAGCGGCACATAATCCATGACTCTGCTCCTTTCCCTCTCCCGGAGTCTGAGTTTTCGCACCTATATGACCATGCCCCTTCGGATGAAGGGGAGCTGTTCTCCGACTCAGAGTCATCTGATGAGAAGTCTAGGGGTCATGACGATTCTGGTTCTGATCACTGGACCCCGGATGATACTGATAAACTACTGCTTCAGATTTTTGAGGTTTTGTCCATCTCTCCCCCTGTTGCGGCTCCCAGGCAAAGGGGTGAGCTATTTCATACTGCTAAGGCTCGATTGGAATTTCCTGAGCAAACCCATTTCAATAACCTCGTGCTTAAGGAGTGGGAACATCCCAGTAGACTTCCAGGGATCCCTAAGATTCTGGACAGGAAGTATCCATTTCCTGCTGATATGGTCAAGTGCTGGTCATCTCCCCCCGAGGTCGATGCTCCTATTCTAGGGCTGTCTAACACCTCTATTATGCACTCCCCCGACACTACTACGCTGCGGGATTCTGAGGACCGGCGCATTGACCAATTGGCGTGCCATGCCTTTGCGTTTGGAGGGGCGGTGCTGCACCCAGTCTGCGCTTTGGCCATTACTGCCGTGGCGCTCAGGGCCATGGTCAGGAATGCACTTGACGGCCCAGACGAGTTGCCTACTGATACTATTAATGCACTGTCTAACTGTGATGTATTTGTGAACTTTATCCTATCTGCATCGGATGATTCCATTAGGCTGTGTCCCAGATCTTCCGCCTTGGCGGTGGCTATACGCCGTGCGGTATGGCTGCGCCAGTGGGCGGCCGACAGTGCTGCTAAGAAAGCCCTTACTGGGCTCCCATTTAAGGGACTACGCCTGTTTGGGGACTGCCTAGACCTCTTTGCTAAAGGAGGTAAGTTACCACAGCGCAGATGGCTGCCTCGGCCCTTTCGCAGCCAGGGTCCCCTTTCAGCCCCCTACAGAGGCACTAAGCAGGGAAAAGGGGTGTCCTTCACGGGGGCTCACGCAGACTCCTGGCATAGGAGCAGGGGGCGACGTCCTGGCCCCTCCTGGGGGAACAAACCCAAAGCCCCTCCCAAGACCCCTCAGGCATGATGGGGCGCCCTCGCCCGCCAGGGTGGGGGGACGGCTACAGCACTTTGCGCACGTCTGGAGGCGCCAAGTCTCAGACCGGTGGATTCAGGAGGTAGTTTCCTCTGGTTACAAGATAGTTTGCTGT
Organism: Gastrophryne carolinensis; assembly: GCA_027917425.1. Classification (NCBI taxonomy): domain Eukaryota; kingdom Metazoa; phylum Chordata; class Amphibia; order Anura; family Microhylidae; genus Gastrophryne; species Gastrophryne carolinensis. Next base: position 237,777,384 of record CM051238.1, on the reverse strand, counting down.
GTGCCCCCCCTCAAGATTCATCAGGTCCCGGGTCCCCCAGGACCCGGTATCAGCTCAGGTCCTGATGCAGGCAGTGCAAGGACTTCTGGATCTGGGAGTTATTTGCAAGGTTCCCTTGAGAGAATTGGGAGAAGGGTTCTACTCCAACCTTTTCACAGTACCCAAAAGAGATGGGTCAGTCAGGCCCATTCTGGATTTAAAGATCCTCAACAAGTTTGTCAAGAACAAGCGCTTTCGCATGGAAACTCTGCTCTCGGCCGTTGGCTCTCTGCGCCCAGGGGACTTTATGACGTCGGTGGACATCAAAGATGCTTACCTTCACATCCCTGTGTTCCCGGAACATCAAAGGTTTCTCAGATTCGCGTTGAAAGATCAACATTACCAATTTGTGGCTCTACCTTTCAGCCTCACTTCAGCTCCCAGAGTGTTCACCAAGGTACTGGCGGGGGTGATGTCTTTGATAAGGTCAGGGGGCATTCGAGTGCTGCCCTACCTGGACGACATCCTCATCGCCTCATGGCCTCTACAGCAGGCGGAGCTGGACACTCAGCTGGTGGTGTCCACCTTGGAGTCCTTCAGCTGGGTGATCAATCATCCCAAGTCCTCTCTGTCCCCTTCGCCGGTGACCCCATTCCTGGGGATGATTCTGGATATGGTTCAGTCCCGAATATTCCTTCCCCAACAGAAGGTGGAAGCTCTGACTGCGCAGGTGCGGCCCCTGCTCTCGTGCCCCCAGCTCTCCCTCAGACAGGGAATGCAGCTGGTGGGCCTGATGGTGGTGAGCTTCGAGGCGGTGCCCTTTGCTCAGTTCCATTCGAGGCCTCTGCAGCTTCACCTCCTATCAGTATGGGACAAGGACCCCGCGTTCTTGGACGGGGTTTGTGTGCTTCCCCCATTGGTCAGAAGTTCCCTCTCGTGGTGGCTAGACCACAAGAACTTGCTAAAGGGCAGGTCCTTTCTAGCCCCCTCCTGGGAGACGGTCACCACGGATGCCAGTCTGTTAGGTTGGGGGGGGATTCTGGAAGTCCCTGAGGGGAGGTGGGGCCCTCAGGAGGCCCATTTACCCATCAACATTCTGGAACTACGGGCAGTCAGGTTGGTTCTGGAGCAGTTGACCGATCACCTGCAGGGACTGTCTGTTCAGGCGCGCTCAGACAACAGGCATACATCAACCATCAGGGAGGGAACCGGAGCAAGGGTGCCCTCCAGGAAGTGTCTCGGATTCTGACATGGGCGGAGGCCAATGTTCAATGCATTTCGGCTGTTTATATCCCGGGGGTAGAGAATCTTCTAGCAGACTCTCTGAGCAGGGGGACTTCCCGTCAGGGGGAGTGGTCCCTCTGCAACAGGGTATTCCAGTCCCTGTGTTTCCGGTGGGGCCTACCGGATGTGGATCTGTTTGCATCCCGTCACAATCACAAGCTCCTGGCCTTTGTCTCCCTGTCTCAGTATCCTCTGGCCTTGGCCACGGACGCTCTGTCAATGTCTTGGAAGAAATTTCGGCTTCTGTATGTCTTTCCCCCGTTCCCCCTGCTGGGCAAGATTGCCCTGGAAAGGGTGCCAGTGATTCTGGTGGCCCCAAGGTGGCCAAGAAGAGTGTGGTTCGCAGACGTGGTACAAATGGCAGTAGACCAGTACGTCCTGCCAGAGGCGCCAGATCTGCTCACTCAGGGCTCCTTACGCCATCCCAATTTACAAACTCTGGCTTTGATGGCCTGGCTGCTGAAACCTCCATCTTGATGGAGAAAGGCTCGTCTGCCTCAGTGGTAGACACCATGGTACAGGCTAGGAAGAAAACTTCTTCTGCCATCTATTATAGGGTATGGCGTTCCTACATTGACTGGTGTGAGTCTAGGTCTCTTCCCTGCAGGGAGTTCTTAATCCCTAGGATTCTGGAGTTTTTACAACATGGATTGGAGTTGGGTTTAAAACTCAGTACTCTGAAGGGTCAGGTTTCTGCCCTGTCTGTCTTCTTTCAGAAGTCTTTTGCTCAGCATCCCTTGGTTAAGACCTTCTTTCAGGGGGTCACTCACGTGCGTCCCCCACGTAAGCCTACGGTCCCTGTTTGGGACTTGAACCTGGTTTTGTCTGCCTTGCAGGGTGCTCCCTTTGAGCCTATTCAGGATGCTGCTCTGGCTGTGCTTACCCTCAAAGTTGTTTTTCTGGTGGCTATTACTTCGGTCAGGTGTGTGTCGGAGCTGGCGGCTCTGTCTATTCAGCCCCCATACTATGAGAGACACCAGGACAAGGTGGTGTTCTGCTTTAAGCCAGACTTTCTGCCAAAGGTGGTGTCTGCTTTTCATTTGAATCAAGATATTGTTCTTCCTTCCTTGTGTCCTAATCCTAGCAACGCTAAGGAAAGGGTTTTGCATTCTTTGGATGTGGCCAGGTGTCTGAATTACACTTTGCTAAGCAAAAGAAACCATTAAAATAAAGTTTAAATACCCACCCCCCCCCCCCCCCCCCCAAAAAAAAAACAGGTGTTTTTAGGAAGCCTCACCACCAAGTCATATTTATGATGCAAAGAAGTGTAATTTGCATTCACAAATGCCTGGCGCGGGCACCCCCCCCTGCTAGAGGGATAGCATGGATGCGGCTTGCGCATGGACTGGGAAAGAAGGTAAGTGTATGGGGCGACCTGGGGGATTCACACAGTGGGGCATCAGATTTTGGATGCCAGGTGTCTGAAGTATTACCTGGTAGTCAATGCGGCTTTCAGGAAGACTGATGATCTTTTTTGTGGTCACTTCTGGTCCTAGGCAGGGTTTGGCTCCTGCCAAGTCTACTATTAGCAAATGGATTCGTCAGGCTGTGATTCAGGCCTACGCTTCCGTCTTACTGCTCATTCTACTCGTGCTATTGGTGCCTCTTGGGCCTTCCAGCACCAGGCTTCTGTTGAACAAGTTTGCAAGGCCGCTACTTGGTCTTCTGTTCATACCTTTTCGAAGTTTTACAAGGTTGATGTTAGGGCCTCAGCTGATGCTGTTTTTGGCCGCAAGGTTTTGCAGGCGGCAGTGGTTTAAACTGCCTGATGTCTCCTTTTGTTGGGGGATCCCACCCTACTTTATGGACACTGCTATTGGATGTCCCAAGTGTAAGTATTATATCTGGAGCAGGACGTACTGTATACTAAGAATAATACAATTCTGTGAAATACTCACCTGTAGAATTGGTATTATTTGTATACAGTACGTCCTGCTCCACCCACCCTGATTTTTGCATTATTCTGGATCCCCTGTATGGTGATTGTTATCATTGTTATCATTACTAGTTGTTCTGGGTGGTTTAATTCTCCCGGCTTCTTGTTCACTGCTTTTCAATGCTGGAGATTTGTGGGAGGTCCCTGGGTATTTGAAGGGCAGGAGGAGCCTGTTTTTCCATGTCTCTGCAGTGCAGCACCATCTGGCGGAGGATAACCCAAGTGTAAGTATTATATCTGGAGCAGGACGTACTGTATACAAATACCAATTCTACAGATGAGTATTTCACAGAATTGTATTTTTTACAGTAAGTTGAAAGTGAAGAATTTATGTTATCATCTCAAGTCAACCTTTTTACACATTGAAAGCTACTTGGTATGTTCCAAGTTGTCCAGACCTGCTCAATGACTGGCTTTTCATTCTAATTCACAGCCAATGGCTTCTTACAGCATGGCTGTTGAGGAGTGAGGTCCAAGTCCATCCTCCAGTTCAATTTGGGTATTGAAAATATTCAAGGGGACTTACCTGCGCAACATCGGGTGATCTCCCAATGGGAGCCGCTTTAGAAAACTCACCTTAAAAAAAATAATTGTCTATAGAAAAAAAAAGAAAGTCGGCTAGAGTGCCATTTTGGTTATCTACATTTCAGAAATCATGCTTTGAAGTTCCAAGATTTAGTGGCATCATTTCAGCACTCTGTAGAGAGCTTATAGATAGTAAGTCACGAAATGTACCTAATTATGCTCTCAAATGGATATTGGATGGTGGAAGACTGGCGGAAGATTTTAGTAAATGTGGATGGATTGGAAGTAAATGTTAAAACTCTTTTGCACTGATAAATGGTGCTGGAAGGTATTCACCAGGTATTACCTTGCCACTCATCCCACTGTTTTATATGTTTCTTTTCTGGTCCAGTTGAGCAGCACTTCTGTAAATAGGGTATTCTCTTTTATAAACCAGTTTCTTGCTATATCATGGAAAGTCATTCCAGGTATCACTCTATTGAAGTATTGCAGTCTTGCAATAAAGTGGGTTTTGAGCGAGAATAGGGTCTTTAGCTCACAGTTGAACTTATGGCGGAGGGAACAAATCCATTCATGGACCTGAAGGTCTTAAATACCAACAGCTGAAAGTGTTGCCTGGATGTTAGCAGACTAGAAAAGGAGTGTGGGGAGTGTGGTCCAAGATGCGCTGGTAGCCGCAACCCGCTAGCCTCTAGCAGGGTGTCTGCCCGCGCCGACCACCCACAAATAACTGCTGCGCCTCCAGCTAACGGTAAAGCTTACCACGTCTTGCACATGCTTCATTAGATTGGGGGAGAAGGTATGTTTTACAGGGGACCAGGGGGGGGGTTCACACTGTGATGCCCCGGGGGAGGAAATCAGGTGGCAGCATTTTGGTCCACTTTAAACAAGTGCAACACCAGGTACTCATGTTTTCATGACCACAGATGTTAGTGTAACTGGTCTGTATTCATTCCACTCGACTGCAGGTGATTTCTTGTGAACTGGTGTCATGATCTTTTAAGGCATCTCAAGGGATGCATTAAAGATGTGTTGAGAAGACCGTGGAGAGTTGATTCATACATGATTTAAGACAGTTTACAATGTATTTCTTTTTTGTTTAAAAAAAATGATGTTTTAATATCAACTATTGATTTCTTATCCAATGTGAGAAATGGTAAGAACGAAAATGTGTTCAATACGATATGTATAAATTATATATTTGACCTTCTGAGGTTGCTCTCTCTGTTGTCCTTCGTATTTCCAACAGACCATGTGAGTTAAACACTTCATTGCTATATGCAGTGTTATCAATCCATTATGTGTACTAAATCTGTCCTTCCATAGGCTGCAAAATGCTTAATAGCACTGAGAGGGAAACCCATGTAAACACATTAATGACACTCTGACTCTTTGCTGTTGGCTAAATCAGCCTGTGTTTATTTCTAATATCTTATCTTTGTGTAGAGGCATTGTAACATAGGGATTCCATTGAAGTAAAGAAAGTTTTTTACTTAAGTGTTTAAAATTCTAGAAGCATACATTTTAAGGTAAAAATAGTTGCAAGCCCTGCCCTAACCCACATGCATCTCAGGAGTTTAGAGCTTTAGACACTCAGTGTTGGATATAAGAAGCGCCGAAAATGATGCAGCCTTCGGGCGCTCTGGTTAAAGCAGCACCACTTGAAACCTAGTGCTGTAGGTCAAGATCCCATAAAGTACAATGGGCAGAACTGGATTGAAATGTTATATGCTTATATTTAACAGTAAGCACACTTTTGTTGTACATAACTTGCATTGGGACTTGCCAATAATTGAAACACAGGATCTAGATGGGCCTGAGAGGCTTTTTATTTATCACTAATTTATCTAATTTATCACTGGCACCTTGTAGCATCACTTCTGCAGAGAGACGCTCTTGGCCTCTCAGCCGCAACGCTGGTCACAGGCAGATGGCTCTGTTCGTGTAGCTGTAGCTGTAGGCTACCTGTGGCGCTGTGTCTTGTTTGTTTTTTTTCTTCAAATGGAGCTAGTGACAGGTAGCGCCAGTGGGGAGGGCCAGAAAACATTTGTATTTAACATGTATATAAAGAGAGCCAGCGGGGGCGCTGTGAAACTACAATACTCAGGCATTTAGCGTCATGTGCAATAAAAAAAGGCTTTAACTGGGGATGACAGCACAGTGATCAAGCAAAAGCACATGGAATGACATTGGCAACAGTACAATAATGAATACAAAAAAAATCATTCCGAACAGGACAGGGATCACTTGCCTGAGCAAAAAAAAATAAATACGCTAATCAAAAGTCACAAAAAAAGTGACTGGAATGGCTAGTTGAAGTCAATGGGAGAACGACACTGAGCTGTTGATGTGATGTAAGCACCCAGCGCTCTTGATACATGGAACGCTACAAGGAGCGAGGAGAGGCGCTAAACATTTTTGCATCATAAATATGACTTGCTGGTGAGGCTTCCTAAAAACACCAGTTTTTTTTTGGGGGGTGGGTATTTAAACTTTATTTTAATGGTTTCTTTTGCTTAGCAAAGTGTAATTTGCATTCACAAATGCCTGGCGCGTGCACCCCCCCCCCGCTAGAGGGATAGCATGGATGCGGCTTGCGCATGGACTGGGAAAGAAGGTAAGTGTATGGGGCGACCTGGGGGATTCACACAGTGGGGCATCAGATTTTGGATGCCCCGGGGGGAGGGAATAGAAGATTTCAAGGAGGGAAAATTCATAAATATGCTGTGGAGCACTGGAATAACGGCAGTACAAAATTGCACTCACTGGTGCTGGGATAATCATCTAGCGGCTCTAGCAGGCGCTGACATAGGTTGGCCAATACCTAGTCCAACAATCAAAGCTAATTAGTAGCGTTCAATGCAGCACCTGCTAGCGCCAATGTGGTACAGAGCAAAGCATCAGATAAGGTGGTAATGCTGGAGCTATAGTCACAAAAATTATGCTAAAAGGTGCACATCAGAAATGAGGCCCTTAATTTTCTCTGCCAAAGTCTGCACACGGCTGGTAAGATACATAACGCCAGCCAAACAAAGAAGCTAGGCCCCTCCAGGCACAATAGTCGTGACCTATGGATGGAGCATTTATGGCTTTTAGGGGCGTTACAAGGTGTGGTATATTGTCTGGTCAGAAATGGGAAATGAATGGCACCTGAATGCCTGTGCAGTTCATCCACACATACAATACATTAACTGTCCTTAACTGTTTTTCTTGTGTATTGTCTTTTTGGTTTGGCTGGGTGGACTGCTGACCAAGGGGTGTAACTATAGGGGGTGTGACTGCACTGGGACCCAGGAGGTCAAGGGGGCCCCATCATTGTTTCTCCTCCACCGTATTTATCAAAGACGTTCTCATTTGGAATGCTTTAGAGAAAGGATGAACAGTTTGTTTCTGCTTTTTAAGTCTTTAGTTGTTTCGCTGCATCTGAATTTAACAGACAAAAGCATTTTACTGAAAGGGCCATTTAATGTTCTCACCAGGCCCCAATACAGTTATTTATGCCACCTCCTGACTCTTACTGTCCCCTCACCCAAAACCCTACACTGCACTGTGTGTCTGGAGCTACCCCTGTCAATGGAGACACATTTTTGGATGTGTTTGTTTTTTTCTATTACACTATGATAGTTGGGGTTAATGTTGGCATACTACTATGGCAAAAATGCCACTGTAACAAAAAGGCACTAGAACCGGTACATTCAGAGAGCGGATTCTTTCTCTGGCCCTTGGCTCACCCAATTTTGCTTTTGACTGACTGATTTTCTTCTTGTACATCCCTGGCCTATTGCTGGAACATTGGCTAGTTGTACTTCATACGTTAACATATTAAGCTCCACTTCCCTCTAGTGTGTCAGGTTTAGCTGCAGCTGTTTTAAGCACTGGTTGGAATACCCAAACTGCATTCCAGACCCACTACTCGAGCCACTATTCTGCTCATTATCTATCAATAGTCTTCTCTGTGTTTCTGGTCCTCTCCCTCAGAGAGCATGGTAAAAAGTAGGTGGCTGCATGACTTCTATCTTATCCTGCACTGTCCAGTCATATAAAAAAAAAGAAAAATTCTCTGCAATTCACAGGCAGTATAATAAAATTAAAACTTAGCTTTTACTAGTCATCCTTTTAAAATCCAGTAGTGCAGCTCACATGGTGAGAAGAGACAAAGTCGGCAGTCGGTGGCACGTTTTGGGAATAGTGGTCTCTTTCTCAAGCCGAATGGCCCGGAAAAAGCAGTGGACACTCAGGGGTGGGCACTAGAGATGAGCGAACTTTTGAAAAATTCGATTCGACTGATTCGCCGAATTTTCCGACAAAAATCGTTTCGACCCGAATAAATTCGCGACGAATCGCTATTAAAAACGGCTATTTCTGAGCCTCCTACAGCCTCAATAGGGTTGTAAACCATTCAGCCTTGCTGTAACACGCACAGGATGCGTGCTGGGTTTGTTAAATAATACTTTGAAGAAATATCACATGCAGATCAGAGGCATCGCTAATAGAATCGCAGAGCGGCACAATTGCAGAGAGTTGAAGTGGCATCACTATGAGGGGCAGAAGGAGCCCAAATATACACTGGAGTTGGCCTCAGGAGCCCAAAAATTGGATGAATCACACCCTGGAGTTGGCAGAAGTTGGCAGCAGCAGCAGGAGCCCAAATATACACTGGAGTTGGCTTCAGGAGCCCAAAAATTGGATGAATCACACCCTGGAGTTGGCAGAAGTTGGCAGCAGCAGGAGCAGGAGCCCAAATATACACTGGAGTTGGCCTCAGGAGCCCAAAAATTGGATGAATCACACCCTGGAGTTGGCAGAAGTTGGCAGCAGCAGCAGCAGGAGCCCAAATATACACTGGAGTTGGCCTCAGGAGCCCAAAAATTGGATGAATCACACCCTGGAGTTGGCAGGAGTTGACAGTAGTAGCAGCAGGAGCCCAAATATACACTGGAGTTGGCCTCAGGAGCCCAAAAATTGGATGAATCACACCCTGGAGTTGGCAGAAGTTGGCAGCAGCAGCAGCAGGAGCCCAAATATACACTGGAGTTGGCCTCAGGAGCCCAAAAATTGGATGAATCACACCCTGGAGTTGGCAGAAGTTGGCAGCAGCAGCAGCAGGAGCCCAAATATACACTGGAGTTGGCTTCAGGAGCCCAAAAATTGGATGAATCACACCCTGGAGTTGGCAGGAGTTGACAGTAGTAGCAGCAGGAGCCCAAATATACACTGGAGTTGGCTTCAGGAGCCCAAAAATTGGATGAATCACACCCTGGAGTTGGCAGGAGTTGACAGCAGCAGCAGCAGGAGCCCAAATATACACTGGAGTTGGCTTCAGGAGCCCAAAAATTGGATGAATCACACCCTGGAGTTGGCAGGAGTTGACAGCAGCAGCAGCAGGAGCCCAAATATACACTGGAGTTGGCTTCAGGAGCCCAAAAATTGGATGAATCACACCCTGGAGTTGGCAGCAGCAGCAGCAGGAGCCCAAATATACACTGGAGTTGGCTTCAGGAGCCCAAAAATTGGATGAATCACACCCTGGAGTTGGCAGGAGTTGACAGTAGCAGCAGCAGGAGCCCAAATATACACTGGAGTTGGCCTCAGGAGCCCAAAAATTGGATGAATCACACCCTGGAGTTGGCAGGAGTTGACAGTAGTAGCAGCAGGAGCCCAAATATACACTGGAGTTGGCTTCAGGAGCCCAAAAATTGGATGAATCACACCCTGGAGTTGGCAGAAGTTGGCAGCAGCAGCAGCAGGAGCCCAAATATACACTGGAGTTGGCTTCAGGAGCCCAAAAATTGGATGAATCACACCCTGGAGTTGGCAGGAGTTGACAGTAGCAGCAGCAGGAGCCCAAATATACACTGGAGTTGGCTTCAGGAGCCCAAAAATTGGATGAATCACACCCTGGAGTTGGCAGGAGTTGACAGCAGCAGCAGCAGGAGCCCAAATATACACTGGAGTTGGCTTCAGGAGCCCAAAAATTGGATGAATCACACCCTGGAGTTGGCAGAAGTTGGCAGCAGCAGCAGCAGGAGCCCAAATATACACTGGAGTTGGCTTCAGGAGCCCAAAAATTGGATGAATCACACCCTGGAGTTGGCAGCAGCAGCAGCAGGAGCCCAAATATACACTGGAGTTGGCTTCAGGAGCCCAAAAATTGGATGAATCACACCCTGGAGTTGGCAGAAGTTGGCAGCAGCAGCAGGAGCCCAAACATTACTTTAAAGAGACCCTGGAGTTGGCTTCAGGAGCCCAAAAATTGGATGATTCACACCCTGGAGTTGGCAGCAGCAGCAGCAGGAGCCCAAATATACACTGGGGTTGGCTTCAGGAGCCCAAAAATTGGATGAATCACACCCTGGAGTTGGCAGCAGCAGCAGCAGGAGCCCAAATATTACTATAAAGAGACACTGGGGTTGGCTTCAGGAGCCCAAAAATTTGATGAATCACACCCTGGAGTTGGCAGCAGCAGGAGCCCAAATATTACTTTAAAGAGACACTGGGGTTGGCTTCAGGAGCCCAAAAATTGGATGAATCACACCCTGTGGAGAGTCATGTGGAGAAAAAGTAGCTTAGTTAGTAATATCTACATAAAATTATGAATAAACAAATGCAAAAGTATTGCCAAAGTGAAGTTTTGTTTGAGGGTGTGTTTCCACCTTTTAATTAAATCAGAAACAAGAAGGTATCATTGCCTCTGACTAATTAGCCCTCAAAAATTCTTGGAATTTTTAATCTGGAATCATGTCTGATCCGTCTTATCCGAAGAATATTAATAAAAAGTAAGAGTAACGGAAAGGATTTTTTATCAATACTTACTTGTGGTCCGATGCGGAGGAATGTCTGTAACTGGAGAGCAGCGCCTTAAATCTGTTTTGCACGATCCATCTTTCTTTAGTGTAGGTCTGGCCCCGTCATCAATCTACTGGAATACATCAGGCATTGTTGGGAGGAAAGCTTGGATGATCCAAGCGCCATTCATTTCCACGCAGGGCAGTCTCTGGAAAAAAAAAGTCTGTATAAACCAGGGTCTTTTTCATATAAAAACAAATGGTTATTCTTGCTTGTAAACCATATGTTCCACAGATTTACCAGTCATTGTGTCAGCCAATGAAGCAACTTTGTCTCGAAGTGCTGCAAAAGCAGTCCACTGCATCACAAGTGGCATCTGACACCCCCAGTCAACTGTCTGTCTGTTATGCTTTGGGTTCAGCTCCACTATCCATTGATGAAGATCTGATAATCATAAAATTCAGCAGCTACTGCCCAGCCAAGAAGTGGAGGAGACACTCGCCTCTTCTTCCAGTAGCCGGCAATTAGTGATGAGGAGAGTGTCGTGGGAGGAGGTGTTGCAAGCCGAGGTAGTGGAAGAGGGTCCCTGGAGTCTGCGGCGGTGGCGGCGGCAGCAGCAGCAGATTATTGCGGACTGTTGTTCGGAAAAATCAGCTACTCAGCGATGTGGCAGTGTTTCATGCAGCATCCTGGGGAGAAAAAGTAGGTTAGTTAGTGTATATACATAAAATTATGAATAGACAAATGCAATAGTATTGCCAAAGTGAAGTTTTGTTTGAGGGTGTGTTTCCACCTTGTAATTAAATCAGAAACAACTAGCTATCATTTGCCTCTGAATAATTAGCCCTCAAAAATTCTTGGAATTTTTAATCTTGATGTCTGAGGGATTTCTCCTCTCAGACAGCGTCACCATAAGTCCAGCCTGCTGCATTACACTTGGAAGAACATCTTGTTTGCGCTGCGACAAGGAAGCCAAAGTCATGCGTCCTCACATGGCACACGTGTTCAGTCTAGTTTTTAAGTCTTGCCCCCATCTGAAAGAACAACAGGAAAGAAAGTTAGCATGCACTTCTGGCACTCCTACACCACGAAGCACAACCCTATTGAGCCTCAGCGTCACAACGGTGTACCCCACCATAGTCTGATTTGCGATGTTTCCACCCGTTGGAATTCCACCCTCCATATGCAGGATCCACTATAGCAGTGGTCCCCAACCCTGTCCTCAAGGCCCACCAACAGGCCAGGTTTTGCAGATCTCCACAAAGATGCACAGGTGGAGTAATTAGTGCAGCTGCAGAGCAATAGAGCTGGCTATTTGGAGATCCAAAAAACATGACTTGTTGGTGGGCCTTGAGGACAGGGTTGAGGACCACTGCACTATAGGAACAGAGAAAAGCCATCACGGATTTCTGGATGATCCAAACGGATAGGGGGACACCTGTGTAAATTCAATGTAAACCATTGGCAGCTCATACGTGACACCGACCGTTTGCTCAGGCCCTTTGAGGAAGCTACGTTATTAGTCAGTTGCCAGGACTATGAGATGAACGATGAGATTCCACTGCTTCATGTACTACAACACATGTTGGAAACCATGGCTGGTCAGGGCACTGGAGACATGGCACATACATTTCACAGCCACATGAAGCCTGTGGGGGCTGAAGTGGAGGAGGAGGAGGGGGTGGGGCAAAGCAAACCACAGTTTAGGTTTCACAAAATGACCATTTTATCTAGTCATCTGACAGAAGAGGAGGAGCAGGAGCAGCCACAGGAGCTAGAGGGTTGTGAGTAAGGTGAGACAGAGGACCCAGACACACCGTGGCAGTTTACAGTGGAGATGGAGACAGGTAGTCCCTCCGAGTCATTTGCACAAATGGCACGATGCATGCTCACATGCTTGCGTACTAGTGAGCGCAGAATTGTCTCCATTTGTCAGCGGGAAGACTTCTGGCTCTCCAACTTATTGGACCCTCGCTTCCGGCACAAAATGGGGGCATTTTTTACGCCCACTGAGAGGGAGGACAAACTGACCTACTACAGAGACATCCCACGTAGTCAGTTGGGCGATGTCTATCTGCGCCATGGCCCATACTCCCGCAGGTCTGACTCGGGGGGACCTCTGCGATCACCTTCCACTGCCATGGCTGCTGGGGGGGTGGAAGGAGCAGCAGCAGCAGCTCCATCAGCAGCAGCCTCAGTCTTCAGTCGCTAGTGAGTAGCTTTCTACACCCGCATAGTGAGTCTACTCATGAGCAGCAGGAAGACCTGGAGCTGGACCTCAAACAGCAGGTCATGTCATACCTTGACATGACCATGCCAACACACCTTCAAGATCCACTGGATTTGCTGGGAAGCCAAACTTGACTTGTGCCCGCAACTAGCAGAGTTTGCCCTGGAAAAGCTGTACTGGCCGGACAGTAGTTGATTTAGATGGCAACTGGGCTGCTCTATATAACGAAGCAAAATGGCAAATTTACCTCACTATATGAGCTATTGCCCCTCAGATTTACACAGGGGCTGCTCTATATTATGCTGCAAAGTGGCAAATTTACCTCACAATATAAGCTATTGCCCCTCAGATTTACACAGGGGCTGCTCTATATTATGCTGCAAAATGGCAAATTTACCTCACAATATAAGCTATTGCCCCTCAGATTTACACAGGGCCTGCTCTATATAACGAAGCAAAATGGCAAATTTACCTCACTATATAAGCTATTGCCCCTCAGATTTACACAGGGGCTGCTCTATATTATGCTGCAAAATGGCAAATTAACCTCACAATATAAGCTATTGCAGCTCTATATAAATAAAAATAAATAAATAAAAAAAGGGCCTGTAGAAGCTTATTTAGTATAACAGATAGGGTGACATGTGCTGGTTTGGGATGCCCATATGGGCTAGTGTTTTGGCAGCAGTACAAAAACCAATGCAAAATGCAATAGCTTAATAAAGCTGATGCTGATCAACGCTTATTTAGTATAACAGATGGGGTGCAACATGCAGGTTTGGGATGCCCTGCGGCCTGGTGTATTTAAAGCAGACCAAAACCAATTCAAAATGCAATAACTTAATAAAGCTGAGGCTGTAGATGCTTATTTAGTATAAACAGGTAGGGTGCAAGGTGCAGCTTTGGGGTGCCCTGCGGCCTGGTTAAATGAAAGCAGTCAAAAAGGAAGTGCAAACTGAAGTAGCTTAATGAAGCTGATGCTGATCAACGCTTATGTTGTATACCAGATAGGGTGCAAGGTGCAGCTTTGGGGTGCCCTGCGGCCTGGTTTATTAAAATCAGTCAAAAACAAGTGCAAACTGAAGTAGCCTGATCAACGCTTATGTTGTATAACAGATATGTTTAAAATAGCATGTGCCTTGGGATGCCCGTGTGGCCTGTTATATTTCAAGCTGAACAAAAAGTAACAATAATCCAAGTATGAGACATCATTTTGACCTTCTTCACAGCGCCATACTTTGAAAAAAAAAAATTAATTTCATGCCGATCAATCCAAAGGTCAATGCCCCTAACAAAAATAGTGTTCGGCATAAGTTTTCCTTCTGGAAGGACGTAACCTTTAGTTTACATGGTTGGGGTAGGTTATCTTACAAATTGGGATACCACAGGCAGCAGTGTCATTGAAAGAGACAGATTGTAATGCAGGCCATACGCAAGCAGAGAAACTCAGGCTGCAACAGGCCTATTTAGTTTACATGGTTGGGGTAGGTTATCTTACAAATTGGGATACCCCACTGTATATGAAACCGAATATAAATGCACACCCAAAAGTGGACACTCAGCCTCCAAGAGGCCTGCTTAGTTTAAATAAGAGAGCTGCTTAGTATGGTAGGTAGGTTATGTTATGTTACAGAATGGGATGCCCCAAAGCAGACTTGAGATCAGTATATATGCACACAGCAGCAGTGTGTTAGCAGGCTCATACAGGCCAAATTTCTTTAAATAACTGTGCAGCTTACAGTTAATGCAGAGGCTAATGGTATGTTACAGAATGGGATGCCCCAAGCAGACTTGAGATCAGTATATATGCACACAGCAGCAGTGTGTTAGCAGGCTCATACAGGCCAAATTTCTTTAAATAACTGTGCAGCTTACAGTTAATGCAGAGGCTAATGGTATGTTACAGAATGGGATGCCCCAAGCAGACTTGAGATCAGTATATATGCACACAGCAGCAGTGTGTTAGCAGGCTCATACAGGCCAAATTTCTTTAAATAACTGTGCAGCTTACAGTTAATGCAGAGGCTAATGGTATGTTACAGAATGGGATGCCCCAAAGCAGACTTGAGATCAGTATATATGCACACAGCAGCAGTGTGTTAGCAGGCTCATACAGGCCAAATTTCTTTAAATAAATGTGCAGCTTACAGTTAATGCAGAGGCTAATGGTATGTTACAGAATGGGATGCCCCAAAGCAGACTTGAGATCAGTATATATGCACACAGCAGCAGTGTGTTAGCAGGCTCATACAGGCCAAATTTCTTTAAATAACTGTGCAGCTTACAGTTAATGCAGAGGCTAATGGTATGTTACAGAATGGGATGCCCCAAAGCAGACTTGAGATCAGTATATATGCACACAGCAGCAGTGTGTTAGCAGGCTCATACAGGCCAAATTTCTTTAAATAACTGTGCAGCTTACAGTTAATGCAGAGGCTAATGGTATGTTACAGAATGGGATGCCCCAAGCTGACTTGAGATCAGTATATATGCACACAGCAGCAGTGTGTTAGCAGGCTCATACAGGCCAAATTTCTTTAAATAACTGTGCAGCTTACAGTTAATGCAGAGGCTAATGGTATGTTACAGAATGGGATGCCCCAAAGCAGACTTGAGATCAGTATATATGCACACAGCAGCAGTGTGTTAGCAGGCTCATACAGGCCAAATTTCTTTAAATAAATGTGCAGCTTACAGTTAATGCAGAGGCTAATGGTATGTTACAGAATGGGATGCCCCAAAGCAGACTTGAGATCAGTATATATGCACACAGCAGCAGTGTGTTAGCAGGCTCATACAGGCCAAATTTCTTTAAATAACTGTGCAGCTTACAGTTAATGCAGAGGCTAATGGTATGTTACAGAATGGGATGTCCCAAAAACCAGAGAGCACCTGGCAGGCAGCAGTAAGACTATGCACAGCAAAAGTGTCTTTATCATGCCTAATTTCAATTAGAATAGGTGCAAATGGTTAGGTTCTTAAATAGAGGCTGGTGTAGTCACAGAATGGGATGCCCTAAAAACCAGCAGTAAGTACACCTGGCAGGGACAAGTTGTGCTATGCCCAGCAAAAGTGTCTTTATCAGGCCTAATTTCAAATATGATAAGAGCAAATGCTTATATGGTCTTAAACAGAGGCTGCTTTAGTCACAGAATGGGATGCCCCGGGCAGGAATCGAGCTGGCAGGGTACAGTAGTGCTTTGGCCAGCAAAAGTGTCTTTATCAGGCCTAATTTCAAATATGATAAGAGCAAATGCTTATATGGTCTTAAACAGAGGCTGCTTTAGTCACAGAATGGGATGCCCCGGGCAGGAATCGAGCTGGCAGGGTACAGGAGTGCTTTGGCCAGCAAAAGTGTCTTTATCAGGCCTAATTTCAAATATGATAAGAGCAAATGCTTATATGGTCTTAAACAGAGGCTGCTGTAGTCACAGAATGGGATGCCCCAAATAGGAGTGCACCTGGCAGGGTCCAGTAGTGCTATGCCCAGCAAAAGTGTCTTTATCAGGCCTAATTTCAAATATGATAAGAACAAATGCTTATATGGTCTTAAACAGAGGCTGCTTTAGTCACAGAATGGGATGCCAGTGCCACAAAAACCAGAGAGCATGCACAGCAAAAGTGTCTTTATCAGGCCTGATTTCTATGAGAATAAGTGCAAATGTTTATTATGCTATTAAATAGAGGCTGCTTTAGTCACAGAATGGGATGCCAGTGCCACAAAAACCAGAGAGCATGCACAGCAAAAGTGTCTTTATCAGGCCTGATTTCTATGAGAATAAGTGCAAATGTTTATTATGCTATTAAATAGAGGCTGCTTTAGTCACAGAATGGGATGCCATTGCCACAAAAACCAGAGAGCATGCACAGCAAAAGTGTCTTTATCAGGCCTGATTTCTATGAGAATAAGTGCAAATGTTTATTGTGCTATTAAATAGAGGCTGCTTTAGTCACAGAATGGGATGCCAGTGCCACAAAAACCAGAGAGCATGCACAGCAAAAGTGTCTTTATCAGGCCTGATTTCTATGAGAATAAGTGCAAATGTTTATTATGCTATTAAATAGAGGCTGCTTTAGTCACAGAATGGGATGCCAGTGCCACAAAAACCAGAGAGCATGCACAGCAAAAGTGTCTTTATCAGGCCTGATTTCTATGAGAATAAGTGCAAATGTTTATTATGCTATTAAATAGAGGCTGCTTTAGTCACAGAATGGGATGCCAGTGCCACAAAAACCAGAGAGCATGCACAGCAAAAGTGTCTTTATCAGGCCTGATTTCTATGAGAATAAGTGCAAATGTTTATTATGCTATTAAATAGAGGCTGCTTTAGTCACAGAATGGGATGCCAGTGCCACAAAAACCAGAGAGCATGCACAGCAAAAGTGTCTTTATCAGGCCTGATTTCTATGAGAATAAGTGCAAATGTTTATTATGCTATTAAATAGAGGCTGCTTTAGTCACAGAATGGGATGCCAGTGCCACAAAAACCAGAGAGCATGCACAGCAAAAGTGTCTTTATCAGGCCTGATTTCTATGAGAATAAGTGCAAATGTTTATTATGCTATTAAATAGAGGCTGCTTTAGTCACAGAATGGGATGCCAGTGCCACAAAAACCAGAGAGCATGCACAGCAAAAGTGTCTTTATCAGGCCTGATTTCTATGAGAATAAGTGCAAATGTTTATTATGCTATTAAATAGAGGCTGCTTTAGTCACAGAATGGGATGCCAGTGCCACAAAAACCAGAGAGCATGCACAGCAAAAGTGTCTTTATCAGGCCTGATTTCTATGAGAATAAGTGCAAATGTTTATTATGCTATTAAATAGAGGCTGCTTTAGTCACAGAATGGGATGCCAGTGCCACAAAAACCAGAGAGCATGCACAGCAAAAGTGTCTTTATCAGGCCTGATTTCTATGAGAATAAGTGCAAATGTTTATTATGCTATTAAATAGAGGCTGCTTTAGTCACAGAATGGGATGCCAGTGCCACAAAAACCAGAGAGCATGCACAGCAAAAGTGTCTTTATCAGGCCTGATTTCTATGAGAATAAGTGCAAATGTTTATTATGCTATTAAATAGAGGCTGCTTTAGTCACAGAATGGGATGCCAGTGCCACAAAAACCAGAGAGCATGCACAGCAAAAGTGTCTTTATCAGGCCTGATTTCTATGAGAATAAGTGCAAATGTTTATTATGCTATTAAATAGAGGCTGCTTTAGTCACAGAATGGGATGCCAGTGCCACAAAAACCAGAGAGCATGCACAGCAAAAGTGTCTTTATCAGGCCTGATTTCTATGAGAATAAGTGCAAATGTTTATTATGCTATTAAATAGAGGCTGCTTTAGTCACAGAATGGGATGCCAGTGCCACAAAAACCAGAGAGCATGCACAGCAAAAGTGTCTTTATCAGGCCTGATTTCTATGAGAATAAGTGCAAATGTTTATTATGCTATTAAATAGAGGCTGCTTTAGTCACAGAATGGGATGCCAGTGCCACAAAAACCAGAGAGCATGCACAGCAAAAGTGTCTTTATCAGGCCTGATTTCTATGAGAATAAGTGCAAATGTTTATTATGCTATTAAATAGAGGCTGCTTTAGTCACAGAATGGGATGCCAGTGCCACAAAAACCAGAGAGCATGCACAGCAAAAGTGTCTTTATCAGGCCTGATTTCTATGAGAATAAGTGCAAATGTTTATTATGCTATTAAATAGAGGCTGCTTTAGTCACAGAATGGGATGCCAGTGCCACAAAAACCAGAGAGCATGCACAGCAAAAGTGTCTTTATCAGGCCTGATTTCTATGAGAATAAGTGCAAATGTTTATTATGCTATTAAATAGAGGCTGCTTTAGTCACAGAATGGGATGCCAGTGCCACAAAAACCAGAGAGCATGCACAGCAAAAGTGTCTTTATCAGGCCTGATTTCTATGAGAATAAGTGCAAATGTTTATTATGCTATTAAATAGAGGCTGCTTTAGTCACAGAATGGGATGCCAGTGCCACAAAAACCAGAGAGCATGCACAGCAAAAGTGTCTTTATCAGGCCTGATTTCTATGAGAATAAGTGCAAATGTTTATTATGCTATTAAATAGAGGCTGCTTTAGTCACAGAATGGGATGCCAGTGCCACAAAAACCAGAGAGCATGCACAGCAAAAGTGTCTTTATCAGGCCTGATTTCTATGAGAATAAGTGCAAATGTTTATTATGCTATTAAATAGAGGCTGCTTTAGTCACAGAATGGGATGCCTCACAGCAGACTTAAGATCAGTTCAGTATATATGCACAGTTAGTTACTATAAGCAGCCTGAAAACGCTAACAAAGGCTGGATGAAAAAAAAAAATTCTCCCTGTCAGCCAGCTCCGTTTTTCCTACCTTTCCCTGGCTTTCTGTCTGTCTCCTGTCTGTCTCCTGCCTGTCTCCTGCCTGTCTCCAGCCTGTCCCTGTCTGTCCCTGTCTCCAGCCTGTCTCCAGCCTGTCTAACTGCCTCAGCTACACAGCGTTCTGTCTGTCTGTCACGAATGCAATAGAGAAATGAGGAAAAGCAAGATGGCCGCCGTTAAATACCGCTGTGTGACGTCACCGGGCTTGCTGGCTGCTGATAGGCTGCATGTGACTGCCCCAGCTTGCACTGGCGCGGGATACATGTCCAGACATGTCCCGCCCGCCATCTTAGAATGCCTGTAATGTAAATGAATGGATGTTAAAGGAAAACTTCGAGTGATCGAATCGCGGGGAAATTCGGATTCGATCCGAATCGAATTTTTCCTGAAATTCGGATCGAATCCGGGTTCGTCCGGATCGATTCGCTCATCCCTAGTGGGCACTCATGTGAGTGCTGGGGGGGGATTGGGAGAAGGCTCTTAGCTTCAGTGGAGCAGGCAGGATTAGATGGGATTGAGACGGTTGGGAGTTATGAGGTTTAATTGCCTAACAACATTTATTTGCATGTCTTGCCCTTAATGTTGGCCAGGCACATCCAAGTCATTTAGGGCACTGGTGCTTAGGACTTCCACACAACTAAGCATGATCTTTTTTATTGTCCTCTGGAAAAGTATCTTGTTAAGTGGACCAAAACCCCCAAAAACAACTTGATGTATATTGCTCCCCCACCCCAAATATTACCATTTTCTGCCCTCAATACTGCTTGGTATTCCTGTTGTACTGATTTTAAATGTTGTTTTCCCCCGGTATAACATTGTATGCTGTTGGTTCTGACAGGATTCCATTGTTCTAAACTAGCTGTTTAAGTCCCCCCCCCCCCACCTTGCAATCACAAGCTGGGAGCAAATATAGCCTATTGAAAATGGTTCTAGGAGGATAAAAGGCAAAAGAAGATTTCATTTTCCCTTATTTTTCCCCCAATTTTTTCTTTGAAGCCAAAAATCGTTTGTGAGTATCCAATTCATTACCGGGACAATAAGGGGAATTGATACATGGGTTTTTGTTTTTTGAACCTTTCATAGGACATGGTTGGCCTGGTTTAAGTAAACTTTATCTAAAATGTTAGGACATGTTGGAATTTGAGATCTCCTTTTTCTCTGGTACAGCTTTATGTAGGAGGCTTAGAAAGTTGGTTCTTAGTAACTAGGCAATAGGTAGAAGCAGTATCGACTGTCCCACCAGATCATCAGGGGATGCTCTGGTGGGTCCTACTCACTGATCCTAGGCCACCACCACGGCAGTACAAAAGGTTCCAGCCTTTGATAAAGCGGAACAAAACCCAGGGTTCCTTTACAGCAGCCTGAGTTGGAATGCTCTGCTGTTTAACCCCCCTCCCCCCCCCCCCCGGAAAGCCACTATTCACTCACCTTTTCCTCATTCCTACGGCGCATGCATGTGCTCTCGTCCAATGAGAGCTGTCTGCTTTGACTATGTCATTCGGCAAATGACTCTCATTGACTTTAATAGGGAATCTGAATGGATGGTGCGCACACACCACCGGAGATGCAGCAGCGAACACTCCCCATTGAAAACAAAGAGAGCCTTTTGCCGAGTTGGACGAGAGCCTACATATGCGCCCTAGGAATGAGGAAGAGGTGAGTGAATGGCAGCGTTCTCCTTTAAGGTGAGTAAATAGTGGCATTTGATCCTTTAAGTTTGCACATTTGGTTTCCTGTATTTCTCTGGCTCACTCCAGCATAGAAGAACTGAACCATGACATGCACTGCTTCTTGGTGGCACATCATTATGTACATCTCACCGCTTTGCCTCCCTGAGGACTTGTAAATAAGCAACGTGGAATCACCTCAAAACTGCCATACAGTATGTATGGAAATTGGCCCAGGTGCTGTGAATTGCCTTTACAAGGCAAATGAATGCGTGTTTAAAGAATGCAAACTAAGAGACACAAACATAAAAAGGCTGACTATTTCTAAAAGCCATTACCTTATTCCTTCTATTATTTCTGCCGCAGATTCCAGGATGGCATCAGACACATAATAAATGACCAGCATCAAAGTTAAAAATGATATGTAGGCTACATGACAAACAGAAATGTAATGGTGACCATTAGCCCAAGAAATACACAATGAAGACAGGGCCTGATTTAGGGTTCATGCTGCCATAGGTACTTTTAGTGCTCACGCCCCCTCCATTTACCCTGATATGCATACTTATCTAAAAATACCCACCCACTCTGCCCCCGCAGTCCTTTCCCTGGATAGAAGCCTGTTCATGCAGATTTGGCTGCTGTGGCAGTGATTGAGAGAGAAAAGTGTCACTACATTCCACCGATGCATTGAAAGATAAAGACCTGGCTTCTGCTAAGAAAAGAACTTCAGGAATGAACCAGGCAGAGGTGGATGTGTAAGATAAGTGTGCAAATGTTCTTTTTAATCTGTTTCAGGACGGCTCTAACTTGGGTGGTGTTGGCAAGATACTCATTAAGCTGTAATAACGTTTTAATGTAGAAAAAGAAAGACTTAAAAAAAAAACAACAAGAAAATGTGTTAAAGAAAAAGATGGGGGGAGTTTAAATGAGGAATATGTAGAAGAGGTGAAATGAGATGGCGGAATGTAGAAAAGAAGATGATGAAGGGAAGGTTAAAAGAGCGAAAAGGCATAGAGAATGTGCATAATAAAAAATGTGAGAGCGAGAGATGCCTGCTGATCCAGAGGTGTGTGAATATTATCTCCTGGCACCCCCTTGCACATCTCTGTGCACTTGTCCACCTAGCAAACCTGATTGGCTTCTGACGGTCATATGGGGCCCGGGTATGCAGAAATAATAAGAGGCCTGGTTATACCTGGGGTATACGTGGCATCCCACATATGCCTCCCCACTCAGGGACACACTAGACACATTTAAGTACTTGATGTTCACACTGGGACAGCTGGGGCATATAGTTACCTAGGTCATAGAGAGGAAGAACCTCTACATCATAGAGAACAAAACCACAACTGCAGCTTCCCCTCTGCAGGTCTGGGTAACTACAAGTCCCAGCTGCCCCCAGGGAAACAACAAGGCCCAGCTGCTTCCCCTCCAGTGCCCTGGAGGACAACAAGTTCCAGATGATCCTGGAGGAACTACAAGGTCCAGCTGGCCCTGGAGGAACTACAAGACCAGCTGCCCCTGGAGGAACTACAATGTCCATCTGCTTCAGGAGGAACTACAAGGTCCATCTTCCCTTGGAGGAACTACAAGGCCCAGCTGACTAGAGGAAATACAAGGCCCTGCTGCCTTTGGAGGAACTAAGAGCCCAGCTGCTTTTGAAGGAACTATAGGGACCAGCTGACCCTGGAGAAACTACAAGGCCCAGTTGCTTCCCCTCCCCAGGTCTGGGGAACGAGAAGACCCAGCTGAATCTGGAGGAACTACAAGGCCCAGTTGCCCCCAAGGTACCAAAGACCCAGCTACTCCTCCCCAAGCCTCAAGAACTACATGGCCCAGCTGCTCACAATCTACAGACCTGGAGAACTGCAAACGTCAGCTTGGCGCCCCCCCCCCCCTCCCGCCACAATAAATCAGCAGCACCTACTTCAGTTTTGTTAAGACAGATGAAAGGACAGCGAAACCAGCAGTCACGCAGAGGTCATGTTGTCCTTCCTCACTAGGCTCTCTTCCTTGTAAGACAGGCCGCATCACTACCCCCAGTGGTGAAAAGACGAAACTGCAGACTGTAAGCAGCCTCTGTGAAACACGCTCAACCCAGCACCTTACTAGCCCTGTATACATTAATTTTACAATTTGAAAATGCACCCCTAGGCAAGTGCCTACAGATGGCTAATGGTAAATACAGTCCTGAATGGAGAAGTGCACTGAAAAAGGGACACCAAGTAGATAACACATAAACTGTCCATTTCAGAAAATGGAATGTTGTAAAATGCATATATATTTTAATTACAATTGACAGAGTTTTAAAGATGACAAAATCCTACCAATGCCCTGCAAGCAAAGCGATATATATATATGTATATTGCCATTACAGTCATTTGTGTGTTAGCAGCATTGAAATGTTCAATAGTTTTTATATAGCTGTACTTGGCTGTGCTGCACTGTGTCTGGTAAGCTGGGCAGTGGTGATACATCTGGATGTGGCATAGTCTGGCACAGCAAAGTTCACTCACAACACTTACTGGACAAGTACATAACAAAGCAAAATAGTGGTTAGCAATAAGCTGGAGTGCAAACACTGCTCTGGCACATCTATAGCAAATCAGGGCCTCAGACTACTACCAAATTCTGCAGATATAATGATTATGTTATTACTAATACTGGAGGCAATTTCTTAATGGAAGTGCGTTTGTGTTTCACTACTAAATGAACATGTTTGGTTCCTAGATTACATACGCCTCATGTAGTTGTTTACTTGCTATCCAAATAATCACTATGGAAACAGCTTGTACGCTGCCTCCTAAAATACACTGTGTACACATCTACTGTCACGGCTAACATGACTGATGTAATATTAACATTTACCTCGCCCCCTGCCCACTCATCGTGCTAGCAATTAAAGCTTAGACTGTGTATATTTAATCAAACATCTGTCAGTGGATTCAATAGTCATCCGTATTCCTTTGTGCTGAGAATGCTTCCATATTTTCCCCAGTACTTTACAGAGAACATGTGTCCCTGCTAAAGGAGCTCACAATCTAATGCCCTGGCAGCCATGTAATTATTTAAAAATTGTAGTGACTTCATATTTTGTAGAGTCTAAGCCCCTATTCAAAGCAGGCCAGTTTCTAGGCTAATTATAACTCAGGGTGGAGGAAGAAAATCCCCCCCATCGCTGATAACCCTTTGCATTAATTGCAGGTTTCTAGGCGTACCAGGCTTGCTGACATGGGTGCAGTTTTCTGGAAGTAATCACTCAATTCTTTGGTTGCTCAAGGTTTTTCTTAAAAAAAATAAAATAAAAAAGCAGAATCAAAGCCATATTTTCCTAAAATATGGAAAAGCACAGAACAATACCCAACATGCATAAGTACTGTCAAGGGAAGAGTTGGTAAACACCCCAAAGTAAAGCATGTGCGTAAATGTAATTTAAACGTAAAAAAAGGTCAGCTCTGCAGAGAGTGCACACTTGAAACACCCCCACAAACCATATATTGACTGAAGGTACACATGTTAAGCTTTCTAGGTGTACCCAGCTTGTTGTAGTGGGCGCATCTGGAAGTAATCTTATAAAGAATTCTTTGGTTGAACAAGGGTTCCACTAAAAAAAAGGTAAAAAAAACTAAATAAAAACACATTTTCCAAAAAAAAAAAAATATCAATATGTAAACAAGCTAAATCTGAAAGCAAAAGGTCTCCCGAGCAGAACAATGCCCAACATGCATAGATACTTTTAACCCTATTAACTGCCAGCCTACTTGTCACTCTCTGTTGACAGATCATTGCCATTTTGCGCTATGTTTAACTTTTCGCAGGAATTTACAGAAAAATTTTATATTGTTTTTCTTCAGCAGAGTTTGGGCTTTAACATGAAATTTCGTATTTGTCATTTTTCCATGCTTTAATATAATTTTGTGTAAAATTGTAAACAAATAAAAAAAAGTGTCATGTTTTATTTAATTATTTTTCTAAAAAGAAAACCATATTGCGTGTCAAAGCCCCAATCCTCACTACTACAACGGTACCTCATATGTATTGGTAGCCCCCCGTTTCTGGCCAGGAGACCCCCCAATGTGAAAAGAGCACTGTATGGCATTTTCAAATAAAATACAACTACTCAGCCAGCCACAGTGGTCCTCTGGCCCTAAAGGCTACAAGCCTGCATAGCCTATATGGGTCATGGGCTCTTCTGCCCCTCCCCGGGCTTTGGGGAGGTAGGTAATTGGGGGCTGGTGGTTAATGGCAAGTTACCCACTTGCCATATGTGACTTGCCAGACCCCAAGCCTTGTAAACTGATATAGGGGTCTCATGGATCACTTACCAGTTCAAAAAGGGTAAAATGTAAAAAAAAACACCACACACAGCAGAAAAAAATATTTTATTGTTTCATTTGCTATACTTACCTCTGATCCACCCCCTGGGCACTGTCCCACGCCCATCACTCTGGCTTCTGCTCATCTGCTGCTGGAAGCCTTTTATACCTGCTAAGTGACAAAACATAAAGGGTTGATAATAAGAAAAATTGACATAGAGTCCCCCTCTTCCTCTATTCACCTCCGATCCCATGCTGCTGTGTCACGTGCTGTGCCGATCTGATGACAGCTGGCCGGTGATCGTCAGAAGCCGGGTGTGGGAGGCAGGAGATCGGAGACCCAATGAACCCTCTGGAGCCCTCAGAAGTTCCCGCAAATAAGAGCCTCCCCCGGGGGAAGAGTAGACCTGCCTCGCTGGATCACGGCCTTAGGTGAGCGCCTTTTTTCCCCCTTGCTGCTAGCAGGGGGAACGCCAGGCATGTAAAATGGAGAAGCAGCCACATAAATTTTGAAGGGAACCTAAAGCCATTTTTGACTGGAGGTCTACCTTAAGGCTGGTTTCCCACTATTCCGATTGCAGAGCACTCACACTTTTGGATGAGTGCCCCACAATTACTGTGTGCAGTGTCCACTCACGAGGAGGGAGATTGTGGGAACTGCACCTTCAGAATGCTACAAATGCCCAATTCACATGTGAAAGTGCTCATAGATGCAGGGCGCTTGCCCAAAAGCATGATTACCCCGCATCCGCACTGGCGTGAAACCAGCTTCAAAGATTTGTAAAAGTGGACTGAATGACGTACCCCATCCACAGCCTCATGACTAGTGCATACCCTCTCCATGATTCCAACTGGTCGCCAGGTAAAGAACTCTCTCAGGAATGCTCCTCGAATGGGCAGTATTGAAAGCTCCTTGTAAGTAGAAGCTGTGGTAAAGTCTTAAGGTCTTCTAGACCATTTTGCATCTAATTTTATTACACTCAGGGAAGATTCATATCATCCATTCAGGGAGAGTGTAATGTTTTCGTTACCATTGTTACCATTTTAGTGCTTGGAAAAAGCACTATATTTAAATCTGTTTTCTTATTATTCTTCTCCAGTTTCCTGCATTTAATGCATTCCGCTAATTGAAGTCGATCCGATTTGTTGTTTTAAAAAGAAAAATGAGGCTTAAAAGATCAAAATTCATATAAAAAGTAATGAAAGAAGGTTCCAGAGAATCACCATAGAAATGAATGGCAGCATTTAAACTGGACCAACAGCCTGGGGCACAGTTGGAAAATAAAGGTAGCGGCCATTTTGGAGCTTCCTCTCCCAACTGACATAACTGAAATGCACAGTAACAGGAAGCCCAACACCACTTGCAAGCCCATGAGCGGCCATCTTTTTTTTTCAAATTTATCCCAGCAGGCGTTATAAAAAGGTAAATTAATTTTTATGTGCATCAATCTAAATTGCCCTGGGGAAGGATGCCTATGAGCACCGTTTGTTGTGTTGGTCTGATTTAATTCATTTTTGACTGTTGGTCCACTTTAAGTACCAGTCTGCTAAACGCAGCACACATTGGAGGACCCTGTCCTCTCTCACTCGTTCTCACACACACACCAGAAGATGCACGCGCCTGCTACAGCTGCAGACCTATGCACCTCTATGCACCCACAGCTGTAAGCCCCTCCCCCCACACAATCCCAACCAATCACATCTTCCCTCACACCTGCACACTCACAGGTGTGATATGCATGCCCTCACCCCAACAGATGCCCAGACACCTGCACCTCAGACATGCACACACACACATACTTGCAGCTCTTTCTAAACTATATATATTTCCTCCAGTTTGATTTTTTATGTTAATATGTTTTATGGTAATAGTCTGAGTACAATAATAAATAGACACCACCATATTGTTACTTTGGTTGCCACCTGGCCGGTATTTTTTTTCCCTTTACTGGCCACAGTACTAGTCAATTTACTGGTAAGTGAGGATGGGCAAATAATACCCACAATAACTATTACCAGTAATGCTGGCACTGCCAGACCAGTCGCCAGTAAAGCAAAGAAAAAACAAATAAGTGGTAACCCTAATTTGCTACCTTTATAAACCATGCTGGTGTTTCTAAAAAAAATGTAAATCTGATACAGATTTTTGCACAGTAATCTGAGCTTTAAGTACAGAAAAATCTTTTTTTTTTTCAGCTAAACTGCAAAAACAGTACAAACTGTTTTAGTATATAAAATAACATAGGTAGTTGTATGTTGAAATGAACATTTTTTTTTTTAGAAGAAATACCGATCATTAGAGGCAGAACAGATTTTACAAGGTTTGTGTGTGCTTGCTTTCAGTTCACTCCCAAGGTCAAGGTGAACACAGGAGAGTTTAATAGCAACTGTTGCCGACAAGCTGGGCCTACAAGGCTTACAGGTTATGTTTGAACTGCATGTATTTATAGCCAGCCATATGCATAGGAAGCCATATGTTTACAACTGCACACACCCAACAAGTCACGGAAATTTCATCCACCTTAACAAAAAAAAAACATAAAAAATGTATGTGCTGTATTTGTGTGGTTGGGACAGAAATGTAATTGTGCATTGCCTATACACCAGAATCTACAGCAGATATGGACAGGTGAATACAAGAGAGGCACAAGGTGGCACAAGAGAGAATACAAGAAAGGCACAACAGGAAGTGCTGCTGGGCTTCCTGTTACAGTGCATTTTCATTGAGAGTGCCAGAAAGGGTAGTGGGGGAAATTGATTCCAGCACTGCCCTCTGTTCCACCTGCTCTGGCCCCCCTGCAGCCAGGGCACGTGCTGCCCTGCCCCCCCCCAGCTGTGCCCCTGTAGAGATAATATATATATCAATATATATATATATATATATAACTATATATATATATGTATTAATCAGCATCTAGCAGATCATAAAAGCTCCCTGAATTTGCTATGTAGCCTTAAACAAGGGAATCCCTTATGGTTTACACAGTACTGTTCTGGGTTCTGACTGTTGACCACCTGGAAACAACGTGGTACTGTAAGTCATTTCTTAAGTTTGGCCCTGTGCGCAGCCAAAGTGCTCAACTAATAATGCAAAGATGTACGTGAAGGCATACCTCCCAAGTGTCCCTCATTTGGAGGGACTGTCCCTCTTTTGAGTCCATGTCTCCCTGTGCCTTTTGGTTCTCATTTTTCCCTCTTTAAGGTGTAACATCTGCATTAATAAATCATTAATTTGCCTATTCAATGTGTTTATGTTGTTGTAACTGTTACACCCCATCTCCTATCCATCCCTTAATGAGGGGATGTGACTTAATTTAACAATTGTCCCTCTTTTCCACCTGAAACAGTTGGAAGGTATGCAAAGGTAATTGTCGGAGATGGGGCCAATATTTTTTTTTTTATTTCTCATGCCCGCCCCTTTTCTTCCTTAGACCCATGCAGATACAGAATCGGAATGACCCCCCCCCCCCCCCCCCCCAAAAAAAAACACCCAGGCATAGTTCCTCATTTTGGTACGGAGCCCAGAACCTGGTAACATGGAGGTATTGGGTTCTGATCCACCCTACCCCCTCCCGGTTCTTGGACGCAAAAGATGCATGACTAGCCCACTGACACCTAGTAACAGGTAACTCTGGGAAGGACCATCATTAGGGCAGTACAGACAGGACATGGTTGGGGCACGGTTGCAAAGGCTGTCCTGGCCATTGATGTAGGATGATAAGATGTGTGGTATTTGGGGGCCCTCACTTTGTGATTGTATGGTGCCTAAAGAATCCTGATTGTGATCCTGATGTGGCTCTAGAGCCTGAGATATTCACGCTCAGTAGGAATCAACTCTAGGCTGTACCCCTGGAGTTAGTTCCACTGGTGGGCCCAAGAACGACCTGCAGCCTGACATTGCCTTAAAATGTCAAATGGACACACATAATGTATTAATTGCTCCAAATCCGAAATATATGAGCATATCCAAGAGCCTATAAATATATGAATGAAACAATACAGCAAACTGAACAGTAATATAAATACATGAATAACTAAGAAATTAAAAGTAGAGCCCCAACAGGACATTGCATGTTCCATATATTTCCAGACAGAAGGGATTAAAGTGGACCGTCACCCAGGGGTGATCGGCCCGGGAATCTATAAGATTCCCGGGCCGATCACCTCCCTCCCCGCGGGACATCCGAGATCGGGATGTCCCGCGGGGTGAAACCCCCCCAAATCCCCTTACCCTGTCTTCGGCGGCGGCCGGCCGCTGCCGCCTCCCTCGCGCCCCTCTAGACGTGCGCGCGCCCGCCAAGAGTGACGCGCGGGAGGCGGCGGCGGAGGAGACGCTTGTCCGCGGCTTGTCCGTCGGGGGTGCCCCACCGAAGTGGACCAAGACCCAGGATAGTCAAAATCCTGGGTGTTGGCCCACTTTAAATTGTTTGGAACCTTTCTATAAAAATTGCTCTGCAGCAATTTGCTGCCAGAAGACTAAAGGAATAGAAAAAAAGAAAATGGCAAGCTGCTCAGCGGATGCATATTACAGTGCATAGGTACACCAGTGGCAGTGCTTCCTCAATATTCCCTGGCATCAGTTACATCACTGCGATACCAGGGGGTACCAGGAAAACAACTTCTCCTTGCTGGTAGTCAATTGAAGACACAGAGGGCCACTGCAAGCAAGAATACTGCAATTTAGCCAAGAAGACACAGAAACAGAATGCAGAAACAGCTCATTTTGGACTTTTTTTAATGCGATGAATGGAGAAATCTGTACTCACTTTTTCATTTCCAGTGAACTGGTGCTCCTATACCAGTTCAGGGGGCATGTGGTTTGTCTATGCTACCTGTATACAGTAAAAGAGTCACAACAAACATAAGTCCTCCCCACCAGGTACACAGTGTGCTGGTAAGGCTTCACAGGTACCAAGCAACTACAGTCTAATAAGCCCCAGAATTCCAGCATCATGGGGTAATCCAGTGGTGCAGTATATTCTTAGTATACAGTACGTCCTGCTCCAGATAAGATTCTTTACGTCTGGGTATTACTCCACCAGAAGGCGCTGGACTGCAGAGACCGCGAAATTGGCTCCTCCCGGCCCCTCAAATACCCGGGACCTCCCACAAATTCCCAGATCTTCTCTGCAGTCTGGACTGCGAAGGACTAGAAGATGGCTCTCTCTTCTCACAGGTGAGCGGGGCTATTAGCCTGCGGCCCTGTAGGATTATTCCCACCCGTTCCATTGTTTATGTGCCTCCCAGCCTTGGCTGTGCTGGTCGGGTGATGGTAGGCAGCACTGCTGTCAGGTGCTTAGGAGCGCTGCTCCACCGCAATCCCCCACCAAAGGGTAGGCGGTATAGGCATATGGTGAGCCTCTATGAGATGCCCCTCCCGCGCTATTGCCCCGTCTATCGGTGGGCCCTACGTTAAGTGGCTGCTGTCCTCCCTCGCTCTCCCTTGTAGTTCTCGGCGAGGGGGGGGGGGGAGTGAGTGTGTGTGTTTGTGCTTTCACTTGGATGGTGTGCTTGGTTGCCTTTAGTTCTGTCTCCGCACAGTCTGGGTTGCACTGGTTGCGGTTTGAATATGCCGCCGTGCGCGTGCTTCCACTGCGTTCTGTGGTTGGCGGCAGTATTACCTCAGGCGCTGCTGCGCCATCATTAGTTGCTTGTCACGTGTGCGGCTTTGTGCTCTTCGGGGGGCGGGGCCTGCGTTCCGCATCACTGTCTCCGCGGCCCGCCCCTCGAGGTATACTCTGCGCCATTTTTTCTGGATTCTTCCTGCTGCGTGGCTGGCTCCTACCTACCGTGAGTGAGTGCTATCGCGGGCGGTTTTATTTTACTGTAATGTCACTTATGCATGTCGCTTATGGGGTTCTCTTCGCTTATGTCTTGCAGGCGGGTCAAACTCCATTGGTTTTCTCCCGGCCCTACCCCCTCTATTTAGTCATTAAACTTTGTGAGGCCTAGTGTGCTAATTACTCCCACTTCCCTAGCGGGCTATTGGGGCATCCCGGGTTGCTTTTATAGCGTGAATCCCTATCGGCCTATTGTGCCGCTATAATCACCATATGGAGGTGTCTCAGGATAATGTGCTCGGGGTTCCTTTGGGACAAGCCCGGCTGTGTGTGGTGTCCCCTACAAGTGTTGACAATGTGCGGGTTTGTGTACCTTGTGCCCAGCAGGTGCTTGCGCTGCAGCCTGGTTTACCAGCAGCTGGGCCTGCGCCACGTATGGCTTCACCTACTCCCCCAAGCTTAAATTTTACTCCCAGTGAGCTGCATACCAGTGGGGAGTCTCAGCCTGATGTGTCTGCTAGACTAGCTAGTGTTGAAAAGTTGCTGGCTAATACCATGGCGCGTAAGGCCTCTGCCAAGAGGCGGCATTTGATGCCTGATATCACTCTTTTCCCTATGGAGGCTGAAGAGTTCTTTGAGCTGTCTGGTTATACCCCTTGGAAGAAGGGGAACTGTTCTCTGACTCGGAGTCATCTCAGGAGAGGCCCAGGGGTCATGATGATTCTGGCTCTGATCCCTGGGCCCCAGATGATACTGATAGGCTTTTGGCTCTGATTTTTGAGGTACTGTCTATCTCTCCCCCGGTCGCGGCGCCTAGGCAGCAGGGGGAATTGTTTCAAATTGCTAAACCACGTTTAGAGTTCCCTGAGCAAGCTCATTTTAATAATCTTGTGCTCAAGGAATGGGAGCGTCCAAGCAGGCTCAAGAGTCCCTAAGAGTTGGGATAAGAGGTATCCCTTTCCTGCTGATGTAGTTAAGCGTTGGTCATCCCCTCCAGAAGTGGATGCCCCAATCCTGGGTTTGTCTAACGCCTCTGTCATGCATTCCTCTGACTCTACTAAACTGAGGGATAGTGAGGACCGGTGTATTGATCAGCTGGCATCCCATGCCTTTGCCTGTGTGAGGATGGCGCTGCGCCCGGTTTGTGCCTCTGCCATTACAGCTGTGGCTATTAGGACCCTGCTTAGAAATGTCTTGGATGGTGCTCCTGAGGATGTGTCTAGTGAAGAGTTTAATGCACTCTCTCGTTGTGAGTTATTTGTGGCTTATGTCCTCTCTGCCTTGGATGATACCATTAGGATGTGTTGCAGAGCCTCTGCCCTGGTGGTGGCTATACGCCGCTCGGTTTGGCTGCGCCAGTGGGCAGCTGACAGCGCTGCCAAGAAGGCTCTCACTGGTTTTCCCTTCAAAGGGCTGCGGCTATTTGGGGACCACCTGGACCTGTTTGCTAAGGGAGGCAGGTTACCCCAGCACAGGAGGCAGTCTCGGCCCTTTCGGGGCTCAGGCTTCTTTTCTTCCCCCTACCGTGGATCCAGACAGTGGAGGGGGGTCTTCTTTACTGGGGCCCGAGGAGATTTCTGGGGTAGGGGCAGAGGACGTGGATGCCCTGGCTCATCCTGGGGCTCCAAGCCTAAGCCTTCCCCCAAGCCCCCCCCCCCCAGGCATGAAGGGGCGCCCTCACCCGTCCGGGTGGGGGGACGGCTTCAGCACTTTGCTCACGTCTGGAGGCTTCATGTCTCAGACCGGTGGATTCAGGAGGTAGTGTCCTCCGGTTACAAGATTTGCTGCCTGGCCGCCCCCCATGATTCGTCAGATCCCGGATGTCTCAGGACCTCTTGTCAGCTCAGGCTCTGATTCTGGCAGTGCAAAGCCTTCTGGAGCTGGGGGTCATCTGTCAGGTCCCATTACGAGAAAGGGGCTATTCTATTCTATTCCAACCTTTTCACCGTGCCCAAAAGAGATGGGTCAGTCAGGCCCATCCTGGACTTGAAGATCCTCAACAAATTTGTCAGGTGCAGGCGCTTTCGCATGGAAACTTTGCGCTCTGCTATCAGTTGCCTGCGTCCAGGGGACTTCATGACCTCTGTGGACATCAAGGATGCTTACCTTCATATTCCTGTTTTTCCAGGTCATCAAAGATTCCTCAGGTTCGCTCTGGAGGATCAACACTAGGTGCAAGGGGGCCCTCGAGGAAGTGTCTCTGATTCTGTCCTGGGCAGAGGACAATGTTCCCTGCATCTCAGCTGTGTACATTCCGGGGGTGGAGAATCTGCATGCAGACTCTCTGAGCAGGGGGACCTCTTGCCTGGGAGAATGGTCCCTCTGCGACAGGGTGTCTCACTCTCTGTGTCACCGTTGGGGTCAACCAGATGTGGATCTGTTTGCGTCCCGTCACAATCACAAGCTGCCAGCCTTTGTCTCCCTGTCCCAGGATCCTCTGGCCTTGGCCACAGAGGCTCTAGCAATGTCATGGCAGGACTTTCAGCTTCTGTATGTCCCCCATTCCCCCTGTTGGGCAGGGTTCTGCGCAAGATAGCTCAGGAACGGGTGCCAGCTATTCTGGTGGCTCCCAGGTGGCCAAGAAGAATGTGGTTCGCAGACGTAGTGCAGCTGGCAGTAGGTCAGTACGCTCTGCCCAGAGTTCCAGACCTGCTCACTCAGGGCCCCTTACGCCATCCCAATTTACAAACTCTGGCTTTGACGGCCTGGCTGCTGAAACCTCCATCTTAATGGAAAAGGGGCTTTCTGCCTCTGTTGTTAACACCATGATCAGGGCTAGGAAGAAGTCCTCTTCCATTTACTATAGGGTTTGGCGTGCCTACATTGACTGGTGTGAGTCTAGGGATTTGAACTTGGTCCTGTCTGCTTTGCAGGGTGCTCCCTTTGAACCTGTGCAGGAGGCTGCTTTGGCCATTCTTACTCTCAAGGTTGTCTTTTTGGTGGCTATCACTTCTGTTAGGCGTGTTTCTGAGTTGGCGGCGCTTTCCATCCAGCCCCCCTACTTTGAGAGACACCAGGACAAGGTGGTGTTTCGCTTCAAGCCAGATTTTCTGCCTAAGGTTGTGTCTGCTTTTCATCTGAATCAGGATATTGTTCTACCTTCCTTGTGCCCTAATCCTAGTAACGCTAAGGAGAGGGTTTTGCATTCCTTGGATGTGGTTAGGAGTCTGAAGTACCTTTCAGAAAAACTGATGCTCTTTTTGTGGTCCCTTCTGGTCCTAGGAAGGGTTTGGCTCCTGCTAAGTCTACTATCAGCAAATGGATCCATCAGGCTGTGATTCAGGCCTACACTGCTAAGGGGAAGAATCCTCCCTTCCGCCTTACTGCTCATTCTACTCGTGCTATTGGTGCCTCTTGGGCTTTTCAGCACCAGGCTTCTGTTGAACAAGTTTGCAAGGCCGCTACTTGGTGTTCTGTTCATACTTTTTCTAAGTTTTACAAGGTTGATGTTAGGGCCTCAGCTGATGCTGCTTTTGGGCGCAAGGTTCTGCAGGCGGCAGTGGTCTGACCTGTCTGTTGTTACCTTTGGGGATCCCACCCTACTTTATGGACACTGCTATTGGACGTCCCAGACGTAAAGAATCTTATCTGGAGCAGGACGTACTGTATACTAAGAATAATACAATTCTGTGATTACTCACCTGTAGAATTGTTTTTATGAGTATACTCTACGTCCTGCTCCACCCCACCCTTGGTTCATTATCCTAGGATCCCCTGTATGGTGATTGTTATCATTGTTTTATAGTTACTAGTTGGTTCTGTTATCATTCTCCCGGCTTCTTGTTAACTGCTTTTCAACACTGGGAGGTCCCGGGTATTTGAGGGTTTGGGAGGAGCCAGTTTCGCGGTCTCTGCAGTCCAGCGCCATCTGGCGAAGTAATACCCAGACGTAAAGAATCTTATCTGCAGCAGGACGTGCTGTATACTCATAATATCAATTCTACAGGTGAGTAATCACAGAATATTATTTTTGGGGGCTTATTAGAGTGTTTGTGCCAGGCTGGGCTTGTATTTTAAAGGCGGGGAGACTCTAATAAGTCCCAGAATTCCAGCACCCTGGGGTAATCCAGTGGTGCAGTATTTTGGGGGCTTTTTAGAGTGTTTGTGCCAGGCTGGACTTGTATTTTAAAGGCGGGGAGACTCTAATAAGACCCAGAATTCCAGCACCATGGGGTAATCCAGTGATGCAGTATTTTGGGGGCTTTTTAGAGTGTTTGTGCCAGGCTGGACTTGTATTTTAAAGGCGTGGGACTCTAATAAGCCCCAGAATTCCAGCACCCCGGGGTAATCCAGTGGTGAAGTATTTTGGAGGCTTATTAGAGTATTTGTGCCAGGCTGGGCTTGTATTATAAAAGGGGGGGGGGCAAAACTGTTATATTCAATATTCGTACCTAGCTGCCATAGCTGCATATTGCTAGCCACCACCCCCCCTGACCCCAGGGGTAAACCTAGCCTCTCTGCTGCCTGAGGCGAACTACAGAATGGTGCCCCCACCCAGGGCATGCCACAGCCAATAAACCAAAAATGATTGACTGTAAAATCAACACCGCATACAGTGGTGCCCCCTAATTTCTGCTGAACCACTAATGAGATGATAAATAATTAGAAAAACAAAACAAGTCCAGCAATTGCTGACCCCCCCCCCCCCCCCCCGCGTAGTGTTGCCCCAGGCGGCTGCTTCACATGGCCTCATTAAAGGTGCAACCGTGCTGGCCCCCTAAACATTAATATGCTGATTTCTAATGGGGCTCATATTGCCAAACAATATGCAGAGAGCTTGTGGCCCTCAAACTCCTAAACTCCTTAGGTTCTAGTGGCCATGAAACCCATTGGCATAAATATGCAGACTGCAAGTGCCAGGAAGTAGAATATGTTGAGTGCAGGCCTCCCTCAAGCACCCAGACACCCTACAAAGAGTGTGCATGCTGACTTACCAATTCTGGCA
Organism: Gastrophryne carolinensis; assembly: GCA_027917425.1. Taxonomy (NCBI): domain Eukaryota; kingdom Metazoa; phylum Chordata; class Amphibia; order Anura; family Microhylidae; genus Gastrophryne; species Gastrophryne carolinensis. The sequence continues at coordinate 237,741,546 of CM051238.1, read as the reverse complement.
GCTTCCTGTTAGCCAAAAGCTACCCCAAAATTACCCTATAAAGACGTGTGACTCAGAAAAAGTATTAAATGGCCTGATACTAACACAATTAATTGGCTCAGCCGCAGTTCTTGAAAAGACACAGGAGTCTACTTCCAGTGTTATTTCAACACACTCAGCATTGTGCATTCTGATCAGTTATTTTTCTAGGCCCTGTTTTGCCATCTAGTGGTTGATTAGATGATTGCTCAGAAAACAAATATTTTATTTGAAATGACAGTAGATAGATAGAAGGATACTGCCTTTAGATGCTTTATTTTAGGCTCTGTTAAAACCTATCCACTTTCTCTGTGATGCACAATGCAGTTACAATGCATATCTCCAACTGTCCCTCTTTTGGTGTCCTTTGTTGTTCTTCTTTGTGGTGTAACATGGAGATCTGCATCAATAAATGATTAATTTTCATATCCAAAGTGTTATATTGTTGTTACTGTTACAACCTCCTATTCCTCAATGAGGGGTGTGGCTTAATTTAACAATTGTCCTTTTTCTCACCCTGAAAAGTTGGAAATTATGACAATTCTCTACCGGTTACTCCATAGCAGCTAAAGTCCATCACAAGGATGCACTTAGCTAGTTACCCATGTTCAGGGAAGGAGACAGAGCCACAGTGACCACAGTGTACAGCAGTTACACCCCAAAATGAACACAGAACACATTGCACATGTTGTACGGATCATATACAGATACGGATCAAAGCCCAACATCAGCACTCCATTAATTCAGATGTCTTCTCCTCCAGTAGGAAGCATGGACAGGTTTGTTGTGGCTTTTGGGCCCCCTTCTCACTGAGAGTGGACCAAGTTAGTATAAACAGATGTGCACTGGGGGTGGGTTGTCATTTCACAAGCTAACCATTATTTTGTTCCTGGGAGCCTTATTTAAGATGCGGCAGCTCCATACAGCGCCAGTGTTTTGGCCTCAGCATCAAATGATAACGCCAATGCAGCCGACGACTAGCATCTTATTTAACTATAGCGTCAAAAATGATGCAGTGCCAAGCACTCTGGTTGAAGCAGCACCAGATGAAACCTGGCACTGTAGTTCAAGATCCTATAGAGCACAATGGGCAGAACTAGATTGAAGTGTTATAATTATATTAAAAGCATTTATTTCTTCAGAACTTGCATTGGGACTTGTCAGCAATTGAAACGCAGGCCCTAATTGGGTCAAAATGTTTTTTCTTTGCAACTAAAATGCAGCCTATTGCACTGTTAAGCTTGTCCAGCAGTGAGTTCTGTAACAATAAAGCGGCGAACAGCGACGGAAAATTCAGCGCCAAAGATTTCAAGGAGAAAAAATTCTTAAGTATGATGGGGAGTGCCGGAAAACGGCAGTACACAGTGGCGCTCACTGGTGCTGGGATAATTGGCCGGAGGGTCCAATAGGCCCTGACATAGGTCGGCCAATGCCTTAGTGCAGCAATCAAAGCTAAATAATTAGCGTTCGGCACAACGCCTGCTAGCGTCAATGTAGTACCCAGCACAGCGCCAGATTAGACAGGAATGCCGGCGCGCTATAGCCACAAAATAGTTGCTAACAGATGCACATCATAAATTGGGCCCTTAGTCAGTATTCCCAATGCATCAGTGTCCATGAAGACTGTCAATCCAGCCAAAGAAAAAGAAGAGTCAGGGGGTGTGACCTTACCAGGAGGTCAGGGGGTCCTATCATTGTTGCTCCTTTGCCTTATTTATCATATCTGTGCTCACTTGCCATCATTTAGAGAAAGGAAGCACCCTTCATCTCTGCTGTTTCAGTCTTTAGTTATCTGGCTGCATCCAGTTGAGTTAAAAGATAGAAAAAGTTTACTGTATGAGCCTTAACATGCCATTAATAATTAATCAATCATTGGTTTAGCACTCCCCAGTTTTTTAGGAAATGTATTCAAATATATCATAGATTGGTGCTGCAACCTTATATTGAGGGCTTCCACCCCTCCGGGCCCCCACCATATACTAACAACAATATTGGTTTAAGGTGCGCACTCATATACAATTGTCTGAGGAAAAATAGCTGGAAACGTTTTCAGAAAAAAGTATTCGTTTATTCAAACAAATGACTATATGGAGCACGAAACAATACATACAAGACTGTTTATCAAAAGACAAAAACACTGCATGTGTCCCTATTGTGCTGCTTTAAGTATGCTTTAAAGAGCTTTAACCAAAATTGATCAAACATAGATCAGAAGGTATTTGGTTAGTGTTAACACACTGCTAAAGTGCATTGTGCATCTATAATTCATATATATATAGACCAATAGCCAATAAATTGCATTCATATAAGGAATGTCCCGAAACGGCCGTCAGGTGGGAGAAGGTGAATCATAGGCATGACTACTGTATTTGTTGGAGGTAATGATTTTTATTTGTTCCATGGTGCACGTGTGTATATTTTTGATGCTGCTATGAAGCTGTTTACTATGACATTGTGCAATATTCTGGGCAAATAGTGTAATACATTGCTGCTGGGCTTGTGCAATAAATATATGCTGCTGCTGTATACATACCTTATGGATATCCATATGGATATTGGTCTATATATATCTATGAATTATAGTTGAACCTCTACTATGGGGTGCACCACCTATAACCGTAATTATTGTGCTCACTCTAAACAATTCCAAGCAATTCAATGGGAGCGGCCGTGAAAAACACACCTCCCTCCCTATAAGGAGCACCAAAACTCTATCAAAACTCTATATTCAAAATTTATTGTTGCATATAAATTAATAAAAAAAACACATACACAAAATAACACATAATCACAAGACAATTAAAAACAATTATAACGTCCCAATTCATATACTTATCTCAATATATCTCTAAAACCCCCAATCCTGGGGAACCTAGTATAACATTTATTGTGATGCAGACAAAACTCCAATCCTATATAATTGATGATAAATAAATCATTTATCAGAGTGCCGGCACAGATACTGGGGTAAGTGGGTGCAGAGGTGACCCCAGTACTTCATTTATAGGAATCCATTGCCCGTTATTTATTTATCATCAATTATATAGGATTGGAGTTTTGTCTGCATCACAATAAATGTTATACTAGATTCCCCAGGATTGGGGGTTTTAGAGATATATTGAGATAAGTATATGAATTGGGACTTTATAATTGTTTTTAATTGTCTTGTGATTATGTGTTATTTTGTGTATGTGTATTTTTTTAATTTATATGCAACAATAAATTTTGAATATAGAGTTTTGATATAGTTTTGGTGCTCCTTATAGGGAGGGAGGTGTGTTTTTCACGGCCGCTCCCATTGAATTGCTATGAATTATAGTTGCACAATGCACTTTAGCAGTGTGTTAACACTAACCAAATACCTTCTGATCTATGTTTGATCAATTTTGTTTAAAGTGAACCAACACCCAGGATTTTGACTATCCTGGGTCTTGGTCCACTTCGGTGGGGCACCCCCGATCGGGGTGCCCCGCTGTGTGAAACCCCCCTGAACCCCCCGAAAAACTCACCTCTCCCCGCTCGCAGCGCCGACGGTCAAGCTTCTGACAGCCGCGGACAAGCGGCTCCTCCGCCGCCGCCTCCCGCGCGTCACTCTTGACGAGCGTGCGCGCCAGCCATTCACAGACAGCCGGCGCGGGCGCGCGCACGTCTAGAGGGGCGCGAGGGAGGCGGCGGCGGCCGGCCACCGCCGAAGACAAGGTAAGGGGGTTTGGGGGGGTTTCACCCCGCGGGACATCCCGATCTCGGATGTCCCGCGGGGAGGGAGGTGATCGGCCCGGGAATATTATAGATTCCCGGGCCGATCACCCGAGGGTGATGGTCCACTTTAAGCTCTTTAGCACTTTAAAGCATACTTAAAGCAGCACAATAGGGACACATGCAGTGTTTTTGTCTTTTGATAAACAGTCTTGTATGTATTGTTTCGTGCTCCATATAGTCATTTGAATAAATGAATACTTTTTTCTGAAAACGTTTCCAGCTATTTTTCTCAGACAATTGTATATGTGTGCGCACCTTAAACCAATATTGTTGTTAGAGCCTTAACATGCCCCCATTCAATATTTGCACCAGGGCCCCGTCACATATAGGCCCTTATTTAAGAAGGGATAGCGTCAGGTAGTGGCTGGTTAATGACAGGTAGCGACTGGTGAACGCCGGACACGGCACGCAATTACACATTTATCAACCAGAATCTGTTTAGCGACTGGGATAGCGCCATGTAGCGTCTGATTCATCATTTTCACAGCCTCAGCGAACAGCGCCAGCGTTCAGCCTTGCACAGCGCCAGGTATGACCTCTCGCTACCTGGCACTCTCCCATACCTTTCAATGGACGATCCTTTTCTTCTCTTTAAACGGGGTTTTTTTTTTTTTTTTAAATCACAAATAATTCTTTGACCTCTTCTGGCATTGAAAAAGCAGTTTTTACATAATTTTTTCATTTTTTATATATTTCCTCAGAAATGACATTACAGGTCTGGCATTAAAGTGTTCATGTTACAATGTTGTTACAATGTAATTCCATATGTTTTCGCTTTGTTACTTGTTGATAGATGCTTGAAAACACACTTTAAACACACCGCCTCCTGCGCTCTGGGCTTCAAACAAGCATTTTTCAGCGCCAGAGATTTGTGAGGCTGTTTTTTTGCTGAATATGGTGTGAGTCGGTCGCTATGAGCAGTCGCTAACATGCGCTCCCGTACAGCGCTGTACTGGTCAAATAGCGACTCCTCACAATGTATTCAACATTACTGAACTGCGACTGAGTCGCTATAAAGTAGCGACTCACGGCCGAGCACTGCGACTACTAGCGGGCGCTCTGAAAATGCCTGCTACAGACGCTCTTCTGTCGCTACCTGCCGCTAATGATGAATCAGCCTCTTAGTTATGCCACCGAGAAGAAGTCAGCTTCATTTGGCAGTGATTTGATCAGATGTCTGTGGAGTAACGTGAGAGATGAAATAAACTTTACGTGGGGCAGAGCTGCTATATAAATTTCAAATATTAATAAGCCAAGGGTCAGCAGGTTTCCTTCCAAGAAAAAAAGGGAGAGCAGAGCAGAGGGCCAGCGAGTACCCCTCCCCCACAAATATGAATAAGTAGAGGGCCAGTGTGTTCTTCCTTTAAATAATAATAAGCAGAGGGTGAGCAGACGTTCCTCCCCTCCCATACACAGAGGGACAGTGGCCCCCCAAATATTAATAGGCAGAGGGCCAGCAGGTCAGCCTCTAAATATGAAGAAACAAAAGGACCATTACCCCCTCAAATATTAAAAAGCAGAGGGACAGTGCCCCCCTTCACAGGCCATCTAGACCAAGAGAACTGTTCCACAATTGCCAAATGTGGAAATATAAGTCCCATTCCTTACTCCACTGTAAAGGTCTGTAAAATCCTGGGTGATGGAGGGCCAACATGCCCCCCCCCCCCTGCAGGCCCTGGTTTACTTACCCAATCCTCACTATCCAAGTGAATCTAGTATGTGCCCCCTCCCACACCCAAACACAACAAACATACAAAGGAACAATGCCCAGATAAACAATTTAAATTGAAATTCAGTAATTTCCAGCTTAGATATTCTCCAAAGGCTATTTTTCATTTTTAATTGATCAAATGAATGAAATTCTAACAATTAATGATGAAATGTAACTCTTGCTGATACATTTGTATCCTTCAGTATTAGAATTTAAGTATCAACTAAAAGAAAAATCATTGGATAGTTTTATGTATTTAAATAAGTTTATCTCTATCTTCTTCCAAGTTCAAATACATTTGTTGGTTAAAGGTGACCTCTGCCATTATCTACAGACAAATTACGGTTGTGTTAAAGCGTTTGACTCAAATCTTAAGCTCAACACTAGCCAGGACAGTGGCTCTTTTGGTTTCTTCGACTTCTTTAGGGTATATCTCATTGGTATTTACCCAAGTGCTTTATCTTTTTCTTTGTACAGGCAAGTATCAATCGAATCAAAATCAATGTGTGTCTACAAGCCTTAAAAGCCACATGGTTATCCTATTACTAGGTCATTTAGCAGCGTTGAGGTCATATTACATAATGTACAGGATGGAAATGTTGTCATTGTTCATAACAAACATAAGGCAAATCAGTGCTTTATACAGATAATATGTCACTTAGGGCTGAAAGGCTAAATATTGTTCAGTTATTTTTCAAATTGGCATCTTGAGTGGAAAAGAAAAAGTGATTTGTATGAGCCATACCGTACCCTGAGTCCTGTGTTTTAAAGTAGACCAACCACGTACTATGGAAGGTTAAATTAAAAAAAAAAAACATGCATCAACCCCACTTAGTGTCTGGTAATGAATAGGATAAAAATACAAACGCTTTGGGGGAAAATTAAGGGAAAATGTAATCATCTTTTGACTTGGCATAGGACTAATGATTGTATAATAAGTAGAAATGATAGCATTTAAGAAATATTACCCTTGTTGCCAATCTCACCATGATGCGCTCTATGCCCTAACCTATACACCCCCTGCCCTCTGTGCCCCAGTCCCCCACACCCTCAAACACCATGCTTCCCCTTTTTGCCCCAGTCCCTTCACACCATGCTGCCCCCCTCATCCCCAGGGTCAGACTGGAGTAGCTTGGGCCACCAGAGGAAACCATTCTGGGAGGCCCATTCTTCAGCTATACTAAAGAGGAGCAACCACTGGCCTAGAGCCTATAAGACACCCAGTGGCATAACTAAATCTGATGGAGCCCTGGTGCAAACATTAAACTGGGTCCTTTTACAGTTCTTACAATAAACTTTTACTGACTTTTTACTCAATTGGATGCTGATAATGATAAGTAAAAAAGCACAGACAAATGGTGCTCCCTTTCTCTGAATGATGCCAAGTGGACCCGAAACAACACTGATGGGGCAGGTGCATACATAGGTTTCACAGCAAAACTCTAAGTGATGTATCCCTTTTGTGGAAGCTCCACTGTCTGAAACCCCTAGAATCACCAAGTACACAATCACATCCCTTTTCACCTCCAGCTGAGGCATGTACCTGAGTCAGGCATTTCTGATTGGCTGGTGTGAGTATGCTGAGGGATGGCCAGAGGCTTAGGCTCCATTTTTCTTTGGTATGTGAGCTTTCATGGCAACCCTGGGGATTTCACACAGCGGGACATCCCAAATCCATGTGTCCCTGCTGCTGGGTGCCTCCCTGTAGACCATACAGTCACCGCAAGACATTCAGATCGGCTGGTGGCTGGTGCACACAAAGGGGGTGTCACCAGAGGTCCACACAAGTAACGTGGGACCAAATCCCAAGGTGGGTATAAAGGTGACCAGCAGGTTTTACAGAACAGTTGCTTGGGCCTGGAGTCTTTTAGACTCTAGCTCACAGTGACAATGACAGGGGGACACGCGCAATCAACCGGAGATGAGTGAACTGAATCCAGCCTGAAGGTAAGAGCTGCAGCTTGTTACTAGGCGATATGAGCTGCATGGGAGAAAGGGTAATTATCCAACTGGAGGGTCTTACCTATTTACTTAAAGGGATTTTTCATGCAAAAGGTTAAAAATATTAAACAGCAGCTTACCTTGCCAAGCATTCCTCCAGTGCTGTGCTTGGCATCTGCCCCTCCAGCCCCACCATGTGGGCCACCAATACTAGCTTGAGGAGCTAGTCCAAACCACGCCCCCTCTGAATAGGTGGCTTGAACAGCAATCCTAGAACCATACAAGCACCACTAAACAGTAAGGGTGATGAGAATGCCTGTGTCTGAAACAAGATCTTGGGCTCTTACAGACCATTATGCTGATTATTATGCAGCATCGCAGCTCCAAGTGCCATGCTCCCATGCTTCAGAAGAGAACGAATAAAATGAAACCATAAACCTCGATATCTCAGCCATTACTTCTGCAATTTAAAAACGGAAAACAGTTGAGAACAGGGCCAAATGTAGCCCAACACAATGGTCTAACTATTGACTTTTCTTGAATTATTACTTTAAATCCAGGTGATGACTTTATTTTACCAGGCAGTATACAAATATATATATATATATATATATATATATATATATATATATATATATATAATATATATATATATATATCATGATTGGTTACAAGACCATTAACTGATGACTAGTTAATTAATTAATTAACATAAACTGACACTATGAAGCAGTTGTAGCAGTGCTTGTATTGACTTGGTCACCAGACATACAAGACAGGAACAGGACATTGAAAGGTTAAAGATTCCTTATGAAACCCTTCATGAATAAAGCCACGGCATACCGATTACCAAACAGGATACCTCAAACAATATTCATTATCAACTGTCTATTGTGTCAACAAAACCTGGCACAACATCTTTCTGGAACTGATCACTGTTTAACTGGCAGCCATTCTTGTCTGTACTAATAAAAACTAGGAACAGGAAGTCCTGCTAGGCATGTTTCCTGGAAATGACTTAATGGGAAATAAATAATAAAAGTTTTTTGAGGGACACTTTCCTTATGAGCACGCCAAAGCAATCCAGAGGCCTATCAAAAGACAACACAGGATACGAAGCAGCTGTGTTTAGTCGCTTGTGGAATAAAGGATATGTTTACCACATGGCACAGCTCATTAGAAAATGTGAAATGCTTTGTATTTGTCCCAAAACAAGTGCTTTACCTTATGTTCACCTGTAACACGTGATCGGTAAAAACGAATATGCACACATTAAAGGGTAGTTCCATTTTCTATTACATTTTTAAAAGTTTCCATTATTGTTTGCCAATTTGATGTGCTCAAGGTCCCGAGGTTATCTGTTTATTTTTCTTTTCTGTTTGTTTGCAATTCCATGTTATGAAATGAAACAGTTTTCCCTAGCAAAAATGTGTTTAGCATAGTAACGTACACCAAAGTGGTGTTCTGATTTACATTTCAGAAACTTCCTGCAAATCATCCTACAGGCAGAGACAGAGATGACAGATTTAACTCCATCTGTGTTAATTCAGACTCTTCAAATGGAAGGGGGGGGGAGTCAAAGCTTGTGTTCCTATAGCTAAAGGGTTACTGGCAGGTTGGAAAGGTTATTACTTCTGCCTTGTTTAGCCAAAGCTGCTGATGACCTCACCTGTTACAGTGTAAGGATTCTGAGATTTATAGTCAGAAACTGTACTAATACTAATTTACTAATGGACAGGAAACCACTCCTACCATGGGAATATAAGAAACATGGAGACATCATGATGATATGTAAATCAGTCTGGGGGCACAATCCCAACTCAAATGTTTATTTTACATTCCAGAAGAGAAAAACAATAAGGCAGAACACAAAAAACCTGAAAAGGGGAGTTTACATTTACCTTACTGCTTATTCACTCCTTCTATGTCCAACAAAATGATTGTAAACCCCAAGATCAACATGTCTGCTCCACTGCAACATATGACCCATTCTAAACAAGATCAACATGTCTGCACCATAAAGTCTCATTTAGTCCTCATCAAACTGGATGATGTTTTGTGATCGATTGTAGTGAAACTGGTCAATAAATTGCTAAAGGTAAATTGCTGGGCACCATTGCATTTCAGTGATTTGTTATGGTGACCTCCTCTGCATATGCCCATCATACTGTGCCATAGGGACCCTTTGCTGTATTATTGCAAGGCTGGTTATCTGTTTTTTTTTTTCTTTACTATCCATTGTTCGCTATGCTTGCTGCTCTGTCACTACTCTCAGCAGTCCTGCTTGTATGCAGTGGAATAGAATGTGTCAAACGGAATGATAGTGATAATAGAATTCTGAATGGTTGCTGTAGTAACCAAAATGCCTTTATACTATTACCTCCTTTCAGAAATGCTTGTTCAATCAGCCTTTCACTTTAAAGGAGAAGCCATCACATTTTAATTTTTTTATTTAAATCTCACCAGAAGGTGATCTGTCAATAGGAAAACTCAGGATGGAAGTGGGAGACTTTTGTACCTGTGGCAGAAGATAGGCCTCTATTGGAATCAATACGCTTGTAATGCGGTGAAGTAGATTTTTTCAACAGCGCAAATATACTGAATGTCATGGGTGCCATTGACTTCACGCACGTGGTGTTGGCGCCTCCTGTGGTGTAGGAGTATATGTTTGGGTATGTTTAGTTGCTCATTGGTCCTCTTTCTTGCCAAGTATCCTCTGTTTAGCCTAGCCTTTGTTCTGCTACACTAAACTAGCTAATCCTTGTTGCACATTGAGCACCCTGATCTCTGTATCTAAGTTGCCCAAGTATCTGCTTGCTCTTTGCCTGCTACTGTAATGTTGCTAGTGTATTATCCTGTGTCTGATGTCACTTTCTACCAGAATTCATAAGATGGGGCATTCACTGAATGTACAGTGTGTGAGGGGTCCCGATCTACAGTATTTTGGCATCTTGGTAGGCCTTCCCGGCTCCAGCCATGATGCCTTCATCCTACGAAACTCCAGTCTCTAGTCTTGGTTTGAGTCTGGCGATCTGAGTGGTGGTTGGCTTCTGGATAAGTGTGTCTATTAGTGTTGCCTTTCCCAGTTTCTGTTATTAGGCATTTGCAGTGTTGAATGTTGTTATCAGCTGGGCTTCATAGTATGTATTTTGGTAATTTTTCATTTGGTAGCTGTCTCCCTACCCTCCTTCTGTAATTGTGTGCTCAGGTCACGGCCCCCATTCCCCCTGTTCCTAGTTAATGCCTTTGTCCTTGTAGTGCACCTTACCTTTAGTTTGTCCTGCAAACTGTCTATATTATACCATGGAACTCCTTGACCTACTTGCAATTGTGGCCCCCTAACTCTTCAGCTTTCCTTTTGGGAAATATTTTGTATGTTTTTGGCCCATTTGCTCTTTTGGTTCCCCTGCTTAGTAGCTCTGTGTGTGTGTGGCCTAGCCTTGTTATTTGATTGTAATGTTTTTGTTTTTTTTTTACTTTTTAGGTGATTCTGGCTACACTATGTTGTCCTGGTTGCTGAGCCTTTTTTTGCGTCCATAGACACAAAGCTAGGAGGCCTATAATCGTGCCCCACCACAGAACCCATGCTGTGGTGGAGCGGTCATTTGGGCTATTAAAGAGCTGGACCATACTGGCGGAGTGCTCCAGTACAAACCTGAAAAGGTGGTAAAGATTATTATTGCATGCATTGCCCTTCAAAATTATGCCTTGCTGGAGAAAGTGCCGGCTTATCTGGAGCAGACAAGCCCCGCCGCAGCTCCAGAGGTGCCTGGCCATCTTTATTCTGGCACTCAGAACAGGCAGTTCGCCAGCACCTGGGTGACTCTTCCTTTAGTGTAGTTTAATTTGTGTCTGTTTTGCTTTGTTTTGTTTGTTATTATCTGCTTTGTTGTGACTAAACAAACATACAAAACACAAATAGTTTTTGTGTAATTTATTTGTGGAGCTACCACACTGGGCCCACCAAATGGCGCTCTCAACAGGCAACAAGAAAACACGTCCCAAATGAAAATGGCCAAAAACAAAAGTCAGCCCTGCCAGATTTTGGGAAGGTTGCCCGGTCCTCCCTGGTTGGTGCCAGTCTAGCCTTGAGGAGGGCCAGCATTCATTCAGTGTTTGGGTTCTGGCAATCCATTTGAGCAATCAACCTTGGTATTGAGGTGCTGCTGCTCCACCACCCCTGCAGCTAGGTTCTCATGTAGCAGACTAGACTAGGTGGGGTCTGTGTGAATAAAGGTAAAGGTGAATAAAGGTAAACATTAGTGTTGGTTTTGGGCCACGGTCCAACACAGCAAATAGATCCCTTCATTTTTTAGCCTGAGGCTACACATTCCCCATGTCCCTTGCCATCAGCACATTGCGGCCACACATTTATTTTATTTATTGTTTGGGTCCCCTTTCTCTGGGTCTGGCTGGTTGCTGGACCAGGTCTGGGCGTTTGTTCCTGTGTAGGAAGTGGAACCAGAGTGGCTGAAGGCTAGGTGGTTGCTGCAAGGCAAGCGAGAAACAATGTAAGCTAAACACTTTCCTTAGCTGCACTCTTTAAGCTTATCATCATAGGGTACACACTGGGCACCACAAATGTGTAACTACCACACCTTTGCAAGGAATTTAAAGGGCTGTTGAGGCTTGCATTTGTAGGTAAACCCATCTGGGTGCTTCCTTGGCAAATCTGTGTCCCAGTCAAGCAGTCACTGTTGTTGCCTGCGTCTGGCCACTCATGTTTGTGGCCTCCCCCTCTTCAAAATGAAGCCTTGTGGAGGCAGCATTTACCACTGGTGGGCATGTGCTGCTGGTCAACGTTGATGGTCCGTGCAGCACCCCATATAGATTTCCTCATGCACCTCTTTAGCTGTAATGCGGGACTGTTGTTCAGCCAGCCTGTCAAAATAATTGGAAACCCTATTCAACTGGGCCTCCAACTGGGCAACAGTGAACCAAGCGCTCAGCTTCTCCCAGAGCAGCCTCTTCCCGCTTTGTGGTGCAGCAACTGCTCCATGTCGACTGGGGTGGGCAGAGGATGCAGAGCCACTGTTGTCCCCCCAAGGCCCCAGCCTGTCCAGCCTTTGTGTGGTGACCCAGTTGGCCTCCACAACAGCCCCAAGCAGCGCCTCCATCTGTTGGTGGTGGGGCTGCTGCTCCACAACCACTGCAGCCAGGACTTCATGGATGAAATTGGCGGTCCATCACGCCACTTTAAAATATCTATTGGCATTTTGTCATGATATTGGGGGTCTCATCCAGATTTCAAACTGCCCTTCCTCCAGCTCATTAATTTTGGCCATGAGAGGTGCCATCTGTGTGGATAAATAATGCTTTACAGTATTTGTGTCCCTACAAAATCACAACAAGTGCTACACACTGGGACCCACAGCAACGTGGGGGCTCTAAAATCCCCATGTTAGCGGTTACATTTATAGATTGACAAAGCACCTTGGTTTGTGTTGTAGGTCTACATGTGTGTCCCAAGCAAGCCCTCAAAGTTGGGGGTGCATGTGGGCACTCAGGATGGTGGGTTTGGTGTTTGGTCAGCCTCCTGCCCTCTGTGCCAACAACAATTAGCAACAAAGTCTTACCACTGGTGGGCACATACTGCCTATTAGTGTCCGTAGAGCCCGACACCCCCTGGTAGGTGTTGAGGTGGAGTATCCCGCCAACCGCTCAGCATGGGTAGATTCCAGAGTCTTGGGGAAGCCCCTACCAGTTTTCAACCTAGATTCAAACAAAGAAAACTTTGGCTTTAAAGAGTTGGCCAATGTTTCAAGCACAAGCATCCCTCTGGTTGTTCAACAATTATCCCTCAGCTCGTCTGGTGCTGGGTTTGCGCCGAACCACCACCTTCAGGTCATCTCACTTTTTCTTGGCCTGGGCACTCTCCATCCATAACTCTTTGGGGGTTGCAACTCTTTGGGGGTTAACTGGCTGAAGGGGGAGCCACTATGCCCACTCCTATACCTGGAATGGATGGATTCCAGGGTACTGGCTGGGGATAGAGCAGGCCTGGCTGCAGCAGCGCTGCTCAGTGCTGTGGACTCCGCAGTATGGTCCACACTATGGTCAGCACAGGGCTTCGGTGTCCTGACCGTTGGTTGGTCTGTTGTGGGCCATGGCGGGATTGTGTGACTCCCACTGCTGATCCCTGACACTGCTCCGGGTGACCCGCTGAAAGAGGCTATAACCAAAATAATGTGGCCCCAGCTACCACAAAGCGGGCAACAACCAAAATTGGCACCAATACCCCCAATAAATTAATCACATAATAATCGGATCAAATCATCACCATAAATTTATTAGATTAAAAACATGACAGACAACATAAAACTACAATCAAGTCCACAGCAGGGGCATCCCATCCATGTTAGTGCAAAGACATCTATATAAATATCTGCACGTATAAAAATTCATATATATTTAATTTCATATAGAAACCCTAATAAACAAGTGCCAATAAATATTAAGTGTTATATGAAAACCTGTGCTATAAAGTGCTCTATATAGTGTTGATTCAGAATGTGCAATCAAAAAAGAAAAAAAGAAGAACAGGCAATGCACAAAGCCAACTACATGAAATAAGATCACCTCAGTGAGATAAAGATGGTGTACCCACTGGAATTCCTTTACCCACGCATTCTGTGGTAGTAAACCACATCCTCAAGGTACCAGAGAGGCTAGTGTGGCTATCAGCAGGGGAGTGCTTGGGGGACGAACGGTGGGGCCTGGGGCTGTGGTACCTGGGCTGGGTGCTGCATGTTCCTCAGCAATGTCTGTGTTGGGGGCTCTGGGTGCTGCGTTGTCTCCTATGGTGTGCCATAGTGCGCTCCTAAGTAAGCACTTTCCTAAAAGTCTGAGGCACATCTGTTTATTTTTAGACATAAATGGGTGGTTAATAAGACATCAATTGAATTTATTTTAAAGGCAAGCACAGGCGCCAGCAGAGAAGGACACAAGTTGATAATGAAAATGTGTTCGTTCTTTGCAGACCTTCATGGAGCCAAGGTATGACTTCAAGCCCAACACATATGAAAATAGGACATTGGCAGAGGAAGTGTGAGTGGGCTGCCATATCCTCTGCCAATAGGGCCCCCCTGCTTTAACCGCTGCCGACATTTACTGTAAAAAAAAGACATTTGATTACCTCCATGTGCAAAACCTCCCTCCGGATCTCCTCTTCACCGGGGGATGGGGGCCCTGATCCCCCTGGGCTCTTCCGTGGTGAGGAGAGGGCCCAAAATAGGCTCGCTCCCCGCCTTCGCCACTGCTAAACTCTGCCACAAAAAACATATATAACTTTTCTGAAAGTTCAAAGTTAAACATAGTGCAAAATGTTGATATTGATACTTTAGGAAAATGTGTTTTTTTATTCTGCTTTTTTATTCATTTTCATTTTTTTATTCATCCAGAATGATGAGCCCATTACAACAAGCTGGGCACGCCTAGAAAGCTTAACATGTGTACTTTCAGGGAATATATGGTTTTATGGGGGATATTCCAAATGTAAAGGGTTGTTTTGGTAGAAAAAGCGCAAGGTGCTCACTTTGCAGAGCTGAAATTTTCAAGTAAAATTACCGTTATTCACACGCTTTACTTTGGGGTGTTTAACAACTCTTCCCTTGACAGTAGCTATGCATGTTGGGTATTGTTCTGTTCGGGGACCTTGCATTTTCAGATTTAACTTGTTTTTTTCTTCTTTGCATATAGTTTTTTTTAGTAAAATGGGGAAACCCAGTGCAACCAAAGAATTGATTGAGGGATTACTTCCAGAAAATTGTACCCACATCAACAAACCTGGTAGCCTAGGAAGCTGAGGTTTTTACTTCCAGAAAATATTTAGTTTGTGGGGGGTATATCAAATATAAAGGGTTGATTTTATAAAAAAAACTGCAAGGTGGGCATAGCAGTTGTATTTTATCTGAAAATCTCCTAAAGCTCTGTTTCAGTTTGGGGGAGTCTCCTGGGCAGGAAAGGGTGTCTACCAATACATATGTGGTACCGCTGTAACCGGGAGAAATTGGGCTTTTACATACAATATGATTTTATTGAAAAACTGTTAGTAAAAACACTACAAATTTAAAAAAATAGATTTTTTTGCATAGTTTTCACCCAAAATATTGAGAATACACTTAAAAAATGACAAACAAGACATATCATGTTAAAGCCCATACTCATCAACACCAGTTGAACAGTTGAATATGTGTAGGGTAAAGTAGTGAAAATGGTCTACACTACATGGGATGCCCTAGATGCCAGCAGGGGGGTGAAAGTAAGTATGTAGAAGGACATACAGACTACATGGGATGCCCTAGATGCCAGCGGTGGGGAGAAGGTAAGTATGTGCAAGGACATGCACACTACATGGGTACACTGGTGAGGGACAGTGGGAAGCAACTTAAAATAGCAAGGAAATAGCAAAAAAAAGCCTACTCTGGAAAAACGAGCATTCACGGGCAGGATCTGAACCAGGCTTATAGTCAGATCAGACAATATGCTGGCACCAGGTGAGAGTTTTCCTTGTTTCATCTTTCAGATTGGGCTGAGTGTGACAGGTAGAAGGATGGGAAGGCTTATTTTTGAAGCAGACATTTGGTCGGCTATAAGCATGTCCAGTTTTAGGAAAGTAAATTGAATTACTGTTATGGGATATATATATATATAAACCCAATTTCTTTTGCTAGTCATATCTGTGGTTAGAAACCTATTACATATTTTTATATATTTTTTTACAGTTGCTAACTGCAGTCTGCTTTCTTATCTGATTTGATCCTGCTGCAGTTTTGGTATTTGTGTTGAGGCGCACTGTTTCCAATCATTTTCTTACACTGTAGATGGCAGTATTTTACTTTAACTGAAATGATACTAAGGCACTGCTATGAAATGCACCTATAATCACAGGATAGCATTATGTTTTATGTATTTGCTTTTTTCAGCCTTCCATAGGATTACTGAGACCAGAGAAGTAAAAGGTTTTAGAAATTAGCCATCAAATGGTTACATGGAAATTGCTGGGGTTCCAGGATACCCCAGTCTTTAGTTATAAATAAAGATGATTATTATTAGTAATAATAGTTATCTCTTGGATAATTACAACTGCCACACGTGTTATTAGCTCATTAGGTAATATAAATGTGAAGCTTCATAAGAATTATTCAGATTTTTTTCTGATAAACATTTTTGCATTAATACATTTAAGAATGCTGTAGACTGAAAGGGAAAACTTGGATGTTTAAAGCCTATATCTGTAGCTAAAAAAGCAAAGCCAGCCTATACTAAGTAAACCCCCAGGTCCGCTGCTTCAAAAAAAACTGATAGCAGAAGTGGTCTTTTTCAGCTGTCTTTAGCAGCCAAGCTGTCCCACTGACTTGAGGGAACTCTCTTGATGTTTGTCCTAATGACAAAGAAAAACTCCCCAAAACTCCATCTGCATGCATTATACTAAGAGGCCGATTCATTAATAGCGCCAGGTAGCGACAGATGAGCGACTGTAGCATGATTTTTACAGCGCCAGCCAGTATTCGCTGTGCTTGGCCGGCGTTTGCTTGATGACAGCGACTCAGTCGGTGTGCGGTAATGTTGAATACAGGCTTAGGGGTCGCTGTTTCACAGGTTCAGCGTTGTATGTGAGCGCCTGACAACGAATGGCCAGAGCGAACGGCTTGCTTCATATTCATTAAAAAATCACGCTCCGAATGTGCTGTCGCTGTCCATTCCTTGTTTAAACCCCAGAGCGCTGGCGGCGATGGGTGTTAACTAGTTTTTAACCCCTAAACAACCATATTTTTTTATTGTAACATTATACATGTTTTTAGAATCATTTTGTCATATGAATACATTAATATCAGACCTGTTAGATCAATTCTGCACAAATTTAAAAAAAAAAAATTTTTAACTTAAAAATAAATCCTAACATTGCAGAAGTGGTCTCCGAATTTTCGACATTAAAAAAAAATAATAATTAATACCAATTAATTATGATTAATTATAGATTGCTCCATTGAAATGCATTGGACATCGCCAGGGAGCGACAGCTCATACCTGGCGCTGTGAAGGAATTTGCAGCGGCGCTGTTCGGTCCAGGCGGCTTCATGATGAATGCCGCGCTAGCTGTCGCTCTCGCCGGCGCTAGCCTCATTTTGCTTGATAAATGCGTCATTGTGACCGCCGCCGGGCGTACTTGAGTCGGTAGCCGCCGATAGCTGGCGGTACCTGGCGCTCGTCAGACACTACCTGGCGCTAGCCCGTGATAAATAAGGCCCTAAGTCATTCTCATCACTTACATTTGCTCCTGCATCCACTGAAAGCTGAAACTCCACCTCACAGGTTTTCTCCTGGAAGCAGCCATTTTGGAGATTCTTTTCTCAGCTGCATGAATTTAAGTGACATATCCCCACGATGTACAGCAGCAGGAAACTTCATCTTTGCAGGTAGCCTACTGCTCCATGAGATGCCATTTTGTTTTTAACATTGACTAAGTAAAAGTAAATTAATTTTTATGTGCAGCAATCTGAATCTCCCTGGGGTAGGATGCATATGAGCACTGTTTCTTGCAAGGGTGTTGGTCTGGTTTAAGTTACTATGTAGACTGTATCTGTGTATTGCTTTGCATAGAGTATTTATCAGGCGTGAAACAGTGCAGGTTTTGCAGCTTTCCACACTGTTGCACAGATGTAATAATTAGGGCTATATCTCTGAAATTACTTCACCTGCTCCAAAACCTGTCCTGTTTCGGCCATCAAGAATTAGGTTTGAGGACCCTTGGGATAAATATTTGGAAATATAAAAAAAAAAGCTGAAATATAAAAGGATTAGAAAAGGAGTAAAATATACATGAAGAGTTTACCTTCCACTATAACGAAATTGTGTAATAATAAAAAGCCATATAAACACATTGGCTAATGAGAGGAGGGGTCTCTTATACACCGAACTGAATAAAACTCCAGACAAGCTTGTGGTTTATTCTCTAATGGTAGGAATAAAATCCAGGGGTGACATGTTTAGTCTATCCGGGGTGACATAGCCTGTCACCCCGGATGTCCTATTCCATTAAAAGAGTGAAAAACAAGCCTGACTGGATATTTCTTAATGCCAGATGTATAAGTGACAGCTCCTTCCGCCATCAAGCATATTTATATGGAGTTCTAACATTGGGCCATAGTTCGCGATAGTGCTGCTTTACGTACCTTTTATATCTTTAAAACAAAAACAAGCATTGACCTAGAATTAAGTCACATGTAGGAACAACTGTCCTTACAAAACTGTGTTGTGTTCGGATTTAATACAGCGACTGTATAACATAAGGAAATTTAATTTTAAGGTGTCACCAAGTAATCTGAGAAAATGAATAATGGAAATGAATCTTATAGCATTTTAATTTCATCACCCAAGATAAGGATGTGTTTGATGTGTCAGCCGTGGTAACAAATATAAAGTTAATATCAGAGAAAATATCTTCTTCTCCATGATTTGAATTGCATCAAACGTTCAGGAAGATTAAGTACAATTTAGAGATGTTTTCTGCTCCTGGAAAAGCAATAGATTTTGTTATTATAGGGAGATATGTGCTGTAGGAAAAGTACAATTCATCCAGCCTAGGGAATACATTGGAGACTGAGATTACTAAACAGGGAACAGTATGCATCTCAACTATCCTTAAAAAACACGCACTTAACAATGTTGTTGGGGGAATTGTACCAGGTAAACATTTTTTTTCAAGTAAATTTTCTGTTGCCCAACCTCAATACCAATAATGTGTCTTGTGAAAACCAGATACTTCATTATGTAAACCAGGCATTTACAAAAGGCATGTTTGTACATAGATTGGTAGCAGATAGGGGAATAGCACTGTATATTCTACACATTCAAGAGTAAAGGTAGCACTAACCATAAACATATCAAACAGAAACTTGGCCAGTGCTCAAGAGCTATATCTAACACAGGCAATGCCACCATTGTAGAGGACCAGCCAGTATCAATAAAGAAGCTTGGGCTAAGACTGGGAGATGACCTACGGGGGATATGCCAAGACAGCTGATAGGTATGTAGGATGACTTAAAAATAAAGCTATAGAGGTTATCAGCAGATGAGGGTACATGGTAATGACAATGTAGTGTATTAACACTATGAAAGGTTTGCCAGGAACCAAAGCATACAAACCAGACACAAAATCAAACACTAATCACTATGCAGAATGGATTTTGATTTATTAAAGGTTTGCGCTTAGTGAGCTTTTCATTGCAAAGACCTGGTTTGTTGCCGGCAGATCCGGCCAAGCCATTGGGAGACCCAGGAGAATTCGCTGTGGGCCTAACTGCTGTGAGGCCAGGTGGGCTTCTGCTTCTTATAGCCCCTTCCGGCCCCTAGCCTTACTGCCCCTCTCCAGCAAAGAAACAGCCCATGCTCCATACTCAATGCTTAGCTATACTTTAGCTTTAGCTATACCATCAATTTGCCCCACCCTCCCCCATAACCTGCTGCTGCAATAGCCTTGGACTTGTAGTGCAATCACTGACTCGCCAGATATTACATTGGGGGGTAGCTCAGCGGGAATATCAGGGTCTAATCATGGGCTGACCAAGCCAGTATAATCCAGGGCTGATGTCCACCACTGTTTGTAGGGAACTTAAAATACATTTTTTTAAGGTTGGCGAGTAATAGTAATAGTGAATTGAGGAAAGGGTACCTGACCCCTAATAGTATCCAGGGATCTGAAATATGATTTCAAAAGGTAAGAACTCTCCATCCCCTAAAAATTTTGAAAATCCAATAATTTTACTCACCCCATTTACACTCTAGCACCACTTTAACCCTTTTAGCTGCTGGTGGCCATTAATGCCCATCTAGTGAACCCTAATTGACACTGGCAGTGTGCCACAATCCAGTAAGATATAAACTTATATAATGTGGCTCACAATAAAACTTTGGCCCTCTGGGTAAGGTCAAGTCACCACTTATGTGTATGGCAGCAAACGAGAGCCAATCATGTGACTGCCAGCAAACATTTGGGTGGGATGTGCAGGCTCACTCTGCAAACCCAACTGGTCATCAGCAGTCACATAATTGGCAGTCATACAATGAATGAGGAAGTGGTAAACTTTGATTGACCTGACTTTACATCCTCTTTAAAGTTCCTGTCTAGTCTATATTTAGCCCTTAATTTAGTATGTTGAGTGCCTCAAAGTTCAACTCATCAAATGTAGAAGTTTTTTGCTGAATATAAAATCAATACTGGTAAATTTTCTATAATGATGTGGCTGTTAGAAAAGGATAGTTTTGTATTCCTAGACTCAGATCAATCTGAACAAAGGCGAGTTACAAGTGGTGTGCCGCAGGGCTCTGTCCTGGGCCCCATTCTTTTTAATATATTTGTAAGTGACATAGGAGAAGGCTTGGTAGGAAAAGTTTGTCTGTTTGCTGATGATACAAAGGTTAGTAATAGGGTGGATATTCCGGGAGGTGTCTGCAACATGGAAAATGATTTAGCTTTACTGGATAGATGGTCAAAACTGTGGAAACTAGAGTTTAATGTCTCTAAATGTAAAATCCTGCACTTGGGTAGAAGGAATCCCTGCTCTGAGTACCGTATGGGCAGCACTGTGTTAGCCAGGACCTCGGAGGAGAGAGATTTAGGGGTACTGATTACTGATAGCTGCAAGATGAGTGGACAGTGTAGCCAGGCAGTGGGAAAAGCAAGCAGGATGCTCGGCTGCATAGCTCGAGGCATCACCAGTAGGAAGAGGGAGGTTGTGATGCCGCTGTATAGAGCTCTGGTAAGGCCACAGCTAGAATACTGTGTGCAGTTCTGGAGAACTTACCTGCAAAAAGACATTATTCAAATAGAACGTGTCCAAAGGCGGGCAACGAAAATGGTGGAAGGACTTAAACTTAAAACTTATCAGGAGAGACTTAACCCTTTCGCTGCCAGCCTACCTGCAGCATTTGCCACTCCCTGTTGCCAGACTGAGTTTGACTGTTTTGCGCTACACATGTTCAACTGTCATTTTCGAAAGGCTTTCCAGGGATTTCCCAGGAAAATTATATATTGTTTTTTTCAACAGAGTCTGGGCTTTAACATGAAATGTCTTGTTTGTGTTTTTTAGGTGTATTCTCAACATTTTTGGGTGAAATGTGTGAAAAAAAATAAAAAAAATATATTTTTTTACAATTTGTAGAGTTTTTTTGTAATAAAAAATGTAAGTTTGTCAATAAAATCTTATTGCGTGAGAAACCCCAATTTCTCCCGCTTACAGCGATACCACATATGTATAGGTAGACACCCTTTCCTGCCCAGAAGCCTTTTATAGCTGCTGGATGACAAATGGTTAATTAAAAAAAAAAATGACATAGGGTCCCCCTTCCCGGGGAGGGGGGCCCCATTTTTTTTTGGATTTTTAAGGGTTAAAAACCCTTAAAAATCCAAAAAAAAAAATGACGTGGGGTCCCCCTTACCCAAAGTAACCAGCCCGGGACCAGCTATGGGGGCTTGTAGGCACAGAGTGGGGGGGCCAGCTTTGGTGGCCCCCCCACCCTGCAGCCTACGAGCCCACATAGCCTATGTGGGCCCGGGCTCTTCTGCCCCCCCCTGGCCTTTGGGGAGGCAGGTAATGGGGGTGCGGGGGTTAATGGCAATGCCACCCCCCCAGCCATGTGAACTGGTATAAGGGGTCTCATGGACCCCTTACCAGCTCACAAAGGGTTAACTGTAAAAAAAAAAACACCACACAATAAAAAAAAGTATTTTATTAAAAAAAAATAATTTTTTTTTACTGTACTTACCTTCGATTGCAAGCTCTTGTCCCTCGCCGCTCAGCTGACAGATGCCGGTGATCGGTACAGGAGAAGGAGGAGGCAGGAGATCAGAGGATCTCCTGCCACCTCCTTACCCTGTGCCGATCACCGGCATCTGAGAAGTTGAGAAGGGTGAAGCCAGATATCGGGGGCCGGGATGACGTCATAAGCCCCGCCCCCAAGGGGGCGGGGCTTAGCGGCAAGATGGCGGCCGCCATCGAGGATCAAAGGGGAGAGAGCCTCTCAGGCTCTCTCCTGAAGATCGGTAAGTCCTGGGGGGGGATCGGAGGCCCCCCAGGTGAAGAGGAGGGACAGCGGGAGCCAGCGCACATGGAGGTAAGTGAATGTCATTTTTATTTTTTTTTTTTTTTTACAGTTAGCAGCTGCTGCTGCAGAAGCGGGGGGGGGGGCGGCCTATTCCGGGGGCTCTCCTGGAGCCATCCGACCCCCCACGGGGGATCGGATGGCACCAAATTAAAGGGGAGACCCGGCCGGATCCAACAAGGGGTCAGGTGAGTATTTTTTATTTTTATTTTTTAAACTAGAAGCGATCAAAGTCAAGCACGTAACACCTACGGGCTTGGCACTTAAGGCCCAGCCAAGCCAGCACGTAGGTGTTACGTGCTTGGCAACAAAAGGGTTAAAGAACTTAATTTGTACAGTCTGGAGGAAAGAAGGGAGAGGGGGGACATGATTGAGACCTTTAAATATGTGAAAGGATTGAATAAGGTTGAGGAGGGAAGTGTTTTTAAGAAGAAGCTTAATGATAGAACAAGGGGGCACAACCTGAAGCTAGTCGGGGGGAAGATCAGGAGCAATGTTAGAAAATATTATTTTACAGAAAGAGTAGTAGACTTCCAGCAGAGGTAGTTGAAAAATCAACAGTCACTGAATTTAAACATGCCTGGGATAAGCACACATCTATCCTAAGATAAAGAGTACATACAGTATACACATAAGGGCAGACTAGATGGACCATATGCTCTCCTTCTGCCGTCAACCTTCTATGTTTCTATAGTAATAATATTAAATATTATATTTTTGTTGGCAATGTTTCGAGCAAATTATACGATCTGAATGATGATCTGAAACATGAAGGGCAATGCAGTCCAATTTAAAAGGCCTGGCTAGTTAGTGTCAGGTGGTCCACCTCCTACCATCAATCCACAAAGAGGTCTGCTTCCCTCCTGTGCCCTCCACATTGCCACTCTATGGAGCCAGATCAAGTACAGGTGGCAGACAAATAGTTATGTGTCAAGGCTATGGGGAACGGTATATAAAAAAAGTCTACCTGATGAAAAAACAAATCATTTTGATGGAAGACTTCAGTATTCACCTTCTTACTCCCATTGACCTTGAGTCTGATTTAAAAGGTGACAGCCCCATTATTACCAATGGTTATGACCACTACGGCGCGCTATGACTAATTAAAGACTTGCATCAGTTAGGGCCAATGAGAACGCCTTGTACAGATGAATTTATGACTCACGCCTTCTACAGAGCACTATAGAAAATAAGGGAGGAAAGGATACTAATCCTCCAAAAAACAAGGGGTGGCACCAATACTCTAAAGTGCATATTTCATTTATTTTATATGAATTCACATGATAATATAAAAGAGAATCAATACAATACAATCATGCAGACAAACACTTAAAACCAAATAAAGTATAGGCATTGGGAACTGGGGTCGGAAGTGTTAAATAATCCACAGCAATATTAAACTGTCTGTGTATATATATTAAACTCCTGAGAGGATAATGAATAATATTGTCCAAGAATATATAAAGAATCGCAACGTGTGCCAAGCATCTATTTAAACAATTCTTTAAGCTATGGCTGTCATTAGTGGTGCTTAAGCTAAAGCTACAATAGAGCACAATGGTAGATACTGTATAAACAAATAGATGTTTCCAACTGCTTTCCTTTTTGTCAAAAATGATTTTGGCAAAAAAGCCCCACATTAAGCAGAGAAAGGATTTTGTGCTGTGTCATCAGCAGATAACCAGGTATCAGACACCCACGTGTACTCCCCAGAGGTGAGTGCTAGCTGGCCCTAGGACTGAGAGGAGGTAACTTGCTTCCCTGTCTGGAATCCCCTTTCTTCCAGTGACTAGCTACTTGGCCCTGAGTGCCAGGGAAGAGAAAGGAGCTATTCAGAGGCCTCTGGACACCCTCAACCTCAGCGAGTGACCCAGTAACTAAGAAAAAAGTAGGGGGGGCTGAGCACCTCACACCACCCCCGGGTGCTGTTTCTGACTTGTTTGAGTTTAAAGTAATGCAACGTTGATCTGCTTTTATCACCAACAAAAGTGACCCCACTTTAAAGAGACTCTGGAGTTTTGGCCTATTACAGAGTTACATAATGTCATCCCCCTCTCATCCTTCTACATTAACATTCTTTTCATATTGATTATTATTTGTTCTCAATCTATATGGCCAAACTTTCCAGTTTTTATTCTGATGCCTTTATTAATTTGCAAAGAGAGACTTGGCTGCAATTTCCTTCCAGCAGCCCTCTCTATTGTCCATGTGATGTAAAGGCTGTATCGCTCTTGGTGCCCATTCCTGGGGAAGATCACATTGTCTATTATGAGGATCCACTGCTGATATGTGGTTGTGGTTGGTCTTGTATGGGCATCGCTCTTGGTGCCCATCCCTGGGGAAGATCTTGGTGTCCATCCCTGGGTAAGATCTTGGTGTCCATCCCTGGGGAAGATCACATTGTCTATTATGTGGATCCACTGCTGATATGTGGTTGTGGTTGGTCTTGTATGGGCATCGCTCTTGGTGCCCATCCCTGGGGAAGATCTTGGTGTCCATCCCTGGGGAAGATCACATTGTCTATTATGAGGATCCACTGCTGATATGTGGTTGTGGTTGGTCTTGTATGTGCACCGGGGGGGGGGGGTTGTAGTCAGGAGCAAACACTCATGTTTGGAACTGAGAGTGTTGCAAGCTCTCATTGCACTAGGGACCTGTAGGGCTGGTAGGTAAGTAAGATTTTTGCTGCAAGAAGCCTGGACTGTCACTTTAACTATGTACCACCATGGTGTTGCTGAGCACTGTGGTACTCTGCTGGGTGCATTAAGTTTGATCACACTAATAATTGAGGTTGTGCTTTTGGAATCCAAAGAGCTGATTTTGTGTCTGTTCCATCAGAACCATGGCTTCACCAGTCTTGAGAGTCTTAAAGGTAAGAGGCACTGAGGAAGAATGGGGGTTTCCAAAAACAAACCCGTACCTCACCCGCGGTACAGCAGGGATGCTGCTTTGTCATTTCACTCAAGAAAATAAATCGTAGACTGGTGTCATTGGCACTTAAAGGTGGTGACCTGGAATGCAGAGATTTCTGGCTGACCTATTCAATACTAACACAAGTGTTTATCCTGAAGTTGAGATATAACTGTATAAAATGGTGCAGGGACAGCAGTTTAATGGTGATCAGGATTTACCTATGAGCTTTAGGATTTGTCCCAGCTTTTGGTTCTCAAAAATTCTCGCCAAGAGGGTAGACTTTAGGGTACCCGTCAAGCGCTTTCATCTGAATTATCTCAACTGTGCCAGGGAGGCTAAAGTAGCCTAATCCACTCCTCTCACCACGTGTGTGCCCTGCATTAGACAGATACTATACTTTTCGTAGCATAGCTGCACATGTGACAGCCAACCCTCCACCAATAGGAGACAGTTTTCCTGCAGTGTGCAGCTATTTCTTGTCCAACAAAGATTCATAGAAAAAAACGTATAGGATGCCAGACCATTAGAAAAGTATTCCGCCTAATGTGGGGTTCCAGGCTTTGATAAACAAGATAATTTTCTATACCAGACTGGACTTGCCAAGCCTGTGATGGCCTTCTATACCTAGATTGATAACTGACTTTAGTCAACTTTTATGCATTGGTGTTGATCCGCTTTAAAATTGAAAACAAAAATGACGTAGGGTTCCCCCTCCCAGGGGGGGAGGGGGGACCCCATTTTTTTTGGAATTTTAAGGGTTAGGCTAACCCTAACACTTAAAATTAAAAAAAAAAATTACGTAGGGTCCCCCCTACCCACCATTACCAGCCCGGGACCAGCTATGGGGGCTTGTAGGAACAGAGTGGAGGGGCCAGCTCTGGTGGCCCCCCCACCCTGCAGCCTACAAGCCCATAGCCTATGTGGGTCCGGGCTCTTCTGCCCCCCCGGGCTTTGGGGAGGCAGGTAATTGGGGGTGCGGGAGTTAATGACAAGTCACCCGCTAGTTGCAGGTGACTTGCCAGCCCCCAGCCTTGTGAACTGGTACAGGGGTCTCATGGACCCCTTACCAGTTCACAAAGGGTTAACAGTAAAATAAACACACAAACACAGAGTAAAATTATTTTATTTAAAAAAAAAAATTTTTTTTTTCTTTGCTCACCTCCGATCGTCAGCTTCTCTGTCCCTCACTGATCTGATGACAGATGCCGGTGATCGGCAGCCAGAGGAGGAGGGGAGGCAGGAGATCAGAGGATCTCCTGTCCCCTCCTTCTCTCACCACCGATCAGCGGCATCTGACAGCTGAGAGGCCTGGAGCTGTCATGATGCCGGCCGAGTGGCGTCATAAGCCCAAAAGGGGCGGGGCTTCACTGCAAAATGGCGGCGGAGGAAGAGGGGAGAGAGCCTGATAGGCTCTCTCCTGAAGATAGAGAGCCCTGGGGGGGGGGGATCGGAGGCCCTCCGGGTGAAGAGGAGGGCCGACGAGATCGAACGCACATGGAGGTGAGTAAATTTCATTTTTATTTTTACAGGAAAAGCCAGCGGCCGCAAAAACGGGGGGGGGGGGTACTCCGGGCACTCCCCTTCCTCCGGAGGAGCCCCGACGGGGGATCGGAGCCCCCCAGGATGAAGAGGAGACCCGGCCGGTTCGAATGAGGGGTCAGGTAAGTGTTTTTTTATTTTTTATTTTGCAGGCGCTAGCAGGGGGCAAACCAGGGATGAAAATTTTACGTGGCTGGCGTTTAACGGTTGGAGAGGCAGCCACGTAAAATTTACGTGGCTGGCAATAGAAGGGTTAAATTAGGTTCAGGAGGGAAGTGTTTTAAAGAAGAAACTTAATGATAGAACAAGGGGGCACAACCTGAAGCTAGTCGGGGGGGGGGGGGGAGATCAGGAGCAATGTTAGAAAATATTATATTACAAAAAGAGGAGTAGTTGCTTGGAACAAATTTCCAGCAGAGGTAGTTGAAAAATCAACAGTCACTGAATTTAAACACGCCTGGGATAAGCACACATCTATCCTAAGATAAAGAGAACATACATTATACACATTAGTGCAGACTAAATTGACCATATGCTCTCTTTCTGCCGCCAACCTTCTATGTCTCTATGTTTATTTCAATGTACAATAGATAGAAAAAATAATTGTATTTACCATGAAATAAATAGTATTCATTTGTAGTTTTAGAGTAACTTAGCTAATTGTAGTTGAAACTTTTTGGGCCTTTAAATCAGCAGGCTATTTCAATGTGTTCTGCAATGAACTCACACAAACATCAATATGTATATATATTTATATATTCTGGTTTGGTTTGCATGTTGCAGTCCAGCCACGGGGCTTCTGGGAAACATTGTCTGACTTTTGATGGCTCGTAGTCCTTCCTTTTATGGAAGCACAAAGAAAATGCGCAGAGGAGAAGCTCAAGACATCCAGCCTATGCAACTGATCTGTCTCTGGGTGTCCTCGTTCTTAAGGGACTTCAGACAAGTCTTTCATCTTCTCTGATCTTGTTCAAATATGGAAGTGTAAAATGAAATACATGGTCTGTCATCTGCAATATGCAGAAGGTTATCAAAGAGTGTGAATAGAAGCCTTTCTGTGCTTTAACTTAGCTTTGGATGTCCATGAAGTCATTTGAAACAGATTTGGTTGCTTATCTAGCCTATGAGCATTTAGTATTTTACTGTGAAGGAGTAGATGTGAAGCTAAAATGTCTTAATTGGCATGCTCTCTTTTCTTCTGTATTATGCTTTATCTTTAAACTGAACCGAATAGACTTTGCATGAAATATGTCCACCTAAAATGACTTGTTTAGCCGTATTCTCTAGATGGGGAGCACAATGCTTCACTGATGAGGCTTTAAAATAAATGATTTATAGTGAGCTATGTACTAAGAGAGATTTCTCATTTGCTTAGCTCTCTTGCTGAAATCGCTGAGTCATATAAGGGAACTTTGAGGAAAAAAATACATTTCTTCTGTTCATTATTCTGTCTTTAATTTGAGTTAGTATAGCATATGAAAATTCTTGTGAATCATGCTAATAAATTAATATTTAAACATGTTTATCATATCCAACTCTATTCAGACCCATTTAGTTAGCATTTAAAGGAAAATCAAAACAAAACCCTAGAAAATGCTAGCAAATTCTTGCTGACAAATGGAAAATCCTTAATGACACAAGTCAGTAAAGGCTTTAGGTCCGTCTGCACCCAACCTACCTTGGGAATCTCGATTTAGGATGTCCTCTAGTTAATGATCACTAAGAGGTTTCAGACAGAACTACTCATCCTACTCATCAGTCTGCATTCTCGTGATCCATGAGACGGTTGGAGTTTCAGCAGCATGCACCCACCCATCAGACCTGATTGGTCACCAGTTGAGAAGGGGCCAACTGAGTAACTCTGGAGCATCCTGATTCAGGATATCCTGCTGTTTAACCCCCCTGCAATTGCTGGCAAGCACTTACTTGTTTGGCATTCTCACAGCATGTTGGCGGGCTGCAAGCGCATGCCTGGCCTCCCTGTGGCTGTGCTGAAATGCACTAGTCCATTCAGCCATTCAGGTAGATGTGTCCACTTCCCTTTCCCTATGCCTGGAAGGTTGCAGGTTAAATTCCCAGCCAGGATATGAGTGAAGTGCTTTTGAGCAAAAGACACCTAACCACCCAACTGCTCCCTGGGGGCCATTGCCATTGCACTCTACATACAATTCAATGGCCATATATGTTCAAAAAATGAAAATAAGTCAACCTAGGTTTTGGTTCCCTTCAAAAGGCCTCTGTAGGCAACATGCATAAAGCTCAGTAAGAATGAGCACACTAGTGTAATGCAGCCTGATCCATTACAGCCCGCTCCTATTCCACCTCTCTTTCCCCTCTCACAATTCCCAAACCTAATTAGCATATGAATAGCTGCCTCTATGACTGTTGTTATGACTAGGTGTCACAATAACAAGACAATAGAGCCTGCACCCCTTACCTTCACTATTGGCAACCAGGCTGTGGAAACTGGGAGATGAGCATGCCTGTGTCTGAAGCAATATCTTGTGCATGTACAGACCCTGTCCATCATGCTGATTATAATGCAGCATCAGAGAGCCAAGGGCCATTCCCATATTTTGCAAAAGAGAAAGCATGAGGTGAAACTGTAAACCTTGTTCATTTCTTCTTCAATGTAAAAATTGAAAATGTAATGCATCTTTAAAAAAAAACCTGTGTTGTGTCTTATTTATTTTGACTTTTACTTTGAACTGGTAAGGGGTCTTCTGGCCCCCTATACCAGTTCACTGCCCATTACTCACACCACCAATGGGCATGGTGGTGTGGATTAGCCTGGTGGGTCATAGCATGGGCCTTTGCTGGGCACCAGACCTGTGCTATAGGGCCTAAGGGCTTTTAATAGCCGGTCCTTAAGCCCTGGAATTACAAGACTATGCTTGGTTGTCCTAGTGATTTAAGGGGGGATCCCATGTATTTTTTTTTTTTTTACAAAAAAAATATAACAAAAAAACCCTGCTGTCAGTTTCATTGATAAAATAAAAATAATGCTGCCTAAAGCGGTATTCATTTTATCAATGGAAATTTGTAAAAAAAAATTGTTAAACTTTCTGGCATTTTTTGTTAGATAAGAATTGTATCCAATGAAAAATAACAAAATTAAAAATGCCAACTGTCATTTTAATTGATAAAAATCATGCCAGCTCGAGTGGCATGATTTTTAGCAATGTCAATGAACAAAGTCGTCCACTATCGCCAGCTTTTTGTTGGCATGAGCTGCGAAAAAAAGGCTTTCGCCCAAATTTAATCTTAAAGAACACTCCATGAATCAAAAGAAAATATACTTTGGGAGTGAACCCATTACACCCGCTACCTGCCCTCCCTATCCAAGTACCTCAGGCAATGTCCAGTTTTAAAGAAAAAAACCTCTGAAGGTCACGCTCACCTGGCATTTTTGAGGTCACTAATGGGCTGATCTCATGGATATCAGCTCACGTGTCCCGTCTAGTTTTGAGTGAAACCTTAGAAGTTCAACAAAAGTTCTGTTCAGGTACTTGAACTTGACCCAAACCCTATTGAAGTCAATATGGACTCGAACTTGGTGACCCAAAAATGGCTGTAAAATCGGGGTAGTAAGGGGTAGTAGGCAGCAAAATATGGGTCATAACAGGGCAATTGCCCTGCAAAGAGTAGGGTAGGGAAAGTACTTAAAATAACCATAACAACAGCAAAATATTCAAGACAAGTGTATCCCAAGAAAGGCCAAATGTGGACAGGTGATGTATTTAGGCGTGTACTGCCCCTTACTCTTACCTGCATCCTGCCGTTCCATGCTGGCACTTGCCATCCAGGTGGAAACGCACGCCGTCTGGTCGAAAAAGCCATCCCCCAGGCCAAGATGAAATGCCCCAGGAAGATGACAGTGGCAGGGCCCACCAATCCAAGCTGGCGTAACAGACTGGTGACACTGCAGCTGGTGTAAGCGGCAGCCTATCCATTCCTCAGCAATGAGGAGGAGATGAGAAACCCACAGGGGCCAGCAGTATGGGAACCTGCCCATACCAGACTATGGGCTAAAAGCTGGTTGATGTGCTGCACCTTACATTTATTTGCATTAAAAGGGATTTGTAATTTAACTGAGCATTACGCCATTTTGTTGAGAACCTTTTGTTAAGGTTTACTTAAACACTGTTTTAATAATTGTACATTATAATGTGTCAACAGAAAAAAATGGTTACATTCTTTTTTATTCCATCATTACATCAATAAACAAAAGAGTAAAATGAACATGGTCGAATACTGATCTCCTCATCATTTGGATAATCCCCATTATGGCCTATAGGTACAAAGGCTGCCATAGGTGAAGACCTTCAACACAATACTCAGGTTCTGTCGAGAGAAGCTCCAAAAATGTTATGTTACCACGATGGCTTATAAAATGGGATTGAAGAAGCAATTAGAGAGCTTAGCTATTAACATGGCATTATTAAGCATTTATCGCTCAGTTATCTGAGTATACAGCAATTTCAGGTACATCGGGCGTACGATTTAGCTGCCAAAATGGCATGTTATAGTTCAAATCTTTTCATTTTTTAATTACTGTACAACATTCTTGCAATAAAGTTGGCATTAATTTTTAATCAGCTACAATGACATGTAGTTTAATAATTGCAAGCAGTAGTGTGCCATATAAAAAGCAGTTACATGTTATTGCCTAAATGCAGCCATACTGTACACTCTAAGGCATTATTATAGTGGATCAAAACCCTATGCAACTGGCCCTAGAGTTTAAAATTCTCCCGATAAAAGCATTCCCTGGGGCCATCCCTATTTCCCATGCCGCTGTGTGTGAAAGCTCTTGGTTTATCATATCCTCACCTTGATCTTCTGATCCCACGGCACATGCGCAGGCTGCTAACAACATCCCCTGCACATCTCCATCTAGTGTGCACACCCACCCCAGGCATATCTAAATGGCTGTAAAAAAATATAGTTTTTTAGCACACATTAACATCCATTTCAAGGTTTAAAATTGATAATACATAGTTAATTAACACACATGTTAAAACAGTTAATAAATGAATGTAATATAAATGTCTTCTTGTGAAGGGCCACTGCCTTAATATCACAGAAATTCTTCCAAAAATGAAACTTACCACATTTTTCGCCCTATAAGACGCACCTGCCCCATAAGACGCACCTACGATTTGGAGGAGGAAAATAAGAAAAAAAATTATTTAAACCAAAAACACACCATTACAAACAGTGTGGCATGCCCCATCCCATAGGCAGTGTGGCATCCCCCCTATTCCCATAGGCTGTGTGGGATACCCCAATGGCATAGGCAGCGTGGCATCCCCCATCCCATATAGGCAGTGTGGTATCCCCTATCCCATTCCCCATATAGGCAGTGTGGCATTCCCCTCCCATTCCCCATATAGGCAGTGGGGCATCCCCCCCCTTTATCATAAGCATTGTGGCATTCCCCCCCTCCCATTCCCATAGGTAGTGTGGCATTCCCCCTCCCACTATTTCCATAGGTAGTGTGGCATTCCCCCATTCCCATAGGTAGTGTGGCATTCCCCCTCCCCCTATTTCCATAGGTAGTGTGGCATTCTCCCTCCCATTTCCATAGGTAGTGTGGCATTCCCCCTCCCCCTATTTCCATAGGTAGTGTGGCATTCCCCCTCCACCTTTTTCTATAGGTAGTGTGGCATTCCCCCTCCCCCTATTTCCATAGGTAGTGTGGCATTCCCCCTCCCCCTATTTCCATAGGTAGTGTGGCATTCCCCATCCCCCTATTTCCATAGGTAGTGTGGCATTCCCCCATTCCCATAGGTAGTGTGGCATTCCCCCTCCCATTTCCTTAGGTAGTGTGGCATTCCCCCTCCCCCTATTTCCATAGGTAGTGTGGCATTCCCCCTCCCCCCATTCCCATAGGTAGTGTGGTATTCCCCCTCCCCCCATTCCTATAGGTAGTGTGGCATTCCCCCTCCCCCCATTCCCATAGGTAGTGTGGCATTCCCCCTCCCATTTCCTTAGGTAGTGTGGCATTCCCCCTCCCCCCATTTCCATAGGTAGTGTGGCATTCCCCCTCCCCCCATTCCCATAGGTAGTGTGGTATTCCCCCTCCCCCCATTCCTATAGGTAGTGTGGCATTCCCCCTCCCCCCATTCCCATAGGTAGTGTGGCATTCCCCCTCTCCCCATTTCCATAGGTAGTGTGGCATTCCCCCTCTCCCCATTTCCATAGGTAGTGTGGCATTCCCATTCCCATAGGTAGTGTGGCATTCCCCCTCCCCCCATTCCCATAGGTAGTGTGGCATTCCCCCTCCCCCTATTTCCATAGGTAGTGTGGCATTCTCCCTCCCCCATTCCCATAGGTAGTGTGGCATTCCCCCTCCCCCCATTCCTATAGGTAGTGTGGCATTCCCCCTCTCCCCATTCCCATAGGTAGTGTGGCATTCCCACTCCCCCCATTTCCATAGGTAGTGTGGCATTCCCCCTCCCCCTATTTCCATAGGTAGTTTGGCATTCCCCCTACCCCCATTCCCATAGGTAGTGTGGCATTCCCCCTCCCCCCATTCCCATAGGTAGTGTGGTGATCCCCTTCCCCCATTTCCATAGGTAGTGTGGCGATCTCCCTCCCCCCATTTCCATAGCTAGTGTGGCATTCCCCCATTTCCATAGGTAGTGTGGCGATCCCCCTCCCCCTATTCCCATAGGTAGTGTGGCATTCCCCCTCCCATTTCCATAGGTAGTGTGGCGATCCCCTCCCCCCATTTCAATGGGTAGTGTGGCATTCCCCCATTTCCATAGGTAGTGTGACATTCCCCCATTTCCATAGGTAGTGTGGCGATCCCCTCCCCCCATTTCCATGGGTAGTGTGGCATTCCCCCATTTCCATAGGTAGTGTGGCGATCCCCCTCCCCCCATTCCCATAGGTAGTGTGGCATTCCCCCTCCCATTTCCATAGGTAGTGTGACATTCCCCCTCCCCCCATTTCCATAAGTAGTGTGGCATTCCCCCTCCCCCTATTTCCATAGGTAGTGTGGCATGTCCTCTCCCCCCCATTCCCATAGGTAGTGTGGCATTCCCCCTCCCCCTATTTCCACAGGTAGTGTGGCATTCCCCCTCCCCCCATTTCCATAGGTAGTGTGGCATTCCCCCTCCCCCTATTTCCATAGGTAGTGTGGCATTCCCCCTCCCCCTATTTCCATAGGTAGTGTGGCATTCCCCCTCCCCCCATTCCCATAGGTAGTGTGGCATTCCCCCTCCCCCCATTTCCATAGGTAGTGTGGCATTCCCCCTCCCCCCATTTCCATAGGTAGTGTGGCATTCCCCCTCCCCCCATTTCCATAAGTAGTGTGGCATTCCCCCTCCCCCTATTTCCATAGGTAGTGTGGCATTCCCCCTCCCCCCATTTCCATAAGTAGTGTGGCATTCCCCCTCCCCCTATTTCCATAGGTAGTGTGGCATTCCCCCTCCCCCTATTTCCATAGGTAGTGTGGCATTCCCCCTCCCCCCATTTCCATAGGTAGTGTGGCATTCCCCCTCCCCCCATTCCCATAGGTAGTGTGGCATTCCCCCTCCCCCCATTTCCATAGGTAGTGTGGCATTCCCCCTCCCCCCATTTCCATAGGTAGTGTGGCATTCCCCCTCCCCCCATTTCCATAGGTAGTGTGGCATTCCCCCTCCCCCTATTCCCATAAGTAGTGTGGCATTCCCCCTCCCCCCATTTCCGTAGGTAGTGTGGCATTCCCCCTCCCCCTATTTCCATAGGTAGTGTGGCATTCCCCCTCCCCCCATTCCCATAGGTAGTGTGGCATTCCCCCTCCCCCATTCCCATAGGTAGTGTGGCATTCCCCCTCCCCCCATTCCCATAGGTAGTGTGGCATTCCCCCTCCCCCCCATTCCCATAGGTAGTGTGGCATTCCCCCTCCCCCCATTCCCATAGGTAATGTGGCATTCCCCCTCCCCCCATTCTCATAGGTAGTGTGGCATTCCCCCGAAAAGTAAAAAAAAAAAAAGTAAAACTCACCTCTCTGCCGACACCGCTCTGCTGACAAGCGGCCGACCACCCCATTCACGGAGCCGGCCGTAAGAAGCAGCGGAGGGCTCTGTCCCTGTCCCCGCCGCTGCGATCGCTGTCTTTTATCGGCAGCGATGGCAGCGGCAGGGCCAGAGACAGCGCCTGGCCCACCTGCTGCACGGACCCGGGTGCTCGCGTGTGCTGAACCCGGAAGAGGCAGCAGATGGAGGAGCGGCGGCGCGGTGTCCCTGGCCCCGCTGCTGCCATCGTTGCCGATAAAAGACAGCGATCGCAGCGGCGGAGACAGGGAGCGCCGGTAACAGGTGAGTTAACTTTTTTTTTTTCATTTTTTTTTACATTTGCCCGATAAGGCGCACGGATATTTTCCCCCGTATTATCAGTTCAAGTGTTTAGTGCATAGTACGAATAATACAATAGGCCTTTCTTTGTGACAAAATGAAAAGGGGTTTCTTCTGTTTTGCAGAAAAAAAGAAATATAAATATATATAAATTAGACCCCCCATCCCATGTGCTTGCACTGTGTATCCTAATTGCCCTGCTCACGTGCACCGCCCAGGTTAGTTATAAACTGTTCTGAGCGGCTGCCACCCCTTGGTTTCCTTTGATTTTGTGCAAACACATGGGGTTGGAGTGGGGTATAGGGCTGTACTGCGAGGTTTCAGCCCTTGTTCCCCATGTTCTGCATTCGAGATTATAGGGCAACCTCAGGTAGCCCTGCTCCCAATTTCTCTATTGCATTGTATGTCCCAATTGGGGCTCTCAGAGATTAGAGTTAAGACTGCACCCCACAGAGGCACCATGGCATTTGGTGGTGCAGCTTCACCATACTTCTGCAGATGTTTGTGGACTGAGACCTCTGTCTTTAACCAGATTTAGAGACAGGTTATAGGGTTGTCTGCAAGCTAACAAGGTTGAGTGCTGTGGCTCCTTTAAGACTTGTGTATTCTAATTCCCCTGCTCATGTGCACCTCCCAGGTTAGTTATAAATTGGTCTGAGTGGCTGCCACCCCTCCTTTGCCTCCCCTAAATTATATCATTTAAGCTTTTCTCAAATTATAAATTTGAATGCCAAGCAATGTGTCTGCTTCTACCATTATGTCTCCTACTGAAGGGCAGAAGCATAGTGACATTTCACAAGGAAATATATCATCAGGGCAGGACTAGGACTAACGTGTAGCCGGGGATATAATCCAATCAGACCACATTTTGCTGGGTTTTTGATGTGTCACCTGAGATAAGGCAATGGTACTAAGGAAAATGCATAAGCATTAAAATTGTACGATACTCCACTAAGCTCTATTTACAAAGTAATACAGGCAAGTTCTATTAGTAGGAGGTGATTTGCTGGTCGTACCCGTGGGCAGCTGGCTGTCACATGGGTCAGCTCAGGTAACGGAATGCAATATCGGTGAGTAGTACTGTCCGTAATAATGTAATAATGTGCATGTATAACCAATGTGTGCTTGAGCTCACAAAAGAATTTTATCCAGATATGCAGTGAGACAAACTACAATCTAGTGAACACACAAGTGAAATGCACCAGTGAACACACTGGAGGGCAGTGAGTGCACATGTGCCCAAAGCAGTGGGCTGCCCTATCCACGTCGCCCAGGGAGCATTTGAGGGGTCAGGTGACTTGCTCAAGGGCACTTGACTCATGTCCCAGCAGAAATCAAACCTGCAATCTTCCGGTCACAAGTCAATTGCTTTCACCACTAGGCCATGGCTGCCTCTTATCAGACTTGCACTTAGGTAATGCGTGAGGAGACATCCCAAATTGGTATGTGCTTATAGCTCATGTTAGTGGGTATACAGTCAATTATGACTTTTGGTCCTCTTTATTTATGTGAGCCTTTATATTTCTGATATATATATTAAGTGAGTAAAGGGGGTGGGAGTAGCTCCATCACTATTATTTATACAAAATTATAAATATTAATCAGGGCCTGGGAACCAATTTACCGCCCAGTTTAACCCTCTCATCATCTAAGTATTAAGCACCAAACATGTCTAGCTGTGTGGAAAGACAGATGGAGCTACTCCCACCCCCTTTACTCATATATATATATATATATTGTAGACATGTCACTGGAGAAGTGATCGAGGGGGTGTACATTTCACCTAGGTTACTACGCTGGGTGAGATGGTAAGTCCAGGATTGATTTGTTTCTCAGCAGTGATATGCTGCTGAGCTGTTGTTTAATTTTGCCGGGCCTGGATTTATATGGAATGGCAGGTAGGTTTGGTAGAGGGACCTGTCATTCCACACCTCCCCGATCCAGTTTGGGTTTTGGATCAGGTGAGCTCTGATCCTAATTAGCCTGGGAGGTAAAAGCTCTGCAGAGACTGCAGGCTATCGCTCTCAGCCAGGAATGAACAGCCTGTGTGTGTGTTTGAAGGAAGCTGCGAACGCAGCCACTGCTGGAGCTAAAAACTCACCCTGCGATATCCAGGCTAACGCTGTGTTTTGAAACTGCCAGATAGGTGAGAAGAACCTGTTAGTAAGCGCCCAGACGGGCTAGGTCTTTTATTTTATTTGTACACAAAAGAAGCACGTGGTTGCTGTATGTTTTGTTTGCTGGACTGTTTATGCCATGAATAAACGCCAAGATCTGCTTTTATAACGTCTGAGTCTGCCGTGAACTGTGTCCAAACACACCATCCCCCGGGAAGATCCCTACAATTGGTGCTGCGGAGCGGGCAAAACGGTTGCTAGGGGCAACGGTGTGGACAGACTTGGCTACAGCTGCTTATGTCTTGGGTGAAAGCTGCAACTACACTCCAAGAACAGTCGGGCAACATGGAGGAGATGCTGAAGCAGTTTATGCAAGTGAGTTTGCAACAGCAACAGGCTCAGATAGAGGCCAATAGACAACTTATTGAACACCTGATTGCAAAACAAGAGGCGCCTGTGGTTGCTAACCCCCACACAGTGGTGCGAGCCGCTCCAGAGACTTTTGATGTGAAAAGAGCTGTGCAGCGAGCGCTGCAAAAGATGACTGCTGAGGACGATGTTGAGGCCTTCCTAACTGGGTTTGAGCGTGCGGCTGAGCGAGAGAAGTTACCAGTCGCTGAGTGGGCAGAGGTAATTGCGCCCTATTTAACAGGGGAACCTCAAAAGGCCTACTATGACCTCAGTGAGCAAGAGGTGAAGGACTATACTCGGCTAAAAGCGGAGATACTTACCCGACTAGGCGTTACTACTGCGGTCCGTGCCAGGAGGGTACGCAACTGGAGCTACAGTTTGGACAAATCAGCGAGGTCCCAGATGTATGACCTGATCCATTTGGCAAGAAAGTGGTTGGAGCCAGACACTTCTACTCCTGCACAGATCCTAGAGAGGGTTGTGATGGATCGCTACCACCGAGCACTTCCTGCTGACCTGCAACGCTGGGTGGGACAAGGTGACCCTAAGAATGCAAACGAACTCGTCAACCTTGTGGAGAGGTTCCAGGCGACTGAGGACTACCTCCGTGATGTTTCTGCAGCCTCCTCACCTCCCCGGAGTGCCAGATCTGTGCCATCAGCTGGTAAGAGACTTCCATCTATTGGGGGAGTGTGGAGGGGTGCTGAGGGAGGAAAAAGGGCTCAAGTGGTGTCTCAGGGGCAAAAGACTGGGGATGGTCCCGGGTGGCTAAGTGGCCCTAAAAAGGACTCCTTGCCAAGGAGACCAGGCTCTATCCAGTGCTGGAGATGCCACGAGATGGGACACGTGTCTGCCCATTGCCCCCTTACCACTGAGCCCATGGAATGTGAGGCTAATCGGCGTCAGTCGCTATTTGCGGAACCATCTTGTGTTGCAGTTCCTGGACTAGAGACTGAACCGCAAATCTGCGACATTACAATTAATGACTTTCCTGTTAAGGCGTTGCTGGACTCAGGAAGCCTCGTAACCTTGGTGCATGCCAGCCTGGTGGCTGGGGACTTTGAGTGTAAAAAGCATATGAGTGTTGTTTGTATACATGGGGATACAAAAGTGTACCCTATAGTGCTGGCTGAAGTCGGGACTAAACAAGGCACCGTACAATATGAAGTGGGTGTGGTTAAAAATCTCATGCACAACGTAATACTGGGGCGCGATTTTCCACTATTCTGGGCTCTCTGGGGAAAAAGAAAATCCCCCGAAAGGAGTGAGGATACTCCTAAGGTTGTTGCGTTACCCCCTGTAAATGATAAAAGTGTGCAGGATGAAAATAATTGTTTTCCTTTGCAGGTCCTGGCTGGAGAGGAGGAGGCTCCTCCCACTGAGCAAAATATACCAGACTTAGAGGTGTCTAGGGATAATTTTGGGACTGCACAGTTACAGGACCCCACTCTCAAAAATGTGAGAGAGCAGGTTGCTGTCATGAATGGGGTACCTCAGGAACCAGATGCTGAGAAAAGATTTCCACATTTTTCTGTGACTAATGATCTTTTCTATAGAGTCACTAAGATTAAGGATGAGATTGTGGAACAGCTTCTGGTGCCTAAGCCGTACCGGCGTCAGGTGCTGGACATGGCACATAACCATGTTCTTGGGGGACACTTGGGGACTGACAAAACGCAGGAGAGGGTTCTCCAGAGGTTCTACTGGCCGGCGATATATGGTGATATTAAAAAGCACTGCGAGTCGTGCCCCACATGTCAGCTTAGTGCCCCAGTGTCACATTTTCGCAGTCCTTTGGTTTCGCTCCCTATTATAGAGGTGCCTTTTGAGCGTATAGCCATGGATTTAGTGGGTCCCATTGTAAAATCCGCTAGAGGACACCAGTATATTCTGGTGGTCATGGATTATGCGACCCGCTATCCTGAAGCTGTGCCCTTAAGAAACACCGCATCTAAAACAATTGCACGTGAGTTGTTTTATATGTTCTCTAGGACTGGAATCCCCAAAGAAATCCTGACTGACCAAGGTACACCCTTTATGTCAAAGGTGATGAAGGAGTTATGCAAACTATTTAAAATCTCACCCATCCGTACCTCTGTATACCACCCCCAGACGGACGGATTGGTGGAGAGATTTAACAAAACTTTGAAACATATGTTGAAAAAAGTGGTGGAAAAAGATGGCCGTGACTGGGATCATTTGTTACCCTACCTCATGTTTGCTATTAGGGAAGTGCCCCAAGCGTCCACAGGGTTCTCACCATTCGAGTTGGTCTATGGTCGTCACCCTAGGGGTCTACTGGACATTGCAAAAGAGACATGGGAGAGCGAGTCCACCCCATACAAGAGCGTTATTGAGCATGTAGCACAAATGCAGGACCGTATAGCCGCCGTAATGCCCCTAGTAAGGGAACACCTCCAGAGGGCGCAAGAGGCCCAAAGTAGAATTTACAACCGGTCTGCAAGAATCAGGACATTTAACCCAGGCGATAGGGTCCTTATACTAGTTCCCACTGTTGAGAGTAAATTCCTGGCGAAGTGGCAAGGTCCCTATGAGATTGTTGAAAAGGTCAGTGAGGTGAACTACAAGGTGCACCAACCGGGTAGAAGGAAGCCTTTCCAAGTTTACCACATAAACTTGATTAAGCCCTGGAAAGACAGGGAATCCTTGGGGGCGACAAATACTGTTAATAATTTGTCACAACCAATCCCTCCAGTCAAGGTTGGTGATACCCTATCAGTGTCACAGAAACAGGAGGCTCAGGAATTTTTACAGAAAAACAAAGACAAGTTTTCTGACCTTCCAGGGCGTACACACCTCATCTATCATCACATTGAAACTGAGCCTAGAA
The DNA here is from genome assembly GCA_027917425.1 of Gastrophryne carolinensis. Lineage (NCBI taxonomy): Eukaryota > Metazoa > Chordata > Amphibia > Anura > Microhylidae > Gastrophryne > Gastrophryne carolinensis. The sequence continues at coordinate 237,700,839 of CM051238.1, read as the reverse complement.
GCAGAGTAAACCTCAAGCCCTATAGGATCCCGGAAGCCCGTAGGGAAGCCGTATCTGCCGAGGTAAAACGTATGCTTGATCTGGGAGTAATTGAGGTGTCACAGAGTGAATGGTCCAGCCCGATTGTATTAATCCCAAAGCCTAATGGAACTTGGAGGTTCTGTAACGATTTCAGAAAGTTGAATGAGATCTCAAAATTCGATGCCTATCCTATGCCCAGGGTAGATGAGTTGATTGAGAAGTTGGGTAATGCCAGGTACATAACCACCCTCGATCTCACAAAGGGCTACTGGCAGATTCCACTTACTGATGAGGCTAAAGAGAAAACTGCATTCTCCACCCCTGATGGGCTATTCCAGTATGTAGTGATGCCGTTCGGGTTACATGGAGCACCTGCGACTTTCCAGAGGTTGATGGACTTGATTTTGCGACCACATTGTGATTACTCAGCTGCCTACCTCGATGATGTGGTCATTTTTAGCCCTGATTGGGAAAGTCACCTCTGTAAGGTACAGGCCGTATTGGATACCATAAGTGATGCAGGGTTGACCATAAATGCAGAGAAGTGCGCAATAGCCCTAGAAGAGGCCAAGTATCTGGGCTACATTATTGGAAGAGGGTTGATTAAGCCACAGCTAAATAAAATTGAGGCAATACAGAATTGGCCTAGACCCCTGACAAAGAAACAGGTCAGAGCTTTCCTTGGTATTACGGGCTATTACCGTAGATTTGTGCCGAACTTTGCCTCAGTTGCTGCTCCCCTAACTGACTTGACAAAGGGCGGAAAGAGAGCAATGATCACGTGGACTCCAGAGGCCGAGAAGGCTTTCCAAAGCCTTAAATCTGCCTTGTGCCAACAACCTGTGTTAGTTACCCCCGATTTCAGGCGAGAATTTCTGGTCCAGACAGATGCTTCTAACACAGGCTTAGGTGCAGTACTCTCACAAGTAGTAAATGGTGAGGAGCATCCAGTGATGTACTTGAGTAGGAAGCTAACCCCGGCCGAGAAAAATTATGCCATTGTGGAGCGAGAATGTTTGGCAGTGAAGTGGGCCCTCGAATCCCTAAAATATTACCTGCTAGGCAGGAAATTCAAGTTAGTGACAGACCATGCCCCCCTAACATGGATGAAGTTAAACAAGGAGAGAAACGCAAGAGTGACTAGATGGTTTCTGTCCCTACAAAACTTTAATTTCACTGTGGAACACAGGCCAGGGAAATTACAGGCAAATGCTGACGCATTGTCGAGGGTACATTGTCTGTGGGGACAAAATGCTCAGCCCTCCGGTCTGAAGAAGAGGGGGGGGATATGTAGACATGTCACTGGAGAAGTGATCGAGGGGGTGTACATTTCACCTAGGTTACTACGCTGGGTGAGATGGTAAGTCCAGGATTGATTTGTTTCTCAGCAGTGATATGCTGCTGAGCTGTTGTTTAATTTTGCCGGGCCTGGATTTATATGGAATGGCAGGTAGGTTTGGTAGAGGGACCTGTCATTCCACACCTCCCCGATCCAGTTTGGGTTTTGGATCAGGTGAGCTCTGATCCTAATTAGCCTGGGAGGTAAAAGCTCTGCAGAGACTGCAGGCTATCGCTCTCAGCCAGGAATGAACAGCCTGTGTGTGTGTTTGAAGGAAGCTGCGAACGCAGCCACTGCTGGAGCTAAAAACTCACCCTGCGATATCCAGGCTAACGCTGTGTTTTGAAACTGCCAGATAGGTGAGAAGAACCTGTTAGTAAGCGCCCAGACGGGCTAGGTCTTTTATTTTATTTGTACACAAAAGAAGCACGTGGTTGCTGTATGTTTTGTTTGCTGGACTGTTTATGCCGTGAATAAACGCCAAGATCTGCTTTTATAACGTCTGAGTCTGCCGTGAACTGTGTCCAAACACACCATCCCCCGGGAAGATCCCTACAATATATATATATATTATATCATTTGAGGCAGGGAGCCTACTGTAGAGAACCCAAGTATAGCATAGCATCCTATAGCTTAGGTGTTTCAGGAAGTAAAAATATTTTGTAATTGTGAAAACGTTAAAGGAGCACTATTGCGAAAAAATGGGCCAATAATAAAAATCCATATAAATATGCTGGATGGCGGGAGGAGAGGTCACTTATACACCCAGCATCAAGAAATATCCTGCCAGGCTTGTTTTTTATTTTTATTAATGGAAAGAAGGGGAAATCGGGTGACAGGTTCTGTCACCCCTGATACACGGGCAGGCTGATTCATCATTAACACCAGGTAGCGACAGATGAGCGTCTGTAGCAGGCATTTTCAGAGCGCCCGCTAGTAGTCGCAGTGTTCGGCCGTGAGTCGCTACTTTATAGCGACTCAGTAACGGTGAATGCATGAAAGGCTGAACGCTGGCGCTGTTTGCTGAGGCTGTGAAAATGATGAATCAGACGCTACATGGCGCTATTTCAGTCGCTAAACAGATTCTGCTTGATAAATGTGTAATTGCGTGCCGTGTCCGGCGTTGACCAGTCGCTATCTGTCGCTACCTCTCATTAACCAGGCGCTACCTGACGCTATCCCTTCTTAAATAAGGGCTTAAACCTGTCCCCCCTGGATTTTATTCCTACCGGGAGAAGAAAACAACCAGCTAGGCAGGAGTTTTATTCAGTTTGGGTGTATAAGTGACTATCAGTAAATGTGTTTATATGGTTTTTTAATATTACACAATTTTGTGATAGTGCTCCTTTAAATAGAAATGTTGGATATATATAAGGCAATTATTTGCCAAAACTTGTTAGTCGGAATGATGGGTCTGTCCATGCCATGGTTTACTACTTCAGCCCCTTTACATGTATACTAACTGAGAAGCTAATTATGCTATTAAAGTCATTAGAAATGAGACACTTAAACGATTCCCTTGTTTTTTTCACATCTACTGCCAGCGTCCTTCTGCGGGAAATATTACTAATGAGAAGTGTAACTGCAAGACAAACACCACCATAATGGACACCCACGCTGACTATCTAGTAAAGTAATTAAAAACAAATAAAACAGACACTACCCATGTTTTATGTCATTTCATGGGTGAAGAGGACAGCAATGAAACTGCTTGTAGCTCACATTCCTTATAACTTTCAATGGAAGTGTATCATTTTTGTGCCAAAGGCCTTGATTCACAAAGGGTAGAAAAAAACGCAACTGGTAGTAAAAAATTCAATTCATGAGAAAAAAGCCTGAGAATTTCGCTGTTAGTGAATCACCAGATGGGAAAACAATGAAAGTCAATGGCACTTTTTACTACAGGTAAAAAGGGAGTAAAAAGTTCAATCCCTTTTTCAGGAGTAAAAAAGTGCCATTGGCTTTCATTGTTTTCCTATCTAGTGATTCAGTAACAGTGAAATTCTCAGGCTTTTTTCTCATGAATTGAATTTTTTACTACCAGTTGAGTTTTTTTCAACTCTTAGTGAATCGAGGCCAAAATGTCATCATGGTGCTGATCTATTCTTTGTCTTGTGTTGGCAAATATGTGTTTTATGGAAACAATCTTTTGCTATTGGCAACTGTACATTAAGGAACATACAAGAAGGGAAATGGGAGTCCTGCACACACAGAACACAGCTTCTGGGCACGTGTAAGGTTAAGTGGACTTATCAGTAATCGCCATAGCAGCGCCATTCTGTGTGTGTGTGTACAGGACTCACTTCTCCCTTCTTGTCAATCTTGGTGTACAGACGGGCAGGCTGATTCATTATTAACACCAGGTAGTGACAGATGAGCGTCTGTAGTGCAGATTTCAGTGACCGCTAGTAGTCGCTGTGCTCGGCCATGGATCTTTGTTTCAGAGCGCCTCAATCGCAGTGATGAATATGTTGTGTTAGTTGCAGTACTACGCTGTATGGGAGTGAACGGTAGCGACAGCTCAGTGTGACCGACTCACACCATATTCATAAAAAAAAACAGCCTCAAACAGCTCCGGCGCTCAAATACCAGGTAGTTGTATTAAAGTCAGTTTTTGAACATGTATCCACTAGTAACAAAGCGAAAACATATGGAATTACATTGTTATTACATTGTAACATGAACACTTTAATACAAGACATGTAAGGACAATTCTGCAAAAAAGTATTATCAAACAAAAAAGTTTTCAAAAATGTTATTTTCTAGGCCAGGATACATGTCAGAAAGGTTTGAGATTTTATAAAAAAAAAATTGGGATCAGGAAAGGGATTTAAGCATCGTCCAATGAAATGTATGGGAGAGCGCCAGGTAGCGAGAGGTAATACGTGGCTCTCTGCAAGGCTGAACGCCGGCGCTGTACGCTGAGCCTGGGATAATGATGAATCGGACGCTACATGCCGTTGTTCTAGTCGCTCACCAGATTCAGCTTCATAAATGTGTAATTGCGTGCCGTGTCTGGTGTTCACCTGCTGCTACCTGACGTTACCTGACGCTTACAAGGCACTACCTGGCACTAGAGCTTCATGAATAAGGCCCTTGGTGTACTGTGGCCAATAGCAACAGATTGGCGGTAGTAAAAACTGTTTCTATAAAAAACACATTTGCTAACATAAGCACATATTTTAAAAATTCAATATTGGCTCAGCACCTTGAGGACATCATGTTGCCAAAATAAAATATACACTTTCAAAGATACCCTTGAAAATGGACTGTTCCTGAAATAATCAAAGTTATGCAAGCTAATAAAATTAGCCTAAATGCTGAGTGTAGAGGAGACAGAGACAGGAATAAGGGTAAAGTTCCCCACTGATACATCCTAAAAGTTTTAGAGTTGTAATTTGAATAGAATTTAGGATGATGATGGTGATGATGATGATGATGCATTGATCTTACACTCACCTCTCTACTGGTTATAATGAGTGTGCACGATGCCATTGTGAAAAACTCTTGAAATTAGAATTTTCCCCACTTCCACTCAATTGTATACTGTAACAGCACTCTTGTTAATGGAGAATGATTCTTTGTTGGACTGGCTTGCTTGAATGATCAGGCTGGAAATGTATGTAGTTGCCATGCCAAACCTACCCAGGATTTATAGCATTTACAGCAGTTTACTAGGTAGCTAGTTATTTCAGCATATCTACTTCCTAGGTTTTCATGGTATACCTATGCTTTTACACCATTCCTACACTAGAGGTTTTGAAGGAGTCAGCCCCTGGGTTGGATTTCCTTAACAGGTAGGTAATGCTTCAGGGAAAGTTAGTTCAATAAAGGGGGTCATGCTAATGATTAAGTGAAGCAAGTTCAACTCTGGGAGCACATTTGGGTGTGAATTGCAGCCTGCATCCTGGTGATTTTTTTTAATTTTAACACACAAAAAGTGTAATTAAAAATGTATGTTCTAATTTTTCCTAAGTAAATCACCTGCACATGCAATGGGGCATTTTTACAGTTGAGGTCCATCATTTTTCCAATGAGGTAAGAATAATACCCTATGGGGTATGCAGAAAAAAATACAAAAAAATCTAGTGTAGCCCATTGGGTGCTGCTGTTCTCAAACTTCCAAAAAGTATTCTTACCTTACTGAAAACTGATGCACCTCACCTGTAAATCTGCCCCTTACCCCATGTGCAGGTGCCTTTATTAAGGAAAATTTAGAACAATTTTTTTTTTTGCACTTTTTTCTGTGTTAAAGTTAAAAAGCTCACAGAGATTCAGTCTGCAATTTACACCCAAGAGTTGAACTTGCTTCACTAAATCTTTAGCCTGAGCCTCATAATGTGGAGGTTAGCCTACTGATCTCCTTAATGTATTTCTAATTAATGCACACCTACTGTACATTGAAGGTGTTTACTTTTTCTCTTCCGTCCAGGCCGTCCCGATATCTTTACGATTGGGGTTTTCGCCCCTAGGGGGTGCCCGACTGCAAGATCAAAGATGTAGCTCCTCCCAGCCCACTATAAAGGCAGGTGCCCCTCTATCATTCCCCAGTTGTTCATCTTGCAGTTGGCCGCATAAGATCGTTGGTCACTCTCTCTCAGAATTTGGCAGCAGAGCGGGGCCACCTAGCCTGTCGGCCGCAGCAGGACCCTATTCCCATGAATCTCTTCTGACCCATTCCTGCCTCCCAGCCCTTGGCTGCTACAGGGATCCGTGATGGTAGGGTGAACGCCGGGGTCTGTGGCGTTCGGCAGAACACATGCTCTGGGCCGCAGACCTTATTATTAAAAGGTATCCGGCCACAGGCTTATGGTGAGCCTGATGGGAAACCACTTCTATATATTTTCTTATATATTGTCCCTCCCTGCCCACTGCTTTATTGTCATGTGTGTGCTACAATGTGTTTGGTGCCACTGTAACTGTAACTCCCTTGGTCTCCTCTCTCCTTAGACTCACCTCCCTGCGTTCCCTCGTCAGTGCTGGCCCGGGGAGCGCGCCTCTCGCGGCGGTCGCACCTGCGGGTCTCCTCCGCACCGCCGTGTGCGGCTCCTGCTGCGATGGGGGGACGGGGGGGCGGGGCCGGCGTTGGCGCGTAGCCAAGATCCACGAGGATCTTTCTGAAAATTGCTGCTCTGGCGAGACACGCTGCTGGGCCTTGGTGCTGGGAGACAGGCACCAGGTTCTTCTTGCTGCGGAACGCTGTCGTGATCCCTCTTTCAGTTGCGGTGTTGTGAGTCCCTCTTTTGTTTAGTTGTGCTTTTTTGCCATATGTATTCTATGTTAAGGTCTGACATGGGGCTCTCTCTCTTTTTGTTTTAGATCGTGGGCTAAGGTTAAGGGTTGTGATTCCTCCCGGTCCCCATTATTAATTAGAGGGATCGGTTATTAGGCTTAGGCCGTTAGCGTCTAGTAACCTTATTGAATTTTACTATTCATAATCACCATAATGGAGGCATCGGGGGATAGTGAGCCGGGGGCCCCATTTGGGCAGGACAGGCTCTGCCCCTTGTGCAGAAGGAATCCTCTGGGCGGATTCAGCACTATTTGTCCCACTTGTGCCAGAGGCATTGCTTTGGACCATGAGTGGGCAGTCGCCCCTGACCCTAGCCCTGTATTACCATCGGCCTCTCTGGACCCTCCGCTGCTGCAGTCAGCACCTAGTGAAGGGGGAGCCAGCAAGGGGTCTCATGCTGATTTTGCGCACAGGCTGGCTAGTCTCGAGAAGCAGATCTCGTTGACAGTCCCTAAGAAGGCCTCGAGTAAGAAGCGGCATCTGGAGCGGATTTACTCGGATGATGATTTCTATGATTTCTTGGGATCCGCGGAGGAAGGGGAGTTGCCAGGTGATTCACGCTCAACAGTGGAGTTTTCCGCTGGTGATGACAGTATCTCTGGTTCCTCCTCGGACAAGGATTCTTGCCTCCCGGATGATACGTAGTTTGCTCTCTTCCGTGTTTGATACCCTACACATTGTTCCTCCCAGAGCGGCTAAGAGGAAGCAGGGTGATTTATTTCGGCCTGAGAGGCAAAGACGGGTCTTCCCTGAGCAGCCTCATTTTTCTAACATGATCCTTAAGGAATGGGAAAGGCCCAACAAGTTACCGTCGGTCCCTAAGGGCCTGGATAGGCGGTATCCCTTTCCTACTGATTTGGTTTGGCTATGGTGTCACCCTCCCGAGGTGGACCCTCCCGTGTCAGGCTTGTCCAATAACACAGTTATGCCATCACCTGACAATGCTTCATTACGTGACGCTGCAGACAGGCACATGGATCAGCTGATCTGCCATGCTTTCACCTTCCCGGGTGCTCTCTTTTGCCCTGCGTGTGCCTCAGCGAACGTTTCTCTAGCCAATAGGAGAAATGTTAGACACCTTGTGGCTAGGGCTAAGGCTCGCAAGCGGGCAGATGAGTATAAGGAACTCAAGGCCTGCTAGGATTTCATTGGCTTTGTTGTTACTGCCATGGATGATGTGGTCAGGCTTAGTGCCAGGATTTCAGCCTTGCTTGTTTCTTTACGCCGCTCGCTCTGGTTGAATCTGTGGTCGGCTGATGCGGCTGCCAAGAAGTCCCTCACAAGTCTACCTTTTGTGGGAAGCTGGCTGTTTGGGGAGCGCCTGCACCTCTTGGTCAAGGATGGTAAGCTCCCTCAGAGAAGAAAGCCTGCTCGCTCCTTTCTGAACCCCTCCTCTTATCGTCCCTTTTGGGGAGCAAGAGGATCTTCATTTCCAGGTGCCCGCAGAAATACCTGGGGCAGAGATAGGTCCCCGCAGCCGGCCCAACTCCTCCTGGGGAGCTAAGCCCAAACCCCCAGCCTAGCCTACTCAGGCATGAGGGCGCGCCCTCACCCATCCGGGTGGGGGGACGGCTTCTGCTGTTTGCTCAGATCTGGAGGCGTCACGTCTTGGATCGGTGGATTCAGGAGGTAGTGTTCTCCGGTTACAAGATAGAGCTGGCAGCCAGGCCACCCACAAAATTTCTCAGTTCAAGGATATCCCGAAACCCGCTAAAAGCTCAGGCTTTGAGAACGGCTGTTCAACACCTTCTGCGGATAGGTGTGATTTGCCCTGTACCCCCGTAGTAACAGGGTCAGGGATTCTACTCCAATCTGTTCACGGTTCCTAAGAATAGTCAGACATTTCCGCATGGAAACGTTGCGGATGTGAGATCGCTTCGGCCCGGCGACTTCATGACCACGGTGGACATCAGGGATGCTTATCTGCACATCCCGATTTTCCAGGGACATCAGAAGTTCCTAAGGTTTGCGCTGGAGGATCAACATTACCAGTTTGTAGAACTCCCATTCGGCATATCTCAGCCCCCGTGTGTTCACCAAGGTGCTGGCGGGTATCATAGCTATCCTGAGGAGTCAGGGTATTCATGTGCTGCCCTGTCTGGACGACTTACTGATTTCAGCCCAGTCCCTTCAGGAGGCTGGGAGAGATACTCGGACGGTGTTGTCAACCCTAGAAGCCTTCGGTTGGGTAATCAATTACCCCAATCGTTTATCACACCTTCAACAGTGAGATCCTTCCTGGGAATGATGCTAGACACCATCCAGGTCAAGGTTTTTCTGCAACAGCAGGTTTTGGGACTCCAGACGCAAGTGCAGGCCTTGCTGGCTTGTCAACAGCCGTCGGTACGTCTAGGGATGAGATTGGTGGGCCTAATGGTGTTGTGCTTCAAGGCAGTGCCCTTCACCCAATTTCACATGAGACCTTTTCAGTTGAACCTGCTGACCAGCTGGAATCGGTCGCAGGAATCTCTGGAATTTGCGCTGTCCCCCCTGGCCAAGCAGTCCCTCTTGTGGTGGTTGGACTCTCGGAACCTGCTGGTGGGCAAGTCCTTTCTGACTCTCCATTGGGAGATAGTTACCACGGATGCCAGTCTGACAGGCTGGGGAGGCGTTTGTCAGACCCAGAAGACCCAGGGTCAGTGGGGTCTGCAGGAGAACCGGTTACCCATAAATCTCTTGGAGCTGAGAGCAATCCGGTTGGTTCTTCTACGCTTGACTACCCATTTAAGAGGCTGTGCGATCCAGGTTCGCTCAGACAATCAGACACCTGTGGCCTACTCAACTACCAGGGTGGGACTCGGAGCAAGAGATCCCTTAAGGAGGTGACCCAGATTCTGACTTGGGCAGAGGAGAATGTTCCCTGCATCTCGGCGGTCTACATGCCTGGGGTGGAAAACCAGGAGGCAGACTCCTTGAGCAGGAGTTCCTTGCGCCTGGGGGAATGGTCCCTCAGCAGAAAGACGTTTCAGACCTCCGCTGGGGTCAAGCAGACGTGGACCTGTTTGCATCCAGACACAATCACAAGCTTCCAAGGTTCGTATCTCTCTCAAGAGATCCTCTGGCCGTAGCAACAGACGCTCTGACGATCCCTTGGACGGAGTTCAAATTCCTGTATGCATTCCGCTCCTGGGCAGAGTGCTGCGCAAGATAGCCCAGGAGGGGGTGCCAACCATCCTGGTGGATCCTCGCTGGCCGAGAAGGAGTTGGTTTGCAGACATAGTGCAGATGTCAATAGATCACTACATCATGCCCGATAATCCAGGGCTTCTCACTCAGGGGTCACTACCGCACCCCACTTTATGGACGCTGGCTTTGACGGCCTGGCTGTTGAAACCTCAATCCTGACGGAGAAAGGGTTATCGGCTACGGTTGTTCATACAATGATTCAGGCACGGAAGAAATCTTCTTCCATGATATACTACAGAGTTTGGTGTGCCTATATCGCTTGGTGTGAGGCCAAGAGCCTTCCTTGCCGGAAGTTTTCTATTTCTAGGATTCTGGAGTTTTTACAACACGGTTTAGACTTGGGCCTCCAGCTGAGCATCCTCAAGGGTCAGGTCTCGGCTTTTTTTTCCAGAGATCCATTGCCAACCATAGGCTGATCGAGACTTTTTTCCAGGGAGTCACCCATGTCCGGCCACCGCGTAAGTCAGTATTACCGGTGTGTACCTTGAATCTAGTGCTATCTGCTCTCCAGGGTCCTCCCTTTGAGCCATTGAGCAATGCTGCATTGTCTATGTTGACTCTCAAAGTGGTCTTTCTGGTAGCTATCACCTCGGTGCGTCGTGTATCAGAGCTGGACGCGCTTTGTATGAAACCACCCTACTTGCACAGGGATAAGGTGTTTTTTCGTTTTAAGCCTGATTTTTTGCCTAAGGTCGTTTCTCCCTTTCACCTTAATGAAGAGGTTGTCTTACCTTCCTTGTGTCCAGCTCCTGCTAATTCCAAAGAGCGGACCCTCCATGCCTTGGATGTGGTCAGAGCCATAAGGTATTACCTGGCTGTGACTGAATCCTTCAGGAAATCGGATTTGCTCTTTGTCCAGAGGGTTCTAGGAAAGGATTGCCACCAGCCAAGTCCACTCTCCGTAAGTGGATTAGACAGGCGGTGGCACAAGCATATTCTGCCAGGGGGAAGGAACCCCCTTTTTGGATCACAGCTCATTCTACCAGAGCTATTGGTGCCTCTTGGGCTTTGCAGCATCAGGCATCAGTGGAACAAGTTTGTAAGGCCGCAACTTGGTCTTCTGTTCATACTTTTACAAAGTTTTACAGGGTGGATGTCAGGGCCTCAGCTGACGCTGTTTTTTGGCCGAAAGGTGCTTCAGGCGGTAGTGAAATGAACTACATGCTGTTCCACACTGGGGATCCCGCCCATATGGACACTGATTTTGGATGTCCCAATCGTGAAGATATCGGGATGGCCTGGACTGGATGGAAGAGATAAATGCAATTTTGTGAAACTCACCCGTAGAATTGTTTTTGCATCCATCCAGTCCAGGCCGTCCCACCCCGCCCTTGTGCTCATTATGTTCTGTATGCCTGTTATGGTGATGATGAACCATTCTCATGGAGCCGAATCAGCCCTTTAAAACCAGAACACTAACTGGCAAGTGAGACGGAAAGCCTTTTAGGAAATATTGGGCAATATTTCCAGCAGGTCAGAAACCTGTCGTTATTGTGGACACACAATGAACAAGATAATTCCATCTGGGTGCTGTCACTGTATATTCAGCAGCATTTCCTCAAAGATTCTCTAGTTTCCTCCTGCAAATAAGCCCCTATTCCTTAGGCTTGCCTAACTGCTTAAGAAAACATACTAAGGCCTTATTGATGGTGCATGCAGAATCATTCACAAATGTTATACTAAACCTTTCTGTTGGCAAGTTTTCTTTAAGTGTAAGACGAATATTCCAGTGCAATAAATGTAAAACAAATTGGATAGTCAGGTAGGTAGGTGGTGGGGCAAAAGACAGGTAGATGGGCAGACAGACAGGTAGGTGGCTGGGTGGTCAGGCATGTAGGTGGGAGGACAGATTAGTAGATGGCTGGGTGGGCAGGTAGGTGGGTGGGCAGAAAGGTAGGTTGGTGGGTGGGTGGATGTGTAAGTAGGTATGTGGGCAGATGGATGAGCAGGTGGCTGGGGGGTCAGGCAGGATAGTAGGTGAGCAGGCAGGTGGACAGGTGGGTGGGTGAGCCAGTAGCATCATCTCAGCTGGCAGAACCGGCAGGCGGACATGGTGGGGATGGCACGGCATATGGGCAGGTGAGCTTCTTTCCTCACCGCTGGGATCCACCTCTGCTACATCTTCAGCTGTCACTCCCTAGTTGGTTTTTCCAATGCTGTACTTACAGACAGCACTGAAAAGAGTGACGGCTGAAGCTGTAGCGTCAGTGGTGGACACTACAGTGGAAGAAGGACAGGAAACATGCTGCAGTGTGGAAGCGAGAGGGGCTAGGAAAGCATAAAAACATGGCCCTCATTCCCCCCTGCCCCAATACACTCTCCTGCCGCACTAGCCCCTCCAGCATATTATGAGCAGGGAACACACATTTTCCGTAAACGTGCTGGGCACATTATGGGTAGTTAGGGGGGTAAGTGAGATTTTTCAGATTGCAATGCTGCACTGCATTGTGTCAAAGTACCTTACAGGTAGAAATACATAGAATAAACCCAACTTCCCCCATAATAAATCGCTTTAATAAAGTAATAAAAAATGAATACTATGGTCCAGCATCTTCTTGCTGGATCATCATGTATTTCCCCATGTCAATTGAAGGCTTCCCTAGGGTATTTTTGGATTGATCCCAACTCTTCGTACATACGTAAGGCCTTGTCTTTTTCTGCAATTCTTGATCCAAGGAGAGGCAGGCTCCCCATTTCTCCCTATCTTCCTGAAAAGATCCACATTTAGGAGGGACATTTATACCCCAGAGGAGGTGTCTCCTGGTATCCCTTGGTGTCACAATGATGCCCTTTATTGTGCAGTTCTCATGTATTATATTCATAGGTCTACAATACAGATGAACTCACATCTCTACCTGGCAACAAATCTCAACTAAAGCTCTTATGACAATACAGAAAGTTGCATTGTCACCACTAGGTATAAAATCATGTTCAAATGGCAGCAACAAAGAGTTAGGTACATTGAAGAGAGTTAATTTGCACTATTTTTAAAATATTAAAAAAGAAAACCACCTTTTTATCTGACATTTTCCTTCAAGCTCTAGTCATATGGCAATCTTGCTGAACTTGGCTGTCTCTTTCTAAAATGGAATTTAAAATATTATTAATCATAGCTTAAACTGCTGATTCAAGGAAAAGTAAAATATTAAAATTCAAAGTCTGTTCATATGGCAGCGACTGTCCCAAAATATACTTAGTCAGCCATTATCTTTTTCTTTGGATAAGAAAAAACATTTATTACTGAGTTGCACATTGCTTTAGATATTTTTACCTAATTTATGTCTGCTAAAAATTATTATCCAACATCACAGTAACATCTAAAAATGTATAAAAATGTAGATAAAACACATTTTCAAATATAGTAATTGCAGGCTTCACATATCAGAAAAATACGAGCGGATCCGAGTGCGCTGATGGCCGCATCCCCCGCTACCCTCTAATGGGGTAACATTCATAAATGCCTGGTGCAGGCACACGTCCTGCTAGAGGGATAGCCACTGCTCGGGCATGCGCCGTTGAAGGTGAGTTTATGGGTGACCTGGGGGGTTTTTCATAGCAATTCTGGATGCCTCCGGGGGAGGGAGTCAATCGGCCCGAGTGTCTTATAGATTCCTGGGCCAGTCTCTATGGGGTTTGGTTCACTTTAAGATTCAAATTTCTCATGCCAAGACTGGTTAACTAGAAATACGTCTGTTACAAAGTATGTTAAAGTTATTTTCACTATCCCGGGTTTTGGTCCTTCCCCCTGGGGTACTGCGCTGTGTGAAACTTCCCAGGTCACAGAGCTTACTCACCTCCTCAAGCCCACGCTGTGGCTAGAGCTGCAGACAGGAATCCTAGCAGCACTTGTGAGCGGCGCAGCATCAATCGGCTCCCTTCGGCTGTGCGTGACCTCACACAGCCATTCAGTTGGGTACAGTGGGCAGGGCTGCGCACAGCCAAGACTGGAGGTGAGTGATGCTGGCGCCACTGGCGCCGCAGAGCATGCACTGTGGGCTCAGGGAAAAGGTGAGTTTACTGAACATCCTGGGGGGTTTCACACAGCCGGGCATCCCAGTTCAGGATGCCTCTAGGGGAGAGAGTAAGGTAGGTGTTGGTCCACTTTAATCTGAGGGTATTAGTTATAGTGTAGAGCTGACCAAAACTAAAACCCTAACCTGCCACTGGTCAGCCCCGCAATTAGGAGATTCTATGTCAGCCTCACCTCCAAAAGAAGGCGTGCATCACTCCATTATCGGGCCACTTTGAACTTGGAGTCTGTAGTTTGTGTGACCTGCTTATGTCAGTTACATAAAACAGCAGTGCAGTCAATGTGCAAAAATATAATTCCCAAAAAAGCACATCAAAGACCTTTAATCCACAGATTCTCATGATAATAAAACAAAAAAAAAAATGTTGCTGAATCATCAGTGAAAATCAATGGCACTGAAAAGTTGAGAATTTTTTATTCATTTTTACACTGTAGTAAAAAGTGGCATTGCCATTTTATTGTCTTCTAAGCTGGTAATTCAGCAACAACGATGTTCTCACGCTTTTTTAACCTAAAATGAATTTATTTTTACTGCCAAGTGAATTTTTTAAAAAACTCTTACTGAAGCGAGGCCTCTTTATTTTTTTTACTTTATTACCTACTTTTTTCAGATATTTTATGTTTCAATGTTTTTGTTGAGTTCAATACTATAATTGTATGCAGAAAACACAGTGAGTATTTACAGATTTACAGTTAGGCTTCAATGATATTCTCATATCATTTTTTAGCCATTTTAATTGTATCTTCCTTTGCTCTTCATCACTGGCATGTTGTTTATTTGTTTTTAATATCTTTTTCATCATCTTAAATAGCCATTTGCTTTAAAGTCCTGACTCCCTTACTACCTGATGATGTTCCGGGACCTTTTTCATATTTTGCCCCTTAGGCTTTTTCCTAATATTGGGGATTCTTAATACACTGAGAAAGTAAGGGCAAATGGCACTGTTAGTGTATGGTGTATAGTGCCCTTGTCGGCTCAGCTTAGGTCATCTGCCACCAGGTTGTGGGGTCGTAGGGGCAGGTGTGGGTTGTGTCTGTCCAAGCAGGTGTTATCTGTTGCTGTGTGGCCCACATGTGTCCTTTCTCTCAGCCCAGTGGTAAAATGATTTCAGGAGGTGCCTCATGGTTTCCATCTGTTTAACTGGATGGACACTGGGAATTTGCTTTTATGCGAGTGCTGCATATGTATTGGTTTTATTAGCGTTCGCTATGTATTCAATTATGATGTCATGATGACAACAGCTGGGAATGTGAACATATGTGACTGGTCATTTCATGATTGCTGTTTGTTATTTATTATGTGAGCTTTTCATTTGATTTTGCTGTGGTGAAGGAGTCTAAATCATTGCTTCGATCATAATAGACAGTCTCTACAAGTATTTGCTGTGCTGGCTTTTTTGTGAATACCGCTATAAATTGTGTCACTGCAAACCTGCACCCACTATTAAAGGGTCTTAATCTGCACACTAGCTTGCCTTTTAGCACCAATGGTGCGTTAAGTAAAATGCCTTATAAAATAAGTAAAATGCCTTATACAGATGAATTTATAACTCTCCCCTTCTGTTGTATAAGCTACGACAGTCATAAGTGGTGCTGAAGCTTAAGCCACCATAGAGCACAATAACAGGAAAAGTATTAATATGTTATATAACAACCTACTCGTCAAGACAGATTTGTCAAAAGCAATCTGAAAAACATTTAAGCAAGGCATCCATTCTTGGTAGAGTTATAAAAATAAAATAAATAATGCCTCAGTATGTTTGATTTTTTTGTCATTTTTGTGTCATTGATTGTCTGAATGGTTTAAAGGGAGTTAAAACATTGATATACATTTTTTTAATGAAGGTTTTAAGTTTTTGTGTTCAGCAGCAAAAAAACTTTTTCAGCAGGAGGCATTGAGCTTAGGGGTATGTAATGGGTCCTATGAGGAGTATGTTGAGGGAAAGTATAAAATAACAGACACATGGGACCTGATTTAGCAAAGCACTGTGCTGATTCTGGTTTGAGATGCATGTTGCACCAGTTATGTGTGCAAACTGCATTTATGAACGTTTTTTCACATCATCGCATGTCAGTACAATGTGAAACATTTAATAATTCATCTCTGAACAGCAGCGAAAACCCTTTCAGTGAGCCTGCTTTTTCTGGTGCGCACCTTGCTTCTCCAGTAGGATATAAGGGCAAATGATACTGCATGTTAGTTTTACTGTAGTTTATTGTTGTAAATGGCTTTTGGAATAAAAGGATACACTGTTGTAATTTTCATAAATGAAACCCTTGGTTCTTGGTTCAGCATAGATTTACACTACCATAATATTACATGTATTATTAGCCAGCGGGCTGTAGGAGCCCTGTAATAACACTAGCCATGGTCACTGCTTTAGGGACCTGCTATGGAATCTGTGTATGAACAAACAACATTACTGCTGTCACTGAGGGCCTGATTTTTCAAAGCATTCTGCTGGTTAACTTCAGGATCCTTAATTAAGTCAGAGGTTGACATAGAGCTGGCAGAATCCGGGTACGTAGTAAGGGTCATCAACAGGTAATCCAAACAAAAAGTTGATCAGGAGTAATCCAATCTATTAGCAAGAAGCACAGAGGAAGAGGTGCCATCATGGGGCCCGGACTTCCTAGTTATAGAGCCCAGCATCCTGTCATGTCAGCAACAACACTACACCCTTGCAGTGCTGGGATGAAGCCGTAGCAGGGCTCCAACATTTGCAGTACTTTCAATTCTATTTCTCCAGGACCAAGCAAAAATGTTTTCCAGCCAACAGCCACTGTCTCCTGACCACAGCAGAACAGGCACATGACTCAAGCCAGGGGGTGTTGGGACAAAAAAACGGCCATTCCTGGCCCAGTATAGTATCTTAATGTCACATATTTATATATCTCATTTTTCGTTCCATAAGATGCAACCAGGGTTTAAAGGACACAAATAAGAAAGAAAATATTCTGAACCAAATGGTGTGCTTAAACTCCCTCCTAATCACCCCATTACAGACAGTTTGCAGAATCACCCCAGGCAGTGAGCGACATCGCTCATTACAGCCAGTAAGTAGCAACCCTCATTACAGCCAGTGAGCAGCATCCCTCATTACAGCCAGTGAGGGGCATCCCACATTGGAGGCAGTGTGCAACATCTCCCATTACAGGCAGTGAGGGCCATCCCACAGAGGCATGCTTCGGCATCTCATGTTCTCCCCGCCACCGCCACACACAACTTACCAATGCTTGCCGGTTGTTGCGCTGGTTGCTTCCGGTGGGCATGGCCCATATGGCTGGCGTCCAATGAATACAATGGGCACCAACCATAGACACAGGCCATGCCCACCAGATGCAAATGTATGAGTGTGTGTTGTGTGATTGGAGGCAAAAGTGGCTGCGTCGGCAGGCAGGCATAAATCAGTTACCTTGGCCACCACCTTATTGTTGGGCGTCACTGGTCACCACCCGACCTCCCGCATTTGATGCTCACCCACCGCAGCCTTCCTTGGTGCTGACTATGACCTTCCCTGGTGACGGCCTATGGTGACGGGATTTTGCCCGGTAGGCCCTATGGTCAGCCAACCCCTAGCTCAAGCTGACACCCAGAATCAAAGCAAAGCATTAGGTATTTACATATATTCTGAAATTGTTAGAGGCTTTGAAATGGCTCATTTTGCAGTTCCCATGGGGGATAAGGTGGGAGGAAGTTAGTGTGGGCTTGGACAGGGACTTTAACCTTTTGCCTGGAATGTTCCTTTTAGCAAAGTTATATATGTTATATATGTTCTTTTCCTTTGAAAAATTCTGTAACCCTTGAAAAAATGATTCTGCAAAGAAATAGACTTCATAAAACTTGTCTATTTCACAACATATTATGCTTTGTCTTTGGATTAACAAAATCGGAAAGCATTTTCAGAAGCTGTCAGCAGTCTAGGTAGGGAAGAAATAGATTAGAAGCTGTTACAATTCTCTAGACATTGGCTGACATTTAATATGCATTTTTAGAAAGCAGAATAACTCACAAACTGCTATTAATCTATTGTATGTAAAGCTTACTAGGAAATTACATTTTTTGGTGCTGTCAGCTGTTTATACATTTTATAAAGCATAGTTTTTAGTTATAAAAATGTCAGAACAGATTTCTGAACAGAAAACAGAACATATTTTGAAACAGAAAATAATCTACACAGTGAAGCACACTGATCTTCAAATCTCCCTATATTCAAAATCCACAGAAACATGGCACATGTCAGGGTGGAGTCACATGTACTGTATACATGTAGGAAAAAACCTTACCAATGTGTTTAAGGGTGACGTGACTTTGGATTGAAACATTATTTACCTAAGAAGGTAACGCTATTTACCTGAGAAGGAAAGACTCTGCCAGCCCTGGACCCTCTTTTAAACTCCAGGGCTGGCCCAGGCCACGATTGGTCCACTTTTGCACCCCTGGTGCCCAGGAGGGTGTGTGGGTAATTGGGCAGGGAAAGAACCCCCACCAAAAAAAATGTTTAAATTATTTGTCCCCCAATGGTGGCATCCTCTTTGTAAGTACGCTGGGTGAGGGTCTCCCTCCTGGTACAGCAGGCTGGTCCTCCATCTTAGGAGATACAAAAGATGGCCCGAGAGTATTTTAGACTCTTGGTTCACTTTAAATGAAAGACAGGGGGACAGCCCGAGGCACCTCTCTTGCAACTGCCTCAGGGCATGCCCTTGGCAAATGTATCTATCTATCTATCTATATATATATATATATATATATATGTTAACATGAGTTACAAAGTGTCTGGGAAACAAAAGGAATCACTTCCTTTCATAGTGATCTGCAAACTAAGAGGCTTATCCAAATTTTAGAGCCTCTTTAATTAAATTAAATATTTTTTTTTCCATCCATTATAAATGAAAATAATAAAAAATCCTCTGCACCAGCAATCAGAATGCTCCTATATATAGTACATTAACGCATCAATGAGGTGCTGAAGAATTTCTACAAATTGAGTTTGTGTTATGTGTACAAGGTGAGGACTCTCTCTTTAGCAAATGTAGAACTGGATCTTGACCCAACAAGAAGCCCCCTGCAAATGAATGGGTATAGTACATGTTTTGGACATGTTTAAGCAGCTTTACATCTACCATGGTCTTAATAATTATAAATAATCGACAGTGATATCCAAACTGTCCTTAGGAGTGGTCATTGGAGCAGGGATACTTTTTATTCACTACACTGTATAAGTATTTAAACCAGACCTTCAGCATCATTTATTGAAAAGCCCAAACCTGTAAAAATTGATTTCCTAGCATTTAAAATTTTAAGCTTTAGTTTGCTTACAAATTATTCTTTCCCCCCACTGGGTTGCAACTCTGTTCAGGACTCAAGGACACAGGTGCCACCATCTTGCCTCAGAAGCATCACATACTGAGGAGATGGGGGGGGGGCAAGTGCAGGGGGCAGTTTATAGCTTTGCACAGACAGAGCAGAGCTGGGGTCAGGAAAGGGACAGCAATCCCACAATGCAGAGCAGCACAGTCAGAAGACACTTTCTGTCTGCAAACAGCCTGAGACTCCATGGGCCGCCATCTTGGATGTTTAAAGGCTTGTAAAATGCAGTAGATGCAGGTAGGTTGATTTTAATGTGAGCAATCTGTATGTACAGAGTGGGGAAACATACAAGATATGCTCTTATTCAGGGTGAAGGATCGGTTTACTTCTGGCCAGCAAGTGTAGTAAGGAGTTCATACCCCCCATAGCAGTCAAGGCCAATGCCTGTACAAGGCATACTGGGACAAGTATCGGGGCCCAGCACATATTCTAGAGCCTACATCCAGCACAACCAATGAGCTTGCCACAGTCTGGCAAGTGATAGTGACACAGCTCGCTGGTTGCCGAGACACAAAACATTGTGGCATTGGTAGTGTGTGGGATATGAGGAGAAGACATGGGGAGCACTGCATCACTGTAGTGACTGTACAATATCTTGTGACTCAGGGCTATGCAAAAATGTTTGGAAACAGGAATGCTTTACGAAATGCATAACTAAACTCCAACATATACTGTACACACCTGTCCAGCAAACCCCACTGGCTACTGACACTCACTTGGGACACACACAAACCACTGTATCCTGGCTGATGTCACTGTCCCATGAGAATGCAATACATTTTTGTTAATACTGGGCTAATGACCCTAAATGACTGTAGGATCGTCTTCACTACCACAAGTGAAAGGAGTCCTGCCAGCTGTAATAATTACCACCAGCTCTTTTAGATACAAGTCCAGTCCACTAGCAGGTTTGCATCAGGTCAGAAGCCAGCCCCGGTATGACCAAAAAGACATGGACTAGAGTTCAGTGTCAAGGTAAAACAGCAGCCCGAGATTACGTTTTGTATTTAAAGTGGACCAACACCCAGGATTTTGACTATCCTGGGTATTGGTCCACTTCCCCGGGGCACCCCGATCGGGGGTGCCCCGCTGTGTGAAACCCCCCAGAAAGCCCCCAAAACTCACCTCTCCCCGCTCCCACGTGGCCGCGCCGTCCAATCGGCGCCGACGGACAAGCTGATTGACAGCAACGTACAAGCAGCTTGCCCGTCGGCGTCTCCCGCGCGTCACTCTTGACGTGTGCGCGCCCGCGCCGGCCATTCAGAGACGGCCGGCGCGGGCACGCGCACGCCTAGAGGGGCGCGAGGGAGGCGGCCGGCCGCCGCCGAAGACCAAGTAGGTTGATTTGGGGTGTTCAGGGGGGGTTCACCCCGCGGGACATCCCGATCTCGGATGTCCCGCGGTGTGTGAGGTGATCGGCCCGGGAATCTTATAGATTCCCGGGCCGATCACCTCAGGGTGTTGGTCCACTTTAATAGCTTTAAGAGCACACTAGGCAATATACAAGCAATGAACAGGTGCATATACAGGTGTCTAAAGTGCAAGTTACTAGTGGTAAGTAACACTCAGAATGTGCAAAAAAAAATGTGCGTTTACCTTGGTTTAAACAGACAGAGATGAGTTGTTACAGAGCAACCACCAGGGGTGAGCAGGCCATCCTGAATCCTTGGTCTACTTTCACACGTCAAGTGACTCCCCCAGATGCTGAGTGCTAAACCTTGAGACTCTTTTTTTTGAAAGGAGGAGGTTGTCCCTCATTTTCAGCCCTTAGACAGAAAAAGTCCCTAAACCTATAACGAAGCGTGGTTTTGGTGGGAAGGTAATAGCACACTGGTTCTGAGGTTCAAATTACTGTACATCCAAGGAGTCTGTTCCAAACACAGCTGTTTGGAATGGTTTTGGACCCAAGTTCTCCATAACATGGTCCCTGTGCCTGCTACACTGACAGGAACATACCACCTTCATGCTCCTGGACCTCCATGTTCTGAATACCATACTGGAGCCGGATCAGCTGTGAGATTCCTGTAGCTTGCGTGCCGAGAGCAAGTTCCCGGCAGGGTTGATCTACAGATCAGACCTTCCAACTCAAGCACAAGCCACAGGTGAGTAATGTAGCAAGGATTCCCTTTGACGCAGTGATCCCTACATGCAGTGTGTTTATTGATCCACTTAGGATCACTTTCTGTGGAAAGTGCTAACTAGCTAGATTAGCAAATGGCATAGCAAGTAAAGTCTTGTTATCAAAAGGGTACAAGACGTTTCCTATTATGAAAAGGGGGCATGTGTGTATCAGAAACAGAATATCATATTTCTCCTATTCCTCACACATACGAATACAGAATCTAGCATGAATAACTTCGTATTGCATTTGTTTAGGCCAGCCATAGCAGTGGGCTATAGATCATTTCATGTGGAGCATTGTTTGTGGTTTTATTGAATTAATTAATGATTCAAATGCAGATAAAAGGATTTATAAGTCAATTTAACTGTATTGCTCTGTCACAAAATCCTTAAACATTACCAACTGTGAAACAAATAGTCACAGGCAATATTGAAATGAAATGAAACAACACAATCACTTAAAATAATATAAAGCACTTTGAAATGATGATTAGCATTATTTATAATTGGTTAATATGAGTAAATGATAAGAATAACTCTTCATTGTGTAAACAATTAGGCACAGTAAGTACTGTCACTAATTAGATCTTAATTAGTAGCCCATAGCAAAAATCAATATACCGTACATATACGGAGTGATAAATGAAAGCTATCACACTAATTATCTTAATCTAATGCCAATTAAAAGCCAACTTGAGCCAAAAATGATTTTAGTTGATAATAGACTTAGGACTTGCAAGCAGCATGATTTGGCTGTCTTGGGCTTTTTTGTGTAGCGTTAACTTTAGTTTCCCAAAGACAAGGAGTCACAGTGCTGCAACGCGATTGCTAGGCGATTATGATCACCTTGGCTGCAGCGATTTGGAAGAAAGCATTTGCTAGTTCAGTCTATTGAATTGGAATAGCAATAGCTAATCGCTGAAAAAAAAACACTTGTATATAGTCAGCGAGAAACGGTCCCCAGACACAGAATTGGCCCATCGTAATGGTCTCTCTCAGTGTCAGAATAGCGCTGAAGTAACAGGGGACAGGCCAGAGACACACACGCCCTCACAGTTTTGTTGCTTTGTTCATCCTACAGGTGTTTCACCCTAGTGATGTGTGTGTAACATAGGTGAGTGTGTAGGGGACCTGGGTAGGGAAAATAAAAAGAGATACATTTTAGTAGGATATGCTTATCTCCACTCAGATTGATTTCATAATTTGATTTCATAATTGTGTCGATGAGTGAAGAAATAAGACAATACAATACCATTTTAACCTGGCCTCCCTTTGCTGTGCTGCTTCTATAGCCAAGAGTTCACGGCAGCCAATGGAGTTTGGAAATGGGTCATGCAGACCCACTATCAAACACATGAGCAGCTAGTTACTACCATACTTACAGAGCACCGTGGGAGGGTTGGAACGGTTTCTTTTTGTTATTTCAGGTGCAGTTTGTGAGACAAAGTAGCTTAGTGTGCTGCTTTTGGGTTTATGTCCAGTTTAAAAATATTTTTTTAAATGAAAATAATGGTAGTTTGTAAGGTTTGAAAATGAGCTTGAAGTTTGTCCTAATAACAGTTCCCTATCTGTCCCTGATTTGTAGGCTTCACAGAAAGTGAAGCACACACTTACACAATGACATGAAACTAGCATAAATGTCAAACTGTTATATATAGAATGTTTGCATTCTTTATTTGCAAATTCACGTTAATATTCACATTCCTTCTTTTTTCTCCCTCTGCCTTCAATGCTCAATCAGCACTCTCGTTGGTAACTTCAAGAGAAAAAGGAAGGAATGTGAATATAAATGTGAATCTTCTGTATGGCATTGGACAATATAGGAAAATGTACTTTTAATTCTGTGTACATTGCTGCTTCTATGGAGTGAGTACACTGTTAGTGGTGTGCATACAGCTTGCATTTTTGATGGGGCCTTCAGGCCACCTTGGACAGGTTTAGTGATTACCAAATCTAAAGAAAAGAGCGTATGAAAAAAGGAAAGACACTGAACAGGTGGAGTGTAAAATGAAAGCATAAGTGTATCACCTAAAATAGTTGATTGTGTGCTTTTGATTATTTTTTGTCTCCTGTCCTATGGACGCACCTACATTTTTCTCTCTGTTTCTGTGAGGCACAAACTGGGACCGTTTCATGAAGGTCTGTCAGTTAAGCGCATTACCTGCATATCTTTATTTTTCACTCTCTCACAAGAATAATAATGGGAATTACGTTTTGTTGCTTAGAAGCATAGAAGAGCCAGAGACAGATTCAGCAGCTACCACCCTACATAGATCAGTAAATGGTAGGTTCTCTACAATGTGATGCAATAGGGGTGGTGTTCCAACCACCTCTCAGCGGGGGAAATAGAAGCTGTATTTTTTTGTTCTACAGAAGAGGGCCCAATTTATCAAGCAATTCTGCCAGATTACCCCACATCGGTGCAAATTAGAGTAGTGCAAAATCTAATATTCTTAGTATACAGTACGTCCTGCTCCAGATAGATTACTTACACTTGGGTTATCCTCCGCCAGATGGCGCTGCACTGCAGAGACATGTAAAACAGGCTCCTCCCGGCCCCTCAAATACCCGGGGACCTCCCACAAATCCCCAGATTTCTCTGCAGCGCTGACTTGTCTTTTTACACTGTCAATGCCGCGCGCGCCTTTTCCTTCATTTGGATGTTCCGCGCCGGTGGCGGCGTTACCTCTGACGCTTCTGCGTCCTCATTGGCTGCTTGTCGGTTGGACTTCGCGCTCTTCAGGGGGGCAGGGCCTGGCCTGGCGCGCCCCGCGTCACGGCTCGCTCTGGCCCGCCCTTCGAGGTACTCGGCCCCATCTTGTCTGGTCGTGCGCGCGTGTGACGTTCTTACTTACCGTGGTCCGTAAGTGCCCTTGCTGGCGGCTTTATAATTCACTGTAGTGTTTTTCGGTTCTGACACCGTTCTTCTCATTGTGTCTTTCAGAGGGTGAATCCATTGGCTTCTCCCGGCCTGGTGTAATTGATAGCGGGCCTTGTAAAATTACTACCACTTCCCTAGCGGGTCATTGGGGCATCCAGGGTTGCTTTATAGCGTCAATCCCTACTGGCATATTGTGCCTAATAATCACCATATGGAGGCATCTAAGGATAATGTGACCGGGGTCCCTTTGAGACAAGACCGGCGGTGTATGGCGTGTGGACAACCTCATGCTGATGCTGACAAGGCATGGGTCTGCGTACCCTGTGCTGAGCAAGCGCTGGCTTTGCAATCTGGCCTGCCAGTGGCTGCACCTCGTTTCACTTCACCTTCTCCCCCAAGCTTAAATCTCACTCCTGCTGAGTTGCATACAAGTGGGGATTCTGAGCCTTATGTGTCTTCTGGACTACCTACTGCTGAGCAGATTATTGCAAGGTCCTTAGCGCGTAAGGGCCCTGGTAAGAAGCAGCACCTGACGCCTTATGATACTGTTTTCCTTATGGGATCTCAGGAGTTTATGAATCTGTGTGGCTATACCCCTTCTGATGAAGGAGAGCTCTTTCTCAGGCTCATCTGATGGGAGACCAAGGGGTCATGACGATTCTGGCTCTGACCCCTGGGCCCCGGATGACACTGACAGATTATTGACCCAGATCTTTGAGGTTCTGTCTATCTCTCTCCCTAATTAGGCTCCCAGTCAAAAGGGGAGCGCTTCCATACAGCAACATCACGTTTGGAATTCCTAGAGCAGGCACACTTCCATCCCCTGCTGCTCAAGGAATGGGAGTGCCCCAGTAAACTTCCCGGGTCCCAAGGGATTGGGATAGGAAGTATCCCTTTCCACCTGAGGTGGTTAAATGTTGGTCATTCCCCCCCGAGGTGGATGTCCCGATAATAGGGCTATCTAACACCCCTGTCATACATCCCCCTGATTCTACTACCCTGCGGGATGCTGAAGACCGGCGCATTGACCTGCTGGCCTCCCACACCTTTGCATGTGCGGGGACGGCGCTGCGCCTGGTCTGTGCCTCTGCCATTTCTGCTGTGGCCACTAGAACCCTCATCAGAAATATGCTTGATAGTGCCTCTGATGATCTCCCTTGTGAGGTGTTTAATGCACTCTCTCGTTGTGATGTGTTTATAAAATTTGTTCTAGTAGCATTGGATGACACCATCAGAATGTGTGCAAGAACTTCTGCCCTCGTGGTGGCTATACGACGCTTGGTCTGGCTGCGACAGTGGGGGTCTGACAATGCTGCGAAGAAGGCCCTTGCTGGGCTCCCCTTTAAGGGGCTAAGTCTGTTTGGGGCCCGCCTAGACCTGTTTGGTAAGAGAGGTAAGTTACCACAGCGCAGACGGCTGTCTCGGGCACTTCGGGGCCAGGGCCCCCCTTCCACCCCCACCATGGTGTTAAACAGGAACCAGGGGTGTCCTTCGCGGGGGCTCGCGCAGCTCCCTGTCTCAGGAGCAGAAGACAACACCCTTGCTCCTCTGGGGGGGCTATGCCCAAATCCTCTCCCAAGTCCCCTCAAGCATGATGGGGCGCCCTCACCCGCCTGGGTGAGGGGACGGCTGCGGCACCTTGCTTAAAGGAGCAGTATCGCGAAATTTGCATTAAAAAAGATAAATAATTAAATAGCCATACAATAGCTTATAACATGTGTATAAATAATCTGGCGATAGAAAAAGAAAAAAATATATGCCTCTCTTTTAAATTGTATAATTATAATAGCTCAGTCCATTTGCTGAATAGGGGGATCTGCTGGGTTGTTTTTAGTGAGCTGCTTCATTTAGCCCACTGGTCTCCTAGCAACACTTTACCTCATAGGCTGACACTGTAACGGCTGTGTGTGTGAGGTGCTGCTTTTGTTATGAGACCAAGTGACTCAAATGTGTAAAATCTATACAAAATAAACTAAACTGACTGAAAACGACTGAAATTCTTCTTTGAATAACTGTGCAGGAAAATCTAAAAGTATTAAAGTGGAACAAAACCCCATTCTAAATCAGGATGCCCACTGTGTGAAACGACCCCTGGATAACCACAGATCCCCCCATTTTTCTGGCGCGCTCACGCAGATAGTCATTTAGACAGGCCGGGCGGCCAGGAAGGTTACTGCTCAGGCTCCCCATCTGTGTGCAAACAGAGCTGATTGGATGAGAGCCCGTGCATGCGCTGTGGGACAGGGAAAGGTACGTTTTCACAGGCGAACTTGGGGATTTTACATATCAGGGCATCCCAAGTCGGGATGCCCCTAGGGGCACAAAACAAAACTCCAGATAGTGAAAATCCTGGGTTGGGCTTTGCTCAAAACACACAAAGCTGAAAGAAAGATCATATGGAAAAAAAGAGAAAATGGTAAACTGAATAATTTTGCAACAGAGCCAACATGAAGGGAAAACTGTCAAAATCAGCTAAATGACTTCTAGAGCTTTTCTCTCTGTATTAGATATATAAGTTCTGGCCAGGCAATGTTGCAATGTTATCTTATGCTGGACGGCTGCCAGCACTGAACAGCTGAGACTTTGATACATTCTCCTCAGCGTGGAACTGATACATTGTTGCACCCCTCTCCTCAGTGTGGAACAGGCCAGAGTGTCGGTGCCCGACACTGACAAGACATAAACATGAGCTATTAGTCTCCAGCTGCTCAACACACACATCATTTTTTTCTACATTTGTAATTCTTACTCCAACACTTATCTACATTCAAAGTACCATTTAAATATAAGTCACCAAGAAAAATTCGCGATACTGCTCCTTTAAGTCTGGAGGCATCACGCCTCAGACCGGTGGATTTAGGAGGTAGTGTCCTCCGGCTACAAGATGGTGTTTGCTGTGCGCCCTCCCCTAAGATTATCTGGTCCCGGGTACTCCTGGTCCCTGTTTCTGCTCAGGTGCTGGCGCAGGCCGTGCAAGGTCTGCTGGGTCTGGGGGTCATTTGCAGATTTCAGACAGAGGCAAGGGACCCTACACCAACCTTTTCACAGTTCCCAAAAAAGATGGGTCAGTCTGGCCCATTTTGGATGTACAGATCTTCAGCAAATTGTAAAGTACAGGCGCTTTCCTCATGGAAACTCTGCGCTCGGCCACCTGCTCCTTGCGACCCGGGGGCTTCATGCCATTTGTGGATATCAAAGATGCTTACTTTCACATCCTTGTGTTTTCAGGACACCAAGATTCCTTAGATCCACGTTGGAAGATCAACACTGCCAATTTGTGGCCTCTCTTCAGCTCCCAGAGTGCTCACCAAGGTCCTGGCGGGGGTGATGTCTCTGATGAGGCCAAGGGGGGCGTGCTGCACTACCTGGACGTCCTCATCACTTCCCAGCCTCTACATCTGGCAAAGTTGGATACTCAGCTAGTGGTGTCCATCCTGGAGTCATCTGGATGGGTGATCAGCCACCCCAAGTCCTCACTGTCCCCTTCCTTGGTAATTTCATTCCTAGGAATGAATCTGGACACAGTTCAGGCAAGGATATTCCTTCCTCAGCAGAAGGTGGGCAATCTGCTTGCACAAGTTCAGTTCCTCCTAGCTGTCCCCGTCCCTTCACCAGGCAGGGGATGCAGCTGGTCGGCCTGATGGTGGTGTGCTTCAAAGTGGCCCCTCGTGCTCAGTCCCTCTTGGGGCTTTTGCAACTTCTCCTATTGTCTGTATGGGACAAGGACCCAGCGTCCCTGGACAGGGTCTGGGTGTCTCCCCCCCTGGTGAGGAGGTCCCTCTTGTAGTGGATGGATTCAAGGAACCTATTGGGGGGCGGAACCTTCTTGCTCCTTCCTGGGAGACCGTCACCACGGATGCCAGTCTATCAGGTTGGGGGGGTTATCTTCTGGAGGTCCCTGCGGTTCCAGGGGAGGTGGGGCCCTTAGAAGGCCTATTCACCTATCAATGCCTTGAAGCTGTGAGCAATCAGGTTAGTTCTGATTTGTTTGACTACTCATTTCAGGGCCTGCCTGCTCAGGGGCGCATGGTCACTCTGATGGCAGTTGCCTACATCAATCATCAGGGAGGGACCCGGAGCAAGAGGGTCCTTCACGAAGTGTCTCTGATTCTGATCTGGGTGGAGGCCAATGTTCCTTGCATTTCAGCGGTATACATTCCGGGGGGGGGGGTCCCTCTGCAACAGGGTGTTCCAATCTCTGTATCACCGTTGGGGCCAACCTGATGTGGATCTGTTTGCGTTCCGTCACAATCACAAGCTCCCGGCCTTTGTCTCCCTGTCCCAGGATCCTCTAGCCGTGCCCATGGATGCCTTAGTAATGTCATGGCAGGACATTCAGTTTCTGTATGTCTTTCTACATTCCCCCTGCTAGGCAGGGTTCTGCGCAAGATTGCTCTGGAAGGGGTGCCAGTGGTTCTGGTGGCCTCAGGTGGCCAAGAAGAGTGTGGTTCGCAGAAGTGGTGCAGATGGCAGTAGATCAGTGCTTTCTGCCTGGAGTGCCAGATCTGCTCACTTAGGACCCCTTACGCCATCCCAATTACAAACTCTGGCCTTGACGGCCTGACTGCTGAAACCTCCATCTTGATGGAGAAAGGTTTGTCTACCTCGTTGGTTGAGTCCATGGTGAAGGCTAGGAAGATGATTTCTTCTTCCATCTGTTATATGGTATGGCATACCTACATTGACTGGTTGAGTCTTGGTCTCTTCCCTGTTGGGTGTTCTCAGTTCCCAGGGATCTGGAGTTTTACTGCATGGGTTGGAGTCGGTCTCTAACTCAGTACTTTGAAGGGTCATGTTTCTACCCTGTCTGTCTTCTTTCAGAAGTCTTTTGTTCAGCATTCCTTGATTAAGACTGCTTTTAGAGGGTTGCTCATGTGCGTTCCCCACGACAACCTATGGTCCCTGTTTTTGGGATTTGGAACTGGTCTTGCCTGGTCTTTGCAGGGTGCTCCCTTTGAACCTGTGCAGGATGCTGCCTTGGCCATTCTTACGCTCAAGGTTGTGTTTCTGGTAGCTATCACTTCTGTCAGGCGTGTGTCTGAGTTGGCGGTGCTGTCCATTTAGCCCCCCTACTTTGAGAGGCACCAGGACAAGGTGTTGTTTCGTTCAAACCTGAATTTCTGCCTAAAGGTAGTGTCTGCCTTTCATTTGAATCAGGATATTGTTCTTCCTTCTTTGTGCCCTAACCCTAGCAATGTTAAGGAGAGAGTTTTGCACTCTTTGGATGTGGTTAGGTGTCTGAAGTACTATCTGGTGGCTACTGCACCTTTCAAGAACACTGATGCTCTTCTTGTGGTCCCTTCTGGTCCTAGGAAGGGTTTTTGGCTCCTGCCAAGTCTACTATCAGCAAGTGGATTCGTCAGGCTGTGATTTCGGCCTACTCTGCTAAGGGGAAGACTCCTCCCTTCGCTTTATTGCTCTTTCTTCTCGTGCTATTGGTGCCCCTTGGGCCTTCCAGCACTAGGCTTCTATTGCACCAGGTTTTTTGTTCATACCTTTTCAAAGTTTTACAAGGTTGTTGTTAAGGCCTCAGCTGTTGCTGTTTTTTGCCTCAAGGTTTTGCAGGCGGCAGTGGTTTAAACTGTCTGCTGTTACCTTTTTAATGGGGATCCCACCCTACTTTATGGACACTGCTATTGGATGTCCCAAGTGTAAGTAATCTATCGGCTTCTTGTTCACTGCTTTTCAATGCTGGGGATTTGTGGGAGGTCCCCGGGTATTTGAGGGGCCGGGAGGAGCCTGTTTTACATGTCTCTGCAGTGCAGCGCCATCTGGCGGAGGATAACCCAAGTGTAAGTAATCTATCTGGAGCAGGACGTACTGTATACTTATAATACCAATTCTACAGGTGAGTATTTCACAGAATTGTATTTTATAACTTTTTTCAGAATGTTGCTGTGCCACTAATGTTTCAGCAAATGTGTTTTCTGCAGTGCAGCACCATGTGCCAGTGTTTACATTTTTCACCACTCTTATTTGCACCGATGTGGCATAGTCTGGTAGAAGTGCTTGATAAATCAGCCCCTAAAATCCCTTAAATTGGTTCAGTAGTACAGCAAGTTGACTCAACTGCATTGGTGGTAAGGAATACCTGCTTTGATTTCACAGCCTGAAAATTTTATGAGGTTTGAGATACACACACATATAAGGATACATACGGAGGACTGGCTATAGGAAGAACTAGGAGGATTCTGGGTGGCAGCACTGCTTAGGAACCAGTAGGGAAGCTGCTTCTAACTCATCCAATCTCTGCCTCCCTACACTCCCGCTTAGTCTCTCTGTACCCAGACCTACCATATTCTCTCCCTATCCCTACCCCTGCCTCCCATATATCCCTGCCACATTATCATCCTCTATAATTTAAAAATTCAGTACCATCAATCCAATAGCACTAAATGGTAAAATCCTGGGCTGAATTATGCCACTACATACATACATTGATATATTTATAGGTGGTGTATGTAGACTGATAGTGGGGGAAATAGAATTGTCACAAGTTGCAATTTATTTTCCACATTTATAATGAAACGGTGCAGGATGGCAATATAAATATTGTAAGTATGTAACAAAAACTGAAATTAAGGGAAAACCTAAAATACACCAAAAAGGAGATCATAATCAGGGTAATCATACAATTAACTGTATTTTCTCAGCTCTATAATTTTGAAACAGTAGTGTTTGAATACCAGAAGTTTGCACAAGTTCATTACAGTTAATGATGCAATCAAGGATTCATTAAATGCGTACTTTCATTTTCAGCTGCATACGTTGTAAAGAATTAGCTTTGAACGGACCATGTGATCACTGATGATACCCTTCCTCTTATTGTGTTTGATGTTCCTGAACAGAACGTAATAGAACAGAATTCTTTGCTGAGATGATAACTGTGTTCAGTGTGCCTCACAGAAGGAGTTTTGCAAGATTTAAAAAAAAAAAAGTCATTAGTTCACTTTTAATGTCCTCTGGAATCTAAGTGTTGAATGCTAATAGGCAGGAATATGTCTTCTCTGGCATTTATCAAAGTTCAGAGGACCATTTGCTCTTTGCAAAAGAAGCTTGGGTTGTGCAGCATAATAAATTAATTATAAGTCTCATTTGTCACACATAAGATCCGTGACACTAAAATCATCCTACAAGGTCACAAAACACTTGTCAGTCTTATATCATTATCTGAAAGTAAGCAACTGTATTACAGAAGTAACATTTTTATATTTTACAACACTCTTGGCCAGGGTAAAAAATACTATACAAATGCACAATACACTTATTAATTGCCTTTTACAGTATGCTCCCCTATTGAACAGTAACTAACAATTTTTGGGGATACATGGAAAGTTTTTTGGGGCGAGTGACTATTTAACCCTTTCGCTGCCAGCCTACCTGCAGCTTTTGTCACCCTCTGTTGCCAGACCATGTTTCACTATTTTGCGCTACACATGTTCAACTGTGATTTTTGAAAGGATTTCCAGGGATTTCCCAGGAAAATTATATATAGTTTTTTTCAACAGAGTCTGGGTTTCAACATGAAATATCTTGTTAGGCCTTTTTTTTGTGTATTCTCAATACTTTTTGGCAAAATATGTGCAAAAAAAAAAATAAAAAAAAAATCTATTTTCTGCAATTTGTAGTGTTTTTTTGTAATAAAAGTTTGTCAATAAAATTGTATTGCGTGCGAAACCCCAATTTCTCCCGGTCACAGCAGTACCACATATGTATTGGTAGACACCCTTTCCTGCCCAGGAGACTCCCCCAAACTGAAACAGAGCTTTAGGAGATTTTCAGATAAAATACAACTGCGCTATGCGCACCTTGCAGTTTTTCCAGAAAAACAACCCTTTACATTTGAAATACCCCCCACAAACTATATATTCTCTGGAAGTACACGCCTCAAGCCTTCTAGGTGTACCAAGCTTGTTTATGTGGGCTTAGTTTTCTGGAAGTAATCCCTCAATGTATTCTTTGGTTGCACAAAGTTTCCCTAAAAAAGAATAAAAGGGAAGAATCAAGCCACATTTTCCTTAAAAAAACTATATGCAAACAAGATATAACAAGTAAAATCTCAAAAAGCAACATGCCCCGAACAGAACGATACCCAACATGCATAGGTACTGTCAAGGGAAGAGTTGGCAAACATCACAAAGTAAAGCATGAGCGTACCAGTAATTTTACTTGAAAATTTCAGCTCTGCAGACAAAGTGCGCACCTTGCAATTTTTCAACCAAAACAACCCTTTACATTTGGAATATCCCTGATAAACCATATATTCCCTGAAAGTACACGTTAAGCTTTCTAAGAGTACCCAGCTTGTTGTAGTAGGCTCACCTTTATGGAAGTTATCCCTCGAAGAATTCTTAGGTTGCACAGGTGTCTGCTCGGGTGTTTGGAGGAGAGAGCCTGGGGAGGGGGGCGGTCACAGCGCTCTCCCCCTCCCCACCTCTTTCCTCCAGCCACCCGAGCAGAGTGAGTCTTAGTCTCGGGTGCTGGACTTAAAAAGCCGGCTGCTGGTGACATCACAGTGATGTCACCCGGCCCCGCCCCAGGGGGCGGGGCTAGCAGCCGCGATCCAGGAAGTGGGGGTGAGGGCAATTTCTGCCCTCTCCTCACCACGGAAGAGGCTGGGGGGGGCGATCGGAGGCCCCCCCAGTGAAGAGGACACCCGTCGGAAGACAGCGCGGCCTCAGGTAAGCAAATGTCATTTTTATTTATTTTTTTTCTTTACAGTTAGCAGCTGCTGCTGCTGAAGCGGGGGGGGGGCTATTCCGGGGGATAGGACCCCCCACGGGGGATCGGATGGCACCAAATTAAAGAGGAGACCCGGCCGGATCCAACGAGGGGGGTCAGGTGAGTATTTTTATTTTTTATTTTTTAACTAGCAGGGGGGGAAAGTCAAGCATGTAAAACCTACGGGCTTGGCACTTAATGCCCAGCCAAGCCAGCACGTAGGTGTTACGGGCTTGGCAACAAAAGGGTTAAAATGTAGTTTTTCCAACATTTTTCTAAATATGTCCAGGCTGTACAAATACTCACTTGGTCTACCACATGAAGGGCCTTATTGATGATGTGTGCCATTTAGCAACTTTCTGGTGGCTATAGCACAAGTTTTGGAGCGCCAGCATTTTTGCCTTTTCAGGCGCTGTGCTGTGGACTACAGCGCCGCTAGAATTCACAGTGCTGGAGGCTAACCTATTAGCTTTGATTGTTGCACTAGGTATTGGCCAGCCTGTGTCAGCGCCTGTTGAACCCAACTGCCGATTATCCCAGGATCAGTGAGCGCCACGTGGTACTGCCATCTTCTCGGTGCTACACATTGTATTTCTACATTTTTCCTCTTTGAAAAGATTGATGGATTTGTTCCGGCATCTACATTATTGACAAGTCATATAAGCATTAAACAATACAATCCAACTCAGGCCATTGAGCTCTATGGGATCTTGACTTACAGTGCACTGCTACAACTGGGAGCTGCTTCAACCAGAGAACCTGGTGCAGCAACCTTTTGGGCTCTACTGTTAAATAAGACA
This sequence comes from Gastrophryne carolinensis, assembly GCA_027917425.1. NCBI lineage: Eukaryota > Metazoa > Chordata > Amphibia > Anura > Microhylidae > Gastrophryne > Gastrophryne carolinensis. Next base: position 237,667,076 of record CM051238.1, on the reverse strand, counting down.
CTAGCTGGCGGCGCATTGGTGCTGCTGTTTTTTTGTTTCTTAAATCACTGGGGCAAAAAAGGTGGCGCTGACACATCATAAATAAGGCTCCCCATCTCCCGATTCTTGTTCTACTTTCATTTTAAGGAGATGTACAATATTCAAGTAATCTGATTTTTCCGCACCACAGGAACTGATGTTTCACAATCCATTTTCGGTAGTATCTTACATCAACGACGTGTCAACTTCCTGTACAATTTTTGGAAAATATTCATTTGGATTCAAAAAGTTGAAAACATTATCATGTTATTGAACAACATGTTCTGAGAAAAAAGAATGAGATTTCACTGTTGCTGAATCGCCATCTAGGAAGTCAATGAAAGTCAATGGTTCTTTTTACTGCTAAGAAAATGAGTGAACTTTTTACTCCTTTTCACACTGTAGTAAAAAGTACCATTGACTTTCATTGTCTTCCTGGCCTATTTCACCTAAAGTGAATGTTTTACTACCATGGACATTTTTTTCAACTCTTAGTAAATCAAGCTTTGAATCACTAAGAGTTGAAAAACATTCTCATGTTAGCAAAAAAAAAATTCAATTCATGAGCAAAAATTATGAGAATGTCACTTTTAGTGAATCGCCAGATAGGAAGAGAATGTAAATCAATGGCACGTTTTACTACAGAGTAAAAGGAATAAAACGTTTAAAACTTTTCTCAGGAGTAAAAATGCATTGACGTTTATTGTTCACTAAAAGTGAAATTCTCAGGCTTTTTTGCTCATAATTGAAAGTTTTTACTACCATGAGAATTTTTTTCAACTCGTGAATAAAGAGCATTGTATTGAAGTCTTGAAGTCTGCCTTGAAGGCCATTGTGCTTCTGGCTTAATCTATTTAAAGTGGACCATCACCCTCCGGTGATCGGCCCGGGAATCTATAAGATTCCCGGGCCGATCACCTCCCTCCCCGATCTCGGATGTCCTGCGGGGTGAAACCCCCCCCAAACACCCCAAACCCCCTTAGCTTGTCGGCGGCGGCGGCCGGCTGCCGCCGCCTCCCTCGCGCCGGCCGTCTGTGAATGGCCGGCGCGGGCGTGCGCCCGTCAAGAGTGACGCGCGGGAAGCGGCGGCGGAGGAGCCGCTTGTCCGCGGCTGTCAAACCTCTTGTCCGTCGGCGCTGGGAGCGGGGAGAGGTGAGTTTTTTGGGTGATCGGGGGGGTTTCACACAGCGGGGCACCCCGATCGGGGGTGCCCCACCGAAGTGGACCAAGACCCAGGATAGTCAAAATCCTGGGTGTTGGTCCACTTTAACCTACTGCTCCCAAAGCAAATAACGAAGGCCTAGAGTAAGTCATATATAGTCCAATAGGAGACTGATCAGGCTTGTACAAAAAAAACAGTTGGAATCTTAGACCATGCACCATTACTTGAATCTTTAATATTTATCATTATTCTAAAATGGTATTTAGCCAAAGCAAAAAATGCTTTTGATGCAAATGCTTTAAAAGTTGCCCTAATGATTTAATAGGGTAGTACATTTGATAGAGCTGCCCCAAAATTATTGGATTAGCCTTCTCCAAAAAGTATTAGATCTTCAGGCCTATGATAACAAACATATAAACATCAATAAACAATAACCATTGCAAATATCCAAACAATGTGGGAGCATAAACACAGAAAATGTTAAATACTACTATAAGATGCCCTGGGGGCAGGCTAGCCGTCTGCGCTGGAGTTAGATTCCAGGGCTGGACCGAATGGGTTTTATGTGCTTTCAGTGCCCATGTACATGTTTTGAGCACTGTGTCACCTTATTCCCTAATGCAAGATGCATGCAGCATTTAGCGCCAATGTGTATTCCAGATTTATGACTCTCGCCTTTTTACAGTGCAGACCAGATAGGTTGTGCCAGTGTTCAGTGGAGATGAAGCCTAAAAGTCCAGTCACTGGGTTTTGTGCTGCTTTAATACAAGCACAAAGGCCAGCCACCGGTGCATCACACCAAATGGCATGCGTGAAGTGTGATCGTAAGTTTCTGATTCGCACGCAAACATTTGCATTGCGCATCAAATGCAGCTCTATTGAGGCACAAAGGGCCATCTGCTGTGCACATTGTGCAGGCTAAGACAGTCAAAGTTCTCAATGGCACCACTGTTTCTCCAGCTACTGTGTTATAGGTGAATTTCTATTCTCCAATCTGTAGTGTTTTCTCTGTGGTATTTGTATTCTCCTTGTATTTATGTTTAGTGTTTTAGTGGGTGAAATCCTGATTCCAGGTGACCTAGAGTGTTGACTTTCCCAATGTGTTGTCCCAGATGTTCTCTATACCCCTCCCTCCTTGTGCTATTTATTTAGTGTATTACTGCTTATTAATTGAGCTACTAATGTATTTTATTTTTTATTCATGCTTTTTGGGTTTTACAACTTTTAAAACTATTTTTTAAATAACAAAATTGTAAAAACTAGCAGCTGACACTTGTTCATAAAAAACATTCCGGCTATTGCTGGCAGATGTTTTATGAATAAAATAACCATGTCAGTTAGTGAAGTCAGCATTTTCCTCCTGCTTTTTGAAGGTGGAAAATTCCCCATAAAAGACATTTGCACACACTTTTCAACCCTCAAAAAACTTCCTGAATCAAATGCAATTATACCATTTGAGTACATTTGCATATTAAATATTGCTCCATGTGCAAAAAAAGGCACACAAAAAAGTGTCTGATGAATCAGGAGTAAGGGCAAAATGTGGAAAAAACATTCTTACTCATTTGTGAATCGACCCAAATGTATTTAAAATTTAATTTATTTTGTAACTACTTTATATTTAGCATCTTTATTGCTCATGTTGTTGAAGTTTTTTTTTAACAACATTTTTTGAACAGCATCTCTGCTCCACACCAGAGGGAGGGACATTCATACTGGGAGTGAGCTGTGATGTGGGCTATGCAGGCTGGTAGCCTTGGTCTTCCAGTCCCTATAGATGGTGCCAGGCTGGTTTTACTGGATGGGGGGACCCCAAGACATTTTTGTTTTAATTTTGTGAGGGTTCGTGGAACTTCACTAACAGGATAGTAAATAGTACTTGCAGCTTCTCTGAATGATTACTTTTGCACTTGCATCTAAAGCTCCCATCCAAGCAGGACAAGCAGGACACTCATTTCTCTGGGATCCAGTGCTGTAGCCAAATTTGCAAAGGGAAGTGAACTTTAAATCAGGTTTAAATGTTGGTGCAATGAATGTTATGTTTCACTTTTTTAACTTTGCATTCTCATTACTGCCAGGACAAATGCCTTGTATGTATGCACAAATATACTTGGCAAAAATAAACTGATCTGATATATATGAGTAAAAAATAACGAATATAATAACACTTTGTAACAATGCCAATCTGTTGGATAATTTGGGGATTTGGAAAACTATTTAGAAATAATAATGCAAGAAGGAATTTGATGTTGCAGCAGTTGAATTTATAAGGCTGCAGCAGTAATTTAGTTAATAAAATTGTATGCGGTAAGCACAGAACATATTTACATTATTAAACTGATATCTTCCCCTTGAGTGGACCAATGTCCTGTAATATTGCAGGATCTAATAAAAATATGATAGTGTTGCATATACATAAAAGCACATTTAAGAACTCAGGTTCCCTTTTAAACTTTAAGGGAAAAGTTAAACAACTGTAAATGTTAGGCGCCTGTGAAGCAGTCCACTGATCATACTGTCCTCAGTTATTCTAAATGTCATGCTAAGTGTTGCATAGACTTCAAATGTTGTTAGCATAAAAGAGCTCAAGTCACTCAGTGATTGCCCTTTAGAGAATTCAATAAGTACCACTGTAGCATTAGATTTAAAAGATGGTGTTATATGTAGCCACCTCCATTTAAAGACTGAATAAGATTGAGAAAACTGTCATCTAAAGTAATGCTAGGGATGCTTTCAAATGGCCCTTTATCTTGTTGTAAAAAAGAAAATAGAAGCCAGAAGCTGAAGTAAGTATGCATTAGAATTTCATTCTGTCAGTCTTCCTTGATGTTAACCTTTGCCTATAAAATAATCAGCATGAAACATGAAAATGGAATTAGTTATAGTGCAGTCATTTAACAAACTACAAATCTTTGCATCAAGAATTAACCCATGTTTTCTTAATAATTGATCAGTAATATTATTTTTTTACCAGACATATATACACATAATTTGGAACATTTCCACATAGATAATGTTTAGTAATTAGAGCAGACCAAAACCCTCTAAGCCAACGCCATGCACATTATGGACCTTATTTATGAAGTGCGCCTTTTAGCATATTTCTAGTGGCTCTAGTGCCAGCTTGGAGAGCTAGGATTTTATTTTTTAGTCACCGCTATCATTGTGCAGCTTAGGCAAAAAAGGGGTGCTGATTGGCGCTGATGCTTCATAAGTCAGGCTCCCCATAAAAACATAGTAGGTGCATTTAGACAAGGTGCCAGATAAACTGCCGATATCCATGGATTACGGCATAATGTCTGCCTCCATAGCTGAGGACATCGTTTATGTACACCTATGGAAGCATCTCTACAGGAAGATGGCCGCTTCCCTCCCTGCACAGAGAACAGCAGAAGAGATACAGTAATGCCAAACAGGATGGTGCGTGTGTGCATTGTGTGTATGTTTGTGTGAGAGACAGGGAGTGTTTGTGTGTGTAAACAGAATGTGTGTGTATCATGCAAAGAATATGAACTCTTCAGGTGACTGGTCTGTGTGTGAGTGAGATGTGTAGGATAGGGAGGTGGCACAGAGAAGGGGATACAGCTCTGTGCACCCCCGTGCAACCATCACCCATGTGCCAGTGACATAGCAACATCCGGGGTGAAGTAAGTTTTTTTTTTTTACATTGGACATCCACTTTAAGAGAAGAATTACAGTATGGGGACCTCCACCACAATTAATCTAGCCCTGTAAATACAGCTTCCTAAGATACATCAAAGGTAAAATTTACTTGCTCACCCCTTGAAGTCCCTGTCCCGTGCCTAGCCATGCAGAGATACTGTAGACGGAAGCGCTACTGCAGCCAGCAGGCAGGTCACACCGATTGGCTGATCTAAAAAATGCTGGGTGAGCTTGAGCAGGGCAGTAGAAAAAACGATTTTTTTAAAAGCAGGGCCAATGCCGAGCTGACATCATCTCCCAAGACACAGCAGGGAGGTTGGTATGGTTGCAGGGGACTCTATAGGGTCGATTAATGGTCTCGCTCCGGCTTACTCATGGTTCATGTGACCCCAAATTAGTAGCACATTTTGTTTAGTGTCAGTTTGCTCCCGTGCACGGGCATAACTGCAAACATGCGTCTCAAAAATACGACAAGCACAAACTTTGTGCACCAAACTGTCTACGATGCCTAATTTTTGGTATGTTTAGAGGACATAAAAGCATGTGCAAATGTGGCAATTGGAAGAGTGATAGAAATAAACCAGCAAATAGGTGGAAGAAACTGCAGATTCCAATGAGTAACAGCCTTATTTCATTCCGAAAACACATGCCAGCAACGTCCCGCGCGTTTTTAACAATGAAAGTGTCAGCCACAAGTTATTTGTTTTGGGTAGATAAATAAACACAAGAATTAAGGTGAACAGAACATCTGGGACAAAACATTTGGCACAAAAATGCTAAGGGTTAACTGGAATCAGAATATCCACCAAAAAAAACACCCAAAAAATGGAGGACACAGGTTCAGATTACACTCTGAAATGACTAAGAGAGCTTCACAGAAAACACAGAAACTGAATAGATCAAATCGCTATGGAGAAACAGTAAAGGAAAGGGGAGAAACATGGAAGATCTTCGGTAGCAGTTAAACACATAGCCGGGCAAATGCACATGGGGCACTGCCATTTGGACTTCAAAACAGCAGATTTTCCTTGAAGAAGGCTCAAATGGGTGCAAGAAGAGGCAATTTCCTCTTCTCCCATGCACTTGAAATTTGGTGCGCCTTAGCCTTTTGCTTTAAAGAGGAACATCGGCGCTACTTGGGACTTTCTCGGCCTGCCCCTCTACCCCTCCGGTGCTCTAATTGGGCTCACCTCACGGAGCGCATCTAGTCCGTCTGTCCCTCAGTTGCTAGGCGCTATCCGATGGGCAGCCCCATCTTTCTTCACCTCTTCTTCTCAGCAGACACTGTGCCCAACCCTGGACTTGGACCTGTGATGTTTCTGCTGTATAGACTGCAGTGCGGGGAAGTGGAAAAAGCCTCAGTATTTCAAGTATGTCCAAAAGATAAGCAATCCCGAGGGGAAACAGTAAAAATAGCCCTACTCATCGGAAGGTGTGTTGTTCCTCTTTAAGCACTTTTTACAATCACACCACCATCATCTTAAAAATAAAGTTTGTGATAGTTTGTACTATGATGGATGTCTTACATTATTTCACTTAGTAATTTGTGAATGTCACAGTGCATTAAATCAAAGCTAACAGGGACATCCACTTCAGGGAATGTAATTAAATGGCAATCACAGCAGATAAAGAGAGGAAGGTAGAAAAAAACTGCAGACATAATCAATTGCAAGTGTCTTTATTGAAAGCTATTACTGTAATTCCCTGTACGTTCAAAACAAATGTTTACTGATTTTTACACTTCAGCATCCTAACAGGATAAATGTTAAAGCTTTCCAACACCCGGGTCAATACAAAAAGAAACACGACAAAGCCTCCTGATTGGTGATAGCCCCTCACAAGCCTCCACAAGCCAGTTCCTGAAGTCTGGACCCATGTGACGACTAGCCAGCATCTTAATGCGCCCACATCTTTTGGGTGAATGCAATTGGCCTGCCACAGTCACATGGCTCCTGGGTTTGACCACTTATTGAAGAGGGGAGTATGTGGCTCAGGTGGGGGTTATGCATAGAAAGGGATCACCAATTGAGATTCAGCCTCTAGTCAGTGGTGCTGTCTCAGTTAATAGGGTGTGAGATTGCTGGAAAGGAAAAGTGCACTTCTGTGACTCCAAGCCGGGCAGTTCCAAGGGTGCGCAGAGGATCCGCTTACCTTACTACCACTCCCATGCCACTGATTCGTCTCCTGCAGCCCCAACGTTTGAAGCTGAAAGCTGCACTTCTGAATTCCTGCTGGCAGGTGTGTGTGGTCAGTGACAGTGTATGTCCAGCTTCTATTGAAAACAAGAGGCACCTCTGTACATGGTATCTCAATATATAAATTATCCTCCAACCAACTTTGACTTTGTTGCATATGTGCTTTAGGGCTGTTGCAGTTTTGAACCAAAAAAGAAGGTGCCTGTAAAGAGAGGGTCACCAGTGAAATACACCTTTTAGAGCAGATATTACCGTATATACTCGAGTATAGGCCGACCCGAATATAAGCCGAGGCACCTAATTTTACCACAAAAAAATGGAACAAGTTATTGACTCGAGTATAAGCCGAGGCGGCTTTTTTCAATTGGAATTGGAGTTGACACACAGAAAGAGAGACACACACGCAGAAAAAGACACAGACACAGACACACACACACACACACACACACACACACACACACACACACACAGAAAAAGACACACACACACACACACACACACACACTGTGGGTACCTGCTGCTGCTGCCGCCGCTCTCAGACGCGCAGGTGTCGGGGGTCAGGGTTTGGCCGAGGTTACCCTGCAGAGGGGCAGAGGGGCAGCGGTTGATCATGGCTGCGCTGTGTGTGTGTCTCCTGTAGGTGGCACTGGAGCCTGCGTCGCCGGCACTATAAAAGCGTGATGACGACATAGGCTTTCCCTTTCCTCAATCAGCAGCGAGGTAAGGAGATGGCGGCTTTACAGTTTAGATAGAGGAATCCGCCCCTGGACTCGAGTATAAGCCGAGGCGGCTTTTTTCAGCCCAAAAAGTGGGCTGAAAAACTCGGCTTATACTCGAGTATATACGGTACTTTTGACAAATTGTTAATCTAGTGGGAAAAGCCAATGAGAAATTTTGTACTGTGACGCTCTAATAAATTCTCTATAATGAAAAGATTCATCGTTTGATAAAAGAGATCATTCAGCAGAAAGTGCATTGAATAATTCAGCAGTGCTGGGTGAGATATTGATAGGGCCTTACTCCAAGCAATAAATACAGTACATTCAGTAGGATAGGTCACCAACTTATAAACCATTGATTCTCTCAATGTGTTTTCTAATTATATTGCAATAAAACAATAAAATGATTAAGCACATGGTAGGATAAAACTCCAGCCATATATATTTTTCAGTTTAGATTCAAGCTATAGAGCCCCTGTTTCTAAGGTTTTGCTAATGTGATTCATTGTAAAGGTTTTGCCCATATGTAGCAGGGAGGTTACTGAACAGAAAGGTCATTGGTGTTGCTAGGAGAGTGTGTGGGTGTGTGTGTGGGGGGGGGGGGGTGTTCATTGGCACAAGAACTGTATATCTGGTGCAGTAGGCCTTGTGACATCCATGTAATCATGTTCCTCTCTGTTCTGGGTCTGATAAACTTTTGATAGAGGTAGTTAAAGCAGAACTAAAAAATAGCCCATACAAGGAATGCTAATCATCCAATCCCGCATAAGGAGCCAGACATTATTGTCTTGGTTCCCATATCTGCCATGACTGAGTGGATTGTGAATAATGAGACTGTTACCAAATTGAGTGACCATACTTGAACAGGCTGATGAGACTCAAGATCCACTATGTTCAGCCACAGAAAATTGGGATAAGGTACCCTACTTCAGACATGGGAGCGAGCAAAAAGCCAGGAAATTTCCTTAAAGTCCTTGTCCAGGCACATACTAATCCCCCCCCCCCCCCTTATCCCTTTCTGAGAACTGTTTTAGGATCTTTAATTATTTCTTATTACAGATAAACAGACATGCTCCTGATATAATGCCCTGGTTTGCATCTGCGTGAACACCATAGTCTACTGTATATAGCTTGGGATCACCTTTTTAGCTTTATTTTGCTTTGCTGTATTTAAACCCTTGGGTTGCAATGACTAGAAAAGCTATAGGTTTCGTAAGAAACAATAGGGCCATATTTTGGGTCAGTTTGGCAGCTTACATATAAAGACAAGTGCTGTTTTTGGTTCTGACTTTCTGTGAGGCTGAAGTACATCCTTAGACACATTCTTGACAGACACATTTATGGTAATAGGTGCAATTGACATAGATAAATGAGTATGCTTCATTAATAACATGATAGCCATGGCCCTGCATACTGATTTTTCCACACTTACATATCTGCTATTATTATATAAGCCTATTAATATCTGTGTGGGCCCTTTTAGAAATGCAAATTCTGGTGGACTTTTTCAGAAAACAACTGAAGAAACACGTTGTCCTCAGTTCTTTGCACACCTTCTATGTTGTCTCCTGGGGCTAGTAACACATTTACTATTGATCTCATGACAGTCTCTTGTCTAATAATTGCCGTGCTGATGATGAAATAAGCATCCAATTAAAGGTTGAGGCAAAGTTGCCGTTAAGAAAAGGTTTGGCAATTCAAGGTAATTGTCCCCCACAGCTTATCATTGCCAAAGCAGATTCCCTGTTTTAAATGGGATTGTTTCATTATGAAGCACCTTACGAAGGAGGCATTGCACTGTAGATGAATACTATACTATTATATGAATACTATACTATTATACTGTGTCATTCTTCCGGCTTATGGAATATCTGCTGTAATTGATTTATGAAATCATGCTTCATTTTGCTTAAAAATGTTTCACTAGTCATCCAAGAGCCTTTCTCAAATCGGGGGGACTTGTACAGGAATCTCAGGCAGTAAATATATTGCTCCACATAGCTTCAATCCTATTCAGCAGTGGGCGGCTGTGTTAGACAGACCATTTTTTGGAGGTCAGCTTAAACAAGTTTGTAGGACTTCTTAAACAAGTTTGTAGGTGAGCTTAGCTTATTTAGGGTTTTTTTGAGGAAATAATATACACAGCATTCCATTCTACTCATTTGTGTAAGTATGCATAGCTATCCCCTTGGCCACATGTTTCAGGGACCTTCGGGGGAAAAAAGATGTTGGTGATTCAGCCAATGCTTGGCCAATCCATGCATTCATTCCACTACTGCTACTCACCAAAGCAGCTGTAAACCAACCAGACATCCTGCTTTCAGTGAAACAGCCGGCCCATTCACATTTTCTTTTCTTTCATTACATGTGCAGGATCTCTAATAGGAGGAGGCAGGTAGGGGCCCTTTAAAGTGAAAGTCCATTTTCCAGCCCACATCAGGGGTGCCATAGGATACGCAAGCTTGTAACACTTGTCTTCACCTCTTCCAGCTCTGCTGAAAGCTCCTCCACGGCCCTAGTGTTCAGGTAATTAGGCCTGCAATAACTGCTGTAGGACCAGTCTAAGGTAGGTAGAGGAGCCTCATGCCTCCTATCATACCCCTGATCTGTGGTCTGTAGGGAAAGTCGGTGAACTTTTCCTTTACAGGCACATCTACAAAATAAATATGTCCAGGTCTGGGACTTTAAAACATACTGGTTTGAAATATCTGCCCCCTTGTCTTTGTTGTGTCCACCCACTCTTTTAGTCAAACCATGGGCTTATAAAAGCAGACCCCCCCCCCCTCTGTCATCACAGGAAATGGGGGCAAATAATATTTTGGGGGCAGCTGAGAAGAGTTTTCTTTTTCTTTTCAATACATTTATTGGTTTTAAAGACACAATAAGTGTGTCTTATAATATGGGTTAAAGTTCTCAGTCAGCCAAACGGTGGGAAGAAGAAATTCCTATTTTGCAAGGCGATTTCATAGTTTGACCAGGTAAATGGGGGTTAAAACCAGTTAAATCACTTGAAAAAATGGGGGGCATCTCTGTCAATGACATTTATTCAAGTTGCTAGTCCAGCCAGGGGGGGTTTCTGTGAAGCTTCCACTGGGAGAATGCCCTGACTGTGAGGTACTGACAGGTCATTTTTTTCTGCTTATTAGAGGCTTTAAGGTCCCTTTAATTTATGAGTGTTATATTTTTACAGTTCTTTAGTGTTCTTTCCACCCCTTTTTTCCTTGATTGATTTGGAATGAGTTATCTCCCTTTTGTAATGACTTCATAATCATTGTAACAATCATAATGGCTTGTTGTTACATTTCCATTACCATATTTCATTGGTGTGTGACACTTATTAAAAAAGGAGATAACCTTTGCAAATGTCCTTTTGCATTTTAAGAGTTAGAAAATTCTGCCCATGCCTAAATGCTATGAATAACACAGATCCTTTGTAAGTTTAGAGCTTTTTATTCCTAATTAAAGCATTATATGGTTACAGAAGCGGTTCAGAACATCTTGTTGCTGCTTCTGCCTCAATTCAGTAAACTTACCATAAAGTATCTCACAAAAATAAGGGCAGCCCCCCTCAATTCACTGCAATGAAAAGGGGTGTTGAAGACCTGACACACCCCTTTCCATTGCAGTCAATAGAGGAGGCGTGCCAGCTATCATTGACTGATGGCTGGGGCGTCTCCATGACAGAGGACACAGAAAGAGATGCGCGATTAATTGTGCAGCTTGAGCCATGGATCCAGCTATCAGGTAAGATGTGCAGCGTCAGACTATGAATGACAGACTGCATGGGACACGAGGGTTGATTCATGGTCATGTGCAAATGAATTTGCACACACTTTTTTGAGTGTCAAGCTGGGGCTTTTGTTTTTTTTTGCGCCAAATTGCATCTGAAATTTTCCGCCATTTTGGCGCACCAAACTGTCCCCAGCGCCTGATTTATGGTGTGTTTTGAGGGCAGAAAAGCATGCACAAATGTTTCAATTTGCAGAGTGAATTTCCTCCAGCAAATAGGTGGAGGAAATTGCTGATTCCAATGAGTAACAGGCTTCTTTCATTCCCAAAACACATGCCGGCATGGTCCTGCATGTTTATGAACAATGAGTGTCAGAAAAGTGTCAGCTGCAAGTTATTTTTATGGATTGAACCCTTTTTTTTGGTTTTTGTTTGAAAATAATGCTAAAAAGTTGTCAAAAAACACAAAAAATAAGGTCCAAACAACAAAAATGTGGTTAAAGAGAATATCTGGGACAAAACATTGGGCCCAAAAAGTTTTGGGTTAGCTGGAATAAGAATATCTCCTAAAAACACCCTAAAAAATGGAGATCACAAGTTCTCCTGGCAAACAGAGCTTCACAGAAGACACAGAAGCTTGGAGGGATCAAATTGCTATGGAGAAACAGTAAAAGGAAGGGGAGAAATATAGAGGACCATTGGGGGCAGCTAAGAGCTTAGCCAGTCAAATGTGCACGAGGCAGCTCCATTTGTGCTTCAAAACAGCAGATTTTCATTGCAGAAGGTGCAAATGCGCTTCTCCTGTGCTTTTGCTATTTGGTGTGCTTCACACAAGTACTCAGGGTGTGCACGCAGCCATGAATCATGTGCCTAGGCGCATGCGCAATTGTTTGCTCTCCACCAAGTGTTTGTGACCCTGACCATGAATCGACCTTAGGGTAAGTGTTTTTTGCCTGAAATTTGTCTTTAAAATGCATAAACTATGCTATATATGTATGTACTGAAAATAAAGTTTTCTGGCCCAGTTTCATATAAAAGTTCAGAACATTCATATTGCTCTAAAGCTTTAATACATTTTGACTAGCCTATTGATTTCAATATGGGGCTACCTATTGCTTTTTTTCCAGGATCCTTCTACGTAAGCCTATCAGCTTGCACGGCCAGCATCTGTACAGTAATATGCTTGGTCGCCGGCTGCGCTGATAGGCTGCTGAATTCACTATGCTTTCTGCTCTTCCCATAGTGGCTGTGAGGGGCTGCATCTTTCAATGAACCTGCTTTATATGTCTTGATAAACAATAGTGAACTCTCTCCCATCTGCTGGGCCTCCTCATGCATGTGTGAGTCTTCGCTTTATTTCTCTGACTCTTATTTTGGGGACTGATTATGAGGAGTCAGCAGAAGTGAGAAAGCCCAATAGGGTTTTTCAGGAAATGGCAAGTGGTGGTGAATGAAAGACCCCCCCCCCCCGATAGCCAGAACAGACAGCAGAAACCAGACTCATTTAACTCTTTGCCTTGAATGTTTAAAGGGCTGGTGGTCCTCTCGCCATCACAGCATTGGAGTATACCCCTGGGAAGCAGAAGCCTGGGCAACCCATAGTCACTTTTCCATGTAACCACAATGGCTGACATTCACATGAATGCTGTGGAAGCCCACTGGGGAACACAAATAAGGCTGCTGGAGATCACATGTAGCAGCGAACCAGTGATGAAACACGAGTGATGTTTGGGTGACCAGTCATAGACTTCCCGGCAGGGGTGGAATTGCATCAGGACATTGATGAATTGCTGCCAAGGTAAGAAGACCTCTAGTTATTTTTGTAATGGCTTCTATTAGAGTATGGATAGAGTTAGTTTTCAGTGAGACCTTATGCCAACAATAACACAAATTGCAAAATTACTTTTCACACAGCAGTTCTGGTGCCTCCAATAAGGTGGCCAGCAGATTTTTCACAGAAAGTCCACTTACTATTGAATACATTGTGTACACAACTTGAGAAAGTTAATAGTGCATTCTGAAACTTCTAGCAAAATTTCATTTCCACTGAGTTTTTATCATTCATAAATGAATCATACACTGTGGTCCCTTCATGTATTATTCAACGGTTCTCCATTGTTGGATGCTCGTGTTAGTAACTCACATCCTCCAGAACCCTTTTTTCCTTCTGTTGCTGTCTGATGCCTTCAGCCTGTCCCGCAGCAAATTAATTTAAATGCACATCAGTCTGCAACAAATCTGTTTGTTTACCATTGTGCTGACATTCCGGCGGCACATCCCATTTTTTATTCCATGTGCAACCAACATTAAATTTTAACTCATTTAGAAAGCACATGTAGTATTTCACTTCGATGGTCCTGTCCCACATTACCCCAATTACACTTGACTGATGACTTCCCCTTCTATTTGGTCAGTGCTTTAGTAAAAAGCTTTTTAAAGTTTACCTTTCCAGCAAAGAAGATAAAGATGTGTTTCTCATGCTGCTTTCTCATTGTACGTATGCGGCTGTATGAAAGAGGACCCTGAACTGTGTGCTCTACTGTTTTATTACTTTGCTTATTGAATAATAAAATTAATATACAGTTTAAATGCACCAAGATTCTACTTTGAATTTATTTAGTGGTATTGATCAGAACAGTTGTATAGTTATAGTTAATGGATCTATCTGTCTAAGTTAATAAATAATTTATTAATAGGTTTTTAGTGCTGAGAGTTAATAGAACATCAATCATATATACCGAATTTTTCACCCTATAAGACACCCTTAAAAAGTGTGTATGGGTGTGTGGTGAGGGATGTCAATGCATCCTATTGGACAGGAAGGCAGTGACTGTGATTGGTGTACTTCAGATCTGTGTGCTGATTGGTGCACTTCGGATCTGTGGTTTGATAGGTGCACTTAGAGAGCTCTGGGCTGATTGCCCCATCTGAACTTTAAAGGCATACTGCCCAGAACTGGACCTCCTAGGTTTAGCTCTTTTAAACAGACTCCAGCAGCCACGCCATGTGCAGCGCCACCGGAGGACATAAGCTGACTGTGCTCGCGCGCAAGCATGAGTCGAATAACAGTGGATGAGGGAGAAGGGCGCGTCACTGGAGCTCTCACCTGAGGCGGAAGCGGCTGCTGGGCAGGAGAAACCCCGGCCAGTTGCCTAAGGACACCACGGGCACGGACTGAAGGTAAGTCATTCATGACAGGGGGATCCTGCACCTTGCCTATTATTTGTTTCTTGGGGGGGGGGCTGTTTGAACACAACATTTGGTTCAGAATTTGTTATTCTAAGTATACAGTACGTCCTGCTCCAGATATAATACTTACACTTGGGTAATCCTCCGCCAGATGGCGCTGTGCACTGCAGACATGCAAAAACAGGCTCCTCCCGGCCCTTCATATACCCAGGGACCTCCCACAAATCCCCAGATTTCTCTGCAGTGCCGACTGCGAAGACATGAAGTATCACTCTCTTGCAGGTGAACGGGGCTTTTAGCCTGCGGCCCTGTTGGACTATTCCCACCCATCCTTCGTTTGATGTGCCTCCCAGCCTGGGCTGCGCTGGTCGGGTGAAGGTAGGCAGCACCATGCGTGCTTATGGAGCCATGCTCCACCGCAGTCCCTCACCAAAGGGTAGGCGGTTTAGGCTGATGGTGAGCCTCTAGTGGATGCCCCTCCCGCATTATTGCCCCGTGCCCCGTGTAGCGGTGGGCCCTATCCAAAGGGTCGCCATCCTCCCTCGTTTCCCCCCGTAGATTGGGGGGAAAGAAAGGGGTGGGTGTGTGTGTGGCGGTCTCAAGTGTACTGCGATTACACGATTATGGCCTTAGTATTGTCCTTGACTTGTAACTTGGTGTCAGAGCTGCGCTGTTTGCTTTTTTATTGTTATCTTCTGCCGCCGCCGAGCTCGTCTCTTTCCTTACTGGATGTGCTGTGCCGGGCGGAGGTGTCGCCCCAGACGCTGCGGTGTCTCCATTGGCAAAAATCATCTATGCTATGTGTGTCATACACTCTGCTTCTCTTTACAATATTGACCCCAGATGCTGAGGCGTCTCCATTGGCAAAAATCATCTATGCTATGTGTGTCATACACTCTGCTTCTCTTTACAATATTGACTACTGCCTTAGAGCTTCGCGCTCTTCGGGGGGGCGGCGGCCTTGTTTGGCGCTCTCCGCTCTGGCCCGCCCTTCGAGGTTCGCTTGGCGCCATTTTGATGTTTGTCGCGCGCGCGTGGTTACGGCTCTCCTCCTACCTTGGTCTGTAAGTGCCCTCACGGGCGATTTTCATGATTCTTATTACTGCGCATGGCTCTGACACCCTTTATTCCCATTATGTCCTTCAGACAGTCGAATCCAGTGGCTTCCCCGGCCTGGGTTAAATTATAGCGGGCCTTGTAAAATTCTCCCACCTTCCAAGCGGGTCTTTGGGGCATCCAGGGTTGCCTATTGCGTAAATCCCTGCTGGCATATTGTGCCTAGATAATCACCATATGGAGGCACCTCAGAATTATGTGACCGGGGTCCCTCTGGGACAAAACCGGCTGTGTATAGCGTGTGGTCAACCCCATGCTGATGCTGACAGGGCACGGGTCTGCGTACCATGTGCCGAGCAAGCACTGGCCCTGCAATCAGGCTTGCCAGTGGCTCCACCTCGTTTCAATACACTTATTTCCCCATGCTTAATTCTCACTCCTGCTGAGTCGCATACAAGTGGGGATTTGCAGCCTGCTGTGTCTTTCAGCCTGCCTACGGCTGATCAGATTATTGCGAGGTTGTCAGGGCGCAGGGGCCCTGATAAGAAGTGACCCTTGACGCCTCCAGTTTTCTGTTGTCCTATGGGAACTGAAGAGTTGACTACTCCGTGTGACTATACCCCTTCTAATGAAGGAGAGCTGGTCTCTGACTCAGGCTCATCTGATGAGAGGCCGAGGAGTCATGGCGATTCTGGCCCTGAATACTGGGGCCAGTGTGAGATTTGTTGATTAAGGTCTTTAAGGTCCTGTCTATCTCTCTCCCTGGTGAGGCCTCCAAGCCGAGAGGGGAGCGTTTCCATACAGCGACAGCGCGCTTGGAATTTCTAGAGCAGGCTCCTTTCCATGCTCTTGTACTCAAGGAATGGGATTTCCCCAGTAAATTCCAGGGGTCCCAGGGGACTGGGATAGGAAATACCCATTTTTCCCCCTGAGGTGGTCAATTGTTAGTTATCACCCCCCGTGGTGGATGCGCAGATCGTAGGGGTTTCTAACCCCCCCTTTTATTACAGCCCCTGCTTATAGTACCCTTCGGGATGCTGAGGACCGGCGCATTGACCTGTGTCCTCCCACGCCTTTTCTTGTACAAGGACGGCGCTGCGCCCGGTCTGTGCCGCGGTCATCACTGCAGTGGCCGCTAGAACCCTCATCAGAAAGATGCTTGATCAATACCCTGAGTATCTCCCCTGGGATGCGTTTAATGCACTCTCCAGTTGTGGTGTATTTGTAAAATGTATCCTATTAGCACTGGAGGACACCATTAGAATGTGTGCAAGGACTTCTGCCCTTGTGGTGGCTATACGTCGCTTGGTTTGGCTGCGACAGTGGGGTACTGACGATGATGCTAAGGAGACTCTTACTGGGCTTCCCTTTAGAGGGCAACGCCTGTTTGGGGCCGTCTGGACCTGTTTGGTAAATAAGGGCAATTCACCCCAACGTAGGCGGCCGTCCCGGCCCCTCGGGGCAGGGTAACCCCTCCCCCTCCCTACCATAGTGTAAAACAAGAACCAGGGGTGTCCTTCCTGGGGGCTCGTGCAGACTCCTGCCCCAGGAGCGGCATATAATGCCCTGGCCCCTCTGGCGGGGCTAAGCCTACGTCTTCCACCAACATCCCCTCAAGCATGTTGGGTGCCCTTGCCCGTCTGGGTGAGGGGACGGCTGCAGCACCTTGCTCATGCCAGGAGGTATCACGCCTCAGACTGGTGGATTCAGGAGGTAGTGCCCTCCGGATACAAGATAGAGTTTGCTGCGCGGCCTCCCCCAAGATTATCAGGTCCCGGGTGCTCCTGGTCCCTGCCTCTGTTCCGGTGCTGGTGCAGGCCATGCAAGGCCTGCGGGGTCTGGGGGTCTCTTGCAGATTGCCCTTAATAGGCAGAGGCAGTGGCCGATACACTAACCTTTCCACAGTTCCCCAAAAAAGGATGGGTCAGTCTGGCCCAATCTGGTCTCACAGATTTTCAGCAATTCATCAATTACAGGCGGTTTCTGCAATGGAAACAATGTGCTCGGCCATCGGCTCCTTGCGCGTCGGGGGCTTCTTGCCGTCTGTGGAGCTCAATGCTGCTTATTTTTACTTCCCTGTGTCTTCTGGACAACAAGGTTTTTCAGATTCGCGTTGGTTGACCAACACTGATAATCGTGACCTTGTCATCTGGCCTCTCTTCAGCTCCCAGAGTGCTCACCAAGGTGCTGACGGGGGTGTGGTTTCTCATGCGACCAAGGGGCGTCCACGCGATGACCTACCTGGACGTCCTCATCACTTCCCAGTCTCTACGTCTGGCTACGTTGGATACTCGGCTGGAGGGTGTCCATTTGGGAGTCATTTGGAGGCGTGATCAAACACCCCAAGTCCTTATTGTCCCCTTCATTGGTAACTCCATTCCTATGAATGAATTTTATACAGTTCAAGCAAGGATCTTCCTTCCTCAGCAATAAAGTGGACAATCTGGTTGTATGGGCTCAGTCCCTCTTAGCTGTCCCCGTCCCTCCACCAGGCAGGGGATGCAGCTGGTGGGCCCGCTGGTGGCGTACTCCGAAGAGGCCCCTTATGCTCAGTCCCCCCTGGGACCTTCTGCAACTTCTCCTATTTGTCCTACGGGACAAGGACCCAGCATCCCTGGAGCAGGGTATGTGTGCCTTCCTCCCTGGTGAGGAGGTCCCTCTTGTAGTGGATGAACTCAAGGAACCTGCCTGAGGGCAGTCCCTTCTTGCCCTTTCCTGGGTAGACAGTCACCATGGATGCCAATCTATCAGGTTGAGGGGGGTCTTCTTCGGGAAGTCCCTACGGTTCCAGGGGAGGTAGGGCCTATAGGAGGCCTATACACCTATCAATGTTTGAATCTCTGAGCGTTCAAGCTAGTTCTAACTCGCTTGCCTACTCCTCTTCAGGGCCTGCCTGTTCGGGGGAGCTAGGCTTAGCTGACGGCCTTGGCCTACATTGAATATTCAGGGAGGGACCCGGTGCAGGAGGGTCCTCCGGGAAGTGTCTCCGATCCTGATCTGGGTGGTGGACAATGTTCCCTGCATATAAGTGGTATTCGCTCCGGCGGAGGTCCCTCTGCGACAGGATGTGCTAATCCTTGTGTCACTATGAGGTCCAATCAGTGTGGATCTGTGTGTGCCCCGTCACTATCACAAGCTCTCGGCCCTTGTTTCCCTGTCCCAGGATTCTCTGGCCGTGGTCATGATGATTTAGTAATGTTATGGCAGGACATTCTGTTCTGTATGTCTTTCTCCATGCCTCCTGCTAGGCAGGGTTCTGCGCAAAATTGCTCTGGAAGGGGGGACCAGTGGTTCTGGTGGCCCCCGGGTGGCCTAGTGGAGTGTGGTTCGCAGACGTGGTACTGAGGACAGTAGATCTGTGCGTTCTGCCAGGAGTGCCAGCTCTGCTCACTCAGGGCTCCTTTACGTCAACCCGATCTACAGACTCTGGCCTAGACGGCCTGACTGCTGAAACATCCATCTTGATGGAGACAGGCTTATCTGTCTTGGTGATTGAGACTATGGGAAGACTAGGAGCAAGCTTCTTCTTCCATCTATTATAGGGTATGCGTACCCATATTGATTGGTGTGAGTCTAGGTCTCTTCCCTGTCGGGCGTTCTCTGTTCCCAGGGTTCTAGAGTTATTACAGCATGGGTTGGAGTTGGAATTCTCCAACTCAGTACTCGGAAGGGTCAGGTTCTGCCCTGTCCGACTTCCTGTAGAAGTCTTTTGCTCAGTTTCCTTGGTTAAGGCTTCTTTCAGGGGGTTACTCATGTGCGTCCCTCACGTTATTCTATGTTCCCTGTTGGGATTCAAATTTATTCTGCTTGCCTTGCGGGGTGTTCCCTTTGGACCTATTCCGGATGCTGTCTGACTGTTCTTACCCTCAAGTTGTCTTTCTAGGGACTGTTACTTCAGTCAGCCGTGTGCCTGAGCGGGCGGCTCTGTTTAGCTAGCCCTCGTTCATAGATATATACACCAAGATGAGGTGGTGTTCCGCTTTACGCCGGACCTTCTGCCTAAGGTGGTGTCTTATACTCATGTATTCAAGACTTTGTCTTTCTTCTGGGCCTTATTCCTAGTATCGCTGAGAAAAGGGGGTCTACATTCCCTCAACAGGTGTTGGACGTGTTTTCCTGAATTGTCTCTCATCCCTTAGGGGGACTGTTGCCCCTTGGGGTTTGCGGGCGTCTCCATCCTGTATGTGCCTGATTTCGTCTGATTCCAGGGGTTATGCGGTCTTGGCCTGGTCTTTACTTGGATGGGTCGTCCCTTCTGGTCCTAGGAAAGGTTTCGGCTTCTGCCAAGGCTGCTGTTAGCTTTTGGACTTGTCAGGCTGTTACTCAGGCCTGTTCTTTTAAGGGGAAGAATCTTCTTCTCGCCTTACTTCTGATTCTACTTGTGCTTTGGTATCTTTGGGCCTTTCGGCACCAGGTTTCTGTGGAACAAGTTTGCTAGACCGCTACTTGTTCTCTGTTCATACCTTTTCTAAGGTTTTTATTAGGTTGACGTTAGAGCTTTGCTCATGTCACTCTTGGTAGCAAGGTTTGAAGGTGACAGTGCTTTTAACTGTCTGCTGTGCCTTTTGTTGGGGATCCCACCCTACTTTATGGACACTGCTATTGGATGTCCCAAGTGTAAGTATTATATCTGGAGCAGGACATACTGTATACTTAGAATAATACAATTCTGTGAAATACTCACCTATAGAATTGGTATTATACGTATACAGTACGTCCTGCTCCACCCCACCCTGGTTTTTGCATTATTCTGGATCCCCTGTATGGTGATTGCTATCATTGTTGTTATTACCAGTTTTTGGTGATTGGTTTCTCCCGGCTTCTTTTTCACTGCTTTTCAATGCTGGGGATTTGTGGGAGGTCCCTGGGTATATGAAGGGCCGGGAGGAGCCTGTTTTTGCATGTCTGCACAGCGCCATCTGGCGGAGGATTACCCAAGTGTAAGTATTATATCTGGAGCAGGACGTACTGTATATGTAAAATACCAATTCTACAGGTGAGTATTTCACAGAATTGTATTTTTCTTATTTTCTTCATTCCAATCCTAGGTGCTTCTTATAGTGCAAAAATACGGTAAAACAAAACCAAAACAGTTCAGAATTATAATTCATTAGGCTTTCATCTTTAAGTCTCATCTTTAAATTAAGGCATATTTTTTATAGTATAAGAACCTCTACCAAAATGGTTATGTTATGCTAATGGTTTATTTCATTCATATATATGTGATTTTATGTAAGACTAAAAACGAAACAGTAGGGGTTTAACCTTTGTAGCTGAAGTCATTGCATGCAGTCCAGTAACTCTTCAAGCATGACAACCTAAATGAAAGTACAAATATCCTTTCAAATGGAACTTCAGCTTATGCTTGATATAGTGCGTAATAAATGTTCGCGCCAAGAGTGGCAGCTTAAGAATAATGTGTATTGGATGCTCACTGGCGACAACATATCATTTCATTCATCACTATTAGCAGTGATTTGGTGTATAATATATCAACACATTGTATGAAAACTGTTATAAAATAAAATAGGTGAAGAAATTCACTGGCTTTTTGAAAAGTACTTCCTAAAACAGATCTATATAGCATAAGTTGGAAATCTGAACCTTTACCCTACAGCAGCTTTCAGGGCACCACCTAGGCCCTCAGGCTCCTGGAATAGGGATGCCTGTCCACTCTGTTTATCCCTCTACTTGCCCTGCTAAGACCAATTTAAAATAGAAAATAAAAAAACCTGCTCCCACCTAGTCACCCAACCCCACACTGTTGACCAAGTTAATCAATTGGTGAGTCTCCAAAAACATCCTATATGCACGTGGGGTGGCTGGGGTTAGACTGAATGTCTCTATGTCACCTGGAGACTGGACTTACACCTTAAAGTGTATTTATCAACTGAAAAGCCAGCCCTGGATTGATTATGTAAGCTGGCTGGATGACTAAGTAACCTAAGTAATCCAGATTCAAGATACCCCACTATGTGAACTCCCACCCCTGGCAATTGCCCACATTCACTCACCTTTCCAGCTGCCATCTAAAAGATCCAGGGCCAGTCATTCAAGCCTTGCTTTGTGAACCCCCTGCGATCGCCCCAGAATTCAATGACCTTTCCTGGCGTTACCACGTCAGGTTCGCTGGGGCATCGCTGCATCCCCGCCATTTCCACGGCATTGATGCACTGTCAGACACATCCATTTAGATAGATTGAACATGGGAGCCCATCACAGATAGCAGGGAGGCCAGGGTTGCTCCCCCTCCCTAATCCTGAGCTCTGGCCGAATACAGCAGTGAGCTAGTGCCCTGAAGAGGAATATTAAAGATGCGCTTTATTGAGCACAACACAGATTCGAGTTTATTTTGGAGGCACCTTGGGTGTAAATTCAGGAACAACTCCATAAGGAAGCTTGCAATCAGATGCTACTGACTTACTAATAAAAATAATTACCATATTTTCACCCTATAAGACGCACATAGGATTGGGATGAGGAAAATTTGAAAAAAAATCTGAACCAACACCCCCCCCCACAAGAACCAAATAATAGGCAAGTCTTGTCCACTGTTTGCAAGCAAACTAGTGGACAAGGCTTAATTTCTGCATCAGAATAAATGCAGTGTGTTTACTGCCTTGGTGTAAAAAGACCCATTTGGATCCAGATAGATAGTAGTTACTTTTATAACTTACAAAAACTGTGTGGATAAAAAAAAATATGTATCAATTTATTAAAATAAATATTAAAATAAATACATAGCACACAAAAAGATTAAAATACTTAAAAGCTGATCAGTGGTTAAAAAGTACCATGAGACAGTATGACCAGCCCTGGATGGAAAATGGATGGTACACCTTGGTATGACAAAGGAACGCCTGTGGGATAAGTAAATATTACCCCTGACAACATGAATCAAACGACATATCAAACAGGCATGCAAAAATAAAATGAATACAATTGCCTGGAAATAAATTGTGAGGCTATGAATGACAACTACTGCTGAAATCTAATACAAGATAGATATGGGCTCAGACAGTGTATAAACTAAATAGTCCTGCCAAAAAGAATAAAGAAATAAAAACAGACACTTTCATGAAGTCCCAGGGTGCCATACAAGGCAGACACAGCTTCTAGTGCATGTCGTGGATTTCTGCTTCAGATGGGAGTACTGCCTTGGCGTGCTTCTTTTTTCTGTAAGACTGTAAGTTCTGCAACACTGGACCTGAAAAAACCTGGATACTTGTTTATAGGGGGGTCTGTATTATTTAGTAGTACTTCTCTAATTGTTGTTTAATTACCATTATGCTTGTCACATATGTAGCATATATAATATTTTTGTAGTCCTTAAAATGTTAGTTTTTTAAAGTAATTTTTTTTTGTGGATGTATTATGTGTGCCTGGCTATGCCATCTACTGGCACATTGATAAATATAGGTGGCAAATATAGGCGCACCCTGGCAACCAGTTTTACAAGCCAGCTTGCTACTGGGTAGCTACCCTACTCCGGGATTATACACTGTGGTGTGCTCACAAACCAGAATAGCAGAGCATACCAAGGCAAGCCCCGGGGCTGTTGAAAAAGACGCACTGTAAAAGTAATAGTAAATTAGGCCCAAGGAATATGGAGCACTTTTGGATTAACATACAAACCATGGCTGCATTGCCCAGATTGCTTGCACCATGCTATTTACATATTGTGGAACCTAGTACATTCTTGAGATTTATGCAGATTTATGCTGAATTAACACTTTTGGAGGCTCCTGTTACTGGCACTTGCTGCCCTATATGACCACCTAGTGGCCAATGAAGCTTGGAGAGCATACTTCCTGCAGTACTGTATGGGTGCTTGACCTGAAAGCCTCACTGGCTATCAAATGGGGCCACATACCAGCATGGAATATGGAAGTAGGTGTCACTTTAGAGCACCTTTTACACTATCGGGTCTTACCATATTGCAGTAGAGTTTCAGTAGACACCACAATGAAGATGCTGTGGCACTGGCTAAGAAGGGAGACCATCTAGCAGCTGCCTTAAAGAGGAACTCCAAGCTTTTTGTAACCATGCAGCCACTCAGCCCTCCCCCTGTGCCAAACCCAATTTGGGTGTTAAAATTATAAAACTACTTACCTGATCACCACAATCCTCCCCTGTTTCCAGCCTCTTAATGGCAGCTGTAGACCTGTTGGACTTGAGTGAATGACCAGTACAATCACACTGCTGCACAGGATTGGGTGACAGGCCTGCCGCTCATTGCATTCTCTCCAAGACGGCTGCTCCAAGGACCTTAGGTTACCTAGAAACTGGAGTTCCACTTTTAAGGGCAGCCCCTGGCAACTCCATAGTGGCTGGTATCAATGGCTCCAGGAGCTGCCTGAGGCAGCAGTAGCTAATAGGCCACATGGAGGCTCCAGAAGTGGTCAGTTGACAGGTGGTTACAGAAGACATCTGCAGCAGCAAGGGACCTAAAGGCTTGCAGCGAGGAACCCAATGGCCAAGGTTCAAAGAAAGGTGCTGTTGGCCCAGGAGATGGCAGTGGGTGTCAAACTGCAACCTAACACAGGTAAAGTGGCATCTATGTTGCCAGTAGACTTCTATGGGTATGGCCAGGGACATATTTTGCACAAGGCAAACCTAGGCCTGTGCCTAGGGGCGCTAGCACGGGGGGGGTGGCCGGTCCATGACTGCAACAACAAAATGTTTTTTTTCCTGTACAGTTCGGCCGCAGGGCACCCACACCCCACGACCATTAGATTGATCCGTCCAGGTCCCCAAAAGACAGGCTCCCCCTTGATGGCCTGTCCACCCCACCCCCGGCCACCGCCAGGCTCCACCCACCTACACCGTCCACATGAGTCACCGTCTTCCCGTGAAGGTGTTCTAGGAGCCGCTGGGGCTGCTGGCATCCTCGATCCCTCTGGATAGGGAGCTCATACTTTGAGACCCCTGTGTAAAAGGTAATGGAGGAGCAGGCAGAAATTCAGGGGCCCGGTGGCAAGTGGAATGTCAATGTGTCAGGACTGCTGAGTGCTGCTTTTTAAAAAAAGAAAATTAGATGAAGATTTTGGAGGGGGGAGGGTGTATTTTGTGTGTGCACACACATGAATGGGGATTAGGGGGGTGGAACTTGGACATTGGAGCAGGGCAGGGACCAAAGGGGGCTGACTCATCCAGTTGTGGCATGCCCCATAGGCACTCACCTTTTTCCGGTGGCGCATGCGCGGGCAATGGTCCAATGAGACCTGCCCACTGTCACTAGGTAATTTAACAGGTGGCCCGTAGCCAGAGCCCACGCATGTGCCGTTGGAGCCAAGGAAGGTAAGGGTTCACTGCTTCACAGTAGGGTATCCCAGGTCAAAGACAGCGGCCAGCCCCGGAATCTTTTTGTTACGCTTTAAAGAGGGATATCGGAGGCCCTGAAGCCTAAAAGACTCCAGGGCCATCCGAGTTCCACTCCTTAGGGCAACCTGAATTGTGGTGCCCCAACAGCTAGGGTGAGAGGGGGATGCGGCCAGTTGCGCACTCGGCTCCCCTCGGTGCCGCTCAGAGGTGCCAAAGGGAGCAAATTGAAAGCGAGTGTGCTGATTGGTTGAGCCGGCCGCTCAGCCAATCAGCACGCTCATTCTCACCCAATTCTGCACTGTGGGACCGGCAGAAAGGTGAGTGAATGGGGTGACCTGGGGAGGGGTACAAACAGTGGGGCATCCTAATTCAGGATGCCCCCACTGAGAGGAACAACTGAAACCCTGAAAATTGAAAATTGAGTGTGTTGTTCCTCTTTAGAGTGTGGCAGACTGGGGGGGGGGGGGCAGCTGGTGGATTGGGGTTTACGTGTGTGCATGGCAGCCACACCCTGCTATACCTTTAGCTGGGCTCGCACCAGACATTTGTGCATGACAGACATGCGCACTGTTAGAAGCTAGTGGGTCTGCAGCCAGGGCCATATTCAACACAAGGCAACCCTAGGCCTGTGCCTAGGGTGCTATTCTCTGCAAATTTTTTTTAAATTTTTTTTTAGATGATGTGTTTTTAGCGGCTGCTCCTCACATCAGATAAGCGTGCTGCGGGTTCTAAGTTGCGGTGAGTACACAAGTTTCCCCTTTTTCCTCTGTTCCCACTGCACAGCACAGACTGCTCAGCAATTAGCAGGCGCTGATAACACTGGACAAGGAAATCTGATTAGAGTGAGCGCCGCCGGCCACATCCCCACCTCTGCTTTTAGCTCGCACTTGCGCGGCAGTTCAGAAATGCCTGACGCAAGAAGGTAGGTGGATGAGGCTATCTAGGTTTCACACAGCGGGTCATCCCAATTCTTGATGTCCCATAAAGAGGTAGACACACCCAAGAGTCCCTACAGATTATATCCAATCCATGTGAGTGATAAAGAGCCCCTGTTACATGTGGTCAGGGGGTTGGTTAGTTTAAGGCGGAAATCCTGGGTTTTGTTCCTTTTCCCTGGGGTATACCAATTTGGGATGTTTCGCTGCATAACCCCCCCCCCAGGTTGTCTATACAAACTCCCCTATGGCTCATGCCCATGCTCTCGTCCAATCAGCTGTTTGCTGTGTATATTCAATGTTTTTACGGTTTTGTTGTGTTTACAATAATGAGGATTGTCAGCTGACTATGTGAATGGCTGGGGTGGGAGCATGTGCATGGTGCTGGGTATGCATGGAATGGCGCAACACGCATTGCCCAGTGCACATTTTATTTTTGTTAACAAGCTGTTGGTGTAGGTCAGGGAAGGTCTGGCAAGAAAAGTAGTGGCAGTATATTGTGAGACAGCCTTGAGATCTCCACCAGGTGGAATGGGAGCATTTTAAAGGCCAGCAACTTTGAAATTCTCAACAACAATAATGTTTATTTCGCCCACTAAATGAACGTGTTTCGCCCTTGTAATTCATTGGCCTTGATCACCATAAAGTGGATCTACATATAAATAGCATAAAAAAATACCTTTCTTAAAATAAATTCAAATCATTTTCAGTATCTTTAAGTACACATATAATTCCATTTTCGATATTGCACACTCCGTGCAGGATTGTATATTGCACTTACATTTTTGATATTGCACATACGAAATTAGGTCTGCTTTAACCAAAAATCCATTCAGGATTACATATTGCACTTACAATTTAGGTAAACTTTAAATCAATATTCTATTCAGTCATAAATATTGTACTTACAGTTTAGGTCAGCTTTAAACCGAAAAGCAAGGGTACATGGCGGCTCCTCAGCTTCTCCATTCTTGCTTGGGTCTCCACAGGTGTTTCCGGGGTATGACAATCCTATAGGTCCGTTGAAAGTATTTCTTATGACAACCCGAGGTTCCAATCAGTTGTACAATGTTGTCATCACATTCGATTCCCCACTTAAGCAATTTGGAGAATGCAATAGTCCCTATAGGCCTCCAGAATTCAACAGGCAAAATCATTCAGACTCCGGGATCGTATTATGGAGCCTACTTATAATGTTTTAAGGGGTTGTCTTCTGTCATAAAATGCCCAGATTTTGTTTATTGTGGCCTCCCATCTCCCCTTACAGCCACCCTAACCTCCACTAGTTTATGTTTTGCTCAGCATTAGGACAGGGGCAATATGACACAATGTTTTTTTTTAATTATTTTTCCTCCTCGCTCATCCAAGCTTAATCATGTTGGTCAGATCAGATATTCACCTGATTGGATGAAATGCAGCGCTGCCTTTGTTTGATCCCTGAGTTTTAGCTGTTTTCGGGTTGGCCATGCAGAGGGATGTTTGGGTCTTTTCTTCCGCTTGGCTCTCAGAAAGCATGTTCTTCCTTTTCCAAGCCGGTAATAGGGATAGCGCGATGATTTAAACTCGCACACGTCTATACTGAAGAGCGAAGCTTAGCTCTCGCCGGTCTCATTAGCGGTCTGCCAGGAAACACGGCGGCTTCTCAGCTTCTCCATTCTTGCTTGGATCTGCTGAGGTGTTGCAGGGCGAGGTATCCGGGGTATGACAACCGTATAGGTCTGTATCAGCTCCTGCAGGGTGAGCTTCCGATTTCTCCATCTCTCCAGCTCCGATCTTTTGAGCACAGTTTTTACAGAGAGCGGCTGAGCAGGTTGGATAACTTGTGGCTTGATCTCTTCCACAATCACCTCTAGAGGGGCCTCCTCTTCCACAGTCACTTGTATAGGGGTCTCCTCTTCCACAACCACCTCTAGAGGGGCCTCCTCTTCCACAGTCACTTGTATAGGGGTCTCCTCTTCCACAACCACCTCTAGAGGGGCCTCCTCTTCCACAACCACCTCTAGAGGGGCCTCCTCTTCCACAGTCACTTGTATAGGAGCCGCCTCTTCCACAGTCTGCTGTACAGAAGTCTCATCGGTTACTGGTGGTGTAACTGACACGCACTCAAGGGCCTCAGACTGGCTAATGAATGGAGACTCCTCAGAGTCTTCAGTAGCCAGGCGTTGTTCTGGTGTCTGTGGCCCTGATGCCTCAAGCACAATCTCTGGCTCCTCATCATCATCCTCCTTTGGTGGGGCAGATGATGGTCGGGGTGATGTCACCACCACTTTCATTAATTCATCCTCCTCACGCTTTAGTAAGCGAATGCGCCAGATGGTGAAAAGCACAATCCCAGCAGCCAAAAGGGTGACAAAGATAACCGTCCATAACATTCCATACAGGACATGTTCTGGTATTGCTGGCTGCTAATTGGCTGTGCTTATTATGTTGCCCGGTGTTGTTGGCAAAAATGGCTGAGCCATGTCTTTATCATTCCACGCTGGTGTGGGGAGTGGCTGGGCACATTGGGTCACGATGACCAGTATTAACAATAGCATTCTAGCTATTTTTTCTCTAGTCACAGAGCCAAAGACACAGCACTCCTCTCTCCACAAACTCCAAGCCGCATCTGAGGCTTAGGCTGCAACTGCCACAGGCGGTCACATGACAAGCATCGTATTACATCACAGATGTGGGCGGGGCTTACACAGTGCTCACCAATTACACTGAGGCTTAGCCTGCACTGCCCACCTCCGTTTCTCCTCATTCTTTTGTTTTGTCACCCTAATGCTTACCTTAACCCCCTTAATGTTTCTCCTCCATTCTTCTTTTGTTTTTTCACCTTAATGCTTACCTTAACCCCCTAATGTTTCTCCTCCATTCTTTTTTTCTTCTTTCACCTTAATGGTTACCTTAACCCCCTTAATGTTTCTCCTCCATTCTTCTTTCACCTTAATGCTTACCTTAACCCCCTTAATGTTTCTCCTTCATTCTTCTTTTGTTTTGTCACCTTAATGCCTACCTTAACCCCCTTAATGTTTCTCCTCCATTCTTCTTTTGTTTTGTCACCTTAATGCTTACCTTAACCCCCTTAATGTTTCTCCTCCATTCTTCTTTTGTTTTGTCACCTTAATGCTTACCTTAACCCCCTTAATGTTTCTCCTCCATTCTTCTGTTGTTTTGTCACCTTAATGCTTACCTTAACCCCCTTAATGTTTCTCCTCCATTCTTCTTTTGTTTTGTCACCTTCACCTTAATGCTTACCTTAACCCCCTTAATGTTTCTCCTCCATTCTTCTTTTGTTTTGTCACCCTAATGCTTACCTTAACCCCCTTAATGTTTCTCCTCCATTCTTCTGTTGTTTTGTCACTTTAATGCTTACCTTAACCCCC
Organism: Gastrophryne carolinensis; assembly: GCA_027917425.1. Taxonomy (NCBI): domain Eukaryota; kingdom Metazoa; phylum Chordata; class Amphibia; order Anura; family Microhylidae; genus Gastrophryne; species Gastrophryne carolinensis. Next base: position 237,637,715 of record CM051238.1, on the reverse strand, counting down.
TAATCCACAAATCAAAAGGACTGCACTGCCCAAATAATCTCTTACAGGTGCTAGCCCCTAGGACCACTGCTACAATAACTATGCACTTGTGGATGGGACTCCAGGGCTGCCCCACCACTATGTCCTATTGCATGAGGCTGCACACTGATTAAAAAATCAATTCATTTATTGTTCACAAAAATTCATGTAGTATACACAGAATTACACATATGACACATACTAAACATCACACAACATCACATCATAAAAACATCAATCTAAAAACCAACAAAAGTGGGGAGGATCTCATAGGGCTTCACTCAATTTAGGTACACTTGAATGATCTTGACACCAAGATCAGTTGTGCATAAATATTATGGCACAAGGCCTGTATGAAGGCATGCATATATAGGCGTTCAACAAAGTAAAGTGCAAGTGCTTACTAGTATCTATACTCCACTAATTATATATACAATGAATTAATTAAATCAAAAATAAAAAATAAATACATTTATAAATGAAAAAGTGCCTCAACTACATGCAGTGCATAATAACCTCAACTCTAACTACTCTCATATGTGATCTACCTAAGTCTCATGCAAAGTGACAAGTGCTTAAAGTGCTAAAAGTGCAAACAAGTGCAAGTGCCTAAATAATCGCTGACTCCATATACCTTTGTTCAGCGCCATATATGCATATAATCCATCATCATTATCATCATCATCACAAATCACAAAGACAGCAATATCGCGCCCTTCCCGTCCTCCCCACTTACCTCACCTACGCGCTGCGTGGTTTGTAACCACTTCTCCTGGGTGCCTGAGTGCTGACTGCATAAGTCCGCCTTATATTGCTATCCAAATCGCGTGGGCGGAAGTGACACAGTCTCCATGATAACACCTGCATATCATCCTGTTATATGCATATATGGCGCTGAACAAAGGTATATGGAGTCAGCGATTATTTAGGCACTTGCACTTGTTTGCACTTTTAGCACTTTAAGCACTTGTCACTTTGCATGAGACTTAGGTAGATCACATATGAGAGTAGTTAGAGTTGAGGTTATTATGCACTGCATGTAGTTGAGGCACTTTTTCATTTATAGATTTATTTATTTTTTATTTTTTATTTAATTAATTCATTGTATATATAATTAGTGGAGTATAGATACTAGTAAGCACTTGCACTTTACTTTGTTGAACGCCTATATATGCATGCCTTCATACAGGCCTTGTGCCATAATATTTATGCACAACTGATCTTGGTGTCAAGTTTATTCAAGTGTACCTAAATTGAGTGAAGCCCTATGAGATCCTCCCCACTTTTGTTGGTTTTTAGATTGATGTTTTTATGATGTGATGTTGTGTGATGTTTAGTATGTGTCATATGTGTAATTCTGTGTATACTACATTAATTTTTGTGAACAATAAATGAATTGATTTTTTAATCAGTGTGCAGCCTCATGCAATAGGACATAGTGGTGGGGCAGCCCTGGAGTCCCATCCACAAGTGTATGCTTACCTTAACCCCATTAATGTTTCTCCTCCATTATTCTCCTCCTATCACCGCTCATGCTGGGAAAAAGGAGAGCAGCCCTCATGTGACTTGTAATGTGAGGGAAGCTGTGCAGTGTGCATTACAAAAAATTACTTCTTATGATGTTAAAGCCTATCTCACAGTATTTGAAAAATTAGCTAAAAGAGAAAAACTCCCGGGAGGTGAATAGGCTGAGGTTCTGTCCCCACCTGGCTGGGAGGCCACAGAAAGCCTATTTTGATCTGACTCCATATAAACTTTTTAAAGTAAAAATAATGGTTTGGCTTGAAGTTAATGTAGATGTGAGCCAACAGTGCCCTCAGATGTTTGACCTACTGCACCTGGTCTGAATATGGGCATCTGATATGGTAGACCACATTGTGTTAGATCGTTATGTGAATGAGCTTCCCTGAGACCTACACCGCTGGGTTGCCCCAGAAGACCCAAAGACCTTGGACAAGGTCCTACACAACTACAGAGGATTGTCTCAGTTGGAAACCGAAACTGACAGGCAGGCTGATTCATTACTAACGCCAGGTAGCGACAGATGAGCATCTGTAGCGCGGATTTCAGAGTGAGCGCTAGTAGTCGCTGTGCTCGACCATGGATCTTTGTTTCAGAGCGCCTCAGTCGCTGGCCGGCATTGATGAATATGTTGTGTGAGTTGCAGTACTACGCTGTGTGGGAGCGAGCGGTAGCGCCAGCTCAGTGCTACCGACTCACACCACAGTCATCAAAAAAACAGCCTCAAACATCGCCGGCGCTCAAAATCGTTTTTGAACATGTATCCACTAGTAACAAAGCGAAAACATATGGAATTACATTGTTATAACATTGTAACATGAACACTTTAATACCATTGTCCTGTAAGGACAATTCTGCATAAAAATATAAAAAATCAAAAAAGTTTTCAAAAATGTCATTTTCTAGGCCAGGATACATACAAAAAAAATTGGGATAAGGAAAGGGATTTAAGGATCATCCATAGAAATTTATGAGAGCGCCAGGTAGCGACAGGTAATACGTGGCGCTCTGCAAGGCTGAACGCCGGCGCTGTACGCTGAGCCTGGAATAATGATGAATCATACGCTACATGGCATTGTTCTAGTCGCTCACCAGATTCAGCTTCATAAATGTGTAATTGCGTAACAACTCCGGCGCTCACCTGCTGCTACCTGCCGCTTACAAAGCACTACCTGGCACTAGAGCTTCATGAATAAGGCTCAAGGTTTCCAAGCTATACCCCAGCCCAGAAAGATTACGGATGAACCTGGATTCATTAAGTCACCCGAAAGGACAAAAACCTGATATTTATTGCTGGAGGTGTCAACAAATGGGGCATATTACAGCGCACTTCCCCCCAGGAGGTGGAGCCTATTGAATGTGGAGCCAGTTGCCGCTGCTCTTTTTTGCCCGTTCTGCCTGCAGTTTGGTTGGTCCCCAAGAGAAGCTACTTAAAGAAGCACTATCGCGAAATTGTGTAATATGAAAAATCCATATAAACACATTAGCTAATGAGAGGAGGGGTCACTTATACACTCAAACTAAAAAAAACTCCCGCCAAACTTGTGGTTTTCTTCCCCTGGTAGGAATAAAATCCAGGGGTTACAGGTTTAGTCTATGAGGGGTGACAGTCTGTCACCCGATATGTCCTCTTCCATCCATTAAAATAAAAAAAACAAGCCTGGCTGGATATTTCTTGATGCTGGGTGTATAATTGACCCCTCCTCCCTCCATCCAGCATATTTATATGGATTTTTATCATTGGGCCATTTTTTCGCGATAGTGCTCCTTTAATGTTAATGGTGTCAGACTTGTTGCGCTGTTGGACTCAGAAAGCCTGGTCACTCTCTTAAGAGCTTCCATTCCACATGTCTTAAAAACCCCGACAAGGAGGCTGGGGGTTATATGTATCCATAGTGACACTAAGGAGTATCCACTTGCCAAGGTTGACATAGTGATAAGTCCCACTTCCATGTGTTTGGTGGGGTAAAAGTCTTGCTAAATGAACTCATTATTGAACTGGACTTTCCTTTCCTTTTGGAATTGTGGATTGAACCAAACAGGGAGGTTGATACTGATAAGCCCAGTCCAGAATCTGTTGCCATGGTCCCTATTGTTCAGAAGGTCCACAATGAACTTCTAGAGGAACCCAGTGACCTAACAGAAGGTTTTCCCCTAGAGGTTCCAGCAAAAGAGGAGGCTGAGGCCTCTGCATCTGAGTAGAGTGTCCTGACCTGGAAGTGTCACGGGGCAATTCTGGTACTTCTCAGATGCAAGACCTCTCCCTGAAACCTGCATATGCAAATGTTGCTGTGATGAATGGCATTCCACACGTGCCTAATGCTGATCAGTGTTTTCCACATTTTGCTATTAACAGTGATTTGTTATAAGGTAAGAATTCTGGGCATCCTGGGGGGGGGCATACATGAGGAGGCTCCAGCATTCTGGATGCTCCCCAACCTGTCTGAATGTGGCTGGACCCACACCCATTAGCTGTAAATGGGTGTTGGTCTGCTTTGAAATTGTCATGGCATGCCTGGCTGCACAGTATAGTTTTACTCCCCCAAAGGATAAACTCAGAGGTTAGCAGGGGATGTGGCTGTCAGCGAGTTCGGATCCACTGGTATTAGATAAGCTCCTGAATGATGGGGCTCGAGCGGATCCGAGCGCGTTGACTGTACGAGAAGGCTGCACATGCATCATCCGACCAGGAAAAGGTGAGTTTGTTCGGATGGCCTGGGGGGTTTCACACAGCTGCAAGGACCAAAACCCAGGAAAGCCAAAATCCTGGGTTTTGGTCTGCTTTAACCAAGTAGACTGAAAAGCATAGCACACATTGCAGAAGACATTGTGTGTGTTCTCGGTCATTTCCGTCCCCCCTGAGGCCTGGTCAGGCGTTATGTTAAATGGTCAGTGCAAGGGCTGGGAAAATAACAAGCGCACATATGTCCCAGCCAGAAGGCTTGATCTCATAGCTGCACCGCTCCAGTTTCTGACCAGTCAGTTCTAGTAATCTGACCATTTTTTCAGAGGGACAAATTTGGGACACTTATGACAACTTAACAAATCGCTAGGTCAATTTTTAAGTGACACGATTGGTCACACATCATACAATGTTGTCGCTATCAAAACTCAATTTAGTAATTTGTTAAGCTGTCATAATGTAAGTGTCTCACATTTGCCCCTTTGAAAAAATGGTCAGCTTAGGGCCTTATTCATGAAGGGATAGTGACAGGTAGTGGCAGGTGAATGCCGGACACGGCACACAATTACACAATTATGGAGCTGGATCTGGTGAGCAACTGGAACAATGCCATGGAGCGTACAAGCCATCATTATCCCGGGCTCAGTGGACAGCGCCGGCGTTCAGCCTTGCAGAGCGCCACGTATTACCTCTCGCTACCTGGGGCTCTCCCATACATTTCTATGGACGATCCTTAACTCCCTTACCTGATCCCAATTTTTTTTTTTTAAATAAAAAGTAAAATCTTTCTGACATGTATCCTGGCCTAGAAAATTAAATTTTGGAAAACTTTTTGATTAATAATATTTTTATGCAGAATTGTCCTTACATGTCTGGTATTAAAGTGTTCATGTTACAATGTAATAACAATGTAATTCTAAGTTTTCGCTTTGTTACTACTGGATACATGTTCATAAACAGCCTTTAATCACACAGCCTCTGGCGCTATGGGCTACAACTACCCGATTTTGAGCACCGGCGCTGTTTGAGGCTGTTTTTTTGATGAATGTGGTGTGAGTCGGTCGCACCGAGCTGGCGCTACCGTTCGCTCCCATACAGCGTAGTACTGCGACTCACACAACATATGAAACAAAGAACCATGGCCGAGCACAGTGACTACTAGCGGTCACTCTGAAATCCACGCTACAGGCGCTCATCTGTCGCTACCTGGCGTTAGTAATGAATCAGCCTGCAAGTTCTAGTCACCTGAGGCACCCCCTGCTGCCAGTCAGTAAGGGAGCCTACTCCCACATGAATGGCAGCAGAGATGTGTGGTGGAGCCCTGCAGGCAGCTTGCTGTCACCAGTGCTAAAGCTGGAGGGTTACACATCACAGGACTCTGTGGCATTGAATCTGAAAGGTAAGTGCTTTGTTTTTTCCTGTCTGGACAGAGATATTAAACACCCCCCTGCAAGCTACCCATGCTGGAGATGGGGAACTGAATGCCAATGCACACACTCCAGTGCCACCTATTGGAGAAGGCAGCACCTGCTGTGGTTCCAGCCCCCCTCTGTATCATGGGCAGGGCAAGTAACTGCCTATGGGCAGTGCAGGTAACATTTACTGCATTGCGCTTTGGCCTTCTGGCAGCCATCACTGCAAACTTGCCACCAGTGTCCACTGATTCCTCCACTCTCTAGTGCCATTTCCTCCACTCACTCGCTGCTGATCCTTTCAGATTCTGTTCTCGCTTTTTTCCGCCCTGTTGCAGTCTCCTCTACCTCATCTTCTCATCCTTACTGCTTCCTGGTCCTTAGCTCTTTGATGCATTTTTCTCCCTGCATTGCTATTTCTGTACAGTGTAAGCCTAAGTAGTGCCTAGGGCCTAAATACGGCCCTGGGTATGGCTGGCATTGCAGGCCAAACGCGGCATGCAAACTTTAAGGGATGACACTTATTAATTTACCCGACAAAATGTAAAATCAATTGCTTGTCATCTTATCTGATGCAATATCAGCCCCATGCTGTCTCATTGCTCCAGTCACTGCAAGGAAAGGGAGTTTTCTGTATCTCTTTGCTGCCTTCAGCACCTCACCCCTGATCCTGACCACAAATCCAAGTCTGAGGCTTATGTCAAGTTGACACCATCTCTTAGTGATGTGCTAGAATGGAGTCCTGCCCTGCCACTCCCATCACAGAGGAACGGGGGGGGGGGGGGCTTTATTTGATAATTACTCAGGCAATGTAACTTATTTTTCAAAAAGGAAAACTAAATAGAACATTGTCCTGTGTGGCCCGATACAAATGGCAATAACTTTGAGTGTGCCTGGACACTTGATACAGTAAAATTCACTCTCCCTCTTTGTATTACTGTAGGTCATCTTTATTTTAGCCATACGGACAGAATTTGTGTTGGTTGCATTAGTCTTGTGATAGTTGCAGTTAATAATAATAATAATAATATGTATTGATATACCGTAACACCAATATATTCAGCAGTGCTTTACAATCAGAGGGTTCATGTACAAAGATAAATTACATAGCAACACAAAGGGTATCCATTGGAACAAAAGGAATGAGGACCATGCTCGCAAGCTTACAATCTAAGAAAAATAAGTAGCAGTTAAAGATAGTAAGTGCAGTTATAGATATAGATAGTTATACACATACTTACATGATTATTTATAAGTTGGTAAAACTGGGCATCAGGTAGACCTTAGAAAATGTAAGTTATCATTCTACAGAAAGAATCAAGTTATGTGTTTATACAGCTAATAATCTTATACTAGAAACTCTGGTGAATCCAAATACAGGTATTAGCCACCAAATACTTTCATCCTATAGTGAAACATAAAGCTTTTTACCATAAAGCTATTCATAAAATCCAGTTTAACATGCTTTGTTGGGAACTTATTTTAAGCCAATCACCAGATTGTGAGGGATTATTCATAGAAAGATGCAGATGGGATCAGAGGTATTAATAAGTAAAACCATTGCCCTGACTAGAGATTGCAGATGTCATGTTCTCACTGGCCTAAAATAATCTTTACATTTACAGTAACTGTACAATCTGCATGTTATTTTTGCAATCAACTTGAAGGAGTTTTAGCCCCCAAAAACATATGTTTCTACGTGATCGGTTTGAAATCCCCCTGGTTCCAGAGTGCCGCTAAGCCCCCTCTCAATTTAGCTCCTCATGCTTCTTGAGGTATGGAGCTCTTCTCTGTGATTGTCAATGTAGAAGGACTGTCACTGATGTTTTGAGGGTGAAACTAATGTAGGAAACTGTTGTTTCTAAGTACTGATGACAAAGTCACATCCCAGCTCTATTGGAATTAATGTTGCTTACTTGATGTAAGCCATATTAAATGCATACCAGCCATTTAAAATGATGCTATACCCAGAAGGAAAGTTTATGTCTTCATCTTTTATCCCCAACCCAGTGCCCCAAAACAGCCGGTGTTTCTTTATTTGCTAAAACTTTTGCTCAGTATTTATAAAAACACTAACAGGAAGCAACATGATGGACAATGGCAGATGTATGCTCATTAGTTCAGTTACAGCTATCATCGCTGAAAAGCATCAGGGGCGGGACTGTTCAACCAGGGAGCAATATGACCGACTGCGTCCAGTTCATGTTGTTTTGAATATTGGGCAAAGGCTTTAGTAAAAAACTAAAGTCAGGCTGTTTTGTGCCACTGGGCCAGGGATAGACGGTGACAACATACATTTCCTTTCTGGGTATAGGATCACTTTAAGATTAAATACTTTTTATAGAAACTGTTTATAATAACCTCAGGTTTATTTTGTGGAACCCAAGGAAGATTATTTTGAGAACATTTAAGGACTGTTTATTTTGCACCCCTGCATACCCACATAATACCTACTGTGCAGTCATTGGTGCTGTAATAGTTTTGAATAGGGATACTTATTGGTCAAATTGTAGTCCACTTATGGAGTGAAAGATGTGCACACTGGCCAGGATTCACAATTACAGGGCTCCCATGTGACCGATAAGGACTACATAGTCGAATGTGTTGACCGTATGTAGAATTTGCTTTTTTTTTGTAAAATATGTTCCTAAAGACTATCCAGTTGCTGTAGAAGAGTAAAAATGTATATTATGTAATTATTTGCTTAATGGCTTATAATAGCTTTTTCATTAGTTTTTATGGTTAATTACATTGTTAGATCATGTAATTAAAAAAAAAAAAATATATATATATATTCTTGAACTGTTAGTAGTTTATCTCTTAAAGCTTCATACTGAATGTTGGGAACAGGCCTCAAATTTATATGACAGGATGAACACACATAAATCACGTGTGATTTAGATGCTTATGTTAATTTTATTTTGTCATTTAAGTTTATTGAAACCTTTAATACTATTTTTATCATCATCCATCCACTGCTGTAGTATTGCAGCAGGTTAAATATCTGTTGGTTAACAATAAAGCAGAGAGTGTATCAAGGACAAGTGAGGTGAATCTGGCTAGGCATGGGGTCTTTGAACAGTACAATTATTGGCTGGAGTTTGGTGTGACTTCTGTAGCATACAGCAATACATTAGCTTTTTGACATCTACAAAGAAATGTTTTAGATATACCTCTAGCTTTCATGCTATGTGCATAGGGTGACATCATGTAGAGCCAGGCGCTATACACATTACTTTGTTGTAAAGAGAACAGCGGGTAGCCGTGATTTGTAGGTCGATAGAACGAAACCCACATACGCCTTTATTTTATTATAGTCCTTCCATTTGCCGTAAGGTTAACTGAAATGATTCACCTATTAATTCTACTGAGAACTGCTATCCATAATGTATGGGTGCTTTTTCGATGTGATTTATATCTGCTATCTGTTAGCTTATAAAGAAGCTTTTACATAATGAGGAGTAATCAAATTCTCAAAATGTTTGCATTGCTAAGAGCACAGGGTAAGGATTTGCTGACTTCTCAGCTAACACATATCTCTATGTTTTTATATATGGTATAACACATATATAATGTGACTGTCTAGCCATGAAAACAAAACAAGAATACTCACCTGCGCACCCCTTGGGCAGCTTCTTCTCAGATCACTGCTTAGACATCAGAGAGATTGGATCCACTTGCACACTTCACTCACCTCCTGCTAAAGTGGATTGCCAAGGCAGTGTCTGGTACATTCATTCCATTGCAGTCAATAAAAAAGACATGCTTAATGGGCCATTCCAGCCAGACTGCCAGTTTTTCAATTCTCACCCGCCCTGTCACCCTTCCCAAGCATTGAAACAGGGTGGGGGTTAAATAGGAAAAAAAAGTTTACCTTAGCAGACTCCAACGCTGGACGCCACCATCTTTTCTCAGACCAATCATGCCACCAAGAGCGTGTTCCCGGCGATGTGTGCACTTCCGCCCCTCGGTTCACTTGAATGGGTGGGAGTGTGCACAGTGCGGGGAATGTGCTCTTGGCAGCATGAGCGGATGGAGGAATATGAGCATTCAGTGCTGGAGTTTGCAATCATAAATGAGGTTATTGTTTTTTTTAAACCCCCGATCCCACTTAACCACTACAGAAGGATGGCAGGGCAGAGGGGAGGGCTTGAAAAATGGGCAGTCTAGCTGCACTGGCTCTTTCAATTCACTGTGACTGGTGTGGGAGGCAAGGCCATACCTGCATATTTCACCGCTGCACAATGGATGACGAGTTAAAGGAGACCTGGGCAAACAGGGACTTGTCCACTAAGGGTGCAGAGGCAATGATTGGACAATATCCCTCTGAACTGAGTTCTGAATTAAGGTTGAGCCTTACAAGTATCCTTATATAGTATATCGCAAGCAATATCACATTATCCTGGCCCTCATCCTAGTCCAGTTTTCTCTATTATCATATATATCACATCACTTACCATTAATTACTCACCATTGAGTGAACCAAAACCTTCCCTAGAGTCTAAAGAACTTTGGGACCTCTGTGTTTACTTACCTCACCAGTGATCCCACAGACAGGAAGGATATACGTTTGCTTTAAATTTGCTGGCAAGTGTGAACTAATCCAAAACATCCTTTAAAGTTATACTAAAGGCAGGCCCGATTGTTGTACCATGGTCTTAAATGTCAAACCCTGTAGTTCCTAAGTTATAAGTATTAGAGCATTGGAGATGCAGAGAAAAAATGAAGAGAAACAGTGGGTGTGGTAACAGTGATGTGATGTAAGCACACTGTGATTAGTGTGAGAGGAGAGAGAAGGGCAGGGTTTCAGAGCTGCAGAGAGAGGCAGACAATCAGGATGTCTGGACAGGGATTGGTTGGCTGTTTCCACTCTTGGTACGCCAAAGGTTGATTGATGGACCATATCAGTGGGATGGGGACTGAAAGTTTAATAAGGAAGTGATTTCCTCACTAAGGAAACAGACAGATGAAGAAGCACAGCACATACGCCACTGAATGAAAGGTAAGCTACTGATATTATTTTTTTTAACCTTTGACTTGCCAAACACTTTAACTGGAGGAAAAAAACTGCAAATGTAATGGACTGCTATGGAGCTGGTCAAGCCACATTGGCCAGGAACCATGAACACACAATACTACCCAGGTCCTAGAATCTGAAAAGTCCTGGTACCTAATGGTGGGAAGGGATTAGGCTGCAGAAACACCTTAGGTCTAGTGAACAACAACATGGATGACACAGCCACGAGAAAAAGCATACACTCAGGGGCAGGTAGCTTATGTTCTTCAGCAGGTTATCAAGCAGAGGATAAAGAGGGACAACACAGGTTTGTTGGTCCGGAAGATAAGATGTGTTCGATCTCCCAGTGAGGAAATTCTAGAATCGGTAACAATACAAAAAAGGAAAAAAGGGTGTTTCAAATGCCAAGGTGATGGATCCCTGTCACAGTGGAAGTAGGTCTACTCTTAGTGCCCCCACTAGTATAGTATTTATAGATATCACTATGGTTTGATTTTATATTAAAAACATTTTAGAAAGCATTTTACATTTTATATAAGAATCGTCTTTTGCTTCTGTTTTTGCTAATTCATATTCTATTCCTATTCATAGTCTTTTGGTCAGAATTAACATGCTAAAGCCTTATATGGAGCCACAGCACACAGCCCTGCTGGCTAGCAACCAGCCCTATAATCTGTCTCTAAATTCTAGTTAACTAAGGGGACAAACTTTACAGTGCGTTTAGCCTGCCTTTTAGTTATTGTGCTCCTAAGTACACATTAGTAAGAAGAACAAGCCATAAAAATGATTTTACAAGAAAATAATAGAACTAGATTTGGTGACATCCTGTGCTGCAAGTCATCAATGCAAGTTCTGTACAAATAATTTTGTATAATATTAATTATAAGCAAGAGACACTTCACTGCATTTCTGTCCATTGTGATCAATAGGATCTAGACCTACAGCACCACTATAAACTGGCGCAGCTTAAACAAGAGTGCCAGTGAGAAATGATATGCAGTTTGGTGGACACAATGGTGCTGACTGTTTCTTGGTTGTTAAATCGGGAAATAAGTGATGCTGAGATAAAATATTGGTGCTGATTGGCATTGACTGGCACTACTGCTTGTTAAATGAGGCTCTTTGTTTTTTACTATTTCTCAATATTTCTCGATCTCTATCTGCAAGCAGGACAAATTGGTTTATTATGTTCTTTGCATGTTTTCTGGGGTTATATGTTCAGTAGTAACATGTAAGGTATCTATTTAGAAGAGACATAGCAGAGAAGACGTTCTCAGGAGGAGACAAGATCAAGAATATATCTGAGCAGTTAGATATATAGGTATATAAGTAACGTATATTATATTTTTTTTACCTAAAGATTGCCTTTAAAGGGACTGTAAACCTAATGGCAATTCAGGCTGGTATCATCCTGTTGCGGGCACCCAAGTGATTAATAGGGGTATCAATCTTTGTAATTGGTGCGGTAGGCTAGTAGATCAGAAATTGTGAACTGTGTGACAACATAATTTTGCCATAAGTTACAGTTGAGATTTACTTTAACACGTTTTTATACAGTAAATGTATTTTTATCCATGTGTTAAACCCTGAAACCTTCTATTTTTTATTCTTACAGTACAGTGACACAGCATGAAATAGTCTATTATTTTGGGCAATCTGGTAAAAAAAGGGTTTTCATCTTTGGCTGTATTGTCCAAATGCAATCATATGTTTGTAAGTTGCAAATAAAGGTGAATCTTGCAGATCTTGCACATTTTGCTGCTGTTCTAAAAATGATCTCATGTATTTACCCAAACAGACCACTAGAGGGTGCATGAGGCGCCATTAATAAAAAAGACATTTTTACTGGAAGCAAGAAAGCTTAGATAAATTGATCCTAGCCGTAGATGTATTTTTCAATTAATTTTGAATAGGCCCAGTTGTCTCCTCCAGTATTTTATGACCAAACCATTTTATTTGAGGTTCATTCTGGTTAATATAAATTCAGTGGAATAATTCAATTACGCTGCAAGGCAGCAGACATCAACCGAAAGGGAGATGTAGTGTTCTGCAGATTAAAAATAAACAAAAGCTTAAATGACCTGCTCAGCAGAACTTAACCTAAATTGTAATAGATCAGTTTGTTTCAGTTCAGTCATAAGGCCAAAAGAATTTTCATGTGGAAGATTAAGTATAGTTTCCTTGCTTAATGTGGATGGCAACTCATGCACATGTCTCTGGTATAACTGCAAGACAAACAGAGCGGGCGGCTGCTTCACATAGGACACAATATCGCAGGAGGAGTAACACAGCAGATCTTTTGGTTTCTGCCCTTCTTCCCGCTCTAGGCCACTGATGATTTAGAGCAGTGGTGGTGGATGTATGGCACCTGTGCCAGAGGTGGCAGTCAGCCCTTTCTGGGCACCCGTCATCTTTCCACTACATGTATTTTGTTTTTTTCATGTTAATAAAGTTTTTTGGTGCAGTTTGGTCACTTGGTCCCTAAAAGGTTTGCCATCACTGACCAGGGTACCTGGTCACTCTTCAGTCTTATGACGTTCTTCTATGCACACTTAAATTCGGGGAAGAGAGGGATTTGTGTGATGGAACATTGCAACTGGCTTCTAGAGGCTGGTTCGAGATTCAAGTATAAGTTAAACCGGATCAGCACCGTTTTTTTCTTTAACAGGTGTTGGACCCGCCGTCAGCTAATCAAAACAAGCTTGTGCGAGGGGCATCCTGAACGCTGGCGTCCCCCCTGCACACCATACCCCACAACGTCCATAATCCTAACTTTCACTAGGAGTCCAATGAATTGAAAGAAAAAGACTGCACCGCCCCCAACAAATCAATCTACCTGTAGTGTGCACACAAAGAGGTAATACCACTGTATAAGCCAAAAGACGCAGGAGGTCCCACTCCCCCAACAGAGCCCCAAAAATGTGGCACCACTACCAATTATTATTCAGTAAAACTTGATAAATCATTTTATTAATCAACTTCAATGTCACACTACACTACATAAACTACAAACATGACACACTAATTAAAAAACATGAAGACACAACAATGTCAGTAAGGAAGGGGAAAAAAAAACCCACAATGAAGGGGCAGGGGGCGGGTGGAAGATTAATTACATATAACAAAAATCTTTTACATGTATATAATATGATTATAATAATAAATAAACATAAATTATCCCTACAGTTGATAATTAAAGTGCTTAAGTGCAAATTAGCTTAGATAACAATCATATTCCCTCATTATTCCTCAATAAAAGTACATGTGCTCCCTAAAAACCAAGATGCTAGCCTAACCATACTAATATTTCCCCATATAATACCAGAACAAGCCGGGGGTGACAAATAAACACAAATGCAAAAACGTGAGAGCAAACAGAAATAAACTTACATATTCACCCCCGGCTTGTTCTGGTATTATATGGGGAAATATTAGTATGGTTAGTCCTTACTGACATTGTTGTGTCTTCATGTTTTTTAATTAGTGTGTCATGTTTGTAGTTTATGTAGTGTAGTGTGACATTGAAGTTGATTAATAAAATGATTTATCAAGTTTTACTGAATAATAATTGGTAGTGGTGCCACATTTTTGGGGCTCTGTGGGGGGAGTGGGACCTCCTGCGTTTTTGGCTTATATAGTGGTATTTCACTAGGAGTCAGCGCCCGAAAAGGAGTCCCGTAAATGGCCGCCGGGCGGATCACGGGGGCAGGTTGTTCCGGTGGGCAGATGACATGGCCATGGCCCACGTGACCGCCCGACGGCCAATCAGTGACTGTGGGACCAACACCCGTTAAATAAAAAAAACAGGTATTGGTCCAGTTTAAGTTGCCTGCCTTCTGAGCTAGTCCATGCAGAACTATAGTATTAATAGTTCTCATTTCTCCATATAGCGTTATAATTGGTCAAATCATATGCATATATCAGAAAAATCAAGAAATAGGATGTTAGTTAAGTACAGACTCAGGTCAGGAGACAGATTTCCGCAATAACAGTAAAATAATACATTCACAGACATGTCACCCTTGTGTTTTTCTTTCATTTTCCTCCTCTTGCAATTTGGCATGTATTTCTACCAATCTTTCTTTTAATACACTTATTTATAAAGCGTCATTGCCAGACAATGCCACTCAGAGGAAATGTTTTTGCCTCAGTAGCACTCAATGTGCAATCTAACAAACATAAAACAGGCAGTGCTGATGTGTCCGCCTGCCATCGCCAGTGCCATGTAGTTTGGGGTTACTGCCGCTCCTCCTAAAAAGCTGCGCCAGTTTATAGTGGTGCTGTAGGCTTCTATCCCATAGGCAGAAATGTACTGGAGAGTTTCTTGCTTATAATTAATTAATCTTAAACACAATTATTTGTACATAACTTGCTTTGGTGACTTGTCAGTAATGTAAACACAGGACTTAGATGTCACCAAATGTCATTTTATTATTTTCTTGTAAAATCATTTTTGAAGGATTCATTTTCTTACTAATGTGCACTTTGGATCACAGTGACTAAACCGCAGACTAAACACACTGTAATGTTTGTCCCCTGTGTTCAGAGCAATGATATCCTTTAACTGTAATGAAGAAACACTGACCAGCGTTACATACAGCGCAAATCTTTTCAGTATGCAAAAAGTGACAGAAGTCAGCGCCTATAAGTTGGCAGTACAGAGTGGTGCCCCAATCCAAGCTGATTATTTAACATCAGCCATTGTATAAATAGATGCGGCCGCCACAAAACGGGCTGTATACCAGCAAATAGGGCCTAAAACTTTCTAGCTAGATTTCCGATTCCCCCTCAGAGTGGAGTAACATTAGATGTAAGTCTAGGATCTAAATTAATATGACAATTATGTAATAATGTTTTGTCTTTTGACATTTTGTTTAGTACAAAAATTGCGTCATTTTAACAGCATTGGACTGAAAAATAGTTTCTGTTGTGACAAATATGGCTCGAGGAAAGAAACGATTGTTTCCTAACTAAACAGGTAATATTTTGCTGATTTTCAAAAAGCCTTAGAGATGCTGCTCGGAAATGGGCTGCTTCATTCACTCAACACTCAGCATTTTCCTTTAAATGCTCCCTGTATGCTCAATTCCACTTTATGCAGAACACGTGCCATCATTTCCTCTACTGTAGTAGCTCTGGGGATTTAAAGTTTAATGACGCAAATTAAAAATGTAGCTGTCTAAGTGAAAAGTATGAAATTAAAAAATAAGGCTATTCAACAAACTTCTCACAACACATTACCTTTTTTTAATAGTCGTGCATTATTTCCATAACTTACTTTATTAAGTAAGTTATGGGATGCTGCCATAGATGCACAATGTACAATGATAGTGTAAAAAGAGTTGAATACAGTTATAAAATGTTAAAAACTAGAACTCACCTTCACTGCCTCTTCCTTCATCTGTCCCCTGGCTGATGGCATTTTTGCAGGTTCATTGGGATGCGGGTTTCCTTCTGGACCTGGTTATTCATGTTGGGGAATGGCAATTGCAGCCTCTTCGTCTCCATCTTTCATGAGGGGGAACACAGGTCCCTCATCCTCCCCAGGGAAATCCCCCCGTGCCCCTCCCTTCCAGCGGTGTCATTAGTCACATGGGGCGATTGCTAAAAGCTCCACTTCTGGGATATAAAATGTTCCTTCCGAGTTGGGCCTGGCAGTAGCTTGGCGGGGCTGCCAAGATAATCAATATTATAAGCAATACCTCTCACCCCAGGACAGGGTGTCTAACCTGGAACATGCCACGTATCCTGTTCCTGAGCTCCTCACTCTTATTGGCTTTCTGCAGACTGGGAATAGTTCAAGCGTTCACACAAGACCCTTCAAAGACCCTTGGCTGCAGTGCTCACCATAGCCTGGCTTTAGGTTCTCCTTGCACCTCATCAGTCCATACAGCAGAAGCCTCAAGCTTGTTTGCCCCTTTATATCCCTTCTGGCCGGGATTAGTACTGGTCCGAGCTACTTGGCCATCAAGCCCCCCCCAGCTCACCTTGCTTGCTAGACGCCAGGTCCCTATGAAGCACCTTACCAATAGTCATTTATATTTCTGATAAATCAACACATGGCATTTTCTTCTGAACACCTTGAGTAGACCAATTGCCAAGCAAAACTCGCCACTGTAAAAGCTGCACACAGTCATTGCAAGCTTTAATTTATTTTTGCAATTGTCAACAAAAAATGAAATGTAGGCGAACGGGCGAAAAAATCACCCAGCATTCCCTCACCTATAAAAAAAATATAGCCACTTTGCAGCGTCACCTGAACGAGTGCTCATGCGATCCAAATATGTCAGGTATGTACATTTTTTTCTGCTCCTTATTGCATTGAGGTTAATAGATGTCTTCCAAGAACACAAGGCACAACTTGATTGCAAGAACAGGGTATTGATAGAACATCTATCAACAAATAAAAAAAAATGAATAGCCCAAATATATCTAACAACCCCCCTCCCCCCAAAAAAAATCCTAATTGTGCAGAACAAAAATAAAATGAAAGGGATTGACCACCCAAAATATAAACAAAACAAAATGTTACTGACCCTTTGCCCCTCGCAGCTGACCCTTTGCCCCTTCAGAAACTGAATGAATCACTGCACCACCCAGGCCCAAACTACAGTCATCAACGATTCCATGTTGGGCTCATGCCTCCCTCCATCAGTCACAGAGACACTGCCACGCTTGCTCAGTTAACTGTAATGGAGAGGGTGTTGTCCTGCCTGCACATTAGGAACCCCCAGGGCCTATGTGGGCTTAACAGGCAGCAAATCTCCCTTCCAAATATCACACATCAATAAACTTGATTGTATAAGACAGTCAAATTATACAGTACGCACCAGAATAACTGCAGTAACTGGTCATAATAGCTCACCATGTGGCCAGGTCTAGCTGCAGGCTACAGTACATCTAGAAAGTAACATGCTGGTTTGGGTCTGCCCTGTCCATACCTACATTCCAGGGCTGCTAACAGTCAAAAATACAGAAATAGGCAACTCCTTACCAGCTGTGCACTAACAAAGAGATGGCTGGGTAGATGCTTCGTCTGTATTGCAAGCATGGAGAGAAATTGCCCCTTCCCATACGCCACTGCTTTTATTGCAGGGAAATGAAATGCAACCTGCAGGGCATCTAATGAATTATTCCCCAGGAGACAACTTTCAGAATACATAGTACACTGGCAATTGTAAATAATGACCAGTAGATGGCACCAACATATACATAAATACGTTACTATTACACTGAATCATAGAATACAGTTATACAATAATGCATGTGCTTTAGAGGACAGAACAGGTGTACAGAGGTCTGACAAGCTTCCTCCATTGCAGTGAATGGAGAGGGTGGTACAGGATTTGATCCAGCAGTCTTGTGAATTGCAAGTCACAGAAGTCTGACCAATCAGCTGCTGTGAGTACAAAAGATGTGTACCCTTTAGTTCAGTTCATATACATTAATTCTTACATTTAAATCACCTTTCAAGTAATCTCATTAAAATCTTACACACAAGAAACTAAAGCAACAACTAATGTGGACCAACCACCAGCTACCAGTTACTATAAAAGCCCTCGGGGGGCTGATTAAACACCCTTGTAATCTGGATGCCCTGCTGTGTGAGCCCCACAGATCACCCTGCATTCACTCACACATTCTGGAGCTCCCAAGCTCACCTGTCGTGGCTGCACCCCTGTAGTTGTGGCGCACTCTGGCGCCCTGCCATTCATAAGGGCTGTGGGTGGGTGTACTCACAGGTAAATTGAAAATGCTTCCACTCCCTTATGTAAGGTTTTGTGACTAAACAAGACCATATGCTGATCATCAATATGCATGGCATACGGAGCTGATTGGACGAGAGCCTGTGAATGGGGTATGGAATTGGGGAAAGGTGAGTTTTTGTGGTGAACTGGGGGTTTCCCAAATCCTGGGTTTTGGTCCACTTTAGTACATGACTGGATGTAGCAACAGAATAGATGGAGGAGAAGGTATATTTATTTACCATGTTTAAATATTTGCCAGGTCTATATGTGTCTCTCCAGAATGCTTTGATAAATGGAACAAAATCAATTCTCTTTCCATTGAATAAAAAAGTAGTGTAGGAAATCTATCCAGGTTCTCCCTTACAAGTGCTATTATATTTCCTTTGCTGGAGTTTAGCTTCAGCCAGCAAAGAAATACTGAGAATAATAGAAATCCATTATTTTGATATTATCGATCCATGCTCCACAACGAAAGCAGCTGCTGTGACATCATAAAAAAAACTGTAAAATTATTTAGAGAATGCGGGGTTGATAACTGAACCGTGTGGTAAACAGCTCTAGAAATATAATATATAGGAGGGCAGGAAAGCTATTTTTAGGAGCACACAGATTTTCATTCTGATTTATTCCCTAAAAACCATCTGTGTTGGACTTGGATGCCTGGATCCACCAGTGGAACTGACTCTGGGGGCCCACCTCACTTTTAGATGCAAGTATGACCGGCTTCCTTTCAGGGCTCATGCACAGGAACATTATGTCAGACTTGTCACTTGGGGTGCCACAAATAAGCTATGCATAGTTCAGGTTTTGGCGATGAAGGCCCTCAAAGGGGCCCCCGGGACCTGTGGCCCATCGTGTTTTTCCCTGCTAACCCTGTGGGCCAGTTAAAGCCTGCCTGTACTTGCGGTAGGACATTTTTATTACAATGAGGTGAGAATATTTTCCAAGGCTTGGAAATAACAGTACCCTATGGCCTATGCTTACCCCATAACAAAAATAATGTATCTCACCTGTAAAAATACTCCATCACAGGTACAGGTAATTTTGTTGTGAACTACTGGAACAAACTTTTTATTGCACTTCTTGACTGTTAAAATCCCATTAAAAAGGAAAGCTGCCATTCATACCTAAAGGCACACCTAAAATGCGCCATGCTTTACCAATTATTTAGCATGCAGAATCTCCAAGTTACCCTTGTGGTATAATCTATTTCATCAGGGGTTTACTCTAACCTCTAAAAGGCAGTGCTGTGTTTAATACAGAATTAGTATAGTATATGAATAATTTATTACAAGGTGGCATATTTACCGCTCTCATTTGAGACATGGAGCTCCTAAAGTGTATTGGTTGAAGAACATACATTGCCGTAACACATCAGTTAAAATACAATAGAGGGCCACAAATCTACAGTAATATCTTGATACTATAATGCAATGCATCCATAAATCAAAGCTGCCTAAATATTATTACAGCAAATGAGAAATGGGGCTATGTAGAACAGGGTGCAGGGGCCAGCCTCGGTGGCCCTTCTGCCCTGCAGACTGCAAGCCTGTACAGGCTAAATGGCCCCTAGGCCCTTCTGCTCCCTCGGGCTTTGGGGAGACAGGTAATGGGGGTACTCAGGATTAATGGCAAGTCACTCACTAGCCACAGGTGACTTGCCAGCCCCTATGCCTTGTGCACTGGTATAGGGGTCTCATGGATCCACCAGGTCACACAAAAAAGCTGGACACAGAAACAACATATTTTATTATTATCATTATTATTTAATACCTACCTTCCCTCCATTCCGGAGCACTGTGTCCCATGATGATAACTCTGGCTTTTGCACTGCTGGAAGCCTTTTATACCTGCTGGGTGACAGGAAAAAGGGTTAATAAAAAAAATTACATAGGGTCCCCCCATCCCCTCATATTTTTGGAGAATTTCAAGGGTTAAAAACCCTAAAAAACCCTTAAAAATTCCCCCCCAAAAGATGTTGTGAGGTCCTCCCTGCCCAGCATAACCAGCCCGGGGACCAGCTATCGGGGCTTGTAGAAAAGCGCGCAGGGGCCAGCCTTGGTAGCCCCCACCCTGAAGGCTATAAGGCCCAAAGCCTAATGTCTCTGGGCTCTACTGCCCTCCCTGGGCTATGCAGAGCCAGGTAATGGGGGTCAGGGGGTTAATAGCTGGTCGCAGGTGACTTGCCCGTAGGGCCTACGGGCTTGGCACTTAAAGGGTTAAAGGATTTGTTGAGTGCTGTTGCTCCTTAATATTTTTCTCTTCTAATTGCCCTGCTCACATTCACCTCCCAGGTTAGTTATAAATCGGTCTGATCAGCTGCCTCCTGTGTATCTTATAATTTGGGGGTCAACGCTGATGCGGCTGCCAGATAGCGTCCTATTGAACACTAGTGCCCAAATGGGCATTTGGGCGCTCTGGTTGAAACAGCATCAGATGAAACCTGGCACTGTAGGTCAAGAGGTAGGTCCCATGGAGCACAATGGGCAGAACTGGATTGAAGTGTTTTATGCTTATTATTAATATTAAGCACAGTTATTTGTACAGAACTTGCATTGGGACTTCTCAATAATGGAAACACCGGACCTAGATGTCACCAAATTTTCTAACCCCCAAAAAATTTTTTCATGGCTTCTTTTTGTTACAAATGTATATTTTGAACAACAACAATTAATATGCAGCACTTTAAAATTTGCCCCCTTTCTTCTCAGCAGTGATTTCATGTAACTATAATGATAAAATCCCGACCAGCGCCAGAAAATTACAGCACCAATCTTTTCAAGGAAGAAAAAAATGATAAATACGCTGTGCAGCGCTGGAAAAATGGCCGGACGAAGTGGGCTGGTGTAATCCGCAGTGGTGTTCAACAGGCGCTGACACAGGCGCTACAACTTCTAGCTCAATTGTAGTCCACAGCGCCAGAAAGGACAAAATGGCTGGCGCTCCATAACTGGCACTATAGCCACCAGAAAGATGCTAAATAGCCCACATCATAAATAAGGCCCTTAGTAATAATTTCCTTTAAATGGCCTGCAAACACAAGCTAAAAAAATACACAGTGGCAGGGGTGCCATTTCGGCCCCTGAGTTGAATGCACTCCTAACAGGTCGCCAGCGCACATGTGACCAGCCACCGCAAATTGCATATCTGCATTGGATGCACACATGGTGCAGCCACTGCTGGCCAGGGAGCATGCTATCAGCACTAAAGCAGAGAAGCAGACCAGCTCAGCCCGCAGGACTCCATGGGAACAAGTCTGCAGACAGAAAGGTAAGTCTTAAGTTGGACAGGGCTTTAGGTCCACATTATAACAGGCAAAATCTTAATGCATTTGTGGATGTGGGGCTAGGAGGGAGGGAGCATTTCTGCCCTTCACTGTGATGTCAATGCTGGGCCATTGGCTGCTAGATAATGGGGGTTATTTAAGAAGGGATAGAGGCAGGTAGTGCCTCATAGCGGCGGGCAGCGCCTGGTGAACGCTGGGCGCTGTACGCAAAACCACATTTATGAAAGCGAATCTGGTGAGTGACTCTGGTTTTCAGAGCGGCAGGTATTACCTGTCACTCTCCCATACATTTCA
The DNA here is from genome assembly GCA_027917425.1 of Gastrophryne carolinensis. Taxonomy (NCBI): domain Eukaryota; kingdom Metazoa; phylum Chordata; class Amphibia; order Anura; family Microhylidae; genus Gastrophryne; species Gastrophryne carolinensis. The sequence continues at coordinate 237,615,736 of CM051238.1, read as the reverse complement.
ATGGACGTTCTTTTTCTTTTTTCTCAAATAATTGATTGTGTCACCTCTCCTGGCTCCAAAAAAAGTCATTTTTGAAAACTTTTTTGCTTTTTTTGTTTTTTTATGCAGAATTGTCATTACAGGTCTGGTACTAAAGTGTTAATATCACTGTGTTACAACAATGTAATTCCATGTGTTTTCACTTTGTTACTGGTGGATTTGTGTTCAAAAACAGACTTTAATCACACAGCGTCTGCCGCTCTATGCTACAGTGACCAGATCCAGAGCGCCTACGCTGTGTGTGTAGTTTTTTGTATGGTGTGGAGCGCCGAGAGTCAGTCGCATTGAGCTGGTGCTACCTCTCAATATGCCACATCTCATATCACAATCTGAGGCAGTTTATATTCTGTGTGATTGCTGACAGCTAAGGCGGCATCCAAGCTTTTTGTAACCCCAGTCACCCCTTTCTTTCCCAGTGCTTAGCCCATTCTGTGCGTTTAAGTAATAAAAATATAATTTATAATTCTATATATAATAATAAAAAAATCCTCCCAACACCAGTGGGAGAAAGGCTCTGCATGGCAGCCATAGACTTGAGTAAAAGTTGAACTTGCGTGACAGACCAGTACATCCACACTGCTGCACAGGATTGGGTGACTGACCTGCCACTCAAAGTCCCAGCTTCAGTTTTCATGCAGATAGTGGGCCCCCCTCTGAGTTGTTTCAAACCAAACTGGGCTTAGCACAAGGGGGATGAAAGGGAAGGTTAAGTTTTACTAAATGCTTGGACTCCTTTAAAGGTTTTGCCAGCCCCTAATCCATGGTTAGACTGTTGCACATGGGCTTCCTGACCATACTGGTGACACTTCTGTCCCATCCGCAATAATAAAACAGGCAGGCATTTTGTGCATCAATTCATTCTTGATTTGTAAATGTTGTGGAGCGTTTGTAATGGTAGCACATTCTTCTCATTGTTTGCAGCCTGGAAATGTGCTGTCCCCCCTATGTGACCTTTCTGTTTTTCTACATTCAGCAGCTTGTGACAGCAGCTCCCACTTCATGGGCATTCCAACCTATATTGTGCCCTGAAAGCTAACATACTCCCACCTAATGTGGCCTAGCAATGATGAATAATACGGATTGGTTCTAGGAAGTTGCCCCCCCCCCCCCCCGATAGGATGTTTCAGCAATTATATACTTTATAACTGCAACACAGCCATAATCAGTACATAAGGTTTTATACCTTAATGGAAATATCTGGGCCTGATTTATCAAGCAGTACAATGGTGGGTGCTGCATGGGTGCACCTTGTCATATGTGACAACCACATTTATCAATGTATGCTTACATGTCAGTGCACCTTAAAACACACATTCACCAAACTATCAGAGTATAGCATCGCAACAACTTTCAGTGCGTTTTTGCTGGCACGGGGCTCTCAATGGCTAAAGGATATTATTAGCATTTCATTAATTTTTTTATTCAAATGTTGTCTTCGGGAATATGAGAGAAGCATAACAATATTTACACTGAAGTTTATTGAATTAAACTACTATGTAGTCCTTAAATTGATATTTTTTACCCAATAAAAACTTTCTTTCACTATGAGTGTGTGCACACATGCCCGGAGCAGTAGGATGCCCAAACCAGGGAGCCCCGGAAACATTTGAGTTGCCTTGTTCAAGATCTCTTTAGTCATGCGTACTTTATATGGGAATAAGCCACACCCATGTGACTGAAGGCAGGTTGTGGGAACCATTATGGAAGCACCTATGAATGGAGTTCAGGCCAGGGGCGATGCAGGAAGCGAGGACGTTGGCAGGGGCTCGAATCCAGACATCAGGTTAATTGCTGATCTCCGGACTAGCTCAGGATCAGGATAAAAAGTTAGGAAGCATTTTGTTTTTTATTTTGACTGCTGAATCACTTCTGTGTTAATTTAAACACATGAGTCAGTACATAAGAAAAAGTATGTAGCATGTGAAGTCAGATAATGCAGGTTGCGGGACAGGCCCGCCAATGGCAATAATCAGGCAGCAAGAAGCCTGTCCCATGTACCTCTGCTCTATTTCCTGCAGTATGCTGTAGATGCTGTATCAGGGCTCCAACGTGTCTCCCTGCTTACATTTTGGTTGCATAACTGCCCTATCCCTCCAAGCTCCCAGTCTGAGCGAGCTTGGCAAGCATGACCACAATTAGACGTTGTGAATAAATTGAAAAGAAATCTGTGTTTTTGGATATCCCGGGTTTAGGTCCCTGACACTCCTCCAATCTGCCATTTATACTGTGCATACAGATGAATGCCATAGATCAGTGGTTGTCAACTGTTTTATGCCAAGTACCACCTAACAATAGGAAACTAAGTACCTCCTGGCAACAACAAATTCAAATCAAGCACCCGCCAAGAAGGGTACTTATAAATGTTACCAAAATAAGTAGGTTGCAGGTCTAATAATGTATTACTGTTAAAATAATATACCAAACCCATCAGACCCACCAGGCTGGTGCACCCCTGAACATCTCTGCATATCCCTTCAAGCTGTGGTGCGTACCCCCTAGGGTACATGTACCGCAGGCTGAGAAACGGTGACATAGATCACGTGTCAAAATCAAGGCCGGGGGACCAGATGTGGCCCTCCAAGGCTTTTTATGTGGCCTTCTGAAAGGCGCTAGACTGTGGTGGATGGACAACACCCCTTTTAGCCAGCCCAGTCACTCCAAAACTTTGGATAATAGAAGCACATCCTTATACCTGTGTGCGGCCATGATTGTAATGCTAGCTTGTTCAAATTAATTCAGCGTCTGTCCTGGGCAGAATAATTCTGTGCCTGTAACCATACAACTGAATAGACGTGTTTGCATTTTGTTATGTGTTTGTTATTAACTAATCCTTTGAAGGAATAATGCTGATGTGGCACTCGGCGGGAATAATTCTGACACTCATAGATGCTGATTGTAAACTAGGCAATGACTGTCCCACAATCATGGCCTAGTTTACAAGTGGTTTCTAGTGGTAGGAAATTGGTCTTGTGACCAGGGGGTTGCAGGTAAGGGATCTCTATTTTTGCTAGCACATAAAATAACCAGTAAAAAAAAACAAATACCGGCACCTCCAGGCCAGTGGCCAGTAAAGTTAATAAAAAAAATATCAGCCAGGTGGCAACCCTACTTGTGACTCATGCCAGTTTATGGCCTCCACTTGGAATAGGGTCTGACGCCTTAAATCAGATCTCCTTCTGAGGTCTTTAGCTCTTTTATAAACTTTTCGGCTTGGAGTATTGGAACAGACTGATTGGCCTGTAGTACCACCCATATTCCTTTAATCGCCAAGCTCCATGGCTCTGCCTTACCGACAGCCTCAAAGTGCTGGTGCCTCAACAAACACTATTTTCTGCATTTCTTTTACAGCCCAATACAGTTTTCTGGTATTCATAAATGCCTGTTTATAGTACTATTTGCCTTCTTTGCAGTCATCCTATCGCAACACAAAAATTATCCCCTGATCTCGAACCCTGTCAATTAGTAGCCCTGGACAGCACATGGTACCAAATAAATACTTATCTCTCATACTTTGACTCCTTTATGTTACCTTGTTCCCTATTACTTTCCTACCTAAACGGATCAAGTCATGTCTTCTGCAGAGTTCCTGTGTCCTATATTTATTTACCTGTTAACAACATCTGTGTGTCTGATCCCCTACCCAAGGCTCCTGTGTTTTAAAGAAGCTCCTGTGTTTTAAAGAAGGGCCTGTGTTTCCAACAAGGTAACCGCAACGGGTTTCAAGCTTTATATCACACCTTTGCTTACGCATGATGGGTGTTCAACACATTAGGGAATCTTGCTATAGCCTAATCCTGTAACTAAAAAATGAACAAAAGTGACAAATCCTGTTTTTTTTCTGTTAGTTCAGTTAGCTCATGAAATCTCAACTGTCTTTTCTTGCTTACAGAGGAGAGCTGTGTAATTAAAACGTATGTTGTCTTTAATGAGAGGGAGTCGCACACAACGCAGTCAGCCCTTCTGTCCTCTTTAAGAAATATGCTATCTAATTACAGTTTTAGATCTGCCTAAGAATGTTTCACTTACTAAACAAGATGCTCGGGCCCAGTTGTTTTCACAATTTGGTGAAATAACTAATAAGAAACACATGCTGTTGAAACAAAATACAGGAAATGATCTTTTTAGGTCTAGCTTGCAAAATCTCCTTTCCTTCAATTTCTCAAATAGGTCTCAAATAGATCAAGATCCCCATTTATATATAAAGAGCCTTCTATGTAATGTGATGTAACATTGGAATAAAATAAAACAATGTTTTCAAACTTCAGTCTCACTAAGCAAATTTTAGAAAAGGTAAAATAATGGAACTTAATAATAACTTCCAGCTGCAATAGCATATTTTAATTGCTTAGAAAACCTGTAATTAATATCAGGCATTGTGTGTATAAATATAATAGGCATGTATGAACAAAACACTTTGCCGTTCTGAGTAAAACAGTAATTTTATCTGATATGATGACTAAATGTGACCTTCTGAACCCAGGCATGATGTACTTTATTAGATAAAAAGGAGGGTAAAAACATTTCCAAAACAAACAATAGGTGTGAAATAGACAGTGAATATAAAAAGGCTACCCACCCCTGTTACTGTGACGGGCTTTTGTCATGTAAAAACATCAGACCAAGAAGAATCATTTCAGAGCTTTTTCCACACCCTTCAACTTTGATGAGACTACTCTCAGTAGGACACCGATTGAGAGCCCAAGGTTCTAATACAAGGATGGCTCTGGCACCTACTGCCCAGAACCCAAGACTCAACTATAGCCCCCCACAAGGGATGATAGGTTTACTACTTGAAAGGTTGTGCCCAGAGAGTCAAGGGACTGAGCAGGCAGGCAGTGATTCCCAGTAGTACACTGGGACATGGGAATAGAATCGTAGGAACAGAACATAGCCGAGGTTGAGGAGAGGAGAATGAAGAATAGTCAAGTCCAAAGGTCCAGTCTGGCAGCAAGCAAGGGTTATCCAAAAACAAAGCCAAAGGGTCATGAGCTGACAGCTGGCAAAGGTTAGTCAAAGTCCATAATCTGGCTCAAAGTGGCAAGTGGCAAATATAGTCGCTAAAACAAACAAAGGTCAGCAACAGGTAATCCTTACAAGAAAAGCTTTCAAAGGCTTAAAATAGACGAGCGGGACACAGGAGCCAGCCTTTTTGGCACCAGGAAGCTCCCTTTAAAGCATCCTAAGCATGTTAAGTAAACACACTGCAACTAGCACATGAATCCACGCATGCGCATTTGTAAGCAGATGTTAGCGCATGCAGCAAATAAAAAGCGCACACACACTTAGTGCACCATAATCAGACCCTCACGCACCTCGAAGTTAGCATTCTGTCAGATTTTGATGGCATCTACTGTTTACAACATTCTTCAGGTCAACCCACAGATTTTCAATTGGATTCAGGTCTAGGCTATGGCTGGGCCTTTCCAAAACATTGATCTTCTTCTGATAAAACCATTCTTTTGATGATGGGGTGGTAGGATTTAGGTTGTCATGTGAAATTTTTATCTTCAGCTTTTTAGCAGAGGCCTGAATATTTGTAACAAAATTGTCAGATATTTACAGCTGTTCATATTTCTCTCTATCTTGACTAAAGCCCTAGTTGCAGCTGCAAAGAAACAGTTCCAAGGGGGCTTCCGGCACCTATATCTTCGTTCTAACACTGTGATTGGGTCCAGTGACGCTGTGCGGGGTGGAAGCCAGCTTGCAAACCTGACAGCATGGCCGGCCTCCCCCATTCCCCCTATGTTGTGCGCATTGCACATCAGAAGGGGAGCAGGGGGAACTGGGCATGCTGTCAGCTTGCTGCAGGTGACTTGCCAGCCTCCTAAGCCTTGTGAACTGGTATAGGGGTCTTATAGATGACTTACTAGTTCACAAAGGGTTAAATGTAAAAAACACACAGAAAAAATATATTTGTTTATTTTAATACTTACCTTCCATCCACTCCTGAGCACTGGGCAGGAGCGGAGAAGAGGGCTTGTTTTGGGGGGGGGGGGGGGGGAATCCAAGGCCTCCTGGGTGACCTGACAGGAATCTCAGCAGCTGTCAGTGGTAGCAACGGAAGCCGGGGAGGGGTGGGGGGGCTTCTTTTGGGCCCTCTTCTGAACCTGGAAACGCCCTGGGGTGGGGATCAGCTACCCCCTGGGTGTAGAGACTTGGCCAAGCCTCAGCAAATAAAGTTAAAGCAGGAGTCCAGTCTCCTAATAATCCAACTACCCTTCCTCCCTCTGCACAGATGCACTGGTCTTTTTCTCCCGCTCTGTCTGTACAGAAAGGGGGATGCCGCTCTTTGCATCCAATCCAAGATGGCTGAGCCCAGCGCTGGAATCACTGGGTGAATGGTGCTGAATTCTGAATGAGGTAAGGGGTCGTTTTTGTAACTACCCGTGTTGCCTCAGCACCAAGGGATGGAGATAGAGTGGAGGGTTATAAAGAGACTAAATATCCACTTTAAGCTTTAGGTGGGGGGGGGGGGGGGGGTATTCTGAATCTTTGCCCTGAGTAAAGGAAAGCCTAGCTATGCCTCTAAAAATGTGACTGGGGGAAACTGAAAGAGCGATAGAGAGAGTGAAAAAAAAGAAAAATAAAGGGAAATCAGGGGTGGAAGTGATGGTGGGAATTTTGAAAACAAAGAAAGAGAGATCAAACACAGATGCAAGAGAGAGCGGGCAGAGGGAACTTGGAAAAGAGAGAGCGTTAGACGGAATGCAGAAAAGAGAAACAAAGAGAGACTGATGGAGCACAGAAAAGAGAAAGACTGTAGTACATTTACAGGAAGGGGCTTTGCCATGTTGGAGGGACTCGGGAAGAGACTCATGACGAGAGAGCTGCGCTGCGCATGGTGCCGGGTGGTAAGGAACCTGGATTTAGCCTTTCATGCAACTGCTGTAGCACCGGACTAGCAGAGAGAAGGTGAAAAGTGAAGGAAGGAAATACATTTTATAAAGGTGACAAGAAATGTGGAAAAGCAAGATATAGTGAATGTATAAAAAAGATAATAATTTCGAATAATAATTTGAAATAAGGAATGTGGAAAAGAGGAGAAGGAAAAAATATGGAACAGTGAAGGAGAAAATGTGCAAATGAGAGCGAAATGGTGGTAATGATGAAATAGATGAAAAACAAGAGGTAAGGAAAAAGCTTTAGATCTGGCAAAAGAGAAAAGGATGTAGACAAGGAAGGCAAGAAGATAGAGACTAATAGGGAGGAAAAAGTAAATGCGGGGGACAGAGAAAGACTATAGAAAGACTATAGAAAGACTATAGACGGGGAGGCCGATTCATCAATAGCGCCAGGTAGCGACAGATGAGCGACTGAAGTATGGCGCTATGAGCGCCGCTAGCGTCAGCCGCGGGCGGTAGCGATTCGCTATAGCAGGCCTCCTCAGTCGCTACCTGGCGTTGTTGCGAACAACGCCTACATTGCTGAATATGATGTTGGCCCTCAGCTTTGTAGGCGCTGTCAGTCAGTGTGACCACGCTATTCTACACAGCGCCTGTTAGCTTTGCTGTGTCCTGGCCATCCAGTACCTTCTGAATAAAACACATTGCCACATTTTTTAAACAATTAAAGAGTTTTTATTTTGTGTTGAAAAGGAAATTAAATTAAACCAGATATTAGAATATAAATGCAAAATAAAACATAATTAAACACATAGCCACATTTTATTTTTTTTTTTTTATTTTTTAAATAAAAAGGAAATACAATTAAACCACCAATGAGAAAGAAAATGAAAATAAAAACAGAACAGAGAAAGAAATGGAAAATAGAAAAAGAAAATAAAAACAGAACAGAGAAAGAAATGGAAAATAGAAAAAGAAAATAAAAACAGAAATGAGAAAGGAAAATAGAAAAAGAAAATAAAAACAGAAATGAGAAATGGAAAATAGAAAAAGAAAATAAAAACAGAAATGAGAAAGGAAAATAGAAAAAGAAAATAAAAACAGAAATGAGAAATGGAAAATAGAAAAAGAAAATAAAAACAGAAATGAGAAAGGAAAATAGAAAAAGAAAATAAAAACAGAAATGAGAAAGGAAAATAGAAAAAGAAAATAAAAACAGAAATGAGAAAGGAAAATAGAAAAAGAAAATAAAAACAGAAATGAGAAAGGAAAATAGAAAAAGAAAATAAAAACAGAAATGAGAAAGGAAAATAGAAAAAGAAAATAAAAACAGAAATGAGAAAGGAAAATAGAAAAAGAAAATAAAAACAGAAATGAGAAAGGAAAATAGAAAAAGAAAATAAAAACAGAAATGAGAAAGGAAAATAGAAAAAGAAAATAAAAACAGAAATGAGAAAGGAAAATAGAAAAAGAAAATAAAAACAGAAATGAGAAAGGAAAATAGAAAAAGAAATTAAAAACAGAACAGAGAAATAAAAGGAAAATGGAAAAGGGAAATAAAAACATAAATCAGAAAGAAAAAGAAAATTACAATAGGAAGTAGAATGCCAAGGAAACTTTCACCAGAATTAAACACATAGCCACATGTATCTATATATAGTAGATTTTTTTATTAAAATCTACATAAATTTAAAAATGAACACAAGAGAAAAGGAAAATAAAAATTCAAACAGAAAGGAAAAAGCAAAGTAAAGTCAAATAAAGTTTGGAAAGTCCTAAATATGGATCACGGTGCCTGTGTTTGTGCCTGAAAAAATAAGAAAAGTGCAGTTAGTATAGATCTTTAAAGTAGTATAGTTGTAGCAAATACAAAAATGCATTACTTGATAACCAACATTGGCGTCTTACACCCCCCCTTAGAGTGGTTTGGGTCATCTTAACACCCCCCTTAGAGTGGTTTGGGTCATCTTACACCCCCCTTAGAGTGGTTTGGGTCATCTTACACCCCCCTTAGAGTGGTTTGGGTCATCTTACACCCCCCTTAGAGTGGTTTGGGTCATCTTACACCCCCCTTAGAGTGGTTTGGGTCATCTTAAACCCCCCCTTAGAGTGGTTGGGCTCATCTTACACCCCCCTTAGAGTGGTTGGGCTCATCTTACACCCCCCTTAGAGTGGTTAGGGTCATCTTACACCCCCCTTAGAGTGGTTTGGGTCATCTTAACACCCCCCTTAGAGTGGTTTGGGTCATCTTACACCCCCCTTAGAGTGGTTTGGGTCATCTTACACCCCCCTTAGAGTAGTTTGGGTCATCTTACACCCCCCTTAGAGTGGTTTGGGTCATCTTAAACCCCCCCTTAGAGTGGTTGGGCTCATCTTACACCCCCCTTAGAGTGGTTGGGCTCATCTTACACCCCCCTTAGAGTGGTTTGGGTCATCTTAACACCCCCCTTAGAGTGGTTTGGGTCATCTTACACCCCCCTTAGAGTGGTTTGGGTAATCTTAAACCCCCCCTTAGAGTGGTTGGGCTCATCTTACACCCCCCTTAGTGTGTTTTTGGGCTCTTTTTGATGGTAGTTCTAATACATTTAGCCAGTAGTGCAGTACTTGCATTAGAGTGAAGGTTAGTTAGTTTACCGCAAAAAAGAAGTGATCATCCTTTCCCTTAGCTCATCGCCAGTCTGGGTGTCCTCACTTCTTGCTGCGGGCATGTTGGGGATTTCTGGCACCAGTGCTGTCTCCTCGGGGGCTTGGATTCGGTGGGATATACAGATATTGTGTAACACACAGCAGGCAAGGATGATTTTGGAGACCTTCTGTGGGCTGTACAGCATCTCTCCTCCTGGCCGTGCCAAACAGAGAAAGCGTGCTTTCAGCAGGCCGATGGTTCTTTCCACAATGCTTCTGGTCTTGCGATGCGCTGCATTGTAGCGTTCATGGGCAGAGGTCCGTGGGTTCCTGACCGGAGTCATGACCCACGTTCTCTGCCCATATCCCTTATCCGCTGTAGAAAAAACACAAGGAGAGAGACAGCAATTAGTACTAGTACATGTTTTTTGGTGGTAGTTTGGTTAAATTTGGCTTACTAGGCCACATATTTGCAAAATACATTGACATGGTTAATTTATTACCCAGTAGCCAGCCAGCTGGCATTTCGTTGTTATCAAACTTCCGGCACAGGACTGTCCGCTGCTAGACGTAAGAATCGTGGCATGAGCCGGGGAACCCCGATCTCACCGCCCGCAGCCTCATGTCTGGGTCACAGACAACCATCACATTAATGGAATGGAATTGCTTCCGGTTTCTGTAGGACAGCTCCTGTGCACGGGGAGGGCGGAAAGGGATATGTGTACCATCAACGCACCCTAGCACATTCGGGATCCCTCCCATCAGATAGAAAGTATGTTTTATTTTGGCAACCTCTTCCTCATCCTCAGGAAACCTGATGTAAATTGGGATTAAATCACAAATTGCCAGAACTACCTGGATTAGTATGCGGCTCATAGTAGCCTGGCTTATCCCGCTGAGGAGGGCTGAGGTTGCCTGGAAGGTCCCTCGTGCCAAAATATTGAGAGTGGCACACAGGCGTACTATGCCTGGAATGGAATGAGTGCGTTTGGTGGATGGCTCGATTTTGGTCTTAATCTGATCATATAGGGACTGTAGTGCAGCACGATTCAGACGGAAGCGGCTCCTGATCTGCTCGTCACTTAAGTCCCATACTGAAAGGCGGATTGCAAAGGAGCGGGGTGCCCTAAGCCTCACAACACCCCGCTCCCTTTCCTCCTGCTCTTTCAGCATACACATACATCCATCCACCCAGACACCATACATCACCCTCTTATCCATCACACACACTAAAGATATATACAAAACCAAAAATAAACAAAAAAAACCACTAACACACAACACACACACAAACAATCACACTCCACACACACCCGCTACAATGCAGCTCACCACAAAACCAGAACTATAGTGGTCCAAACCACCAGCCTGCTGAAAACCAGCTTTCTAAGTTAGGCACAACCAAGAGGGGAGTTGCTGCACAGCCCACAAAAGGCCCCAAAATCAAGCCTCACTTGCTGTATGCTACACAATATTTGCAGATGCCACCAAAACCAAGCTCCTAAAGAAACAGCACTGATGTCAGAAATCACCCAACAAGCCACAGAGAGTGAGGACAGAAACCAGACAGAGGCTCAAATGAGCTAAGGGAAGCGAGCACAGCACCACACCACAGCCTTTGCCACAGTGTAAGAATAGCAGAAGCTAGAAAATTCCTTCCTTTTATACTTCATTTTCAAAAGGGACAGGTCCGCTTTGCCGCCTTTTGCGTCGCTCTGCTATTTCCGGGCGCCAATTAGCCGACCCAGGTGTGCGTAAAACAGAGTGCGCACGCGTACGCTAGTAGCGCTACTAGCGTACTTGAGCCGTAACTTGCGTGCATTAACGGACATGGCCCAAAAATCAGTGGTGGACCAATGAAAGGTAAGCTGCTGTTTTTTTAAATAGCCGTTAGGCTAACCACATGTCACAAGGGTTTGAGATACATCAGTCCATTGTTGGATTTCGGTGTGTGTTGTTTGGTTAATGAGGTCTGTAATGAGTTAATTGGCTAACACACATGCTTCTGTCAGTGCAGTGGAGGTGTGCCTAGAAGGAACTGGGCTGTATGTGTGAATCAATTAAGTGGCCTGCTTTTGGATTGGCTGTTAGAGCACATAAAACCTGGCCAAGCCTAAGAGATTGCGATGCCATTCTGTAGTCTGCATGCGTGCTTGTTGGGTGTGTATTTGTGTGTGTGTGCAGCTACAGGATGGAGCCAAATTCAGGACATCTGCCGGCCACAGCAGGCCCGAGTAGGAGTTTGGTGGGTGCTGTGCGCAGACCTCCCTTACGGAAAAGGGCACAGCCTGAAGGTGGGGCAGCACCCCAGGCTAAGCGCCCAGGTGCCAAGAGGGAGCCTGAATTTAATTTGGCTGAGAATAATCATCTTGTGCGCCTTACACTTGCTAAATGGGAGCTGATATTTGGCTCCCAAAGCAAGTCCATAGGCAAACAAGAAAGAAGCAAACTGTGGGATGCCATTGGTGTGGAGCTTAGTAGCACTGCTCAACACCCACGTAGTGGCCCATCCTGCAGGAAACGCTTCTACACTTTGCGAGGGGCCCTTATGAAAAAGATGAATCACGATCTTGATGTGGACAGTGGGTTCATCCAGGCTCCAAAGAGTACCTACAGGCCGTATGAGGAGATGCTGAAGGCCAAAATCCCACTGGCTCGGCTGCAGGGTGTGGATCCTGGGGATGACACCACCGGTTGGACTGAAGGTACATATTTTCGGGCTTTTAGACTAACCTAATGTTAATGTATGTGATTTGCATTTTTACATTCTGACCAACTAACAGTAGGACCTGTGAAGTATTACATTAGAGCTCAAACATTTGTTACTTTTCTGTCTGTTGCTTTATGCATAGGTGCACATGCTGCTGTCCGGGATGTGCCTCAGGACACCCAAGCTCCTGCCCTTCCAGCAACCTCAAGGCTACCCCAGTCTGCCATTGAAGGTATTTACCCCTAATTTGGTTGCTGGTTGTTTGGTGAACAAATGGGTGTGGGAGCAGCTCAAACAATCAAGTTTTGCCCTGTTGAGTATTAATAATATGTGCCTGCGGCCTAATTGCACGCCCACTGTAACACTCACAGCAACTAACAAGGCCCTAACATGTGTAGATATGTTGGACGCCAGAGATGTGTAGCCATATATCGGCATATCAATGTGGGAGCCACACTGGCCTTGATTAGTGAATATTAGTGAAAGAGCTGCTCACACACCTTAATGCATGTTGTATTTTTGCACGCACATTAACTATGGCTCAATGTTGGCTTTATTTTTGCCTAGCTCCCATGCCCTTGGCCCCAGCATCTCCTCCGGATCCCACCTACTCTTTGGATGTTGGTAAGTGCATGTGTTCACCTTGCTTGATCCACTTTTACCCAAGTGCATGTGTCTCATTCCTCTTTTTTCTTGGTAGGCCAAGTGACTGGTTCATCTTTGGACCCCACTTCCGATGTTGCCGGTCAACAGGACCCTGTTGGTGTGTAGAGCAATACATAATGTATCCTTTATGCTGTTTATGTTACACTGGTTCAATTTGGTTAGTCTACTAAGCTACATGTTTGCTTGGTAAACTTGAAGATGCCTCTTGGGAGTGCTTGTTGCCTCCCCAGGGTCAGTCTATTAGTTATTGGAGTGATAGCAATGTATTTTGGCGGACATCTTTTTAGCCAAACATTCCCCGTAGTAGTTTGCTGATTATTTAGAGACATTCCTTTTTTTTTTTAGTTGACCCGAATATCGGAAGTGGCTGTCCAGAAAGGGCCCCTCAAGTTCCGGCTGCCAGAGATGAGGGTAAGTGGTTTTGCCTTGCTCTAGTCTGTATTTTGGCTCTACTTTTGTGGCACTTGCTTCTGGCAACTTGTGTGTCCACATGTATTTTCAAGGTCCAAGCTCGAGTGAGGACCCCACTCAAGACATCTGGGAGATTGCGGGTATGTGTAATTTAAGCAATGTTTCTGATGTGATTAGCAAAAATTATTGCCTCTTAGTCCTGTAACATACATGTTAACAATCTGAGTTTAACAGATACCTTTGGTCTAGTGTGTATTTTGGCACTTTTTAGAGGTATGGCCTCGATAGCCTAACCAGGTTACATTAGAGTTTGGCCCACAGACCTACTAACCTGATTTTCCTGTTTAGCATATGCCAACTTGCCGGACATCTCGGATGTTGAATTGCCACTCTCTGGCAGCGAAACCTCGAGCCTACCTGTGCCGGAGGACACGCAGGTAACATGGCTGATGTAGACGACCTCGAACCACATTGGCATCTTCGTGGGTAGTGGAAGAAGCAACATGTCACATTTCCTTTCATTGTTGTTTTTGCAGGAGGCGGAACCAGAACCCCAAGCTGGGACCTCTTCCCAAGTCCCATGTGGCCAAGCTTCCGAGGCTCAGACAAGGGTAAGTTGTATAGTGACTGTTTATGGGAATTATTTTGAGGGGCATACCTGCATTGGTTCTGTTTGACTAAAATGTGGTTTACTATTTGTTTAGCCTCAAACCACAGCAAGAGGAGGTGTGGCACCAACCAGTGCCGATTTCTATGAGCTAGGGGTCCGGATGCTGGAGGACTACAGTCGCCAACAGCCGCGTGATGGAACTAATGAGCGCATTGCGGCGTTGGAAAATCAGGTGCTGATGTGTCAGCAACAAAATGAGGCCCTGCAGCGCCAGATGGACCAGTTGCTCCAAAACCAACCCCAGAACCAGGAACTTGGTCGGCTGGCAAATCTAATGGAGCAATCTCTACAGCGCCAGGAAGAAGCAATACAGCGCCAGGCAGAATGTCTCCAGCGGCAGGACCAAACTTTGTTGTTGCTACAACAGCTCATACAACAGCAATCTATATTTTTTACTGCACTGTTGTCCCCCAACACCGCCCCTAGCAATGACTCCCAACCTCCCCGGCCACCCAGCCAAGAATATTAATTTTGTATATTTTTGGTTTTGTAAATATATTTGCTTCACCCACCTCTAAATTGTGTGTTTCCTAAGACCTCGCTAATAACACAGTCAGGGATGAGTATCTTGATCTACATATGTCAATGTATTGGTCAATTTAGCCCACACATTGGAGACCATAGCTTACTATGGTTAACACCTGAAATGGCTCCAAAGGTATGGCTACATTGACCCACAAATGGTTTGGGAGACAGTTAAACTATGCTTTGCAATGCAACACACTGTAATGATGGTAATCAAAAAAATTTTATTCAAAAACATGGCCAACACGGCCAACCTTGGCCAACAACAGCCATCAAGAGGCCAGCCTTCCCCCCACCCTAACGACGCCGTCGGCGCCTCTTCCTGGCCAGCAGCATCAGCTTCAGGAGCCGGATCTCCCGCCACAGTCTGCGATGCTGGTTTTCACAAGCTGTAGAAATGTAGAAACAACAATTTTTTAATAAATTGGATGTGACCTCAACAGACACAGATGTAGCAATGTAATGTCAGTGTGTCCAATTAGGTGACACTCACATTAACATTGTTGACCACTGTGTGCTTATTGGTTAACATGATATGAGTACTATTGACTGGCAGGAATGTGAACAACACATCCCAAGCATACATTTTCTCTTAAAGTGTACCAACACCCACGGGTGATCGGCCTGGGAATCTATCAGATTCCCGGCCCGATCACCTCCCTCCCCGCGGGACATCCAAGATCGGGATGTCCCTGGGTGTGAAACCCCCCCCAAACCCCAAAATACCTACCTCAGTTTCTGTGTGGCAGTGCCGCTGGGCCCTCCCTGGTGCCCCTCTAGACGTGTGCGTGCCTGCGCCGGCCGTCTGTGAATTGCCGGCGCAGGCACGCGCCCGTAAAAAGGGGCACGGGGGAGGCGGAGGAGGAGGCAATTTGCAATGGCTTGTACGTTTGTTGGAGTCAAAGTGAGTTCAGGGGGTTGTCACACAGCGGTGACGATCAGGGGTGCCCCACCGTAGTGGAACAACACCCAGGAAAGTCAAAATCCTGGTTGTTGTTCCAGTTTAACTCTTGGGAAGCAAAGAAGGTATAATTCCCTGTGTGTCCATTTTTGTGTTTAGTAACAGCCAAACATCAGGGCCTAAGTCCGAACGAGTCCACGAGTTTTCCCTATAATGTTACAGGTCCAGACCTAATAGGGCCCATTTGGTTGTGTCTAACGCAAAAATAGTCTCTATGTGGCCTAATGAAGGATGTGAGCCAACAATCAAGCATGCAAACAGGCATGTTGGATTATTGTGCAAACACATTGAATCGAGATGTGTGTGAAATTAACACATCGGTAAATTTAAATTGGCTGCAGATGTGACTAGAAGACATAGGTTTCACAAGTCTTTAGGCATATGAAGTGGGATGTACTCACCATCGCAGCTGTGGCGGGGGCCCATGCTGCTGGCCGTCCCTGGAGCTGGGGTGGGGAGGAGGGTCTCTGGCTCCGTCTGCGTCGCAACATCTGTCAACATAAAGCAAAAGCCAAAAACACAATTAGTGGGCAAATGACACCTGACTATTTGACATCCATCTGGTTATTGAGTCTGAAAATGCAAAGGCTTGCATGGTTACATACAGGTTGACCTAAATTAGCATATTTCCTGGACCATGAGTTAATGTCAATTTGTAAGGCTTCACACATGTATCCCTAAAGAGAATGTGCAAATAACATAGACAGTGCTATGTAAAGGAATCTTTTGCAGTTGTTTGGCTAATGTTAATAGTGGCCCACATGTTGGAGCGGGAACAACTTAACCCAAGAAAAGAAATGAGAACACCCATCATGGTGTTGGCAGAAACATAGGGGTGGTTGACAGTTGGCTAGCACTGTAGTAGGGTTGGTGAGGTTAGGGTACCTTATCAAACCAGCTGTGACAATGGACCAGGAAACATGTGTCTGTTACAAGTGGGCCTATACACAGGATTGCTGCTAATCTGGGTTTGGGTCCACTTTGGCCGAGCCACACAATTTGCATGAGCCAACGTACTCCGCGCCCGCTGCCTTCCACACATCACTCCTCGAGTGTGTGCGGACGCGCAGGCCATTTGGAAAAAGAGCGCAGGCGCACACACATCTACAGTGTCACACAGGAGGCTTGGACGGTGGCTTTGCCAACCCCCAAAGAGGTAAGGAGTTTGGTGGTTTTTTTTGGGTGGGGGGGGCCCTGGGTGAGGGATGTGATTGGTCCTGGAAGCTTCCAGAAACCAAGCACCATCAATGTTTGGGGGTACACTTGAATGAATGTAATAACATTGGGAATGTGATGGCTAACCAAAAACACTTACCATGACTATGCCCGTGGAGAATCCTACGCCAAAATGCCATGGAGGTGCCGCCTATATGATGCCCTGCAAATTAGAGAGGAATGGCAAGGGCTAAGGACACATTGCAAGATGAAACCTGTCACAGACTAACAATTAAAAAATGTACACTCACCAGGGGATGAAGCGCCACTTGAAGCCCAGGGAGGGCTCTGAGGAGGAGGCGGGGAGCCTCGGCTCCTCACACTCTGGTCGGAAGATCCACCAGGCAAAGGGCCACCCTCCTCCCTCTCACTCCCTGCTTGAGAGTGGCCCCTTGCCTGGTGAGAGTCCTCACACTCAGAGTGTGAGGAGCTGAGGCTTGATCCAGCCAGCCCCCCAGCAGCACACTCCTCTGGGGCGTCATCCCCTTCCTCCCCTGGGTCCTCTAAATAGGACCCGCGGGAGGGACCCTCCCCCGATGACTCCCCCGAGTCCGCCTGCCTGGTTCGGGGGAGGAATCCCTTCCCACGTTTCCCCAGGGGAGGACGCTTATCTGTGTGGAGGGGGTGAAAGAAAATAATTAATCTAAAGAGCACAAATGGACACAGCTTAGCAGATGATTAGGCACAAAGGCTAAACATAACATAAGCTTTAACTTACCTGATGCGTAGGCATCATATAGGCGGTACACGCCTTCAGGGTCCCGGCGCTTGAAATCCGACCACTTTTGTTGTATGGAGCGGATGGTCAGCTCGGTCTGGAAGCGCCGGGACACTGTGGCCTTCACCTCCATGGCTATGCGTTTTTTGCCTCCACGGGCATAGTCATATTCGGCCAGGCAGAAGTCCTATGAAAAAAGAACAAACAAACTAAAATAAATACATGACATCAGAACACAGTCATAAACAGTTATACATAGACCAGATCAAAGTGGACCCACACCCAGGATTATCACTATTCTGGGTTTGTGTGCACTTTGGTGGGCCACACCAATTGTGGGTGGTCCGCTGTCTGCAACCCCCTTGGAAGGCCACAAATACACCACTGAGGACACTCCCACGTCACTCCCCAAGCCAAACACAGGGCTCGGCGCCGCTGTGGTATGCGCATACAAGGCCGTTGGGACGTGCATACCAGCTCAGCTGGGTCTGCACGGCAAAGTAGGCATGTGGCGTTTGACTCTAACAGGGAGTGCGCCTGCACCCAAAATTACAATATGTCTGGCGCAGGGGTACACCCTGCTAGAGGTAAGCGCAAGAGGCATCCGCAGCTAACGCATGCACAGATGGGACGGGACTGAGGTAATATTTAGGGCCCTCCAGGGGGGGCATCCCAGCAGGACATCCACAATGGGGATGCCCCACGGGGATTGCTCAAATGTGTTATTAAAAGCAAAATTTGTCATAACCAATCCCCCCTGTGTGTTCTGCAACTTTTAAGCTAAAAAGACAAACCAAAAAATACTCACTTTTACCACCTGGCCATTGACTCTGCTATCCACCCGGGTGCGCTTTGGCTTACTAGGCCCAGGAGGGGAAGGGGTGGGAGGGGTGGTACTTGAGGAAGGTGAGGTAGGTTGGGGAGGTGGGGGAGGGGTGGTGGGGTCAGAGTCTGAGGAGGAGCTGGGGAGGCGCATTACTCTCCTTCTGGGCATCATATTGGAAACGCTAAGGAGGAAACAGGAACCGGAAATGACCCAAGCGACATTGGGAAAAAGTAAAAAAAAAAAAAACGCTCGGCGCACCAGCAACAAGCTATTCGCAGCTATGTGTAAGCTAAGTGGCGGAAAAACTAAAATGACGCTTGAAAACAAGCTAGTGGCATAAGCGCAAGACAGTTTTACCTTAAGGTGGCGTTGAAACGCAAAGGAGGATCCCGGAACCGGATATGACGCTAGCAACTGTGCTTCAAAATTCAAACACAAACATGCGCGCAACAGGGCCAAGCTAATATCAGCTATGTGCAAGCTAAGTGGCGGAAATACATTAAAATGACGCTGCAAAACAAGCTATTGGCATAAGCGCTAGACAGTTTTACCTTAAGGTGGCGTTGAAACGCAAAGGAGGATCCCGGAACCGGATATGACGCAAGCAACTGTGCTTCCAAATTCAAAAGCAAACATGCGCGCAACAGGGACAAGCTAATATCAGCTATGTACACGCTAAGTGGCGGAAATACATTAAAATGACGCTGCAAAACAAGCTAGGGCAAAAGGCGCCACGAATTATTAGCTTGATTTAGCAGGGGATTCTACATACTGTAATGCATAGGTCCTTCTAAAGCATACACCGTGGGCCTTAAATATACAAATCTGATTCCTTCAAAAAGTCAGCACACAATCAAAGTAGACAACTACCTGAAAATGTGGCACACATGAGAATGCATAACGGGTTGTTATGAGCTGGTACGACTGAATGTTAATCCTGCAATATGTGGCCAGGCACGCTCACAACTACAGTGTATTCATTAACAACGACTGGGGTCGCGGGAAGTGAATTCCTTGCAAATGGCAGAAGGGCACATGTATGAACAGCACAGCGCCGCACAACGCAGCGCAGCGAGGCACAGCGCCGCTTGCGCCGCCACATAGCGAATCTAAACAGCGACTGCACAAACACTGACCAACACAGATTCATCAAGGACAGGGCTGCCGAATAGCTTGGGCGCTGACAATTTCGAAGAGCGAACGTGACCGCCCAACCTGACAGGCTACAAAATAGCTTTACAAGCCACCATTGTGTGGAAAACCAGCGATTTGGATGCCAATGAGTTTGGGTGGAGGAGATGCAATTCCCATGTCACTCACAACATTACATTGTGAAAAAAAAAAAAAAATTCTAATACATATAAATAACCAGCCACATTCATAAAACAGATCAATAGAAACATGTGTTGAATTTTGTACCAAATAAAAAAACCCAAAAACCACAAAAAACAATCATTTCAGCGTCTGCCATTGAAATGTATGGGAGAGCGGCAGGTAGCGCCAGGTAATACGTGTCGCTGTGAGGGAATTTGCAGCGGCGCTGTTCGGTCAAGGCGGCTTCATGATGAATGCCGCGCTAGCCGTCGCTCTCGCCGGCGCTAGCCTCATTTAGCTTGATAAATGCGTCATTGTGACCGCCGCCGGGCGTACTTGAGTCGGTAGTCGCCGTTAGCTGCCGCTACCTGGCGCTCGTCAGACACTACCTGGCGCTATCGCTTGATGAATAAGGGCCTAAGAGTATAGATTGGAAAAATTAGGTATAGATCAAAGTGGAAACGAGAGACCTGCTGAGCCAGCTGGGAGCTTTCTCTTTGAAGGAGCATCTGTATGGGGGTTGAGAGAAATAGGGAAAGTGTCCTGCACACCCCAAAGAACAGCCACTTATAAAAGATTTGTAAGCCTGCAGGGACTGTCCACCACCATGTTGATTAATTCAGTATGCCAAGCCACTCTAGGACAATCTGTATACCTCTGACTTTCTGCAGCTAGATCATTCACAAGGAGTGAAGGAAACATGTATGTTTATTAAACCCTGTCCATTTTGGAAGGCCAACATAGAATTTTCAATTTCTGATGATTTAGGCCAGAACTTATGTTTCTATAAAACAGGCAAATATTCTTAAAAGCCTATTCTCTATTCTTTTGCTAGTCATGTAGTACAGACTAGTTTATTACAATATCATGTACAGTGAAATATTCCTCCCCACATGCAAGTAAACCATAGGTTTTATTCAACCAGTTTAGAACACATCAGCTTAGCCATTAGAGGTTTCAGGAAAAATAGAAATGGCTGACTTGCTGCTTCAGGTTGTGGGACCAGCCAGCTTCATTGTATTGCTATACACAATGCTACACACAATGCATGCTTTATCTGACTTTCTTTATTATTTCCATGAAAAAAAAGAAGGTCGGTTTCCCAAAAAATAGGAAATTTCCAGCAGGCTTGGAACATATCAGTGAATTTGTTTTTAAATCAGACAAATACCGTTTAAGGGACTGTTCAGGCATCAGAAATAAATAAAAAAATGGATACTCACCAGCTATTCCCAAAAACAGTTTTATTCTGGTCTGGTGCTCTGAAACTGGTCTCAAAATAGGTCTCCTGGCATCGTAGCTCACCTCAACCTTTGGCTTAACCCCCAGCTACAAACAGAGGGAGAGCTCCCTGCTACAAACTGAGGGAACCCAACCTTGTTACAATCTGAGGACAGCTATAAACTGGAGACCCTAATAGACGCTGCTATTACAGCTCCATAAAGGTACAAATCAACCTTACCATACCTCTAAAAGCATGATTGAGACAAAACAAAAGACAACTAACTAGATGCTCAATGCATTATCTTACCTATTCCTACTATTAGGAACCACACATCTCCCAAGATAGCCAAACAACTACCAGACCAGTACATTTTTAACTAGCTTTGGACCGTACTGGTATGCTTCTTGGTAATGGAGAACTTAGACTGCAATACTTGTTACCCTTACAAGCTACTAATATATTTATACAATATACACATTCAGCTCTCCATACCCACCATCTTACTTCTGATGAAGCCTACGCCTGTGGTTAGGGCGAAATGCACTGTTTTGTATTTAAGGAATGACATGGACTTCTTCAGGAGTAAGATATTGGTCTGACGAATCTATGTGTATATTATACATCAAATTTCTATGCTTTATATAAAAATCAGAAACAGGTTCTGTGCGCTAGGGGAGGGGAGGCATTAGCTTAGACCGTCCCTTTATTGAACTGTGTAAGATACATTTAATATTACTTCTTTGGGGGTTGAGTACCAAACAATTGAATTTGCTAACATGTTTCGGTATATTTCAAATTCTATATAAAGTTTCTACTTCTGTAGCCAAAATTCTTTCTTCCTTTTAGCACCATTAATTAGGATATCCATGTTAGCCTTTTCACAGCCACAACTGAAACAATATAACCTATAAAGCACCTTGTTTCTATAATAACAGGATGTATTCACCATCTGGGATTCTCAGTATCCCCAACACCCCTGTGTATCTTTTGTTTTCCGCTGGCTTCAATCCATCATATGCTCATATAAATACATAGCAGCATAACTAAGGTGCCGCGTCACAGTGACGTCAGGTGACATTTTCTGTTGCCTTTTCTCTATATATATGCAAATATGTTTTATGTAGGCTTGTTATTCAAGGAGATTCATCACAAAGTTTTTAAAGTAAACCTTCAGTAAAAGAAGACTGAGGGTCACTGAACAGGACCTATTGGTATGCCTTGCTCCATATACCCACACTGGGAGCCTGCACCCAGTGCCCGATTCTCACTTCCGTCTTCCACACTAGTTCAGGGTCAGTTTATCTGCCAGGACATATTCAGCAAGTATCAGTTCTGGTTGTGGCCTTCCGGCACTGGTATGCGCAGAGGGGCATCACTTCATGCCCCCTTGTCACCTTGTCAGGTGATCCCCCCAATTATATCTTGTTGGAGGGTCCCTTTAAACTCTGCCTAAAGATGCTAAATGGCAAGAGGTAAGGTTAGAAAATCCTGCCAATGTTTTATTTAATTTTACTGAAAACAAGAAAAAAAGTCTACAGTGAGATACTGTAAATAGCTATGAATTATACACAAAGCATTGCATGATGGATAAACATATGTACAACATCAGGGGAGTTATGCTGTTTTTTGCAGATTCACAAAAAAAGAAAGAGACAACTTTTAAAGAGGACCAATCTCCAAGATTTGGCCCAGGCACTGGTCCAACCAACAGTTTATGCCATGCATACTATTGCAGAACTGTTGTTCTGATTGAGCGCTGGCAAAAGTAGCAGAGGCAGCTTGATCCCCAGTTACCCTGTAAAGTGGTGGGGGGGGGGGGCACAGTTGCAGGGATGCGGCCATGGCCCACGATCACAGTGATAGACTGGAAGGAAACAAAAGGCATTTGCAGGCAATTGGTTGGGTGGGGGGGTCCCCAGGGGATCTTAGTCAACCTGCCCTGAAGTCATTCTTAAAATAGCTCTGTCTGTCCAACCGGTATTATAGCTAGTAATGAAATTGCGCATATACTGTAGGTTGATAGGAATGTGTCTTTTGTTTATTTTTCCAACTTGTTTAAAAATGATATAGAAAAATGGATTAATGGCACCAAGCTATGTTGCAAAGTGCAGGCATTTTAAGATGTTAACAAGTTTAAGGCTGATTTGGACTGGCATCCACTTGACAAATGAAGTTCAAGGTGGATAATTTTAAAGTCAAGCACTAGGGTTCTCCTCGGGAATAAAGCTGGGAGAGTCACTTGTTGAAAAGGATTTGGAGGTACATTTGGATCACATGCTATATAACAGTATGCAATGTCAGGCAGCTGCTTCCAAGGTCAGCAGGATCTTGTGAGGCACGAATCACAGGATAGGGATGTAAAGTTGCTTCTTTACAAAGCATTAATGCAGTCTCATCTAGAATATTGGGGTCCAGCTCTGGGCACCAGTTCATAGCAAGGATCCCCTGATTTTGGAAAGGGTGCACAAGAGATCCACCAAAGAGGGATCCTAGTTATGAAGAAAGATTATGAGAATTATGAGAATTAAATTTATTTAGTCCTCAGCAGGGATGCATAAGGAGAGACATGATCACAAGACTGCGGCCACCCAACAGTGATGCTGGAGCTATAGCATTGGGGACTGGGGCATCCAAATCAGGATGCCCCAGGAAGAGGCAATCAGCCAGTAATGGAGCCTTTAAGACTCCAGGGCTGACCAAAGAGGGTTTTGGTCTGTTTTAATATAGAATCTTAAAAATCTGTGTTTATGTGTTAAATGTTGAGAGTAGGTTAGGATTTATATATGATCCTTAGTGTTTTTTGACAGTGGGCCCATTTCAAAATGTTCTTACAAATCTACTGCAAAAAAAAACCTCAATTACAAAACACAAGTTAGACTTCTTGGTTTTACATGACCCAAGACCCTAAACTATCAAATTATTCTTCTTATATAAGCTCAACCTGTTAAATGTGAAATCAGATTGCCCTCAGTTTTAAAGCCAAGAGTCAGCTTATACGCTGCGGCCCCTAAAAATCATAGCAATAATTAAAATGTGTCTGCTGAAATACAGTTTTTATATCTTATCAATTATTTAATCATTTGAAATGCTTATGAAAATGTTCTGAAGGATGATTTAGCAAAAGGGCATTTGTTATTTTATAAATGTTAAACTACTTTAACTGTATCTTGTTTTAAGCTAATGCACATTAAACTGGCAATAAAAGAAAAGAACAATCAAGCTTAAGATACAATAAAATATTGCCAATCATTTGATTTGTTCGTTTTTTTTTTAAAGTAGAATCCTAAGTAAAGTATGTTTAATTTTGAGATGGCTCTCCTAAAGTTTAGTGACTTCAGTCATGGCCAGTGTTGCTCAAATATGGCTTTATTCAGTTTGAGAAAGTATTTGGCGTTTGGCTGAACATAGAGATCAGCTCATCTTGAAATGAGACTTGAAAGAAAAATTCCACTTTGCTGAACAATTTCACCAGACCACCACCAGAGCAGAACTGCAATAGCAGGAAAAGCTCCCCTGCTTGCATCCAATTGCTACTGTGATATTCATTGTATGCCACACATCTGTTATATGCAAACAGGGTACAATATTCCCAGCTTCTATGATTAAGGCAGTCAAGACCAGAGGCATCCATTATTCTTTATGGACACCTTGGCCTGGTCTCGTACTTGACTATACATATCCGATGAGACCAAAGCCAGAATTGCAGGAAAAGCATGGAGATACTGGGTCCTTGAGAGCCAAATAGATGCCTTGGGAGTGGCTGCATGTACGCTTCATGCCACTAAGGTGGGCCTGGTCTGGTAAAAATGATGAAAAATGATGGAAAAATTGGGTGGTGCCTTCTGTTCTCTAAAAAGCACCTACAGTAGTCAGATACCCACAATTTCCATGGGTACTATCACAAACATCTCATGGGCATTATGCTAATGAAAAAGGAGGAAAAAATCTACATTGTTTGGTGTGTCACCAGGGGCAGATGGTTGTCACTTGGAAAGAAAGCTCAAGGGTGTCAGAGGAAGCAGAATTGTGTCACATGGTCACATGGGTGTTACCAGGAGCAGAAGCTTGTCAGTTTGGTAACCGTTTTTATTAGGGAGGAGCGGACCTGAACTGTAAACTTTGGGTGGTATACCACATGGCTGGTGTTCCTGGTCCCAGAACGTCCCCCAGAAGTCACTGTTCATCTTCGGAGTTCGGATGCAGTCTCTGAATATACAAGAGCCATCACTGGAGGCTGGACAGTGCAGTCAGCTTCCCCCACTCACTGGAGCTCTGCTGAAAGTGGAATGCAGCTGACAGTCATCCAATGATGCACATACTCAGAGGCCCAACCTCTTGAGCATATAAGAGCTGTCACTGGGGGAAACCCTAGTAGTGGACACAGAAGAAGGACTATTGTCCACCATAGTCTCAAATGCTGTCATTTCTTTAACTATTTGTGATTTAGTAAGGGGTCCAATGGGTTCCTATACAAGTTCACAGGGTAGGGGAGCAGCAAGCCCCCTGCGCAACTTGACAGTGGGTGGTCTGCACCCCCACTGGCAAGAAGGATGTGCAAGAGCCTGGTACTTTTCCTGACGGAGCACCGGGACCATGCCAAAGGGCATAGGGGTGGTAATGCAACAAGGGACGGATGTTGGGCTCCTTGGCTGTGGGCTTATCAGCCCCTATGTTGGTGTGCCAGGCTGATTAGTGCCTTGGAAGGGGGACCTCACACTTATTTTTAAATAATTGTTACATTATAAAAAATTACACAAAAAACTCCACCCCACTCACAGCAGCCTAAAGCCCCCCCCCCCCGCTGCCCACTCCAGCCCCCCCCACAGCAGCCCCCTAGTCCTTACAATGACCATTTTACACCACCAAAGTTTGGGTGGGTTTCCCCATTAAATTCTATGGGTATCAGGGTTTGGCATCAAGGTTGTGTTTTGAACCAAACTTTTCTCTAAAGATTATCCCATCCCGGTGACATTGGCTGGTTCACTCATCCCTAATGTCCATGCATTTTTCTTCTCTCCCGAACCTGATTTTAACATTGGCACAGTGGTGTTTTCTCAGTAGTTTTAACTGTAAGAAGAACACTAAACTTGCAAAGGACTTCACTAAAATGAGAGCTTCATCCTTCTAGGTTTGTATGTAGCACGCTTATAAATGCTATTTTACTTTGCATAGCAGAAATTACTTTCTACAAATATCACCAAAGCTCCAGAGTAGAGGCAGATGTTTTTTGGGACGGGGTGTCTTTCTTAAACAGAATCAGGGCACACCCGAGCCCCCAAGGTTCTTTCTTACATAACTTTACAGCTTTGGAACTTGAAAATGCTAGAAAAAGGTAAAAACCATGTAAAGGATTTCCATTTTTCCTTGGTGGAAGAAGGAAACGATGGCGTGAAGTTGTTAGGTAAGCACTGTGCTGGAGCTGCTTGAGTAGTGCATTTACATCCCCTATTACCCATTGGCTCCAACTGGCAAATAAATGAGTTTATTTGAACTTGTATTTTTTCGCCATCAATGGCTAACCTGGCAATTTACTAATACTTCTATTGCCACCTAACTGCAGCAAATTGTGTGTACTGGGAGAAATTATTTCTTTGGAATACAATGTCTGAAAAAATGCTATAAAACCATTACTGTTACTTACCTGACCACCAGCAGTTTCTTTTGAGCACTGTTGGCTAACAAATAGCAAGCCTCTCTAAATCCTTTGGGTCACCCCCTCTATTAGCCCCCGACCAGCTAACTGGCTTGATAAAAATGCAATGTCTAACATCTATGTGCTTCTTATTGGGTGTAGAGTTTGACATTTTCCATTCAACTATTTATTTTGGGGTGCGCCTAGAAGGGTCACGTCTCACTTTTCTTTATCCTGATTGTCAATAAACATACTTTTCTTTAGAAGATGAGTGAAGTAAATAAACTTTAGCCAACCTGTTTATTTTTTGGAATATATGGGAAAAGGTTATATTGAATCTTAGTATTTTCATTTCATGTAAGAAAATAATGATATTTTTTGATATTTGAAAAAGGTCACAAAATATTGGCTATATACTTAAGAAAAACTGCTTTAAAAGGCAACTGTAGGTAAAATGATTACTCCTTGCTTCCTCAATAAGTAAATATTAATTTGGCTCCTTAGCGCCTCCTAGTGGCTGAAGTTAGGTCACAGCTTACAGCTCCCTGTTGCAGTGTGGCCAGATTTCACAATGGAGAAAATGTAAGATATTAAATATATGAAAGATATAAATAGTTCACATACAGTCATAAGTTAGATATGAGGCAAAAAGAAATAACCCATGACAAGTCTTTAACCCAAGCTTTTGTTTTATTATAAAAGCAGCCACTAGTGGAGCAATTATTCAAACAGCAAAATGTATAGGTAACAAATGCATATCCATTTTATCATTGAGTTAAGGTAGATTTGGAAGTTTTTTTTCATTTTTGGCTACAGTTTTCCTGTAAAATATATAATTATATCAAAGTGAATTTAAGCTAGCCAATGACATTGAAACGTTAAACTGAACTGTTGCATTGAAAACATCACAAGCATGTTGTGTTTAAAGCAGACCTCCAGTCAAAAATAAATTTTAACCCTTTTTACCAATTTCCTGACAGCCAAATCCCCTGTCCAGGCCAAGGTAAATCAAAAAGAAATACTGACCTTTTCTTTGTAGCTGCTTCGGTAATGTCCTGACAGCTACAAGATCGGGTCTGTCCTGTAGAATCCCACAAAGGTACTTGCTGGGACAGTGCCTGCCATGCCCCCTTTATTGCAGTGAATGGAGTAAATGGAGTGCGTGTTCTCTGTTCGCTGACTCATGCAGAAGACATGGCCATTTTGTCACCCAAGGAATCCTGGGGCATATGGGGCATATGCGTGCTGCAGGGCTCAATCTCAAAAAGTGTTCTGTTTGTGTGTGTCTGATTATGTGGCTTTTCCATGGGCCCTCTGTTTAGTGTTTCTTAGCTTCTCACAGCTGTGTATAATTACCTCCTCTGTCTCCACCCTCCTTACCCACCTTCTGTGCTCTCTGTCCGGGGGCCCACACCCTTCGTGCTCTGTTGCCTCTCTGGTGGCATAGACGGCTTGTATGTCTTATTTGCATATGTTCCCAATCTGTGTCTCTGGTTGTTTGTTCCTAACCTGAGACTTCACCTCACCTGTTCTTGAGACTTTGCTCACCTGTCCCCAGTGTGTGACTCCAGCTTCTCTGTTTCTGGTCTGTGGTTTCTAGCCATTGCTATGGCCTCTAGGGAGGAATATGATTCCTTGCTGAGTTGCCGGGGAGGCTGATTTAATACTTGCGTCACGTAGTGCCATGTGAGCATCTATGTAGCGGCACTTAGAGACGCTAGTAGACGCTGCAAGTGAGTGATCTAGCATAGTGGCCGAACAAGTGACGCTGTAGTATCCTGTCCAGTATTGCAAAATGTGATGTCTGGAAGGCACTGTAGAAGCCAATCGCGAACGCTAGGTGGTGTCCCAAGGCAAAGCACCCAAGACTCTATGCTACATTTAACAACAGGACAGCGATGCAGCCAGCGATAGGTAGCGTCAGTTAAGTGCACCCGGCACTCGGTGCTGAAGCCCGTATTCAAGAAAAAACTACACTTAACCAGCACCAGCGCTCTAAAACTGGGCGCTCTAGCATGTCGAGTGTCAGACGCTGTGTGATAAAATTTCTCAACACAAAAACACCAGCACCAGAACGAAAATGCATGGAATGACATTGTTTTAACACTGTGACAATCACACTGCAATGGCAGACCTAGAAATACAATTCTGCATAAAATAATAATGTTTGTTTGCAGGCCAGGAGAGGTCACACAATGATTTGAGCCAAAATGTTTAAAGTTTACATTGGCAACACGCTATTTAAACACAACCAAATGAAATACCCCCTTGAAATGTATGGTACTGAGCAACAGGTACTACATGGCGCTGCTGAACCTAGAGCGCCAGCGCTATACGCTGAGCCGCTGCTAGTGATACATGCGTGATACATGTGACGCTACATGACGCTGTTAGAGGCGCTCACCAGATTCGCTTTCTAAAATGTGGTTTTCACATACAGCGCCCAGCGTTCACCAGACGCTACGCGCTGCTACGTGGCACTAGTGTTTCCTAAATAACCCCCTTAGTCTTCTCAGTCCACATTCCTAAACCAGGAATCTCCCAAACTCCCGCGAGTTCCCGGCAATATAATTGGCCTGGGCCTGACAGCTGTGAGGGAATAGGTTAGATAGTGTAATATCCCTGTGAATCAGGACCCTGCACCCACACTGCTCAAGTGCATCAGGACCCTGTATTCCTCCAGTCGCTGGTCTAACATCTTTTTGCTGACCTTAAAATCCTAAGCCCCAAGACCGGTCCCAACCCTTTTATCTATCTTGAATCTAAGTGATGTGACCTGATTTTCTGCTCTGTAAGCTGCAATGGCCATCAGCAAGAGCCTTACACTAGCATTGTTCACATTTATTTTGCAGATCTGCGTCACATGTGTGAATCCTAAAGGATGAACTCAATGGATTTAAGTGTAGTCCTTTACAAACCTGACTTTGAATTCAGGCAGTGGGGTGATTTAGCTTGCTAATAACTATTTTCTAGTCTGCCTGGAGTTTAGCTTAGGCTTTCAGTTTATGTAAATGTATATCGCTTTAGTAAGAACTCAGGAAGGAATAAAGTTACTATGGAAACTTAGCTTTAATTAACAAACGTGCAACACCAGAGCAACTATTACTGTACATTACTATATGAGAGAAGCCTTTGTTCTGTTACAATGATATGTGCCATTTATATTCCCGATGAAAAAGCTGCACAGACGGGATTCTGAGAAATATAGTGTTTACTCTAAGAATGTGTTTGGCTACTGTTGCAGATTTTATTTTCCATTTCTGCCTTGCTGAATATCATTTGACATATTATAGAAAGGTGCAGGGCCAGCCTTTGAGGTGTGTAGATGAAAAGCCTACACAGGGTGTCATCTTATGGGTGCTCATGTGGGGTCAGATTTGATTATTTACAGCCATTTTTTTCTCTTTGAATAGATACTACTCTTGGTTGGTCTTGTCCCCCTGCTGGCGCATCCAACATGTGGCTGGAGGATATGCGCCGGGCATTGGCGCCTATTTTCCTGTTGTTGCTTCCTCTGCCACAAGGGCATCCATTGGAGGGCACATAGACTGTTTTGTACCTGGGGTGAGGGAGTGCCACCTGAACACCAGTTTTTTTTTTTTTTATGGGGGTTTATTTGTGGGCACGCAGTATATTTTTTCCCCATGAGGGAGAAGACACCATCCTTCAGTTTTGTACTTAACAACCAAAGGCCAGCCTTAGGGGTGTTTAATATTTATTGGCATTCAAATATATGTGAATAAAAAACACAATTAAAACATACATATAGTTTATTCATTTGTATTTTACATATAAAAACTTTTATAAGACTGGACAGCTGTTTATTTCAGTAAAGATGTTGTTTAGCCCTTCCCCAGACTATAATATAGTAAAGCTTCTATAGGCTAGCAGTGAGCAAACTGGGAGAAGGAGTGTATATCTCAAACAAGGTATTTAAAGTGGACAAAAACCCAGAATTTTCTTGACCATCCTGGGCCTTGGTAGTCTTTCCTGGGGAAATTCGGGATGACCTACTGTGTGACCACCCCGCCGATCTCCCTAAAAACATACCTTTCTGATGTTCCATAGCCACTTCCCCTGTCTCCCTGTAGTCTGCAGCTTGCTCTTACCCCCACCAATCTGACTGGCTGGGTGCGGGCGAATGCCCGGTTACAGGGAGGCTAGGGATCTGGTGGCAGCCAGCAAACATGGCATAGGAGGCAAGGAAAGGTGGGTGAATCTGAGCATTCGCAGGGAGGCTTACACAACGGGGAAGCTTATATCTTTTTAGACTGCTGGGCCAGCATTATAGTTTAGCAAATTTGGTTTGGTTTGGATAAAAAGAGAATATTGGCAAAATTCTGGTTTAGCTCTACCAGGTCTGTACCAGATTTCGGTAAAAAAAAAAGAAAGCTCATCATTAGCAAACTAATGTATTATATTAAATATTAAATTAAATTAGATTAATGCCCCTGAGGCATGCCAATTCAGCATGCCCCACTGTGTGAACACCCCCAGACTATCCGCAAGCCCCCTTGCCCCGGTCCTTCTCCCTGATTGCCAGCTGCATCCACCAGCATCCCTGCAGCATGAATGAGTAGAGTGGGCGAGCTAAAGGGTTTCACCAACTGGGGCTAGTCAAAATCCTGGTGATTGGTCCACTTTAAGTGTTAGAATTGTATTAATAAAGAGAAGAAGCAGTTGATGGCTAAAGGGACTGTAAACCCAACAGCAATAATAAGACAGCAAGCAGCTTACCCTATGCCAGTCCTATGACCTTCTCTTCCATTTCCTACAGGGCTGGATAAAAGCTTTAGCAGGAATCCAAAGTTTTCCCTCCGTTCAGTTCATTTTCCCCAGAATGATGCAAAAATGCTAAAATGAACATCTAAGCTACCCGTAGAATTTCATGGAACCAAATCAGAGACAGGCGGTTTTTAAAAAGTTTTTTTTTTTACTTTTTGTATGTTCAGTTCCATACTTAATAAATACTATTGCACTGATGTAAAGAACCTCCGCAATGTCACCGAATCACTCCCTTATTTTATTTACAGTATCTCAGTTACAGGTTTGAGTTGGCCATAAACCACAATGTGACATGACCATAATCATCTTCCACGTCATGCCGTGTAGTCTTTCATCACATAATATCTTTTGCTGCGTGTTTAACAAAGCAGTAAATGTGTATATACATAAGGCCACTTCTGATATGGGAAACCAGTGGTACATCCATAAAACATTAAAGAAAAGCGAATTATAGATTCATGCATGCATATCGTTTTATCTTGATTTAAATGCAGTGGACTTTTTAAAATGATAACGATGTCACAGTTTTTTTTCTATTTTTATAGCTATTAATAATGCATGAATGTGCACAGAAAAGCTTTCCAGTACTGGGGAAACTTTCACAGTTTAATGGTATAGCCGGAACTTTTACTGACATTTTGCAAAATATAACTACTGGAACTTCTGCTACTTAATCTAAAGGTCAAACAATGTTTTCTCACTGCAGTAAATAACTGAGAGGTCAGTATAAGTATTGCATGATACACAGTATTAGTGGGGCTCTAAATTAGATGGATTTAGCAAAATATATTTTATTTACTTCTGCTAATGTATTGTTTACACTTTAGGTTTTCGTTTTATACCACTGCAAAACTGCCAAAACACCCTCCCCCCACCACCCAGAAGTGGACTATGGGGTCGATTCAGAGCCAGGTGAGAATCCTCGCTCCATTTTTTAGGAGAAAAAAACTGCCACTGATTTATTGTCTACCTTGGGGCTGATTCAGATCTAGGTGAAAATTTACACCCAAAGACAATGATAGTGAATGACAATTTTCTCTCCTAAAAAAGGAGTGAGAATTATCACCTTGGTCTGAATTGAATGCTTTTACTGATTTTCAAAGGATTTAGCAGTAGATGTAAATGTGGCATGAAATTAATGTTCTTTCATTTAAAGGCACTGTAAAACCTATGGCAATAATAAGGCAGCAAGCAGCTCACCTGATGGCTGTGCCATGTGCCATTTTCTGGGTAGAAGCCATAGCAGGACTCCATTGTTTATCCTTCCTTTCACATTCTTGGAGACCACTCTGTCCCTCAGAAAACGGTTATTGCACTGTTCCCTCAATAAATCAATAAACAAATATAAATGATTCTCCCCACATAACCTGTGCAAATATGCAAAAAAGAAAAGAAAATCGTTCTGGCTCCCCTACCCCCCCAGCCCACAAAGACTGGGGGGCTTGGTATAGCCAATTCTCAATAAAGTGGCAAGTGTCGACAGACAATAAAAGTGACAAGTGCTTTCTAGTGCAAATGTGATGGCAATAATAATAATAATGATAAAAATAATAAAGTGTCAAGTGCTATGTACAAATATCAAATCCGTGCTGTAAAAAATAAACAAAGCTAACCAATAAAAAATATGAGTAAATACAATCAATTAATAAAGACAGGGAACTAATAAACTTATCACCAAATGGTAAGAGCCAGGTCTGACATTAGGATGAGCTGAAAACACCAGCGCGTTGCGTGGTAGTGAACCCTACCACTTCGTCAGGGTGCAGATATTTACTAGTAATCAGTAATTTTGGAATGCTTTGAAATAGATTACTGTACATGCTTCCCAAGGGGAACATGTGGGAGGAGGTTATTGTGTACCTGGAAAGGGGCTATTATTCAGGTGTATCATATGAAGGGCAGTAAAGCACATCAGAAAAGGCAGCAGATGTTCCAAACATCTGCATACAAACATTAGTTTCATTTGGGAACAGCCTTTTTATGTCCAAAAAACATTAAAATGTCATTATTTTAGATTAAACATGGGTCATGTCTGCATAAGTAGCTATTTTGCTGTGTCTATTGATGTGCATTAGATACACTCCCTCTCTTTGACGATGATATAGTATCACTTAACACTTTTCTAATAATCTTGAGTTTTTGAAACGCACAAACCAACCATTTAAAACGCATGGTATACATAAAAGTGAACGTAAATAATTTTCATTACCTTGGCTCAGCTTTGTACTTGCTATAAATAGATCAGGCTTGGGTAAAGTATGGATGACATACAGATAAATCTACAGCTTTGCTGAGTACCACCTGATAGGACCTTGCATACCAATGGTGCTTTGCACATAGAGTTAGCACCTGGCTGTTGTTTGTTTTATTACTTTATTGGCCACTGGCCTGGTGGTGCCAGTATTTCTTTTTTTACTGAGGATGGGTAAGTATAACCACAATTGCAAATTACCAGTTAAAATAAAACAAATTCCGGCACTGCAAGGCAATTGGTTAGTAAAGTAAAACAAAAAATACCAGCTAGGCAGCAAAATACCACTGGTTGGGAACCCCTGAGCTAGAACATACTCGCTGATAATCATCAGCAGGGAAAAACATAAGGACTATAGGGCAACTGGCTGAAGTGGAGAAGGTGGCCTAGACTAGAGTAGAACTAGAGCACACATGCTCAACCCTCAAGGGCCACCAACAGGCCACACAGATGCACAGGTAAAGTAATATTCTTGGTGTGCCACACACCCCGCTTCACTTCTAAATATTCATCACTTAATGGGTTAATCCACCGCCAGGTGACGTAGTGCAGAGAGGAAGTCTTGTAACGAGCCCCCTTCCGGCCTATATATACCTGGTACCTCCCTTCAATCACCAGTATTTTTCTCTCTGCTTGCTGTCAGAAGATGGAAGTCTCCTGCTTACAGGTAGGCCGGGGTATTCTTACCACGCCACCCCCCTTTTGGTCTATTTCTGCCCGGTTTGAGTTTGTATACCTTTATGGTGGAATGGAAGCCTCCCAGCCTAGGCTGCTCACCGGGCAAATGGTAGATGGCACTTTAAGTGCCTAGGAGCTTATCTCCTACCGCTCGACCTCATGCGTGGGGCAATGCGGCTATCCGGCATGGTGATCCGGAAATGGGATGCCCCTGTCCCGAGGGTCCCCGTAGCCCCTTTCTCTCCCGTTACGGTCCCTTCTCCCTTCACTATGGGGGGGGGGGGGGGGTGAGGGTGTGCTTTAAGTATGTGTGTTTCACTTGTATCACTTCATTTCAACATGTGTGTGTGTTCATGTTATGCATTCAGTGTTATTCAGCATGTGTATACATTCGGTTTAGGTCTGCTTGAATGGCAGACTGCACTGGGTAGGTGGCTGGCCGCTTTTTAGCAGATTATTGCTTTAGTGGCCCCCTGCCCCCTTCCCCCCTCCCCCGCTGGCTTTTCAGGTGCTCTCCGGCTGCTGCCTTCGCTGGGCCAGGTAAGCGGCCCCACCCGTTGGGGCCGTTAAATAGGGAGTGCATATCTTTGTGTAGTTGGATATGGTGGGGAGTCACATTTTATTAAGGGGGCATGATTTTGTCATATTTAAAGGCACTTTGGTGCCATGCCTGTATGATTCTTATACACATGTGAGGATCTGATTGGGGTTCTTTTTCCTCACAGATCCCGGGATCCCTGCTTATGGTGGCCCTCCGGCTCTATGTTGCCTGGCTATTTATTGGGATATCTATTAATGCATTTATATATATATATATAGACTATATACTGATATATATATAGTTTATTAAAGGGGACCTTAACTTAAAAAAAAAAAAAAAAAATCCTCCCTTCCGGGACATTACTAAATAAAGGGGCATCCCGGGTTGGCTTATGCCTTAAAAGTCCCAAGTATTGCGAATACCATAAATCACCATATGGAGGCTTCCGTAAATTCCGGAAACGGTTCTGCTGAGCCGTTCGGGGGGTGCGTAGGTTGTGGGGTTCCACTCCCAGCTGATGATGTCTTTATTTGCATCCCTTGTGCAAAACAGACTATTGCGCGCCAGTCCGTTGCTTCGGCTGCGGGCCCATCGCATCCTTCATCATCTCCTACCTCTCCCTCCCTGTTCCGGACCCCGCATGACACTGTCAAAAGTGGGGATTCGCATTCCGAGGCGGCGGCACAGCCCAGCCCCCGGAAAGTAATGCCCGTTAAAGCAGCGTTAAAGGCCGCTGCAAAACGGAGGCACCTGACTCCGGTACCTTCGGCTCCACAGGACGAGCTATGTGAACCTGTGGAATGGTCCGATGGATCCCCTGACGAGGATGAATTCCCGTCGGAGTCAGATGAGCCTGCAGGTCAGCTTGTGGCTGATGTGATTGGCGATTGGTCAGAGGGGGTTGTTTTTGACACCCCCTCCATTCTGGCTCAAATGTTTAAAATTTTGAGTTTAGATCCACCTGAGGCGGCCGCCCTGCCAAAGGGTCAGTTGTTTAAGGAGCCTCAGCCGCGTTTGGTTTTTCCCAGACAACACCACTTTGAGAGGGTGGTTCTTAAGGAATGGGAACATCCCACGCGGTTATCTGGAATTCCTTCCAGTTGGGAAAAGCGTTATCCTTTTCCGCCAGAATTGGTGAAGCTTTGGTCTGTCCCTCCTGACGTCGATACCCCTGTACTAGGGCTCTCCAGCATGGCTATGGTACAGTCGGCTGAGACCACTGTCCCTAAGGATGGGGAAGATCGTCGGATTGACCAATACGCTCGCCATGGTTTTATTTATTCCGGGTCAGTGTTGCGCCCGGTATGTGCTTCAGCCCTTCTTCTATTGGCAATTAAGTCCTTAATTCAGGGGCTATATGAGGATCTTAATCCCGCTTGCAAACAGTTCACTGCGCTTAAGCAGTGTGAATCTTTTGTGTCTTATGTCCTGGCCGCTCAGGACGATGCGCTGGCTATGAGTAGCAAGGCAGCGGCTATGCTGGTGGCTATTCGCAGGTCAGTATGGCTGCGTCAGTGGTCAGCGGACGTAGCTTCTAAAAGGGTGCTTACAGCTCTCCCCTTTTTGGGGTTGCGTCTGTTCGGGGAGAAAATTGATTCAGTCGCAAAGGGTGGTAAGATGCCACAATGCAAGAGGCCTCGTGTCCCCTTTGGGGGGGCAGGTTCCGGTAGGCCCTCCTTTCGAGGATTCAGAGCGGGCAGGGGTGCTTCCTTTCCTGCTACCAGAGGTGCAGGTTGGACTCGGGGGAGGGGCCGTGGCCGGCCCACTCAGTCCTGGGGCACCAAGCCCAAACCTGCTGATAAGCTCACTCAGCAATGAGGGGCTGCCCTCACCCGTGCGGGTGGGGGGACTATTGCGACACTTCTCCCAGGTTTGGAACCAAGTGGTTCCAGGCAGATGGATCCAGGAGGTAGTGTCGGCCAGTTACGACCTGGAATTCGAGTCTCACCCTCCTTCACGGTTCGTTCGGTCTCGGGTGCCCATCGTTCCTTTGGCTACGCAGGGGCTCCTGGCGTCGGTAAGGGATCTGTTAGAGATAAAGGTCATCCGGCCGGGGCCGCGCTTAGAGATGGGCCTCGTTTTCTACTCCAATCTTTTCGTAGTCCCCGAGAGAGATGGGTCGGTTCATCCCGGCCTGAACTTTTGCCCAAATTCACACGAGAACGCTTCAGCTTTTTCTGTTAGCGTTTTGGGACCAGCAACCTCAGTCGCTGGATCAGTCCTTCCAGTTGTCCTCCCGTGTACGGCAGTCCCTCCTGTGGTGGTTGGTCTCGTCCAATCTTGTGTAGGGCAGGTCTTTCCTGACCCCCCTTTGGAAAATTGTCACCACGGACGCCAGTCTGTCGGGATGGGGCAGATTCTGGAAGGAGCTGCAGTTTCAGGGGCAGTGGGGACCTCAAAGGCCCCACTTACCCATCAATATTCTGAAACTGAGAACCATCCGTCAGGTGCTTGCTCTCCTGACTCAGCACGTTCTGGGCCTTCCGGTCCAGATGTGTTCAGACAATCAAACAGCGGTTGCTTACGTCGGTCTTCAGGGAAGGACTCGCAGTCTGAGTACTCTCAGAGAAGTGTCCCTGATCCAGACCTGGGCAGTGTTCCATGTTCCTTGTCTCTCGGCGGTTTACATTCCAGAGGTGAAGAAACAGGTAGCGGACCGGTTGAGCAAGGGCTCTCCCCGTCTGGAAGAATAGGCTCTCCATCCTCGGGTGGTTCGCTCACTGTGTCTCCAATGGGGGACCCCGGAGGTGGACCTGTTGGCCCCTCATCACTATCACAGGCTCCCGAACTTC
This sequence comes from Gastrophryne carolinensis, assembly GCA_027917425.1. Classification (NCBI taxonomy): domain Eukaryota; kingdom Metazoa; phylum Chordata; class Amphibia; order Anura; family Microhylidae; genus Gastrophryne; species Gastrophryne carolinensis. The sequence goes on along the minus strand of CM051238.1, from coordinate 237,578,310 downwards.
GTGTCGCTCTCCCAGGATCCTCTGGCTTTGGCAGTGGACGCCATGTCCCTGAACTGGGGAGTTCTGGGATTTCTATACCTGTTTCCTCCGATGCCCATGCTGGGCAGGGTTCTTCAGAAGTTGGCTCTGGAAAAGGTGTACGCCGTTCTCGTGGCCCCAAGGTGGCCAAGTCGAGTGAGGTTCGCAGACATCGTTCGGCTGGCAGTGGACCAGTTCGTTCTGCCTCTTCGGCCCAATCTGCTCACTCAGGGTCAATTGTGTTACCCCAATTTACCAGCGCTGGCTTTGACGGCCTGGCTGCTGAAACCTCCATCCTGAAGGAGGAGGGTCTTTCTGATTCTGTCATTAAGACTCTGATCAGTGCCCGGAAGAGGTCTTCTTCCATCACCTACTATAGGACTTGGAAAGCCTATATCACTTGGTGTGAGATAAGATCTTTTCCTTGTAGGGTCCTTTCGGTCCCCAGGATTCTGGAGTTTTTACAATCAGGGCTGGACTCTGGTCTCCAGCTAAGTACATTGAAGGGGCAGGTCTCTGCCTTATCTATCTTTTTTTCAGAAGCGTGTTGCGCTTAAACCTTTAGTTAAAACTTTTTTCCAGGGGGTTACGCATGTGCGGCCTCCCAGGAAACCATTACTCCCTGTTTGGGATTTGAATTTGGTTCTTTCGGCTCTTCAGGCTCCTCCTTTGAGCCTTTGCAAGATATTGCTTTGTCTACCCTGACTCAGAAGATTGTCTTCTTGGTAGCGATCACTTCTGTCCGGCGTGTCTCAGAATTGGCGGCCTTGACTATCCAGGCGCCCTACTTCGAGAGGCAACGGGATAAAGTGGTCTTTCGGTTCAAGCCAGACTTTCTTCCTAAGGTTGTTTCTGCTTTTCATTTGAACCAAGATATTGTTCTTCCCTCCTTGTGTCCTAATCCTAAGAATGACAAAGAGAGGGTTTTGCATTGTTTGGATGTAGTACGCTGTGTTAAGTACTACTTGATTATCACGTCTCCTTTCCGTAGGACGGATTCCTTTTTTGTTGTGCCCCATGGGCCTAAGAAGGGTTTGGCACCAGCCAAATCTGCCATTAGCAAGTGGATACGTCAGGCCGTTACTGCAGCCTATTCTGCTAAGGGAAGAGTTCCCCCTTTTCGTATTACTGCTCATTCCACTCGCGCTGTTGGGGCATCTTGGGCTTTTCAGCACCAAGCTTCTGTTGAACAGGTTTGTAAGGCCGCCACCTGGTCTTCTGTTCACACTTTTTCTAAGTTTTACAAAGTTGATGTGCGGGCCTCAGCGGATGCTGTTTTTGGCCGCAAAGTTCTGCAGACTGCAGTCATTTAAGTTATGCTTCACCTGGCCTTGAGATGCCCTTCCCTTGTGGACACTGCTTTTGGATGTCCCATGAAGTGATGAATATTTAAGAAGTGAAGCGGGGTGTGTGGCACACCAAGAATAATACCATTTTGTGAGTACTCACCTGAAAAATGGATATTGTTGGTGTGCCACACACCCCGCTTCACACCCGCCCTTTTCGGTATTACCGAAGCATTTATATGGTGAAGCCCTTTTTTATTTATATCAAAATTAATTTTGGAGGTTACTGGTGGAATACTGGTACCTTGTTTTACTGCTTTTTGAATATACTGGTGATTGAAGGGAGGTACCAGGTATATATAGGCCGGAAGGGGGCTCGTTACAAGACTTCCTCTCTGCACTACGTCACCTGCGGTGGATTAACCCATGAAGTGATGAATATTTAAGAAGTGAAGCGGGGTGTGTGGCACACCAACAATATCCATTTTTCAGGTGAGTACTCACAAAATGGTATTTTTTCTGCTTCACTTCGCCCCATACCTGGAGCTCAGCTCAGCTCTCCCCATGATTGTAGCCAGGAGGCTTGACAGTATAACACAGCCATAACATGAGCTTTGGTGGGGAACCCTGTCAATTTGATAATTTGATGCAGCAAGTCTTTTCCCTCTGTGCAGCCGTCCAGGGCTTACAGGGAGGCTTTACTCAGCTTATGGATCGGCTAAATCAACTCACGCCCCCGACAGTATCTTCTGCTACAGCTGTTCCTACCACACAGGGGACAGATTCCGGGGTCACCCCTGAACCCCAAGTTCCTTTCCCGGAATTTTTCTCAGGAAATCGCCAGAAGTTTCGTGCTTTTAGGAACAGTTGTCAGTTATTATTTTCTCTGCAACCACGAACCTATGCTGCTGAGGAAGTCCGGGTCAGAATTGTTATTTCCCTTCTGCAAGGGCCTCCCCAAACATGGGCCCATTGTCTTCTGGAGCAAAATCATCCTTGTCTGGCCTCTGTTGATCTTTTCTTTTCTGCTATGGCAGCCATCTATGATGATCCCGGACATGTTGCATCAGCAGAGGCAGCTCTCCGTAATTTGCGACAGGGTCGCCGTCCAGTTGAGGAGTATGTTGCCGATTTTTCATTGCTGGAGTTTTGACACCCTGTGGAATGAGCCAGCTTTAAAACATCAGTTTCGTTTAGGTCTTTCTGAACTGATTAAGAATGAACTGGCCCACTTCGACACTCCTGAAACTTTAAATGAACTTATTCTTGCAGCCATTCAGGTGGATCGCCGGATGCGGGAACACCGTGAAGAGCGTTCAGCCCTAGCCCAATGGTTTGCTCCACGGTCCTCACCTGCATCACCTGACTCTCCGCAGACCGATTCGGGGGTTATCAAGCCCATGCAACTGGGAACCATCTGGGCTGCTTTGTCCCAAGAGGAAAGACTGCGCCGGAGGTGGCTAAACCTTTGCATGTACTGCGGGAACCCCGGACACTTTCGGGTTAATTGTCCCACCAGATCCGCAGCTATGAAGAGATCAACACCTCTTATTAAGATCACACCACTTCCTGTGCCTGGTTCTCACCTCTCTGTGCTTCTTAGTTTACAACTTCCTGGAGGAAGGGTTGAGACCAGGGCCATGATTGACTCCGGGGCCTGCAGCTGTTTCATGGACTTAGAATTTGCACAGACTCACAATATTCCATGTGAAGTTCGGCCTACCCCTCTGCTTCTCACTTTGGCCGACGGATCTACCGTCAAGTCCGGACCGGTGTTCCATAGAACTAAATCGCTTGGCTGCTCTACTCCTGATGGACACTCAGAATTAATACACTTTGATTTAATGCACTCTCCTTTGTACCCTATTATTTTGGGTTTCCCGTGGCTCTCTATACATAACCCCGTCATCGACTGGTCTTCCGGTTCAGTTTCTTTGTTCTCTCCCTATTGCAACCAATTTTGCAGACAGCATGAGAGTAACCTCTCTGTAGTAACCCTTAATCCACCGGATTCCCTTCCGCCTGCGTATCTAGAGTTCCAGGATGTGTTTGACAAAAAAGGTGCAGACCAGCTACCTCCTCACCGCTCTTATGACTGTCCAATAGACCTTCTACCTGGGTCGGCCATCCCTTTTGGACGTATTTATCCGTTGTCTGAAGCCGAGTTACAGACTCTCCGTGAATATATTGATGAAAACCTGGCTAAGGGTTTTATTAGACATTCCACTTCGCCTGCAGGAGCAGGGATATTCTTCGTGGAGAAGAAAGATGGGTCTCTGAGACCCTGTATAGATTACCAGGCCCTCAATCAAATTACAGTCAAGAACCGATACCCTTTGCCCTTGATTTCTGAACTCTTCCAGCGTTTGGGGTCCGCTCAGTTCTTTACCAAGTTGGACTTGAGGGGAGCCTACAACTTAATTCGGATCCGTCAAGGTGACGAATGGAAGACGGCCTTCCGCACACGATATGGTCACTTTGAATACCTGGTCATGCCGTTCGGACTCTGTAATGCCCCTGCAACCTTCCAGCACTTTGTAAATGACGTGTTCCGGGATTATCTTGATATTTTCGTCATCATCTACCTGGATGATATACTAATCTTCTCTTCCTCCCTCTCGGAACATCGGGAACATGTCCGTCGTGTCCTTCTGCGTCTTCAAGAGCATCAATTATACGCCAAACTGGAGAAATGTCAGTTTGAACAACCTTCTATTCAGTTCCTGGGTTACTTATCACCAGTACCGGCATTGTGATGGATCCTGAGAAGGTGGCTGCCGTCTTGGACTGGCCACAACCTATGAATCGCAAGGAAGTACAGCGTTTCATTGGCTTCGCCAACTTTTACAGACGTTTTATTAAAGATTTCTCACAGATAGTCCGCCCTATCACCGATCTCACCCGTAAGAATACTCCATTTGTCTGGTCTGAAGCTGCTGAGGAGGCCTTCTCTCATCTCAAGGAGCGTTTCACTTCTGCCCCTATCTTGAGACATGCCGACCCCGAGCTCCCTTTTGTACTTGAAGTAGATGCCTCCGTCAATGCTGTAGGACCAGTACTCTCTCAACGAGAATCTGAGCAAGGAGAACTCCATCCCGTAGCCTTCTTTTCCAGAAAACTGTCTTCAGCAGAGCAAAACTATGATGTTTGTGACCGAGAACTTCTTGCTATCAAACTTGCCCTGGAGGAATGGCGTTATCTATTGGAAGCTGCCAGACATCCAATTTTGATCCTCACGGACCACAAGAACCTGGAGTACCTTCGGTCTGCAAAAAGACTCCGGCCACGTCAGGCAAGGTGGTCACTATTCTTTTCCAGATTCTCTTTTCATATTTATTACCGTCCAGGAAACAAAAATACCAAACCTGATGCACTCTCCCGTCTTCATCCTTCTGACCAAGGTCCTGAACCTGTGGAACCCACTATTTTGCAACCGAACCATTTTTTGTTACTTGAATCTGAACTCATTGCTGAGATTCGACGAGCATCCGATTCTATCCCAGAGAACCTACAATCTGAACTATCACGAGTAGATGGAATTCTGGTCCATCAAGAAAAGATTTTTGTTCCTGAATCTTCACGTTCCAGGGTTCTGGCCGAATTCCATGATCACCCCTTGGCAGGCCATTTCGGGCTCAAGAAGACGCTACATCTGATTCAACGTCATTTCTGGTGGCCCACCTTAAGAGCAGACTGTATATCATATGTTTCTTCTTGTGGGACGTGTGCCCGGAATAAACACATAACCACCAAACCTGCAGGTCTTCTCATGCCTCTCCCAGTGCCAGAACGTCCCTGGGAACATATTTCTATGGACTTTATTGTAGAACTTCCACCTTCGGACAACAACAACACTATCTTGGTGGTTGTGGACTATTTAACCAAGTTTGCTCATTTTATAGCTCTCCCCAGCCTTCCTTCGGCCTCAAAGTTAGCACAAGTTTTTGTGAAAGAGATTGTCCGCTTACACGGCCTGCCGTCTAAGATTGTGTCTGACCGCGGTTCCCAATTTACTGCCCGGTTCTGGACAGCGCTCTGTAGGAGTTTACGGATCACTTTGGTCCACTCATCGGCCTATCATCCCCAGACCAACGGACAAACTGAACGGGTGAATCAATCACTGGAGCAGTACATACGATGCTACTCCTCGGCCCTGCAGGACAATTGGACACAGTTACTCCCATTAGCTGAACTGGCTTATAATAACTCTGTCCATTCTTCGACCCGCCTCACTCCGTTTGCTGCAAATTATGGATTTGATGCCAAGACCTTGCCTGATACCTGCATCCCAGTGAATGTACCGGCAGCTGCAGATTTAGGAGCTCATCTAACTGCCACTCATCAGATGCTCCGAACAACCCTTCGACTTGCCCAAGAACGTTACAAAAGGACAGCAGACACTCATCGGTCTTCAGCTTCCAATTTTGCAGTAGGAGATCAAGTCCTGCTCTCTACCACTCATCTAAGGCTTCATCTTCCCTCTAAGAAGTTGGGTCCTAAGTTTATCGGGCCTTTTAAGATTAAGAGAGCTATTAATGAAGTTGCCTTTGAATTGGAATTACCTAATCGCCTGAAGATACACCCAGTTTTTCACGTGTCCCTTTTAAAGAAAGGAGCTTTTAGAGATTCCCAAGACAAACCTCCTGATCCAATTATTGTGGATGGTGAAGAGGAATATGAGGCTGAACAGATCCTGGATTCACGGAAGAGAGGTGCCTCCATTCAGTATCTTGTTAGTTGGAAAGGTTACGGCCCAGAGGAAGATTCCTGGGAGCCATCTAGTAATCTCAATGCTCCACAATTAATCAGAACTTTTCAGCGAAGACTCTCTAGATCGGCCGCCCAGAGGCGTCCTTTAAGGGGGGGGGGCAATGTCAGTCTCCTCGCCTTTCCTGCCCTTTAAGGCATCGTGAGCGCGCCATACCACGGACTGCATGCAGCAGCAGACATGCTCAGCTGCATGGTTTTAACAGAGCAGGCTCTTCTTCTGTCGCATGCTCCACAGTGACACCTGCTGTTCAGCCCATTGGAAGTGCACAAGGCCTAGAGTGTAAGCTCTTGGACTTGATTTCACCTCCTGGTGTCCTGAGTTTGAATGGACAGGAAGTGACTTCACCAGACTCTGGCACATCCCTCCCTGTGCTGATTGATAGCCCTATTTAAGAGGACAGCTGGTCTACAGCCAATGCTGTGTTATCAGCTTACTTCCTGGACCTTGTTTTTCCTGATTCCTGAATACCTGATCGAATACCTGGATTTATATACGGACGGATAACCTGATTTTTGACGCGGATTGCTTATGGACTTTGCCTGTTTTCTGCCTGCCTCTGACCCCGGATTCACCATTGGACTCTGCTCAGACTTTTTATTTGCTCTTTGGAGTTTTTTTCTGCTTCACTTCGCCCCATACCTGGAGCTCAGCTCAGCTCTCCCCATGATTGTAGCCAGGAGGCTTGACACTTTGTCTACCCTGACTCAGAAGATTGTCTTCTTGGTAGCTGTCAGGAAACCGGGGCGTCACGTGGTCCCACTACTAACCAGAGACCGCCGCACACGCCCACCGGGTTCCCCAAAACCTTGTCTGACCCTCTTATTATTAGGGTAACCAGGCAAACCGCCTTTGGACACACAAATTCCGGGTTTAAGGCAAGAAGACAGCTCAATTAAATATACGTTTTAATGGCTATAAGCACGCTAGGCAGAGTTTACAAGCATTTAACTATAAAGAAGTATGGAGTATCACAGATTAAATAACTATGCGGTTCTGAGGTGGGTTACAACAGCTATGCAATACACAGAGACAATAACAAGCAAAGTTTACCTTGAGCATGCAGCGTGGTGAGGAGCTCTTACAAGGGGGTGTGTCAAGAGCTTCTGGTTATGGTGATGGTGATGGACACCCCTGGATATGCCGGCCGCACAACCCCCTTCCGATGAGTGACACCAGCCTGGTTTTTGACCATACAATTTATGCTGCCAGGCTATCCATCTCCCCTCCCCATTGTGGGAGGGGATGTTACCTCCCATTTTTTAGAGGGGGATTTTGCCCTAAAACCCTTTTTGGAGCTATAACTTGGAGCAGGGGGGTCACACTGCCTTGCGAGCGGTACCAACCTATCGGCCAGGCGCACCTGAACGCGTTAAGTCCAGGGACCGGGTCTTAATTCAGTCCAGAACCTTAGTTCTCCGTTTACCGGTCTCTGTCTTGTTTCTAGGCCTGTTTTTTACTATGCTCCGGTGCGGCTTTGGGAGCCGGTTCTGGTTCTGTAACCGGTTTGGCATTAGGACACATGACGTCCGCGATACGGCCCATAAACTATCGGTGCCGTGCTTCTGTCCTTTTAATTGTGGTTCTGACACCTCCCCAGTAGGGGATTTCCTGAGACGTAGCCTCACTAGCAACTTCCCAGCTGGGGGTGTTATACAACAGCAGGAGGCATGCTGGCTGCAGCCTAACTTGTGACCAAAAGGCAGGAATCAAACACCCCAGGGGGTTTGATCTGAGCTTTCACACATCCCTGCCAAACATCTCTTCCGCATAGCTAAGGGACGTGTGCATTTGTCTCCTGACAAGGGGCACAGCTTCTTATTATTAAGGGGAAGATGGAATTAGAAGGGACCATTAAAGTCTGGAATAAAAACAGGGAGGAGAAATTTAAGGAAAATTAAGTGGGGTTCCTTCACAGTAGCGATCACTTCGGTCCGGCGTGTCTCGGAGTTGGCGGCCTTGTCTATCCAGGCGCCTTACTTTGAGAGGCATCAGGATAAAGTGGTCTTTCGGTTCAAGCCAGACTTTCTTCCCAAGGTTGTTTCTGCTTTTCATTTGAACCAAGATATTGTTCTCCCCTCCTTGTGTCCTAATCCTAAGAATGACAAAGAGAGGGTTTTGCATTGTTTGGATGTAGTACGCTGTGTTAAGTACTACTTGATTATCACGTCTCCTTTTCGTAGGACGGATTCCTTTTTTGTTGTGCCCCATGGGCCTAAGAAGGGTTTGGCACCAGCCAAATCTGCCATTAGCAAGTGGATACGTCAGGCCGTTACTGCGGCCTATTCTGCTAAGGGGAAAGTTCCCCCTTTTCGTATCACTGCTCATTCCACTCGCGCTGTTGGGGCGTCTTGGGCATTTCAGCACCAAGCTTCTGTTGAACAGGTTTGTAAGGCCGCCACTTGGTCTTCTGTTCACACTTTTTCTAAGTTTTACAAGGTTGATGTGCGGGCCTCAGCGGATGCTGTTTTTGGCCGCAAAGTTCTGCAGACTGCAGTCATTTAAGTTATGCTTCACCTGGCCTTGAGATGCCCTTCCCTTGTGGACACTGCTTTTGGATGTCCCATTAAGTGATGAATATTTAGAAGTGAAGCGGGGTGTGTGGCACACCAAGAATAATACCATTTTGTGAGTACTCACCTGAAAAATGGATATTGTTGGTGTGCCACACACCCCGCTTCACCCCCACCCTTTTCGGTATTACCGAAGCCTTTATATGGTGAAGCCTTTTTTATTTATATCAAAATTGATTTTGAGGTTACCGGTGGAATACTGGTACCTTGTCTTTCTGCTTTTTAATATACTGGTGATTGAAGGGAGGTACCAGGTATATATAGGCCGGAAGGGGGCTCGTTACAAGACTTCCTCTCTGCACTACGTCACCTGGCGGTGGATTAACCCATTAAGTGATGAATATTTAGAAGTGAAGCGGGGTGTGTGGCACACCAACAATATCCATTTTTCAGGTGAGTACTCACAAAATGGTATTTTTTTCTCAGACACAGCTGGGAACTAGTTTCTTCCACTGTGCAGCTATGTGAAAATATAAGGAAAAGTTTGAGCACCACTGGATTAAAGAAAGATTGGTGGAGGGTATAAGGAGTAAGGACTAAGGGATGATCAGTGGCACAAGAGAACCTATCAGTGGCAGTGGAGCTGAAGGGTGTCATGATATCAGGTGGCATGTGACGTGATATATCTAAGACTATTTTTCACAGGGGCTCACATAGACCTGGGGCTGGCCTTGACCCCAGGTATGATAAAATAGGATATATATGTACAATAATTGTGTAGCAACAGTTCAGGAGAGGGGACAAGCAGCATGACTGGAAGGGGGCAGGGCTCGGTAAGGAAAGGGGGTGTTTAATTGGTTAGGGAGTGGGGTTGGGGCATGTTGGGTTAGGTCCTGGAAGGGATATAGAAGGGGGGTATATAAAGGGCAGAGCAAAGGAAAAGGTAGCATATGTATATATATATATATATATATATATATATATGTAAATAAAGAAGGATCATTAGTTGGAGTTTTGTCTGTACATTGGGAGGGTTGTCAATTGCGACGGATATTGCCTTTGTCACAGCAGGCATTTTCTTGTTTGCATTCTTTTGAGTGGCTGGTTGTGGTGCTTCAGAATGAGAGGAGCTTGGTTGGAGCAAGGTTATTCATCCTGGTTACCTTCTCAGAGTTGCGTTGGTTGGGTCCTCCATCTGGCTGTGTTGCCATGGTGCGGAGTAAGGAACGGGGTGGTGGTAAAATCCAATATTTTCCAGGGCTGGGGTGCCGCAGGAGAGGAAGTGTGACTTCCACGTTTTCTTTGGAATTTAAGTAGAGTTGTAGCCCTCAAAATGAAGGCAAATGGACATTTATATGTTAATATTGTTTTGAGCTAGGTTAAGGTTTAAAGCAGTACTATCGTGAAAAAATGGGCAATAATAAAAATCCATATAAATATGCTGGATGACAGGAGGAGAGGTCAGGCTTGTTTTATATTTTTATTAATGGAAGGAAGAGGAAATTGGGTGACAGGTTCTGTCACCCCATATACACTAAACCTGTCACCCCTGGATTTTATTCCTACCAGGAGAAGAAAACCACAAGCTTGTCAGGAGTTTTATTTGGTTCGGGTGTATAAGTGACCCCACCTCTCATTATCCAATATGTTTATATGGGTTTTTAATATTACACAATTTCTTGATAGTGCTCCTTTAAGTGGTCAGCTGTGGCCGATTTTTGTTAATAAATCAATTCCAAGTCGAGCAGTGTTTGTGGTTATTATGATTTGTGAGTAGTAAAGGGTTAATAAGGGAGAGCCAGGTGCCCCCTTAGACAGTCAAGCTTCTAGCAGTTCTGCAATGATTTTCATGTGCTATGAAGCAGGAATCTTTCAGGAATGTATTCATTGTAATGCAGCACAGAGAAGACGCTAAATAGTTCCATGTAGCAGGGCATTTTGCATTATTATACATTCTGTGCCTTTGCTTGTCAGCTTTTCATTCTAGTTTGTTTATGGTATATTGAAATCAATGCTTAGGAGACACTTCATCATGCGGCATTCTCGTTGGAAATTGCTTCAAGGAAACAAAATTTAAAAAAGTCAAACTTCTATGAGGGATAAAATGTTGTTTATTTGTAGAACATGTATTCCAGTACTAATTTGATTTAATTCTAAGAATTATAGAATTTTACCACCCCTTCTGTTCACTGAGGAGACCATCTAGGCAGGCTGCAGACATTGACTGTCAAGGGGTATTACCTCCAAACTTTTCAAGATGGGGAAAAAGGGTCGAGGAGATGGGCACACTAAGAGCAGTGATTTTTTTAAAGTTAAGCCACACCCTTCTCCAAATATCCACTTGGTATATATAATAAAAATTGCACACTTCCATAGGTCTCACCATCCCTCACGGCCCTTGAGTGGCGGGAGATGTGAAGATGTCTGCAAATGTGTAACCAGGGCATCCAAGCAGCGTCAGGCAGACGCCTTCACATTATGTTTAATATTTTATTTTGTTATGAAACATGCTATATAGAGGTGGATGTTTTGTAAGTGGAATACTTTGTTTAACCTGCTATAAATTACTGACAGGATTACACTATGGTTCTCTTTTTTGCTCTTTTATCTTAAACCCTACACAAGGGAAAATACACTCCTTGTTTTCCGTAAACTATACAAGATATGATGGTTTATATCCCAGAGAAGGAGAAAATGCAAAGTACCAAGTGGAAACTATTGGAATTTCAACCGACCACATGATATGATTAATACTTGTCTGAAACATAAGTCTGGTGAGTGCATCTGAATTTGGGGCGGTGGTTTCTTTGCCGGTTGACATGTTTTTCTTATCATTTTAAAAATGTTAAAATTCTATATGGGGACTGTTTTCCAAAAGCTATAGTTCCATACTATTATTTGTATTTACTAAATATAAAAAATGGGCAAATAGACAAATTATAATCGTATTGATGCTGATGTGCTTACAGCATGCTGCTGATCAGCTCTTTTTTGGACATTAACCACTGTTAAGCATCTTAGAGATAAACGGTCACATGGTAAGCCCTCCATCCAATCAATGACACAGCCTTGGAGCAGGATTTCAGCCCTTAAAGAGGAACATCTGGCCTAAAATAAAAAAGGTCTGACTCCCCCCCTCCCATCGGCCCCTACTTACCTTTTAGATGTCCGGCTACTTCAGGGTCTGATCCTCAACCCCTTAACCACCTGTAAATAACAGCATGGCCGTCCTGCTCTTCAAAGTCCTGCACCGCTCGTCAAAGTCTTGAAAGGATTTCGGGCAGCTCCATTGCATCTCACTGTGCAGGCGTGAAGGTCGCCCAGAATCTGAGGGACCCAGAAGATGGTTCCCCTGGTAAGGTGAGTAAATGATGCCCAATTCTGAAACCGGAGGCGGGGGGGGGGGGCAGTCTGGTGAAGTTTGGGGGGTCCTGGAGGATTTGGCCAAGGGGCTGTGTGGATTGAGCTTACCTGTCCAGATCCCAGGTTCCTTAGTATTCCGGTAATGCTGTTCCCAGCATTAGTTAGGTCTTTCATGTGGCTAGAACTGGCTGGCTAGAACTGAAACTTTTCAGCTTTCTTAAGCAACATTAGTAGCTACGGACAGCTGGCTATTTGTAGCTCTTAAATGGCAAATAAAAGCTCACTCAACTTTTTACCCCACAGCTGCTCCACCCTACTCTTGATTAAATAAAAACTTACTAGGTCTCAAGATTGAGCCCCATGGCATGCAGAGACAGCACTCCATTCACCGGGGCCTCTTAGATCACCATCTTCTGCATCAGTCAGAGGGATTGCAGAACACCTACTCCATTCACTGCAACAGAGGGGGTATGCCATTATTTGTTATTTAGAAACTTAGAAACATAGAAGGTTGATGGCAAAGGGAGACCATAAGGTCCATCTAGTCTGCCCTTATGTGTGTTCTCTTTATCTTAGGATAGATGTATGATTATCCCAGATATGTTTATTTGCTAATTTTTCAACTATCTCTGCTGGAAGTTTGTACTAAGCATCTACTACTCTTTCTGTAAAATAATATTTTCTAACATTGCTCTTGATCTTCCCCCCGACTAGCTTCAGGTTGTGTCCCCTTGTTCGATCATTAAGTTTCTTCTTAAAAACACTTTCCTCCTGAACCTTATTCAATCCTTTCACTCAATCCTTTTCAGGTCTTGATCATGTCCCCTCTCTCCTTTCTTTCCTCCAAACTGTACATATTAAGCCTCCCTGATAAGTTTGAAGTTTAAGTCCTTCTACCATTGTTGTTGCCCACTTTTGGACCCGTTCTATTTGAATAATGTATTTTTGCAGGTAAGGTCTTTATAACTGCACACAGTATTCTAGCTGTGTGCATTTGCCAGGACAGACCCTTTAGGACCTTGCTGTAGCACAGTCTATTGACAAAAAAAGAGAAAAAAACACCTCCCTCGAGAGCCTAAAAGACCTTAAAGCCAGCAGTCCCCCTCTATATGGGATATCCTCGGGGATTCCATGCAGCACCCCTGAGTCACATCTCCGCTATACCTTTAGCCTGGGCATGTACCCCCTCTGAATGGCTGGGGCAGACACACCCACTGCTAGAGGTGAACCGGTATTCACCCAGTGGTGTGCACTCTATTCAGCTTTATTGAATTGAATGCATGACGTGATTTAGCACGTGGCCCTTGCATGCATCGTGGCAACGAAAGAAAGGTAAGTTTTTGGGTTACTCTGGGATAGGCACACAGAAGAGTGTACATCAGGATGCTCTAGCTAGGAGTAACAAAACCCAAGATAGTGACCCAAAAAACTAGCGATTTAGTAGCTGCAGCTAGTCCTAGGCTCTGTTAACACCTATCCACTTGTGCTGCATTGGGCAAGGGAAAATGCTGCTCAATTTACAAATATGCAATGCACTGCACAAATGTGCAATGTAACGCTATAAGAGGCCAATAGAGGTATAATGCAGTGTATCTCCATTGCCATAGACTTTACCATTAACCTATTGTCCAAATAAAGTTTTTGTTTGAAAAGTGCAATGCAAACACATAAAAAACAGCACATTATTTGATACAGTTTACCTCTGGCATACTCACAAAATGCACGCTCTTAGCACAATGAATAGGTGTGACCATAGCCTAACTTTAGACAGTTTATTAGACCCAAACACCTCCATAAAGCTACAATACAAGCATGAACAAACAGAAAAAAGACACATTATATTTATTTGCTTGGTCCATGGCTTGCAAGAAAATATAACCACATCTAAGTTTTCATAATTATTATTGCTTGACAAAACCAACAGGGACCTGCGTTAGGGTTTCATAAGGCTGTTATTAGGTGTGCTAGCTCCACAATACAGTTTAATAATGGTGGAATACACAGGAGTGAAAAGATGTAATTTACTACAATATTTGGACTACACAGGTCCCGAGTGAATGAGTAGTTTATTCAGTCCGCTCAACGCATTGGAACAACAGCATGTTAACTTGTTTCAGGGAAATGTTTAGGTCATAAAGGCGTTTAGAAGTCCCTTTGCCATTCTCTAATTACATGCTGATTGCAGAATTTCAATTGTTGTCTGACAATTCTCAGCAGAGGTGCAGGCAGCTATTGTACTTCCTGACACCCCTGGAACATCTTCAACAGCTTAATAGTCTGTTATTTGTCATTTATGAAATGATTCGCCGGCCATTCCCCAGCATTTCGCTCTTTACTGCATTTACTCACATCGGCACTTGTTTGGTCTGCGGTTTTGGTGCTTGCTGGATTTAAGTCATTTTGTGCACTGCATGCTGGCGAACACATTTTTCCTTCACCAAATTTTAGTGGTAAATCCCATAGGAATCAATGTTATTTTTGGAGAGATTGTGTCTAGTTCTTTTTAGCATCTTGGACTTTGAATTTTTCACGCATGAACATCAGAAAGTTCCCCAGTATGTAAAAAACAACTAATGATAATGTTTTTACTTGACTTTTTCATTAAAACGTTTTCTATTAAGCTTTTCAAACATCCCAGACACTCCCAAGAAACCCCACATATGCTATAAAAATGTGTTTTCCACAAGATTTCTTGTCTTTTCTAAAAGAAATTTGCCACAGCAGTTTACCGGCATATCACCGGCATTCTCCAAACCACTTTTCAATGTAAATACCAGTGACTTTCCCCAGCAAATTGCTGCAAAGCCACAGCAAAATCTATGGCATAAGTGTGTGTTCGCTGCTGTAAGTTTAGCTCAATTCGCCGAAGTTTTCCCCTTTGGCCGCACGCATGGACAAAACAAAAACAAACCAACAGCCTTGGTTATAAAAAATAGAAAATTAAAAATGTTAAATCTGAGTTAGGAGATTTGTCTGTGTCCTTCTTTAGAGGGTCAGATTTGGTGAAGGTTCATTAAAAAAACCCCATGCCCTGCCTACCTCCCATGCCCTGCCTACCTCCCATGGAAGTTTTATGACTGGACATCCACTTTAGGTGTGTGAGTGTATTTCCTATGCTCACCAAATGGAGGTAAGGCATCTCAATGCATTTAATCAACCTGTATGGTTGAATACAGGGCTAACATACAAGGCAGGATTTATTCCCAGGATTGTGTTGCAAGAATTCTAACTATTTAGCCACCCAGAATTTATCACTCGCTGCAGCCTTTGTTTCAGTCCAGCAATCTGAGCCTATACCCACCATGCCATGTTCTGCTGTGGCAGAACATCCTCTCTTTCTAGAGCTTCTCTGCTCAGACTCATAAGGATATTTACCTTTTTTAATGGATTAAAAAAAAGGAAAACATTCTTCAAGACCAGTGGACCACACACATATACAGTGTAAAATGGGTCCCTGAACAAAAATATTTTCTTGGCAGCCAAGGCTCATTTTAATGTGTTTGAATAGTTTAAATACTCCATGGGCGTCTACTGCAAATCTGTAAACAAATACCTATCAAATTGGAAATAAAATTTGTATTTTACTTGTAGAGCTGCTCCACCCAAACCATCAGGTACAGGAGGGATTTTAAATTAAACCAAGATTGTATTTTCACCTCACTGTGAGTTGGAAAGTCTCTCCAAACTCAGCCTTTCGGAAAATTGCAGAGGCTTACAAAACCATATAGCTAACCCTAAACATTAAACAGGCTGGCAGACTCAAAAGGGACGTTCAACGTTGCAACAATGCAGTTCTAAATGTGTCCCCTTGTCCATTGCCAGTCACTATTAGACTTATCACTTCTCCACTTGTTACCTCTGTTGTAAGTTTCATCATATCATCTCCTTTTCAATGAAATCACCTCTATTTTCCTTACATGAGGATCTCAGTCAAATGATACCCCAGCCAGGGCTACAAAAAGTTGTCCTCTTGCTCCCATGATTGAGGACACTTCTAGTGCCAGTACTGCCAGCTGGCACTAGAAGTGTCTTCACTCTTGGTAGTCAGTGGCCATCTTTCTGTAGCCCCGGCTGGGGCCAAGTTCAAGTGCTGCTGCCGCTGAAAGGAAGAGGATCGTGGGCTGAGGTGGGTTACAGTGGCACGCTTACTCCTGCACACTCGTCGCCCCCCCCTTTGCCACAGTCACCCTCCAAAGTTCTTTGGGGAGTTCGTCTATCCCTATACAGCAGTATGAGATAACAAAAGTGTGAATCTAACCATTTAGGTGAACTGCTATTCAAAACTATGCATATTACCTGGTCATATTACATGCAGTTTTCGTACTGTGACCTACATTCACATATGGCCTTTTCTGTATATTTTTACTATTATTTTGTTCAAGATTATAGGGCCAGTTACATGTAAAAGTATTGCACAGGAATACACAACAATGCAAAATATGGTTTGCATTAGCAAGAGCTCTGAGGATTCCGATTTTAACTATTATTTTAGTTGAAGAGCTTGACAACCAAAATATTTAAAAAAAAATGGCAGCCCATTGGTTCTACTCCAGCAATCGCTGGATCACATCCCACAGCAGCTGGCCCAAAGTCCATTTTCCAGCATTTCTGCATCGGCTCCAGTCCCTCGCCATCAGCTGCCTTGTCCTCCCCATTCACTATGATGGAGACCTCGGCACACTGCAGTGAGGGTCAAGGATCAATCGTTGTCAGGCTACTTTCCACTGCATTGCACTGTGCCGTTGTTGCAGTGCAGTAGCAGCCCTATATGCCACCATTAATTGTTTCCTGTCCCCCCAGACCAGGGGTGACACTGCAGGAATCAGCACCGGGGGACAGCAGTAAGGGTGAATCTGCACAGCAATGGGAGCACAAGTAAAGTCCAATACAAGTGCTTCACCTGTACTGCCTATAGCTATCTATGAGCACTGATCTTAAGCTGCGTGTTTCATGCCGCTTGAATGTGACTGGGCCCTGGTGCCCCCTTATGGCTCATGTAGAAACATTTTTTTTTGTCGTCATCTGAACTGTATACAGTTAGACTACTTAAAGTGGACCAACACCCAGGGGGGATCGGCCCGGAAATCTATAAGATTCCCGGACCGATCAGATCCCTCCCCGCTGGGCATCCGAAATCGGGATGTCCCGCGGGGAGGAACCCCCCAGGAGGCCCACAATCCTCACCTTACCGGCGATCCAACGGCGCATGCGCGAGACGCGGCCGCGTCTCTCGCTTCCCTCTAGCAGGGCGCGCTCCCGCGCCGGCCGTTTTGTGAATGGCCGGCGCAGGCGCGCTCCCTGTTAGAGGGAAGCAAGAGACGCAGCCAATGACAGCGCTCTGGTATGCGCGTCCAAGCAGCTTTGGACGCGCATACCAGAGCTGCTCTGAGCGCTGTCATTGGCCGGACGAGGTCACGTGGGAGCGGGGAGAGGTGAGTTTTTGCGGCGATCGGGGGGGTTTCAGACAGCGGGGCACCCCCGATCGGGGTGCCCCACCTAAGTGGACCAACACCCAGGATAGTCAAAATCCTGGGTGTTGGTCCACTTTAAGAGACACTTAAAATAGACTGACCATCAGAGCGTCTGGCCCTGGTGTCTAAACACCGGCTGATCTAGGGGCATCCCAATTTGTGATGTTCTGCTATCTGAGCCTCCATGATTGCCCCACATTTCGCTCACCTTTTCTGGGGCTCCTACGCTGCACTTACTGAATCTGGCTCCCATGTAGCTGAGATTCGCTCTCGCACCCCAGCCATTCAGATATTCTGTGCATGGGGGCATGCTGTATACCACAGGGAGGGACTTGCCGCTTCCACAACCTTATGCTGGGCTCTGTGTCTAAACAGGGCTGTATGCAGTGCATGCATATAATGCTGATTGGGGCCTACGCACGCACTGTGGGACTGGGGAAAGGTGAGTTTTTGGGGCAAACTGGGGGATGCCCCAGGGGCTAAAGGTGAGTTTTTGGAGCAAACTGGGGGATGCCCCAGGGGCTAGAACCAAAACCTGGGAGAGTGAAAATCTTGGTCCACTTTAAAAGGCAAATTGCCTCCCTTCTGTACTATACATTATGCCATGTGAGCACAAATCTGAAACACAGTGGAGTAGCAACAATGGTGGGGCCCCTGACTTAATTGGCCCAATGTACTGTAGTTGCTACCTTAGCACACTCTGTTGTTTCATGATATTTTCCTCATTACGCTTTCTCTGTGTTGCACTTGCCAAATGAACACAGAGAAGAAGGCCAGCCATTACTTTCAATAGACTAGTTAACAAATTTGCGCTGCATCAGGCCCCTTCACACCCTCCTACTCGTGTTAGGTTGGAGTATTTTTACTCCAGTGTGACACAAGCGGAAAGAAAACACTGTCCATGTACATGAACCATTTTACATCATTTGTAAAACTCTGTATGCAGCATTCTGCCTGCAGCATAATCACAATGCAGCCTGTGGGAATCTAAGTGCTGCTTTTTACCAGCACTGTGTTATGGTGCCACACCCCTGTGACTGATGGACACGGTAGCGCCAGTCTGGGCCCGGGGCAGGGGAAACATGGGCTGGGATCCAGTGATCAGTTGAGTTGCTGATCACCGGACTAGGAGCGATCAGCTGCAGGGGACAAAAGTTGAGGAACATTTTTTAAAACATTGGTCTTGTTGGCCAATGGCCAGTCCTGGGGTCTAAACAACTCCGGGGCTGGACGATTCCCTCTTCCTGATACATACTGATTTGTTATGCCCAGCCGTATTAAAACCAAACTCCCGTAGCTGGTGTTCCAATGGCTCATGTGCAGATCACATCCCGCTATACCTTTAGCTAGACACATACATCTGCCATGCTTTGTTAATGGCTGGGTTGGGTATGCCCGATGGCTAGAGATGAGTCAGTGATCTGCGGGGATAAAGAGAGCGGGACATCCCAAATTGAGACGCCCTGTCAGAGAGGAACAGCACCTGGGAGAGTAAACATCTTGGGTGTTCCCCTTTAAAACATATGTCCCATAAACAAGACTATTCAGTAATTGGATTGCACATGGTAAAAAGCTTGTATCTCTTATGGGCCATTTCCACGGAATGATTTGCGAATGTGATAATTTAGAGGATAATTAATCTGTGAAAATGCCGGCAGCATTTAAGTGGTCAACCAGAATTCTGGCCCTTATTTAACAAGGGATAGCGACAGGTAGCGCCTGGTGAGCGACCGGTAATGACGGGCACCGCCACGAAAACGCCGGCTCCCCACCACAATCACACATTTATCAAGCCGATCCTGCTTAGCGACTGAGATAGCGCCAGATAGCGACTCATTCATCATTATTCCAGTCTCAGCCCACAGCGCCAGCGTCCGACTTTGAACAGCGACAGGTATCACCTCTCGCTACCTGGCGCTCTCCAATGCATTTCATTGGAACAATCTTTAAATATTCATAATTAAATCATAATAATGTTTTTATTTTTTTTTTAAATGTGAAAAATTCTGTGACCACTTCTGCCATGTTAGATAATTTTTTTAAGGTAAAAAAAAAAAAAAAATTTGTGCAGAATTGATATTACAGGTCTGATATTAATGTATTCATATTACAAAATGTTATTAAAAACTTGTTTTTTTTGGTTTCCAAGAAAATGGTTGTTTGGGGGTTAAAAAACTACTTTTAACCCATCGCCGCCAGTGCTCTGGGGTTTAAACATGCATTTCACAGCGCAAGAGTTTTTGGAGCGGGATTTTTTGATGAATGTGGTGGGAGCTGGTCGCTCTGACCAGTCGCTATCATGCGCACCCATACATCGCGGAACCTGTCAAATAGCGACTCATCACCCCGAATTCAACATTACTGCACACCGACTCAGTCGCTATCAACAACCGAACAATGACCAAGCACAGCGACTACTAGCGGGCACTGTGAAAATACTGCTACAGTCGCTCAACTGTCGCTACCTGCCGCTATTAATGAATCGGCCTCCCCGTCTCCAGTCGAGTGTTGTATTATTTTGACTAACATCACATTTCTTGTTCCTTGCAGCACCATCGGCATGTGGGAACAGAAATCAACAAATCATCCGTATCTGAATAGCCGTTTTATATGTTCATGGAAATGGGCCATTAGTCTTTATGAATGGGACTCTGAATCTTGTACCTGATGGAAGGAGCTGGAAAGAGGATGTGACTGGCCCTTGTTTTTGGGCCTTATTTATGAGGTGTAGCATCTTTCTGGTGGCCATAGCACCAGTTTTGGAGCGCCAGAATTTTAGTCTTTTCTGGCCCTGCACTGTGGACTACAAGGACACTAGAAGTTGCAGCGCCAAATCCTGGCTAACTTGCTTTGATTGTTGCACTAGGTATTGGCCTGTGTCAGAACCTATTGGACCCGACTGCCGATTATCCCAGCGCTAGTGAGTTCTACTTTGTACCTCCTTTTTTTAGCCACTGCATAGCTAGGGTTGCCACCTGGCCGGTAGGTTTATTGTTAATTTATTGCCCAACCGGCAATATTTGCTTTTTTACTGGTATTAGTATTTGCAGATATACTTTTCCCATCCTCAGTTACCAGTAAAAAAACAAATACTGGTGCCGTCAGGCCTGTGGCCAGTAAAGTAAAAAAACAAATGCTGGCCAGGTAGCACCCTATGCTTATGATTATGATTTTTTTCCTCCTTGAAAAGATTGCTGCTGTAATTTGCCTCTGCTGTGTCAGCGTTTCTCTATTACACTTACAAGTTATCACTGCTGGGGATAAAGGGGACATACTTTACAGTGCGTTTAGGCTGTGTTTTACTTGTTGTCCAAATAACACATTTGTTACAAAAAGAAGTCACAAAAAAAATATTTTTCTATGAAAAAAAGTAATTTGGTGACATCTAGGACTTGTGGTTCCATTAATGACAAATCACAATGTAAGTTCTGTACAAATAAATGTGTGTAATATTAGTTATAAGCATAAAACACTACAATCCAGTGCTGCTCATTGTGCTCTATGGGGTTTAGACCTACAGTGCCAGGTTTCAACTCGCGCTGCTTCAACCAGAGCGCCGAGCGCTACAACCTTTTGGGCGCTACTGTTAAATAAGATGCTATATCGCGGCCGAATCAGCGCAGCCTGTTTTTGGTTTCACACGCTGAGAGCCACTGTGGCAAAAAAAGTGGCGCTGTGTGGCACTGATGCTTCTATGCTCTATGTTTCTTATAATCCTATTTATTTTTGCCTTCTATAAGTAACTTCTCCTCTCACTGTCTAGCATGTTTTTATAGATTTATTTTATTAAGTGATTTTAGGTGCTCCTTTTACTGTGCCAAAAAGTTAATAAATCTCTAACACAGATAAAAGTAATAGCAAAATGCCTGCGCTTAGTGCAACAGATAAGTGTAAAGATAGCATAAGAAACTAGTAAAACCCTAAAATCCTTTCAGGAAAGTGAATGAGTAAGAAAGCAGTTAGGGCTTAGCGGCAGTGTGCAGACACCCTACATGTTTAGAATGTAAGTTCACAAGGGCAGGGATCTCTTTCCTGTTGTCTCCTGTTCTCACAACATTTGGTCTAAACTTTGTAGCAATTAGTTTGTACAAAATGTCCTTCCTTGTCTATAATTATACCTTGCACAGCGCTACGGAAGAAGATGGTACTATGTAAATAAACAATAATAATAATAGTAATAATGTGAGGTATAAGCGGCAGCATGCCGAGCCCTCGTGTGAGAGGATGCAGAGATGCACACTGCTGTTGTGGCGTCCCAGCGTCCCAGCAGCAGCAGCAGCAGTGGCCTCCTCCTCCTCCTCTCTGGTTGCCTGGCAAACCCAGCCAGCCTCACTCTCACACTTCACTACCGGGTTATAGAAAGAGGAGAAAGCAGACAGCTCCCATCCCTCCTCCTCCCCTCACTGCTCTCCATCCTTCCCCTCCCTCTGCCCCTGTGCCAGTTATTACTGTACAACTAGTACACACACGCACACGCACACACACACACACACACACACACGCTGCCACACACTTACACACTGTGCTGCAGGCACCATGGAGATCAGCTAACCCCCTCACTGGTGGCCACACATGCTCTCTCACACACACATGCATACATAAGGGCACTACGCTGTGTGTACACACACATGCACACACACACTCACAGCTTACAGCAAGGAGCTGCACTTCTTATTCTGGCTACTGCTGCTCCCTTCATCGCTACAGCCTGGCCATTCCTCAGGAAAGCAACCAGGAGCCCCCCCATCTCCTGCCTGCCTCACCCCAACCACTCTGTGCACACCCTGGGGCAATGTCCAAGACCCTCAAGAAGAAGAACCACTGGACCAACAAAGTCCATGAGATTGTGCTGGACAGGAAACCAGAAGCGGAGCTGGGCTTCGACATCAAAGGGGGAGCTGAGAATGGCCAGTTTCCTTACCTGGGAGAGGTGAAGCCCGGCAAGGTGTCCTACCAGAGCGGCAAGCTGCTGCCCGAGGAGCTCATCCTGGAAGTAAATGACACCCCGGTGGCCGGGCTCACCATCAGGGATGTGCTGGCTGTCATCAAGCACTGCAAGGAGCCCATCAGGATCAAGTGTGTCAAGCAAGGTAGGTGTGCTGCCATCCTATGCCACAGGCTGCATGCATCACTCGTATACGCTCGCTCTGAGTTTGGAGCGCTACACTCTGATTTGCAAACACGTTGTGTTGACATTGGAGAGATGTCATTGTTATGCATGCTCTTACAGGCTGCCATGTGCTTATATAGATGGATGGATGGCTGGCTGGGGGTGTACCTGCAGGGCTGGCATCTCCTGGCTTCTCACATGGGGGCTGATGGCAGAGAATAAACCAGCCCTGCAATGCAGCGCTGTATGGAAGAGGAAACACATCCACATCCAGGTTGCTATCTGCACTGTTGCCAGAGTAACTGTTGTTGCCGCTGTATAGCTAACTTCCTGGAGTTCAGGGAATAGTGGCTTCTGCTGCACAGCCATGTCTACCCAGCGGAATTGTAGGGCATGGCCCATCACCACAGCCATGACTACCTAGCAGAAGTGTAGGGCATGGGCAATTACCACAACCACAGCTACCTAGCAGAAGTGTAGGGCATGGGCAATCACCACAGCTACCCAGCAGAAGTGTAGGGCATGGGCCATCACCACAGCTACCCAGCAGAAGTGTAGGGCATGGGCAATCACCACAGCCATGTCTACCCAGCAGAAGTGTAGGGCATGGGAAATCACCACAGCCATGTCTACCCAGCAGAAGTGTAGGGCATGGGCAATTACCACAACCACAGCTACCCAGCAGAAGTGTAGGGCATGGGCCATCACCACAGCTACCCAGCAGAAGTGTAGGGCATGGGCCATCACCACAGCAACCCAGCAGAAGTGTAGGGCATGGGCAATCACCACAGCCATGTCTACCCAGCAGAAGTGTAGGGCATGGGCAATCACCACAGCCATGTCTACCCAGCAGAAGTGTAGGGCATGGACAATCACCACAGCTACCCAGCAGAAGTGTAGGGCATGGGCCATCACCACAGCCATGTCTACCCAGCAGAAGTGTAGGGCATGGGAAATCACCACAGCCATGTCTACCCAGCAGAAGTGTAGGGCATGGGCCATCACCACAGCTACCCAGCAGAAGTGTAGGGCATGGGCCATCCCATCACCACAGCCATGTCTACCCAGCAGAAGTGTAGGGCATGGCCCATCACCACAGCTACCCAGCAGAAGTGTAGGGCATGGGCAATCACCACAGCTACCCAGCAGAAGTGTAGGGCATGGGCAATCACCACAGCCATGTCTACCCAGCAGAAGTGTAGGGCATGGGCAATCACCACAGCCATGTCTACCCAGCAGAAGTGTAGGGCATGGACAATCACCACAGCTACCCAGCAGAAGTGTAGGGCATGGGCAATCACCACAGCCATGTCTACCCAGCAGAAGTGTAGGGCATGGCCCATCACCACAGCTACCCAGCAGAAGTGTAGGGCATGGGCAATCACCACAGCTACCCAGCAGAAGTGTAGGGCATGGGCAATCACCACAGCTACCCAGCAGAAGTGTAGGGCATGGCCCATCACCACAGCTACCCAGCAGAAGTGTAGGGCATGGGCAATCACCACAGCTACCCAGCAGAAGTGTAGGGCATGGCCCATCACCACAGCCATGTCTACCCAGCAGAAGTGTAGGGCATGGCCCATCACCACAGCCATGTCTACCCAGCAGAAGTGTAGGGCATGGCCCATCACCACAGCTACCCAGCAGAAGTGTAGGGCATTGGCAATAACCACAGCTACCCAGCAGAAGTGTAGGGCATGGGCCAATAACCACAGGTACCCAGCAGAGGTGTAGGGCATGGGCAATAACCACAGGTACCCAGCAGAAGTGTAGGGCATGGGCAATCACCACAGCTACCCAAGCAGAAGTGTAGGGCATGGGCAATCACCACAGCCATGTCTACCCAGCAGAAGTGTAGGGCATGGGCAATCACCACAGCCATGTCTACCCAGCAGAAGTGTAGGGCATGGCCCATCACCACAGCTACCCAGCAGAAGTGTAGGGCATGGTCCATCACCACAGCTACCCAGCAGAAGTGTAGGGCATGGGCAATAATCACAGATACCCAGCAGAAGTGTAGGGCATGGGCAATAACCACAGATACCCAGCAGAAGTGTAGGGCATGGGCAATAACCACAGCTACCTGGCAGAAGTGTAGGGCATGGGCCATCACTACAGCCACAGCTACCCAGCAGAAGTGTAGGGCATGGGCCATCACTACAGCCATGGCTACCCAGCAGAAGTGTAGGGCATGGCCCATCACCACAGCCATGGCTACCCAGCAGAACTGTAGGGCATGGCCCATCACCACAGCCACAGCCACCCAGCAGAAGTGCAGGGCATGGGCCATCACCTCAGCCATGGCTACCCAGCAGAAGTGTAGGGCATGGGCCATCACCTCAGCCATGGCTACCCAGCAGAAGTGCAGGGCATGGGCCATCACCTCAGCCATGGCTACCCAGCAGAAGTGTAGGGCAAGTACATGTCTCTGTGCCTGGCATGTGTGGGCTGCATGTACAGGAACTGCTATTCTTCCTTCCCCTCTTCATTTATGGAAAACATTTGTTAGTTGTGATTGTAACATTGGTGTGTTTGTTTATTACTTATTAACATAAGTCAAATATTTACTCTCTAATTGTCAAGATCCCGAATGTAAATAGTACTACTTCTAAATCAGGCAAAGACAATAGCAGAGGCTTAAAGTGAAGCTAAAGTAGAAAAGTTTAACAATCACCATGCAGCTTGGGATGACCCTCCAGGTTAAGACCATTAAAGTGTAAGCTCACAACGACAGGGTCCTCAGTCCTTATTTACTTCTGTATTAACATGTAGTTGCTCTTACATCATACCCATAACACCCTGGCTGTAGGTTTGACCTTATAAATAAACAGCAATGATAATACTGGAAGATGATGGTGCTTTATAAATATACAGTAATAATAATTATCCTTAGGAAATTAGGAATGGAGCTTTGTATGATGGGGGAGAGACAGCTGCACAATGCAGTAGCGCAAGCCTCTTATTGAAGGAAATTCTGCTGCCGCACATAGGTGATATTTTTTCTTGTCAGATGGAGCTCCGCTGGGAAAAGGTGAGTACTGTATCTCTCAAATGCAGGGCTCACAGTGGTCTGGGGGGGGGGGGGGGGTCAGGTTAGATTAGTGTCCCTGTGGATCAGAACCAGAGTTCCTAGCACATGTTTAGATCCACTTGAACTAAAGTCTTTCGTAGGCAAGTGTACCACTGGGGCTCTATTATAGATTGTAGATTGAAGATTGAAGACTTTGCGTGTTCCATTACAAAGGTTAAACTATTACTACTACTATTGCTAACTGCTGTTTTTAAAAGGTCTTGGAGCATCTTATTTTAAATAGGCTTTTTTGAGTCTTAAAGCAGATCAAAACTCTTTTGAGCTGAGTCTCCAGGGCCTGTGATTGTTGTAAACCTTACCTTTCTGGTGATTCCACGGTGCATACATGTCAGGCATTTCTTCAGCTGATGTGCACTACAGCGCCAGCACCATATCTAAATGGTAAGCACCAGCACACACAATCAAAGCGAATGGCTGGCAGGAGGGGCCCCGCAATCCATTTACTCAGAATAGATTGCCTGGTATGAATATGCATGGCAATCTATTCCGATTGGCTAGAAGCTCGCATGTGCGCTGCAGGAGTGTTGAAGATATCCGGCGATCCCCAGGATTACACACACACAGGGGCATCCCGAATCGAGATAAGTAGCTAAGCAGGCCTAAACCCAAGGGAGTAAAAAAAAACATAAGGTTTGGTCCACTTTTAAAGGCTAGAGCAACATAAAAAAATATACTTGCATTAGCTTCTGGGGACTTGATCCCCCACAGCCCACCTGGTGTCGCCATTTCTGCGCTGCTCTATGATAAGGGAACAGTCTTCCTCGCTGATTGTAGGGATCTCTGTGTGCCCACATCTACAGTGCCGAGTGCTGTTAGCTCAACACTTGAGGATTATTCAAGTGATCTTTGATTTTACTGGAGAGGCAGTGAGCGCTTTCCTAACTGAGGACACAATCAAAATCCAAACCCACTGCACAGGAGACATCCAGTAAACAGGTGAGGTTACAAATCATTGTTAATGAGTTACGGTAGATATTTTACTTTAATGGAGTCACAAGCCACCATGTTTGTAAACCCATGTTAGGCTTACCTTAGAAATACATACAAAATAACAGAAGCCCAAATACACATGAACGTCTCTATAAATGTATTTAGATTTCCCATAGGAAGCTGTTATTTGCAAACCTAAAATAAAGTAACCTAAAATCAGCCACATTACACCTCACCTGTAGAACTGCTTCATCACATGTACAGGGGATTTTTATTGTCAAAAAGAAGTAGACACATTTTCATTTAGTTTATTGTGTGCTGAGTGAGAAAAGCTTTTACTGCCTCTCAAATCTCGCCTTAAAAATCAGGAATCATTTGGATAACCCTCCCGTCAGTCTGAAGTGACTGGGGTTGGCTGCATATCCTGAGCCGGCTATGCGAGAGGTCAAGTTAGTGGGTGGGTAAGGTAAGTATAGTGTTTTTCAAGATGCTCCAATATTCCTTTAAACTGTCGATACATAATGTATTGTGGGTATAGTTCTGTTGAACATGGTCATGTAGTCGTTGCCCCCGGTATAGCTGCTACCACTGCATGCCCTTGTTGCTTTTTATATGAAATACATGAATAATATATAGGTGCACTGAGACTGATCTCTTGCACTTTCATATAGTTTGAGGCTTTAATCTATATCTGTTTAAAAAGCTATGCATTCGTTTTTTTTTTTAACATACAGCAGACAACTTATGTACTAAGCTTCCTAAGAAGTATTTCCAGTTAGTTTGGCAGACAAGACCCATCAGTACCAGTACCACATGTTAAAGACCTGCGTAGCCCATGACCCTGAAACCCCAAACCCTTTGCTTCAACGGCAGTATGAACAGTGTACAAAGTGAGATGCATACTATTATGTATGTATGTATGTATGCAGCTGGTTTAAGACTATGGGGTCGATTCAAAGAAACATGTAACAGCTTTGATTTTGGTGCCGATCATCCTATTTTTCCCGAACGCTCGTGCGCTCGTATGAACTTGCGAGTGATTCTATAAGCTAATACGTTTCTATCCTAAAATTTAGGTCCGTTCGTATGGCAGTTCGCGAATCAGACCTATGTCAGTTTCCATCCTGATTTTTCCGTTTCATTTCTCAGGTTGCAACATTGGTTTTGCCCTTTTTCCTTTTTTGTCTGGACGTAAATCCTTCTGATCTTTCGCCTGCGCACTACAAACTTACCTCATTAAAGTGCATTCTAAATATTTGGTCTTTTATTTTTCTTTATTTCATTCATTTTGTAGTAACCAACCATTAATGAATGCATTTGCATAAGTAAATCTTACTTTGTTTAATTTTTAGTTAACTTGCATTTTTTACTTGTGGATTTAATTTTAATATTTTGGCTTCAAATGGTACAACTTAAAATTTTTGGTGTGGTTACCCACACCCTCTACATACAGATTGCTCTCAAATATAAAAAAACACCCAGCAACTTCTGCATGTTATGAGTCTAGAAACAGCCAAGATGGCGGCTCAGGTATTATCGGGCAGCCTGCAAACAGAAAGGGCCTTGTGACTGTGTTGCTCTGCATTCTTTGATTTCTGACCTTTCCGTGCCCCCAGCTCTGCTGTGTCTGTGCAAAATACAGCAGTAACCCACATCCTGCACTTTATCCCGCTCTCCTCTCCTCAGTAAGTGTGATGCATCTGACCAAAGATGAGCTAAAATAATTAAACAAAGCAAAGGTAAACAACTACACCAATAAATTCAAATTAAAAATATTATTCTAGTACATCAATTTAAAAAAAAATAACAAAGGACATAAGTTTCTTTAATTAACGCAAATATATGGATGTATTGCAAAATAAAGGTTTACATGCAAAGGACTAATTAAGGTCCACATTAAAATGCTTTTATAAGGCATACATGAAATGTATTGAATCAGGTATGCATTGCCATGCAATTTATGGCCTCGGCCATGCTGATACATGCAGTTCATTGGAGCTCAAGACGCGCAGACTCCTCCACATAGCCAAAAAACCTGTTCAAGAACAGCAATCCGACTGCTAAAAGGTGTCGGAAGTGGCTTTCTTTTAAAACGTATTTAGAGGTTGGAAAACTGCTCTCTGAATCACACGTAAACACATCCGATTAGCCTAAGTTTTAGGTTTTGATCCTAAGTTTTAGGATTTGATCCTAAGTTTTAGGATTTGATCCTACAATTTAGGAACGAACTTCCGATGATCGTAAGAGCATATACGAAATCGGACGTAGGCTCGTGCGAGTCGGAAATGGCCAAAAAAACAGGAAAAAATGACAAACACCCACCCAAACTTAGGATTCTAGATCCGAAATCAATTAACTTTTGCTCTTTGAATCGAGGGGTATATATATGCTCATCAGGACCAAAACATGACCAACATAAAAAATGGGGTTCGAAGGATAATGATTACTGTATCAAAACTCAGCAGAATGCATGTGAATCACCTCACCCAGCCCAAAAAGTTAATATGCAGAGAAAACTAAAAGGTAACATCAGCTCCAGAAAGGTTACATTGTACTGTTGCACAAGCGTGCTGGCTTACCTGTCTTTGCCGCACCACCCTTGATTTTCCAGTTTCTGTCCCCTGCACAGCTGGGAAGATTACATAAATGTTGCTTAACCGCATACTAAGGTAAGCTGACATGTTTTTAGTCTATGAGCCATATTGGTGGTGCTTCATACTTCCTCACCCTACAGCACCTACCCCAGCAGATAGCCTATGAGCCATATTGCAGTGGTGGTGCTGTGTACCCCCTAACCCTACAGCACCTACCCCAGCAGATAGCCTATGAGCCATATTGCAGTGGTGGTGCTGTGTACCCCCTCACCCTACAGCACCTACCCCAGCAGATAGCCTATGAGCCATATTGCAGTGGTGGTGCTGTGTACCCCCTCACCCTACAGCACCTACCCCAGCAGATAGCCTATGAGCCATATTGCAGTGGTGGTGCTGTGTACCCCCTCACCCTACAGCACCTACCCCAGCAGATAGCCTATGAGCCATATTGTAGTGGTGGTGCTGTGTACCCCCTAACCCTACAGCACCTACCCCAGCAGATAGCCTATGAGCCATATTGCAGTGGTGGTGCTGTGTACCCCCTCACCCTACAGCACCTACCCCAGCAGATAGCCTATGAGCCATATTGTAGTGGTGGTGCTGTGTACCCCTCACCCTACAGCACCTACCCCAGCAGATAGCCTATGAGCCATATTGCAGTGGTGGTGCTGTGTACCCCCTAACCCTACAGCACCTACCCCAGCAGATAGCCTATGAGCCATATTGCAGTGGTGGTGCTGTGTACCCCCTCACCCTACAGCACCTACCCCAGCAGATAGCCTATGAGCCATATTGTAGTGGTGGTGCTGTGTACCCCTCACCCTACAGCACCTACCCCAGCAGATAGCCTATGAGCCATATTGCAGTGGTGGTGCTGTGTACCCCCTCACCCTACAGCACCTACCCCAGCAGATAGCCTATGAGCCATATTGCAGTGGTGGTGCTGTGTACCCCCTAACCCTACAGCACCTACCCCAGCAGATAGCCTATGAGCCATATTGTAGTGGTGGTGCTGTGTACCCCCTCACCCTACAGCACCTACCCCAGCAGATAGCCTATGAGCCATATTGCAGTGGTGGTGCTGTATACCCCCTCACCCTACAGCACCTACCCCAGCAGATAGCCTATGAGCCATATTGCAGTGGTGGTGCTGTGTACCCCCTAACCCTACAGCACCTACCCCAGCAGATAGCCTATGAGCCATATTGCAGTGGTGGTGCTGTGTACCCCCTCACCCTACAGCACCTACCCCAGCAGATAGCCTATGAGCCATATTGTAGTGGTGGTGCTGTGTACCCCCTAACCCTACAGCACCTACCCCAGCAGATAGCCTATGAGCCATATTGCAGTGGTGGTGCTGTGTACCCCCTCACCCTACAGCACCTACCCCAGCAGATAGCCTATGAGCCATATTGTAGTGGTGGTGCTGTGTACCCCCTCACCCTACAGCACCTACCCCAGCAGATAGCCTATGAGCCATATTGCAGTGGTGGTGCTGTGTACCCCCTCACCCTACAGCACCTACCCCAGCAGATAGCCTATGAGCCATATTGAAGTGGTGGTCCTGTGTACCCCCTCACCCTACAGCACCTACCCCAGCA
This sequence comes from Gastrophryne carolinensis, assembly GCA_027917425.1. Classification (NCBI taxonomy): domain Eukaryota; kingdom Metazoa; phylum Chordata; class Amphibia; order Anura; family Microhylidae; genus Gastrophryne; species Gastrophryne carolinensis. Next base: position 237,547,565 of record CM051238.1, on the reverse strand, counting down.
GATAGCCTATGAGCCATATTGCAGTGGTGGTGCTGTGTACCCCCTCACCCTACAGCACCTACCCCAGCAGATAGCCTATGAGCCATATTGCAGTGGTGGTGCTGTGTACCCCCTAACCCTACAGCACCTACCCCAGCAGATAGCCTATGAGCCATACTGCATTGGTGGTGCTGTGTTCCCCCTAACCCTACAGCACCTACCCCAGCAGATAGCCTATGAGCCATATTGCAGTGGTGGTGCTGTGTACCCCCTAACCCTACAGCACCTACCCCAGCAGATAGCCTATGAGCCATATTGCAGTGGTGGTGCTGTGTACCCCCTCACCCTACAGCACCTACCCCAGCAGATTGTGAGCGAATGAGACTATGAGCCAAGTTGCAGTGGTCTGAACATGTGGCTCCCAAGCCCAAGTTTGGAGACCCTTGCCCCCATACTACTGCACATAAAATGAAAGTCTAGAATCCATCTTTAAAGAGGTATCTTAAAAGGAGGGGAAGTAGGGCTACATGAATCTCTCATACTGCATGCAAGTATCACTAGAAAGCCCTCAGGTTGGATTGACTAATGGATGTTTATTTTCACACTATGACTCACTATGACTAATCTTGAATGTAGCTTGAGAGATGGAGGAAGCATGATGTCCTGTTCTACAATATCCATCAGTTATGAGTCTGTGCTCCATTCATCTGGATGAATGAATGAATAGATGGCTAGCAAGACCTTGGATGGTGTATAGGATGTGTCCAGATATAGAACAAGCTCGCCAGATGAACATCAGGTCCCAGTGCAGAAGGTGTAGTTATCAAGCCTCTGATAGTGCCAGGTAGTTTCCATTTATCATCAGCGCCAGCGATGGAATGAGTTCCCTACAGTGCCAGATATAACCAGGCGCTCACCCTGCACTATGTGGCCCTTTTTTGGGCTGGTGCATGTGCTATGGGATCCATGGGCTGTTATTTTGTATGCATTTTTGACACTTGTGCTGCACTGCAAACTTGTTATTTGGGCCGTGCAAAACCTATACCATGTATTTCAAGTGTTCCCAATACTATATCAATTTTTTAGTGTTTAACATTTAATTGTGCTGCCATCCACCAAGAAAAAAAATGGGGATTTCAATGGGCGCTGTATGTCTGGGATACACTTTTTACAGCACCCCTGCCGGTGCTGTGTGCTTTTGTTTTTAAATCTTGATGATTTGCGGTGCTCCCAGCCAGCGCTAAGGGTCGGTAGCGCATAGGCTTACACAAGCCCTGCCCTGTGCAGACCGCCCGGCACGGTGCTCTCCAACGCTAAGCGACAGCTGTCTCCAGACAGCTCAGCAGTGTGGGCGCCCGCAACAAAAATTGATAAATTAGGCTCTAAATCATACACACTCAGCAGATGAAGGTAAACCATATATGAGTGTAAAAGTGTCTGATTTGAACATATTCTGGGATACAGTGTTGAAGTGTTCAGATAGAGGGAACGTATGGGGCACCATCATTCTAGTGGCGCTGATGGGGGCCGAACTTTTTCTTATTGTTTTTTTTTTAAATGGACTGATGTTGCTTGGTTTAGGTGGGGGGGTAGAGGTGTCATCCATTAGGTTTTTGTCCATTGTGTTTTTGTCTGGGGGGAGGGGGGCACTGACTGCCCAACTGTGTCATATTTGAATTTCTAGGTCGGGGGGGGGGGCTTCAATTGGTTTAAGTTTTGATACAACAGAACCCTATTATAGGCTATGTAGAAAAAATGGTTAAATCTTTAGTTGAACCCATAGGGTGCTGTTATATTCTAAGTATGTCACACACCCCGCTTCAAGATATTCATTACCTGTGGGTAGTATGGTCCTGTAGAGGGCTTCTGCAGAGATGATTGGAGGAAAGAAAGCCCCTCCCAGTCCATAAGTACCTGGGACCTCCCACTCATTACCCAGTCTTCATCTCTGCAGACGGCGAGCAAGCAGCAGATGATATCTCCTCCTTGCACAGGGGGACTTTAAGGTAGCCGGGTCTACTCCCGGCCTATATATATTTTTATTTCCGTTCGGACTCTTTATTCCCTTTATTAATATATAGCTATTTAAATGCCTCCCAGTCTTGACTGCTGTCCAAGCGAGGGTATAACAGCACCTCAGGTGCTCAGGAGCTATGCTCCACCGCGAGACCCTATAAAGAGGGTAGGCAGTTTTACCGGGTTGGTGACTCCGGTTTGGGATGCCCTGTCCAAGAGTTTAATTTTCCCCTTTATTAATTTTCCCCTTAAATGGCCTATTCCCCTTTTCTAGTTGTGTGGAGGCCTCTTATTCAGCTTCTGGTGTTTTTCTATGGGGGCGCCTGGAAAATAGATTTATTTGAAATGTTTGTTTAAAATGTTTACTTTTCTGGTATGAATAGTTATAATGTAAACTTGTTGCAATCTTTTTTGCTGACAGACACCGCAGCGGCTATTGCCGCCGCGGTGCTGGATTTTTGCCTCAGAGCTGAGGGGAGGATTTCTCCCCTCACGCTCTTCAGTGAGGGGGCGGGGCCGGGCCTTCGGTATGAGGCCGCAGCCCGCGCCCTTTAGGAGTTTGGAGCTGGTAGTGTGACCGAGCGGGGAGCAGCTCCGCTTGTTATGCGGGCTGCTACCGGCTCTATTATGCGCCCGGTGCCGCGGCTGCCTGCGGCACCGGTGCGCGAGTGTTAATGGAGGGGAGCTTCCCCTCACGTCTGACAGACACTGTGCTGGATTTTTACCTCAGAGCTGAGACAGGTGCTGGATTTTTACCTCAGAGCTGAGGGGAGGATTTCTCCCCTCACGCTCTTCAGTGAGGGGGCGGGGCCGGGCCTTCGGTATGAGGCCGCAGCCCGCGCCCTTTAGGAGTTTGGAGCTGCTGGGCGGAGCCTTGCAGCGCGCGATCCACGCTGGCCACGCCCCCCTGCTGCGTCTCCCGCTCTGATCTGTGTTACCTCAGGCAGAGGACACAGTGTATTGGCGCCCAAAGACTCAGTGAGTGGCCCTGCGGCCGTTGCTTATCTGTACATATTTGCATATATATATGTATATATATAGGTATAATAGATATAGGTTTATATAGGGAGAACCTCTTACTGTCTTTTTCTATGTTTTTCAGGCTGAACTGCCAGGAATTTTTTTTTAGGTTTCTCCTGGTCCTAGAGTACCTGGGTACTTTTGCTATTTATTACAAAACCTCCCACTTGGACAATATAAGGGCATCCCGGGTTGCTTAATAGCGTAATTCCCTCACTCATAGCGACTATTCAAGTTCACCTTATGGAGGCATCTCAAGATTCCGGGCTCCCCTCGGGACAATCCCGGAAGTGTATGGGTTGTGGGGTATCCCTAACAGGGGATGATTTTTTCCTATGTATATCATGTGCACAGCAGACTATTACACGGCAGTCCGGTCCCCAGGCATCTGGGTCAGCGCAGCCGGCTTCATCCTCTCCCCCTCCCACTTTGACCCGCGCCCCGTGTGAGATTGCCACGGGGGGGGGGGGGCAGTCGCAATCTGATGTGTGTGCCAGGTTGGCCAGTATTGAAAAATTCATTTCCTCCACGGTTGCCAAGAAAGCAATGGCTAAGAGGAAGCATTTATCACCGGTTAATCATTTTGAATATGATGATGACGAGGACGGCCTGGATTGGTCAGATTATTCCCCTCTAGAAGAAGGGGAATTATTTGAGGATTCAGATATTTCTGATGATCAGCAATTTGTTGGTGCTGATTCCGATCGGAGCTCAGGGACTTCCTTGGATACTCCTAATGTTCTGACTCAGATGTTTGAGGTGCTTGCTATCTCGCCTCCGGTGGAGGTTCCTCAACAGCAAGGGGAGTTTTATGACGAATCCAAGCCGCGGTTGGAATTCCCTAATCAAAAGCATTTTGATAATATTATTTCTAAGGAATGGGAAAGGCCTGCCCGGTCCCAGGCATTCCCCAAAGTTGGGATAAGAGGTATCCTTTTCCAGTGGATACGGTTAAGCGCTGGGCGTCTCCCCCCGAGGTGGACGCCCCTATTTTGGGGTTATCCAACTCAGCCGTATTGAACAACCCTGATTGTTCCTCTCTTAAGGATGGTGAGGATAAACGCATTGACCAGATGGCTTGTCATGGTTTTGCCAGTATTGGGGCAGCAATAAGGCCTGTTTGTGCCTCATCGCTGTTGGCGGTGGCTACTAGAAAGGTGGTCAGGCACTTGTTATCCTCCTCCGGTTTGAATCCGGACAGTGAGGAATTTCGTGAACTAAAACAATGTGAGGTGTTTTTGTCCTTCATGGTGGCCGCTTTGGATGATTCCTTGATGATGAGTAGTAGAGCCTCTGCTCTAATGGTTACTATCAGGCGTTCAATTTGGTTACGCCAGTGGGCGGCTGACTTTGGGTCAAAAAGTCACTAACAGCTCTTCCCTTCGTTGGGTTACGGCTCTTTGGAGACAAGCTGGATGCCGTGGCCAAGGGGGGCAAACTACCTCAACGCAAGAAGCAACGTCGCCCCTTTCGAGGAGCGTCTTCCTTCACTCCTTCCTTTCGGGGATCTAGAGCAGGAAGAGGTTTCGCCTTCCCTTCTACAAGGGGAAATTCCTGGAATAGGGGCAGAGGACGTGCCCGTTCAGGATACAATTGGGGCTCAAAACCCAAACCCGTGGTCAAGCCCGCTCAACAATGAGGGGGCGCCCTCACCCGTGTCTGGAACCGAGAGGTCTCGGACAGGTGGATCCGGGAAGTGGTGTCTTCCGGCTACAAGCTGGAGTTCGAGTCCTGGAATGTCCGGGAATGTCTCTGGATACAGATCTGGCCAGAGTTTTCATTCCTCAGTCCAAGGTTCTTCTGATTCAGGAGTTGGTTCGGTGGCTCATGTCCATGCCTCGACCGTCCATCCGTCTAGGGATGAGACTGGTGGGTTTGATGGTGGCCTCATTCGAGGCGGTTCCCTTTGCTCAGTTTCACACAAGGACACTACAGCTCCATCTGTTATCGGTCTGGAACAGGTCTCCTCAGTCGCTGGATCATCTTTTTCAGATGTCTCCCCGGGTTCGCCGCTCGCTTCGGTGGTGGCTGAACTCAACCAACCTACTGAGGGGCAGATCCTTTCGGACTCCTCAGTGGGAGATAGTCACTATGGATGCCAGCCTCTCAGGATGGGGGGGCTTTTGGAAGGATCTGCAAGTTCAGGGTTTGTGGAGTCCCCTGGAAGCTCACGAGTCTATCAATGTTCTGGAATTGAGGGCCATCAGGTTGGTTCATTGTCATTTGACTCATCAACTGCGAGACTTGCCGGTCCAGGTCAGGTCAGACAATCGGACGGCGGTGGCCTACATCAATCACCAGGGAGGAACCCGCAGCAGGAATGCCCTCAAGGAAGTGTCTCTGATCCTGGACTGGACAGAGAGACATGTCCCGTGTATCTCAGCAGTTTACATCCCAGGTGTGGAGAACACGGAGGCGGACTCTCTGAGCAGGATGTCAGCCCGCAAGGGGGAATGGTCTCTCAATCCCAGGGTCTTTCACTCAATTTGTCTCAGGTGGGGGTCACCGGCGGTGGACCTATTTGCCTCCCGTCACAATCACAAACTTCCGGCTTTTGTGTCTCTGGCGAAGGACCCACTGGCTCTCGCGACGGACGCCATGTCCCTGAACTGGAGGGATCTGGGCTTTCTGTACCTGTTCCCTCCGTTTCCCATGGTGGCCAGAGTAGTGCGCAAGCTTGCTCTGGAGAGAGCAACAGCAATTCTGGTAGCTCCAAGGTGGCCAAGACAGGTCTGGTTCGCAGACGTGGTAAGGTTGGCAGAAGATCAGTTCGTTCTGCCCCTGCTGCCAGATCTGCTCACACAGGGTCATCTTCGTTACCCCAATTTACCAACGCTGGCTTTGACGGCGTGGCTGCTGAAACCTCCATCTTGAAGGAGGAAGGTCTTTCTGACGCTGTTATTCAGACTCTCATTCGTGCTAGAAAGAAGTCTTCTTCATCCGTGTACTATAGGACTTGGAGGTCTTATATTGATTGGTGTGAGTCTAGGGCCTTCCCTTGTAGGGAATTCTCTGTTTCTAGAATTTTGGAGTTCTTGCAACATGGTCTGGACTTAGGGCTCCAACTCAGTACTCTGAAGGGGCAGGTGTCTGCCCTGGCGATATTTTTCCAAAAGTCTTTTGCACTACATCCTTTGGTTAAGACCTTTTTCCAGGGGGTTACGCATGTGCGGCCTCCTAGGGAGCCTTTGATTCCGGTTTGGGATTTGAATTTGGTTCTTTCTGCTCTACAGGGTCCCCCCTTTGAGTCCATGCATGATATTCCTTTGTCTTCCCTTACGCAGAAGGTGGCATTTTTGGTAGCTATCACTTCAGTTAGACGTGTTTCTGAGTTGGCGGCTCTGTCTATTCAAGCTCCATATTTTGAAAGACATCAGGATAAAGTGGTTTTCCGTTTTAAGACGGACTTTCTTCCTAAGGTGGTTTCGTCCTTTCATTTAAATCAGGATATTGTTCTGCCCTCTCTCTGTCCTAACCCCAGCAATGACAAGGAGAGGGTCCTGCATTCTTTGGATGTGGTTCGTGTTGTGAAGTATTATTTGGTGGTAACGTCTGCCTTTCGCAAGACTGATGCATTCTTCATGGTGCCTTTTGGGCCCAAGAAGGGTCTAGCACCCACAAAGTCTACCATCAGCAGATGGATCCGTCAGGCCATTGTAGGGGCCTATTCTGCTAAGGGGAGAGATCCTCCCTTTCGTGTTACAGCTCATTCTACTAGTGCGGTTGGGGCCTCCTGGGCTTTTCAGCACCAGGCCTCTGTTGAGCAAGTTTGCAAGGCCGCTACCTGGTCTTCTGTTCACACTTTTTCAAAGTTTTACAAGGTTGATGTGCGGGCCTCAGCGGATGCTGTTTTTGGCCGCAAAGTTCTGCAGGCTGCAGTAGTTTGAGTTGTGCTTTGTACCTTGTTTTTGGATCCCCACCCTTTATGGACACTGCTATTGGATGTCCCACAGGTAATGAATATCTTGAAGCGGGGTGTGTGACATACTTAGAATAATACCATTTTGTGAATACTCACCTTGTAAAATGGGTATTATAAGTATGTCACACACCCCGCTTCAACCCGCCCTTTGGATTCTGCATCCTTCATATGGTGAACTTTGCGTTGTTATGACTGATATATGGCTCTTCTTGGTCCTTTACCTTACTGCTTTCTTTATACTGGGTAATGAGTGGGAGGTCCCAGGTACTTATGGACTGGGAGGGGCTTTCTTTCCTCCAATCATCTCTGCAGAAGCCCTCTACAGGACCATACTACCCACAGGTAATGAATATCTTGAAGCGGGGTGTGTGACATACTTATAATACCCATTTTACAAGGTGAGTATTCACAAAATGGTATTTTCCAAACTTTACCAATATATCCTTATATCACTGGAAAATGAATGTACCTAAACTGTAAAAATGTGGCATCACATGTACAGGTGAGTTTTGGGGGGGAAAATGTAGGACAAAGCCTTTTTTTTCTCCTTAACATACTCACACATACATTTACACTCGATAGAGACAGATAGAAAGTGAAATAAAAGGGGAGAGAATGTATAAAAATAGAAAGATGGGGGGAATGTGGGAAGAAGTGAAGAATAAATAAATGTGAAAGAAGGGGCAAGTGTAAAGGACTAAAAAGTGAGGAAATTGGGAAAATAGAGCGAGTAGTATAGAGAGATACATTGAGAGAATATGGGGAGAAAGTGGAAAAGAGAGAAAGAAAAGAAATGGGAAATAAGAGTGGAGAAAATGTAATAAAGAAAAATAGGTACAGAAAGAGAAAAAGAGTATAGATGAAATATGGGAAAAGCAGGAAGAATGGGGTAAATGGAAAGAAGACTAAGAGTGGGGGGATAGGAAAAAGAGAGGAGGTGGATAAGCGTGGGAAATTGGGAGAACATAAGAGAGGGGAAAGAATGTGGAAATGAGAAAAAGAAGGAGGGAAAATACAGGGCAATGGATGAAATAAATAAATAAGGGAAAAAGAAGAAGGGAATTTGAAAAAGAAAGAGATAAAAAGAAGCAACAGTATACAGATGAAAACGTGTGCTTTCCAGCAATGCCACAGGTATAAAGAAGGGAAAGGGATTCTGAGCAGACCTGCAGAGCCAGCTCAGAGCTGTCTTCTAAAGAGCACACTTTACCCTGAGGAAGTGACAGGTCGCCACTGTCACAGAACGCGTGGGTTGGCAGGGGATTACTGCACTGGATTGATGAATTGGTGATATTTTTACTTTATATTTTGATATCCTCGATTGCTTTGCTTCCCTTTCGGTTCTCTTCCTCCATGGAGTTTATATTAGGGATTTTTGGCACATGCACTTTATGGGATAGATTATTCATCATATGATTAGTGGGGATGATTGTTTTTGCTATAGATATATTGGGATTTGGGAGTATTACTTGGATGTATATTTTTTGCCCATCCACCTTGCACTTTGGAATATATTATCAATGCAGGTATTTTGGGTAGATTTTTTTATATTATTTTAGATATTGAGGAACAAATTAACTTTTGGATTGTATATTAATGAGGAAATTGTGCAGTATCCCCCATACAAGATAGTGTCATGTATTTGTGAATGTTTTTTTTTTTTAAATGTGTTATTGTCCTTTGTGTGGTTGCCCAAATAAAATATTATTCAGTGTAATTATACAGTGGTGCAGTGGTTTGTTTCTGGTGTTGTCGTGGGGGCGTTTGGGTCGCCCCCCCTTTTTTGGTTTCTAAAGAGTACTTGAATGATGTCTCTAGGCACCCCTTACACAGTGTTTGGAATGGTGCCCTGTGCCACACCCTGAAGGCCATCTATGATATTGGGGTCTTACAGATTATTAATGGATTATTTGTCTGAATACCATTATGAATGCATCTTGTTTGTATTGATCGTTTATTACTATTATTACTATTGATGCTTTGCTGAGAGATGGACTGTGTTCGCTCAGTGCATGATTATAATTGCTTTGGTTATGATAGGCAGTGATGATAAAATGCGGGCATACGCCGGTGTGTGACATGTAACACCTTACATAATCCCCAGCGTGCCACACTTAAGCAGGGTTACTGCGAGTCAGATTAATGACATCTGGAGGGAGATGAGAACAGAAGAGCTGTCGCTGCTGGTAACAATGAAGTGATCTCATAGCAGTGCACATCTCTACCAGGCTCCTCCATTGACATGAAATCAGCTTTGGATGTAACGCTGCATACATTCATGGGGATGGTGTTAAAGGAGGCACTGCTGGTACTCTGCTGTCAGCACATTTTAGGAACATACCTCGGAGGTTTACAAAGCTGTGTGCAGGGATTGTTCCATCTGTGCAATGCTCTCATGCTGCACTCCTGAGGTGTACAGATAACAAGCTTAGAATAGATTTAAGCCCATGAGCTATGCCACAGTTATCACAGTTCTCAGTTACGTGTAAAAAGTATTGTCCTAATCTACCTAACTTGATAAGTTGGGTAAGATATTAAAGGCATAAAATGAAAATGAGCTAAAACAACTGCAATGGCATTTGCTATTGTTTGGAAAATGTTGGTTTTTTTTAACTTCTTACAGTATATGTTTTTAATAGGTAAGTGTTTAACATATAGAACATTTGGCTTTGGTTAGCTGATCATTGTTACTGTACTCTGTCTCAGGGGTTCTCAACAAGAGATTCCCTCTGTTGCAGGGCCGGCTCCAGGTCTATGTGGGACCTTGGGCGGCTTGGTCTCAGTGGGCCCCTTTGGAATGGAGAGTCGTGGGTTGGGGGGTCTATAAAATTCATGGCTAAAACTAAGAAGGGCTGCTTGCCCTCCAACCCCCTACTGGAGCCATTTTTTAGTTTGGTCCCACATGAATGGGTAGAGTATTGAGGAAGAGGGGTGGACATAACAGGAAGGGCAGGAATAGATGGGGCAGAGATGAGGGGGCAGGGATGGATGGAGCAGAGAGACAGGGATGGATGGGGCAGAAAGACATTGAAGTGTGTGCACTGTGTACCTTGCATTACCTTCTTCCATAATGTGCAATTCTGGGGCCAGGGAGGACCACATTGTGCCAGCTGGCCTGGGCCCCCTGGCAGCTGACCAGCCTTGCTGGGTGCTGACGCCGGCCCTGCTCTGTTGGTACTAATGGCCGCTGAAAGTGAAAGCAGAAGGACAAAAAGCACTGCTTGCAAGCCCCTGCTGCAATAGGATGTGTCAGGTGGGCAAGTCTTGGGATCCTATCTTGGGATTAGTGCATTGCTGATAGAAGATCTTACATTGTTGGGCCAGTAAACTGCCTCCACCCTCCCAGGGAATCTGTTTAGTGGTGTTACTTGAGATCATTGCAAAATGGTGGGTGATACTGCAGGAAAAAAGGTTGGGAATGCCCGCTCTATTCATATTACCTAGCATGGGTGTGTAGACAGGTTTACATACACATTTCATACACACATTAGTATATCAAGTAAATCTAAATTATGAACAAGTCTAAGCCATCTTCTTCTGAGGCAGTGGTGGTTTACGCCACGGAACGCGTGGGTTACTAACACACAGGGAACTGGCTTGCCATCCTTTTGCTTCTACACTACTGCCAAGTATCCCTTCATTATATTCTTTGCATTTTCCCTTTTGCCACTTTGTAATATTTGGTCTTTATACGTGTAGGTAATGAGATGTATGCACTATTTATAGTACTTTGATGTTTACATGGGTTTCAAGTTTTTCAGGTTAGCACTTTAGGGATATGATTTATATCCCCTTGCAGCACTATCATTACTTGGACATACCCAACAGCAGCATGTTGGTGGGCATGGGCCCTGTACTTATGTTTTATATTGTTAGGTGTTGTCTGTAATAATAAATTGTTTATAAGATCATTTTTTTGGTGCACCCTATTTGGGCAGTATATTCAGGCCTTTTCCAGTATTCTCTTGTTTTGTACTTATCTTACTGCTTTCACTGGTGTGCACGTGTTAATTATTTGTGGACAGTGCCCCCCCCCCCCCAGAGTTTTCTCTTACATAAAAGGAGGAATTAAATTGGGATTTTCCCAGAATCAGTGCCGGCAGCATTGGTATTGAGTGTTGGCTACCAGCTTCATGAAAATTAGCCAAGGTTTATAGTGATACATTAATACTCACCTTTTGTTCCCCTGCAGCCTTTCAACACTAGTGTGGTTGAACTGGTTGAGATTGAGTCTTGCCACGTCCTTCTGCAACCATGTGTCATAGGTCACAGTGACTGGACACACCCAATTCATTCAATGTACAAAACATGCAATTTAATAGGCTGGAACAATTTTGAAAGCCACCCAAGACTAAGATCTACCTAAAGGGTGATTGATGAAGTTGGTTTGATTCTTTCACTGTTCAGTGCTTTATTATAATAGGCATTTGGAGATGATTTTACCTGTGAATTGGAAGACTTTAAAGTGGGTTAAGAGTATGTCTGTGAAGGTTCTTATTCATCAAAGTTATGGTATATCTATAGTAAAAAATCAAGGCAACCAGGCTTGCTATATTATTTATTGAAGGTTTGCTAGTCATCCAACTGGCTTTCTCAGTTGACTGCATTTGTATGATTTGAAGCTATAAGGTGTAATTAAGCTGCACCAGAAGAGATGTTAAAACTGTCTCCTTGTAGAGTATTTGTGGCAGCATTGGCTGTGTGAACAATAGATGATCTTATTCTATGTGTCTTCAGGTGAAACCCAAAACCTCAACTCAACTCTTGGTTTATGATTCTGAGCCATTTTTAAATTATTGTTTCTTAAGCCCAACTACATTTATAAGTTGAATTTGCTGGTCACCCATTGTGACTGGTATTGTATTATTCATCTTTATTTTAAGGCGATGACTGCAGTGAGGTACCCCCAGTGGATTCACTGTAGGGGTTTATGGAGATTTTAACATTAGTATCTCATTTATCCTGCAACCGCAGTGGGAGTCCCTGAAAACTCGAAAGGGATGAAATTTCAATATTACCAGGATGTAGCCTCAAGGAATGTGTTTAATGCTGTGACTTTCTTAGGTGAATTTCCTTTTGTTTGGTATTTTAGAATGTGTTTCTGAATGAAGAATTAATGTAGCATCACACAAGAATTGTATAGCTATAAACGAGTAGCACCAATACTAATGGCTAAGTAGAGTTTAAGAACCCATTGTCTCTCTAAAAGTTTATCTGCCTCCCTGTTGCTGGATTACAGGTTAATATTAATCTTAAAGTGTTCTGGGCTTCTAAAGCAAATTGGTGGTGAATGTGATTAATATAAGTCATTATACAAACACTAGAGCAGGCACTTAAATAGAATCTGTGGCCATATATCACAACAGAGCAGGCTTGAGGGCAGGGGAGTGTGCCCATAATGGACACACTGATAGGCTTATCTCAGAGATGGCCTGTCTGGAGCACTTTGGAGTTGGTGAGGCAGCACGCTCATATTGCCTCCACCAGCGTGCTAAACTTACCAAATACTAGAGTAAGGAGATCTTTCTACTCCCTGCTGTGCTTTGGTGTTGCTGGCCGGTTATGTATATTATTATTATTATTTGTACTTATGTTAGCAAATGTGTGTTTTATAGAAGCCATTTTCACTAGCTGGAATCTGTTGCTATTGTCTTTACACCAGCAAGAGAGAAGTGATCCCTTCACAAACAGAACGCTTCTACTGTGTGTAATGTGGGTTGGATGTCAGTCTTCTTGTTAGTCAGTAACCCCCAATCTTCACCACTGCTTTATATATGGACAAGCCCCTGTTCGCCTTGATGCTGGAAACACCTCAACTGACAAAGTTGCCCCCAGGACTTATTAGTGCAAAGGATGCTGACCAATGGGGTAAAGACATGGGAAGCCTCTGGTCACAGGGCACTGGGCTAAAGGACCAGATAGCTGATTCACAAAGGAGCTGTGGAGCTGGAACATTGTAGTCAAATACAGACTTAGGGTCAGAAAGCTGTGGGAGATGGAGGGTAGTCAAGGTTTTGCCAAAGATCAATAAGGACTGAGGGTCGGGTGCCAGTTGGTCAGAGATTTGTGAAGTAACAAAGGAGAAGACAGGGGGGGTTGTCAAGGTCGTGCCGAAGGTCATTATGGACCAAGGTTCGGGAGCCAGGTTGTCAGAGAGCTGTGTATTAACGAATGAGAAGATGGGGACACAGTTGAGGTCGTGCCAAAGGTCAATATGGACCAAGGGTCGGAAGCCAGGTGGTCAGAGAGCTGCGTATTACTGAAGGAGAATATGGAGAGCACAGTCGAGGTTGTGTCAAAGGTCAATAAGGACCAAGGGTTGGGAGCCAAGTGGTCAGAGAGCTGTTAAGTACCATAAAAGTTGATGAGGTGGGATAGCCGAGGTCAAGGTTTCCAAAACAAGATGCCAAAGGACAAGGACAGTAGCAGTGGTCAAAGGGTCAGTCCAAGGTCATAAACTGTAAACATAATCATAGATGTAAACTTAGACTCAGACAGGCACCCTAGCATTCACTATCATGTGCATTAACCCAATAAAGTTAGTTGGCTTTATTCAAATGCTGCCCAGTCACTGGGCACGAGGTGATTAGTCAGGGGAAAGGGGCCGGTGGGCCAGGACTGACAGCCGAAGGGGCTTAACCTTGTGTGTCCCTCCAGACCTCAAAGGACTAACATCTCTGGCAGCTCATTGGCTGCAGAAAGAACGTGCCTGTCTCTTCAGCTCCCTCCAGCATCCTAGCCTACTCACTTACTTACACAGCAACCAGATGGTGTGTGCCGGCCTGGAGGTAAGCTCCTTACACTGGGTTCTGTGTGTACAGGGCCAACATCTCTCTTAGCAGAGCGATTGGTATGACACCCTAGAGGACTGCACACCTCACACACCCCAAAGGCTGGCCATGTCCCCAGGTACATAGGGGCTAAAATTTCCAGTGAGTGTTGTATACACGATCATGAACACATGATCATGGTTGTGTATACTTCACAATTACTGAATTTGTGTAGCTGTGAATTCCGGGGCTCATCATGCCCACAAGCAGGCTACAGGGATATAAGGACAGATAGAAAAAGAGGTGGCATGATTAAAAGGCCTAGGTAGCTTTTCTAGGTGGGTGTTTGTAGCTGTAGCTGTGTAGTTGCATATCATCCAACTGTTCCGTACTGGATTTAAACTTTGCTGTTCTCAGGGAGTGTGATGAGGCCCCATTAGTAAATTCCAGCAAGCAAATTAGCAACATCAGCAGCACAGTCTTGCTAACAGTAGTCTTTTGTATATCAAGTGGCCCTATTTATTTTGTCAGGGGAGAATATTTTCTTTGTTAGTTATAATTATCTCAGCATTAGCGGTATTGGAACTGGTAATAACAGTGACAGAAGGAGGTGCTTCATCTGACAAGCAGTACAGGCCCCAGTCCTGCCTTATCTGCAACAGGGAGGATTTTATATGAACAATATTTAAAGGAGGGTGCATAGACCCCTCATCACCTTAGTACTTTTATATGGAGGCCAGTCTGCATAGTGTATGTTGAGTTAATTAGCTTAATGTTTATTTTGTTTAAACACTATTTCAGCTATTAAAACTCACCTTTCGTTCCTTGTAGCTGATCAGTACGAATCAGAAGATCAGCAGCTCATCTGATCACTGGATCATCAATTTCATTTACCAGGGCTTCTGTGTCCAGCTCGCCCCCTCTGCCGTCAGTCACAGGGGTGCAGCCATGCCCTCTCCATTCACTGCAATGGAGGTGGCATGTCAGGCCTAGGCACAATCTCCTCATTGCAATGCATTTTGGGGGGTGGTAGGGCTTATGTGACCGAATAAGGTTGCCACCTGGTTGGTATTTTTTTTTTCTACTTTACTGGTCACTGGCCTGGTGTTGCTGGCATTTTTTTTTTTTTTAATAGTAAATTTTTATTGAAGAAGCACTGAAACAGACAATATTCAGCATGGTACAACATAATCGGAGAGGCAAACAACCGCAAAAGTCAGGAGGCAGCTATTGACGGGGAAAGTTCCCCGGGTTCAGGAGCGGCTGATTGAAAATCATTCAACAACAACCCCGCAAAGTCTCAGATCTTTCGCCGCCCCTCCATCCTCTTCACTGCGGGGTTGCAGCATCAGAAGCAACACACAATATTCAACCATAAATGTTGTAAGCAATTATGTAAATAAATGTTTATGTCTGGACTTCAAGCTTCCTCCAAATTTTTAATTAACAAGAAAGGCTAAGAACAAATTACACAGAATAGAGGGACAACTAGAACACACAAAAGAAAAAAAAATGAGGGGGGAGGGAAAAAGGAGGGGGAAAAATGGGGGGAGGGGGCAATATAAAGCAGAGGAGACCCTCCCGCTCGCCCCTGGCCACCTATTCTTGCAAAAAGTTTAGGTATTCTGCCGACAGGATGAACCGATCCCACATGCTCCATGTCTCTCTGTGTTTATCAGAGTTCCCCTGCAACGAGGCTGTTAATTCCTCCATCTTGCATATGTCTCTAACCCTTGTTAACTACATTGGCGTTGTCGGGGGGGGTCCGTCGACTTCCAGCAGGCTGGTATACAAGTCTTGGCCACATTCAGCAGCAGGGGCCAACAGGGACTTACCCCTCCTCCGGATTGAGGTGGGTGCAAGATTGAGCAGATAGGCTGCCTGGTCCTCGCCCAAGTCTACGTCTGTCAGGCTCAACAAGATTTTCCTAACGTTTTTCCAGAACCTAGCCAGGACCCTGCACTCCCAAAAGATGTGGAGCATCGTGCCTCTTGCTCGCGCGTACCTCCAGCATAGAGGGGAGGAAGAGGGAAACATCCTACACAATTTGGTTGGCACAAAGTACCACCGAGTCAGGATTTTAAATGAGGCTTCTTGGAATCAACTCGAAATTGAGGAGGTGTGTGCCAGCTGGAACATGGCTTTCTTCTGCTCCTCTGAGAATCTCCTATTTAGCTCCCTCTCCCAGTGCTCCACGCAGGGGTGTACAAAGAAATCCAGAGGTTCAATCAGAAGGGAGTAAGTGTATGACAGGGCTCCTCTAAAGTGACCCGTCTCAGCACAAGTTCGTTCAAAGGGGGTCAAGGCTAGCAGCATCCGCCGGGAGGGCAATAGCGTTCTGGTAGTGCGACAGATGGTATGCCTGCCATGTTTTAAGAGGCTGTAGGGCTAACCTAACCGCCAGTTCCTCGGCCCCGAGCCACCCCCTTCCATCATGCATGTGCATGATCCTGAAGTAGTTTTGTTTCGCCCATGAACGAAATGGGCAATTACTTTAATGTGCCCAGGGCCTGCTGTAAACATTAAAATGCACCTCCATGCTCCCTGACAACTCTGTTATGGAGGGTCCTATTCCATGGGAGCTAGGCTAAACTTCCCCCTCATGCCATCGGTGATTCCTGATAAAAAAGACACTGACCTTTTCCAATCACAGCTTCATCCGACAGGGGACAGAAAGTAGCTGTGGACACATAAGAGAGATGCACATCTCCAACATGCTTCATTGCAGTGCACAGATATTTCTTTCCTCCCATCATACAGAATTCCATACCAGATTCTGGCTTTCTAAAGGGTCTCTAAAGCGGAACAAATCTCACCAGTGGCCGGCCTGGAATCTAAAAGATGACCGCTGGCTTTTCTCGAATTCGGATGCCCTGCTCTGTGAAGCCCCCCAGTTCGCCCATAAAAAATCATGTTTCCATGCTCCAACAGCGAATGTGTGGGCTCTCGTCCAATGGGTGCTGTATGCTGTGACTACATAATTCAGCTCTCATCCCGCCCCAGCCATTCAGATAGGGTGGGGTGGGAGCACGCTCTCCCCGTTCAAGTCAATGAGAGCCACTTGCCAAATGATATAGTCACAGCAGGCTGCTCTCATTAGACCTGTGCCATTGGAGCATTTATAGGAGATTTTTTATGGGCGAATTGGGGGGTTTCACACAGTGGGATATACCACCCGGGGGCACAGAGTAAAAAACGGAAAAATCTAATTCCTGGGTTTTGTTTCCCTACTTTTAAAGAGGACTAAACCCTGCTCAGCTAGTGGATCCGAGGGGGGGGGGGGGGGGGGATTTCCCGGGGACAGAGACCAAAACAATTTTTTACTGGAGGTCCACTTTACATAAGTGTCCCAGCAATGCTCATAGAGTAACCTTCTTTCTCTCACATTCACCCCCTAGGATGTACATTTTTACCTACTATGAAACACTGAAATAGCCAATACAAGTGCTACTTTCCATATATATATATATATATATATATATATATATATATATATAGGCAGAAATTTCAAAAATAAGATGGTAGGTCAATCAGAATGTTCTGATGCAGTCACTACCTCTGCACTCCCCTGTAGTTATGCTGTGCAATGAAAAAGTTGCACGGCTACATGTGGTGCTGAATCACCAAGGAAGAAAATCATGAGAAAAAAAATTCTCACGGTGCTGAATCAATGTTGCCATCACACATGCTTGACACCAGCTGAACCAAATAAGTTTATCTTGGTCTCCTCAGAGCACGGGACATGGTTCCAGTAATCCACATGCTTAGTCATCTTGTCTTCAGCAAACTGTTTGCAGGCTTTCTTTTGCATCGTATTTAGAAGAGACTTCCTTCTGGAATGACAGCCATGCAGACCAATTTGTTGCAGCGTGTGGCATTTGGTCTGAGCACTGACATACAGACCCCCACCTATTTAACCTCTGCAGCAATGCTGGCAGCACTCATACATTTATTTTGATGAGGCAAACTCTGGATATGGCACTGAACACATGTGCTCGACTTTTTGGTTGACCATGGCAAGGCCTGTTCTGAGTGGGACCTGTTTCGGTCTCCATGCTGCAGCTCAATTTCAGGGTTGTCTTCTTTTTATAGGCTAAGCCATCTTTATGTATAGCAACAATAGTTTTTCAGATCCTCAGATTTCTTTGCAATAAGGTGCTATTCTGACTCACCAGATGGCAGTAATGTGGATCCTGTAGACAGCTTCACCTTGTCTGTGTGTGTCTGTGACGGATGTGTTCTTACTACATAAGGCTTGGCAGACAGCTTACTCGGCTGGTCATGAAGATATATAGATACGTTTCAGAAGCTTTATTTCAGTACAGAATCTTGCAATAAACACTTCTTACAGCAGGAATCTTTAAATGTGCATTCAATACCGCAGGAAACTTGTGATGTAAACCTATAGGAGCAGCAGATAAAAAGACTGTAGACTGCAGTATGGAGCAGCATGTGTGCACTGCTTGGATGCAAACTAGAAAATGGCTGGAGCAGAGAGGAAGAAGGGAGGAGCTGCTTGCATCACAGCTAGACTAAGGGCCAGGAAGGGACAAGAGCAGTTAAAGGCACACTGCTCAGCCTATGTAAATAAACTCCATATCAAACGTTTAACCTGGGTAAAATGTACAAGTCGTGGGACATGACAGGTGCCATGTGAAAGTGATAACACCAAAGTTAACACACCTGCTCCTCATTCACACTTGAGACCTAATAGCACTAATGAGTCACATGACACCAGGGAGGGAATTTGGGCACAATTTGGCCATTTTCACTTAGGAGTGTACTCACCTTTGTTGCCAGGGGTTTAGAAATGAATGGCTGTGTGTTGAGTTTGATTTTGAGGGCACACCAAATTTACACTGTTATATGAGCTGTACACTGACTACTTTATGTTGTATCAAAGTGGCATATCATCAGGGTGCCCCATTGAAAATACACAATAAAAAATATTTACAATAATGTGAGGGGGTTTACTTACTTTTTTTTAGATAGTGTACATACCAAATGCCTAACATCATCATAACAAATCCACAATGCCAAATGTAGTTAATTGAGCCTTCAGTGCTTCCCATGATCTGCTGAGACAGAAGAGTATTACAGGTGTGCCTGTTGCTTAGTGATGGTCAGTAAGCTTTCTTAAGCCGAAAGGTGCTGGGAAACCATAAACTTCACATGACTAATTTAGCAAGAAAGCCAGATAGCAGGACACAAATAGCTCCTGACTTGATCAGAAACACGAGACGCTGAACACGATCTGTAGGAAAGTCTTTATGATTGCTACACAGGTATTGTTGCAGCTTCGGATGCAAAGAGGATCAGGACTTGAAATTGGCCACAATTAACCCTTCACCATCAGATTTCACTTGTGTGTTAAACTTAAAACCCCAAAAGACAAATCCTGTTTTTATTTTTAGAGGAAGGGCTGGATATCAATTTAAATTGTGATCACTGTCTGTGATGATGATGATTGTGATGACTGAAGAAAGTCTGGATGTAACGCTTCGATAGTCATTCCAGAACAAAGATGATTTTTATTTTCTCTTCTGGAGTTGGTTCCAGTCTGGCAAATTGTCACTACCCGTCTGGACGGTAATTACGGGTCCAGATTCAGCAAATTCTGGGATTTGTTGTGTAACACAGATCACATTGACAACCAATAGTAAAAACACAGTGATACAATATAACCACTCCCTTAAAGGGATAGTCCAGTTTATATAAGTCTATATATTTGTTGTACCAAAATGATGTCCTGAAGGTGCTGAGCTGATCTAGCATTTTTTTACATTTTTTCTTATGTTCGCAAATCTGTGTTTTATGGAAGCAGTTTTCACTGTCTTTAATCTGTTGCTATTGGTATCTGTACAACAAATCTTTACACCAAGATCTACAAGAAGGGAGATGTGAGCCTCTACATGCAGAACACCGCTGCTATGGCTGCTGCTGAGGTGATGGAGCTCATACTCATACTTAAAGAGGAACATTGAGAAAGGTTAAAACCTCCCTCAAACCTCTGGATCTGCTGCCCCTGCCGATCTGCTTATCTTTGGACACTAACTACTCACCTTATCATCTGGGTCCCTCGGATTTCCCTTCTGAAGGCTGCGCCATCTTGCATCCCATCAGGCACTGCGCGCAGCCCCCAATCTCGCACCTGTGCAGTGCCCATGAATCGAGTGCGATGGAGGCACCTAAAATCCGGCAAGACTTCGCTGAGTGGTGCAGGACTTACAGATGGCTAAGCTAACAGGAGGGCAGCGATGGGGCCCTGAAGACGCCAGATGTCATCCAACAGTTATGTAGGGGTCAATGGGGGGGGGGGTCTTCCCCTTTTGGTTCCTCTTTAAACAGTTGCAATCAACAGTTGCATGGTCATTTATGATCTTGGCACTCCCCGTCCATTGCAGTAATTAGGGGAGGGATTGCCTGTGTCACTGTGACTAAAGACTGCCCCATTGTGAATGAGTATGCCACTGCTGAACAAGCACGGGCACAGGAATCAGATCTAGTGTTCAGGTAAGAGCTGGAGTGGTGGACTAGAAGCCATCATCTGTGTAGGATGATTTAAAGAGTGTGTTGTCCTTTATTTTGCCTGGGCATTGACTTTAATTAGCAGTTTGTCTTCTGCGTTTGCCCTTACGGCTGTTCTGGTCTGGCAAACATTAGTGCAGCTGTAGTAAATTAGACCCACGGCTTTTCCATTCAAAGTCAGTCTACTGGTATTTACTGGGCCCATGCATTCAGGACTTACAGGGTCAATTGATTTAAACTTCCTAGCATTTTGAACATAAAAACATTATTTTCATCTTTAAAGGGCAATTCCACTTTCAATGGCATTTTTAAAAGTTTCCATTATTGTGTGCCAAAATAATGTAAGGTTAAGGTAAGGTTATCTGTTATTTTTTTAGTTTTCTATTTGTTTGCAACTCTGTGTTATAAAAGAAAACAGCAACAATGCAACAACGTGTTTACCCTAGCTATGTACACCAAAGTGGTGATTTTGAGTAGATATCATAGACTTCTTCAATCCAGCTTGCTAATCATCTGATTGGCTAAGGCATGTGTGACTGCTTTATCCCATTCTGCTGAAATTCAACTTCTTCAGTTTGGAGGGATCACAGTCGTGTTTTCTAGTAGCAAAAGGGTTAATGGACGGGTTCTCAGCTGGAGAGATCATTAGGCTGCTTAGACTTTGCCATAGCTGCTAAAGAGTTCACCTGTTACATTGGAAGAATTGTGGGACTTGTAGTCCATGTTTTTACTCAAGGCCATGAAGGCCACTCCCACTGTAGCAAAACAGAGTCCCAGAAATATGAGAATCATGGAAACAACATGCTGATAAGTAAATCACAGGTCTGGGGGCACAACCCTCACGCAGATGTTAATTTTACATTCCAAAAGAGGAAAACAAGAAGGCAGAACACCAAAAACCTGACAAACAGGGTATTTTCTTTTAATAATGAAAGTCATTCCTAGCCGGAATGTGTTAACCGTAAAATATTGAATTGACCATAATATATTGAACAGACAATCTAAAGTGTTTATCGACAGAAGTTATGTAATTGTTTTATTATTTCCCCCCCAGTGTCTGGGTTCAGTTGAATTGCTCTGTGCAGCAAAGCATAATGACAATCTCTCACAGTACTATGTCTGAAACCAACAGTTTTTTTTTATTTAAATCTGCCATTTTCTGATTAGTATAGTCAAGGCCAAACTATTAAAGAGGAACGACCAACTATTTTTCACTTTTTGAGGTGGTGTTCCTCTCAGTGGGGGCATCCTGAATTGGGATGCCTGCTGTGTGTATCACCCCATTCACTCACCTTCCTGTTACTCCCATGGTACAGACTCGAGTAAGAGCAAGCGCGCTGATTGGCTGAGAGGCCTGCTTAACCAATCAGAATGTTTGATTTCACTTGGCTCCCTTTGGTGCCGCTGACGGCTAACACGTCTGGATGGCAAAGCAGCCGAGTGGTGCTGAAGGGAGCCAAGTGCACCACCAGACGCAATCCTTGCTCATCTCCTAGCCGCCATGTGCTCGTGCCACCCATTCAGAAAGGCCAGGTGTGCGCACGGCTAGAGGTGAGCAAGGATGCAGCTATGGTGCAAGGATTGTGGAGAGGGCTCCAGGACAAGGTGAACCAAATAGGGCTTCTGGGGGGGTTTATACTGTGGGGCATTCCAATTTGGGTTGCCTCAAGGAGTGGAGCTTGGATGGCACCCCAGGGCTCCGATGTTCCTCTTTAAGAGCTGAATGAGTTGCATTTGTTATATAAAGGTGTGAAAAGTAAGAGAGAATTGCAGTAGGAACAGCTAGAAAGCAGCATTTTATTTATAGTCCTCTTTTTTCACAAGCTTCACTTTTTCGCTGCACCAGTATGCTTGGTAATATGTTTTCTTATTGAATATATTGACTTGCTTTAGCTATGTACACCAAAGTAGTGATTTCCTAACACCAGCTTGCTAATCATCTGATTGGCTAATGCAGGGTGACAGGTTTAACTCATTCTGCTGAAATTCAGCTTCTTCAGTTTGAAGGGATCACAGTCTTGTGTTCCAGTAGCAAGGGTTACTGAGAGTTCTCACCTGGATAAGTCATTATGTTGCTTAGATTTAGGCCCTTATTCATCAAGCGATAGCGCCAGGTAGTGTCTGACGAGCGCCAGGTAGCGGCAGCTAACGGCGACTACCGACTCAAGTACGCCCGGCGGTGGTCACAATGACGCATTTATCAAGCAAAATGAGGCTAGCGCCGGCGAGAGCGACGACTAGCGCGGCATTCATCATGAAGCCGCCTGGACCAAACAGCGCCGCTGCAAATTCCCTCACAGCGCCAGGTATGAGCTGTCGCTCCCTGGCGATGTCCAATGCATTTCAATGGAGCAATCTATAATTATTCATAAATAATTGGTTATTTTTTTTTTTTTTTTTTTTTTTAATGTCAAAAAAACGGAGAACACTTCTGCAATGTTAGGATTTATTTTTAAGTAAAAAAAAAAAATAAAAAAAATATGTGCAGAATTGATCTAACAGGTCTGAGATTAATGTATTCATATTACAAAATGATTCTAAAAACATGTATAATGTTACATTCAAAAAATATGGTTGTTTAGGGGTTAAAAACTAGTTAATACAGATCGCCGCCAGCGCTCTGGGGTTTAAACAAGGAATGGACAGCGACAGCACATTCGGAGCGTGATTTGTTGATGAATATGAAGCTAGCCGTTCACTCTGGCCATTCGTTGTCAGGCGCTCACATACAACGCTGGACCTGTGAAACAGCGACCCCCCAGCCCGTATTCAACATTACCGCACACCGACTGAGTCGCTGTCATCAAGCTAATGCCGGCCAAGCACAGCGAATACTGGCTGGCGCTGAAAAAATCACGCTACAGTCGCTCATCTGTCGCTACCTGGCGCTATTGATGAATCGGCCTCCCCACCAAAGCTGGTGATTAGCTCACATGTTACAAGGCCACGAAAACCACTCCCACTGTAGCAAAACAGAGTCACAGGAATATGAGAAACATGGAAGCTGCATGCTGATAAGTAAATCACAGGTCTGGTGGTACAATCCTAACAATGATTATTTTACATTCCAAAAGAGGAAAACAATAAGGCAGAACACCAAAAACCTGCCAAAGGGGGAGTTTTCCTTTAAACACAGACAAGAGCCTCCTTGTATTCACCTAAAACATAAATTATTGTAACACCCACACCACATATGATCTGTGAATTTAATGCCCATCTCTGGGCAACTTTTAGATTTTAAATACAACCCAACAGATTAAATTAATAATAAACTTTAATAGAAGCCAAGTGATCTGGTCAGCCAATAAGCTTTGTAAAACATCAACATGGGCTGAGCAAGTAATAACTATACTATAAACTATAACTGTATTCTGATAAGCAATATAATCCTCATGTGCAAACATAAAAGCATAACAGGGTGAACAATCAAAATAGGTGCTGCAATTAAAATGTACATCACCCAATCATAATTGTGAGGTCCATATCCATGGCGAAATCCTCATATGTCACAGTAGCAGATTGCTTTCTCATTTTAACCTAGCACACAAGGATCATACAATTTCTATTGCTATAAAGCCTGATTTGTTTAATTTTTACATATAGAGGAACTAAATTAGAGTTTTTAGTGGTATACCAGCATTTAAACTGGACCTTCAGCATCATTTAATGAAAAGCCCCAAACCTTTAAAAACGATTCCCCAGCTTCTAAAATGTATGTATTTTAACTTTTTAGTCACTTATTATTCTCTCCCCCACTGGGCTGCAACTGTGTTCAGGACTCTAGGATACGGGCGCCGCCATCTTGCCTCAGAAGCATCACATACTGAGGAAAGAAGAGGGAACAAAAGTGCAGGAGGCAGTGCTCTGCACAGAGAGAGCAGAGCTGGGGTCAGGAAAAGGACAGCAAGCCCAGAATGCAGAGCAGCACAGTCAGAAGACACTTCCTGTTTGCAGGCAGCCTGAGATTCCATGGGTTGCCATCTTGGATGTTTTAAATGCAGTAGATGCAGGTAGGATGATTTTTAATGTGAGCAATATGTATGTACAGGGTGGGGGAAACATATAAGATAGACTCTTATTCAGGGTGAAGGCCCGGTTTAAGTAGTGTGTCTGTTAGCAGCAGTAAAAATAATTTGAGGTGGGCCTTACTGTGTCATTCTGGGCCTCCTGCAAAATGATGACGAACCCAAATGTGCAAGGTGTGACACAGCCAGGCCAGGGGCACCCCCACCACTAACTGGACAAGTACAAATAGAGGAAATAAAGGGTAAAGAAATTGAATAATACAACGTGTGTCTTGTTACAAATAAGACATCTATGGGGTTTGTTTGTAGAATCCCTGCACTAGATAAGTATTTAAGCTGACCTTATAGCCTTTTTTTTTTTACCCCCCCAATGCTGAGGTTGAAAAAAATTCACCTGGATCCGGATTTATTGCTGTCCATATGTGCTTCTGCCGGCAGCCATAGCGAAGCTACATAGGGTGGTAGCCTCTGCTCTGGGTGTGCTCCTGGCCTCTATTTAAGTTGGTGGGCCATTGAGCATGTACACAAAGAGGGAGGACGTTGCTCTGTTAAGCTGACTGTGGAAGCACCTAGAAACTTAGAAACACACTGAATTTTGGAACCAGGTACATTTCTTTTTTCTATCTGAGTGTTTGGATAGGGAGCCTCCAGAAAAATTGCTGTCCAGCCTCAATGGCTAGAGAGTCACTTTAAGAGCAAGGCCTGCGGGCAGGGGCGGGCTGGCCGCAGGGCATACCGGGGCAAATCCCGGTAGGCCGCGGCTTGTCCTGCATTTCTGCCTCCCCGTTTACCTTCTCCTGGCTGCTCTAGTTCCGCAGCCGGCCGGGTGATAGCAGGAGAGGTAGGCCCGTATTTAACATTAGGCACACCTAAGCACCGGCCTTGGGCGCCAGAATGTGCAAGGGAGGGGGGGTGGCAGCAGGGGCATTAAAAAAGTGTGCTTTCAGCATTTGCATTGCACTAGTATTGGTATGGGGCCCCAGCAGCATGACACGGACACTGCTGTTTTGTGTTTTTTTTTTTTGTACAATTTTTTCAGTTTGTGGTTGCTGATTTTCTTTTCCCTGAGTACCCCCCCCCCCCCCCCCCCCTTGCCGCACATGGTATGACCCAGTATCTATTGAGGACGCAGAGTGGAGCTGGACTGATGTATTGTATAGAGAGATGGAAGCTTCTTTACATGGCCCCTCCGTGACTCAGCCTATGCAGGAACATGGCTGACCTCCTGGGCTGCTTCTCCTCCACCACACAGCACAACTGCAAACATTACAAGTAAGGACACTGACCAGCCTGGCTGCAGCACCTCTCTGGGGACACCAGCAGAAGAACCTTCAGTGATTGGAGGCTGCTCTGAACGTGGGTGACAGCAGACTGATCAGAGGAGGTTCTGTGTGTTCTCACCCGTTTCTGCCTAATTTGCATGTGTCTGTGTGACACAGAGTTCATGCCCCAGCTAGCTGGAGTAACGCACCCCCTCCCCCAACGCCATCATCAGCATGACGTCATCATCTGCTATTTCTTCTTGAAACTAACTTTTTTTCCTTCTGGCACTTTCTGTAGCCCCCTTTCCCTGGCAACCCCAGACCCAACAGCCCCAATACCTACCACTTGCACTTTTTTAACTATATAGGTCATTCACATGACAACCAACAGCCATTCAATGTTCAAGGCCACTAGGTGAACCTGTTAGAATGCTGGTGGTTATGTGAACAGCAGGGAATAGCATCTAACAGGTAGTGCAAGGCAGACTGGCAGGAGGATGTGCACCAGGACAGTGCTTAGAAGACAGGCGGACCTCAGGGTCTGTATGGCTAGAGATCCCCTTTAAAGTGGATCAAAACCCAGGATTCTGACTATCCTGGGTTTGTCCCTGCCGCAATCTGGGATGCCCCACTGTGTGAAACCCCCCAGGTCGCCAATCTAACTCACCTTACCCCAGTCCTACTGTGTATAGTCAGTGTGCTCGGGTCTGCTCCCACCTGGCGGCCACATCCTCCACTGCCCGCTAACAGGGAGCATGCCCAGCCATTTACAAAAGGCTGCCGTGGCCACTTCCCTGCTAAAGGGATAGTGGGGATGTGGCTGCTGCTCATGCATGCCTTGTTGACCCGGGGAAAAAGGTGAGTTTCTGGGTAACCTGTGGGGGTTTCACAAAACATCTGGATGTCCCTGGGGGGGGACATCCAGTGGCGCCACGGGTTTTGGTCCTCTTTAACAATGGGGGGGCGTGTTGCCAAAGGTGCTTAGGGCAGCATGAATCCTAAATACGCCCTGAGGAGAGGCCAGGCTTTCTGTCAGCTTTGAGCGCTCTTTGCAGCAGCCTTTGATGTCCGGGCTGCAATACAAGTAGTTACTCATTAGTTCCGGCCGGCTGCTTTTGCCTTCATCTGACAGTGAAGTGGAACTGTCAAACCTCACTGCAGTTTCCCCCTCAACTCTGTTACACTTAGGGACAGCCCAGAGCCAGATTCTGGGCAGATTGGCGCACTGTGCTGTAGGGTAACCTGGGGGGGTTTCACACAGTGGGGCATCCCAATTTTGGATGCCCGGGGGAGGTCCCGGGCCGATCTCGCTCGGATATATATATATATATATATATATATATATATATATATTTAATGTGCCGTTGACTCACTTTACCGGGCCAAGCACAGTACAGAAGGGCCAGTCTGACCAAAAAGTCCAGGGCCGTTTTTTGGTCCCAGTCCGCCCCTGCCTGCGGGAGTAATGTGCTCCTTGGCAATCCAATTGTTTTTTATGGGGCTGATCCTTCCTGCAACAGCTTAAAGCGGACTAAAGTCAAAAATGACTTAAACCAGACCAACACAACAAACAGTGCTCATATGCATCCCTCCCCAGGGCAATTTAGATTGCTACACATAAAAAATTATTTACCTTTTTCCAACTCCTGCTGTGGTAAATTTGAAAACAAGATGGCGGCTCATCCAATTTCTAAGTCACCTGCAAACAAGAAGTGCTGCAGGGCTTCCTGTTACTGTGCATTATCAGTTATATCAGTTGAATCCAGGCAGCAGCATGGCTGAGATGCTGGAAGAGGAAGCTCCAAAATGGCCGCTACCTTTCTTTTCCAACTGTGCCAGGCTGTTGGTCGGGTTTAAGGAAACTAGGTGGCTGGCATGCACCCCGATCTCCGCACAAGTGGGAAGATTGTTTAGTGTATGGCAGTTTTCTCTGTGGCATATACGTGTACAGCCGTGCCAGTCTGGCTGTGAAGTACATAGCGAGTATTTTAGCATAGCAGCATAGAATTCCCATGACGCCTAGTGTTTGTGGTTTGGAGGCCTCCAGAACTCTATACTATGGATTTATGTTGTAGATTATAGATTGACTAATCTGCTTTACCGCAAATTCAATTATTCTGGGTGTGCATGCAGTCACAATTATATTACTTAGTGATTATGTCCTATCCTTAGCATCTTTATACAGGATCATTGTCTCCCAGTGGCTTTATAAGGAGGCTGTCAGGAAGGCTGCTGTCTGTCACATCTCTGTTTCAGGGCAGACATATCACCATGAGTGATTCCCCCGAGATGTGCACGTATTACATTTACGGTATGTCTATCATATCAGCATAAACTGTGATCTCTAGTAAATAAAATATGGCACATATGCTGGATACATACCATACAATTTGATTAGAAAACCTCTTGGCAGAATAAATATAACCTTACCTCCCCTATGGCTGATCTTAGGGATCAGCCATAGGGGAGGTAAGGCTGCTCCTTCAAAACATAGGGATTCACCAGATGTCCAAGCAGGGGGAGTGTATGAAGCCTGTGCCTAGCATGCCCCCTCCTCTGCACATTGGGAGTGAAGCTGAGCACTCCAACACCTTGACTGCAGCAGTGGGTGGTATACCAACCATGGCTTTACTCCTAGCATCCAGGAACCAGCATGCTTGCACTTAAAGTGGACTCACCTCCTCCCGGTCCCACGGTGTGTCTAAGAGCAGCGGCTCTGACTGCTGCATCCTCCGCCTCCCTATAACAGGGAGCGTGCCTGTGCTGGCCATTTGTTCCCTCCCTGTTAGAGGGCGGCGGAGGATGCAGCTGTCAGAGCCGCTGTTCTTAGACGAGCGTGGGACCGGGAAGAGGTGAACTGGGTTTGGGTGATCTGCGGGGTTTCACACAGCGGGGCACCCCCGATCAGGGTGCCCCCGGGGAAAGAACCAAAACACAGGGTAGTCGAAACTATTGACTATCCTGGGTTTTGGTCCACTTTAACTACTAGGCTCAGATCTGCCTAATCAGTAGGTCTTATAGCAGTGGACCCGGACAGATTTGACTTTTTTGCATTCCAATGTCCTTTAATATACTTTCAGCGTTAAAGTGGACCTCCAGTCTGAGCTCCTACCGAGGCTCTAAGGCTTGCTGTAGCCATACCTCCCAACTGTTCCTCATTTGGCGGGACTGTCCTTCTTTTGAATCCATATCCTTCTGTCCCTTGTTATCATTTGTCCCTCTTTGAGGTGTAAGATACAGATGCAGATCTGCCTATTCAAAGTGTTTATATTGTTGTAACGTTTGCAACCTGGACTCACCCCGTATCTGCTATTTTTGGAAATACTGAACTATAATCCTTCTGTGTATCATGGCTTACAAGTGTAATCGGTGTGTTTGAAAAGGTTCTATTTAACTCTAGCCAGACAGGGGACTATGCAGTTCACAAGTTGGCTGGTCAGAAGAGCCCCGTATCTAAACAGAAGATATCATTAAAACGGTAATTACTCGCCTTTTCCCGGTCCATTCAGAGACATTTGCCTTTTGGCAAACAGCTCTGATTGTTTACAATGGGGAGCGAGAGTGGCCGCATTCCTACATCATTGGTCTGTGGGCATTCAGATAGGCCGGGGCAGGAGAGTGCACACCGCTGGGGATGTGCCTGCTCTAACTCCCCATCAAAGTCAATGAGGGCCCTTTGCCGAAGGATGAAAACACAGCAAAGGGCTCTGATTGCATGAGAGCCCACGATTACGCCATTGGAGCGAGTACAGGTGAGTTTAACTGGTTGAACTGTGTGATTTCACAAAGTGGGACATCCTGAATTGGGATGCCCTGGGGGCACAGAACAAAGCTTGGGTTTTGTTCTGCTTTAAAGTGAGTTGAAATTTTCCCTCCCCCCACCCCCCCCAAAAAAAAAAAATTGGAGACCCCCAGCCCCCTGGGGTTTCAGCCTGCCACACCAGACATAGAAGCTGTAGTGTACCAGCCCTGGAGCAACTTTGGGCCATGGGCACCCGCCCCCCCCCCCCCCGGCGAGTGAGGGTGTTAGTAATGGACTGCAGGGTATCAGCAAGTCACCTGCAGCATGTTGGCTGTGGTGGTGAGTTACATTTTCATTTTCTATGAAGTTTTTTCCTATTAACAAGGGGGGGGGGGTGGTATGTTAATTTATTTTATACTATATGTGAACTAGCGAGGGGTCTCAAGGGTGAGCAAGCTACCTGCCAACATGCAGAGGAGAGCAGAAGAGCTGGGTGTCCATCAGTATTGGCCCATGGCACCCCTAAATGAGCACCGGAAACCGGATCTGTGCCACTTTTTAAGACTGACCCAGAATGGAGCCCACCACTATTTAACACTGTGCTTACAACAGCAGATGGTGTGCTCTAATCCCATATCAGCAACCTTAT
Organism: Gastrophryne carolinensis; assembly: GCA_027917425.1. Taxonomy (NCBI): domain Eukaryota; kingdom Metazoa; phylum Chordata; class Amphibia; order Anura; family Microhylidae; genus Gastrophryne; species Gastrophryne carolinensis. The sequence continues at coordinate 237,517,652 of CM051238.1, read as the reverse complement.
GAAAACGTCTGATAGGTTATATATGCAGGGGCGTACATACCATAGGGGCAGTGTAGGCAAGTGTCCGCGGACCTGTGGATCAAGGGGGCCCAGCGCACGCTGCCTCTACCACCTCTGCGGTATGTAACATAAGATCTTCTGTTATGGAAACTTCATAGAACTAGGGGACAAAGAAGATTATCAATGGTAGTGCTATTTTATTATTATTATTATTATTTATCAATTTCTATCATCTTCTGTAGTGCTGTACAGAGAGTGATTACTGACAGGGTAGAACATAGAGTACATAGACTATTACAAATGAGGTCTTACAGAGTTCACAATGAATATTCTGAATATAAGATACAATAGGAGAGAGACCTGCCCTTACAAGCTCAGTCAGTATTGAGTTTTGTGTGCATGTGCTCTTTAGATAGATATGTGAGATGTCCTTGAGGCAAGGATGAGAGGAGGTGACCAAGGAGAACAGGAGAAGATTGGAGGCTACATCTAGGCTGGTATTGCTGGATTAGAGATGACTGGGTCGATTCAAAGAAACATGTAACTGTGTAATGTATGCTTTGATTTGGGTGCCGATCATCCTATTTTTCCCGTACGCTCGCGCGTTCGTATGAACTTGCGAGTGATTCTATAAGCAAATACGTTTCTATCCTAAAATGTACGTCCGTTCGTATGGCAGTTTGGGAATCAGACCTATGTCAGTTTCCATCCTGAATTTTCCGTTTCATTTCTCAGGTTGCAACATTGGTTTTGCCTTTTTTCCTTTTTTGTCTGGACGTAAATCCTTCTGATCTTGCGGCTGCGCACTACAAACTTACCTCATTAAAGTGCATTCTAAATATTTGGTCTTATTTTTCTTTATTTCATTCATTTTGTAGTAACCAACCATTAATGAATGCATTTGCATAAGTAAATCTTACTTTGTTTAATTTTTAGTTAACTTGCATTTTTTACTTGTGGATTTAATTTTAATATTTTGGCTTCAAATGGTACAACTTAAAATTTTTTTGTGTGGTTACCCACACCCTCTACATACAGATTGCTCTCAAATATAAAAAAACACCCAGCAACTTCTGCATGTTATGAGTCTAGAAACAGCCAAGATGGCGGCTCAGGTATTCTCGGGCAGCCTGCAAACAGAAAGGGCCTTGTGACTGTGTTGCTCTGCATTCTTTGATTTCTGACCTTTCCGTGCCCCCAGCTCTGCTGTGTCTGTGCAAAATACAGCAGTAACCCACATCCTGCACTTTATCCCGCTCTCCTCTCCTCAGTAAGTGTGATGCATCTGACCAAAGATGAGCTTAAATAATTAAACAAAGCAAAGGTAAACAACTACACCAATAAATGCAATCTAAAAATATTATTCTAGTACATCAATTTAAAAATAAATACCAAAGGACATAAGTTTCTTTAATTAACGCAAATATATTGCCAAATAAAGGTTTACATGCAAAGGACTAATTAAGGTCCACATTAAAATGCTTTTATAAGGCATACATGAATCAGGTATGCATTGCCATACAATTTATGGCCTCGGCCATGCTGATACATGCAGTTCATTGGAGCTCAAGACGCGCAGACTCCTCCACATAGCCAAAAAACCTGTTCAAGAACAGCAATCCGACTGCTAAAAGGTGTCGGCAGTGGCTTTCTTTTAAAACGGATTTAGAGGTTGGAAAACTGCTCTCTGAATCACACCTAAACACATCCGATTATCCTAAGTTTTAGGTTTTGATCCTAAGTTTTAGGATTTGATCCTAAGTTTTACGTTTTGATCCTAAGTTTTACGTTTTGATCCTAAGTTTTAGGATTTGATCCTAAGTTTTACGTTTTGATCCTACAATTTAGGAACGAACTTCCGATGATCGTAAGAGCAGATACGAAATCGTACGTAGGCTCGTGCGAGTCGGAAATGGCCAAAAAAACAGGAAAAAATGACTAACACCCACCCAAACTTTTCTCGATCCGAAATCAATTAACTTTTGCATTTTGAATTGAGGGGGATATGTAGGAAGGAGCCTGGCTGGAGAGAGCTTTGTAGGTTAGAGGCACTGTTACAGGCTTAGCTGTGGGACTGGCACCTAGTCGAGAAGGGGGAGAAGAGTTGAAAGCGGGAGAGAAGAGATGAATGAGGCCAACAGCAGAGTTCAGGATGGGTTGAGGGGTGCCAGTTGATTACTTGGCAAACCACAAAGAAGATGTTGCAGTAGTACAGTCAGTATATCACCAGGGCATGCACTAACATTTAATTGGTGTGAGGTGAGAGGAAAGGCCTAGGGTAGTCCCATAATACACATATGAACAGTTACCGGACTAGTCAAAATATAAACCCCTCATTCAGAAAGCCCCAACTCCAACTCTCCCTTATCGCTCAATAATATGCATTTTCTTACATATTTGTTTTGCTGTTTAAGCTAGTGGCCACTTGTGGATTAAAAGGAAAGCACCTACTCTATAAAAAGTGTATCTCAGCACTAGCCTCTATGTATATCATCTCAGCATCTAGCCTCTATGTATATTAACTATTTTATTCCAACTTAAAATGTTTAATTTCTTAACCCTTTTGTTGCCAAGCCCGTAACACCTACGTGCTGGCTTGGCTGGGCCTTAAGTGCCAAGCCCGTAGGTGTTACGTGCTTGACTTTCCTCGCTTCTAGTTTAAAAAATAAAAATAAAAAATACTCACCTGACCCCTTGTTGGATCCGGCCGGGTCTCCTCTTTAATTTGGTGCCATCCGATCCCCCGTGGGGGGTCGGATGGCTCCAGGAGAGCCCCCGGAATAGGCCGCCCCCCCCCGCTTCTGCAGCAGCAGCTTCTAACTGTAAAAAAATAAAAAAATAAAAATGACATTCACTTACCTGTGTGTGCGCTGGCTCCCGCTGTCCCTCCTCTTCACCTGGGGGGCCTCCGATCCCCCCCCCAGGACTTACCAATCTTCAGGAGAGAGCCTGGGAGGCTCTCTCCTCTCTTCTTCTCGATGGCGGCCGCCATCATGCCTCTAAGCCCCACCCCCTTGGGGGCGGGGCTTATGAAGTCATCCCGGCCCCGAACGGGCTTCAGCTTTCTCAGCTTCTCAGATGCCGGTGATCGGCGCTGGGGAAGGAGGTGACAGGAGATCCTCTGATCTCCTGCCTTCTCCTTCTCTGGATGCCGATCACCGGCATCTGTCAGCTGAGCGGCGAGGGACAAGAGCTTGCAATCGAAGGTAAGTACAGTAAAAAAAAATGTTTTTTTTTCTAATAAAATACTTTTTATTATTGTGTGGTGGTTTTTTTTAACAGTTAACCCTTTGTGAGCTGGTAAGGGGTCCATGAGACCCCTTATACCAGTTCACAAGGCTGGGGGGGTGGCAAGTCACCTGCCCTAGCGGGTGACTTGCCATTAACCCCCGCACCCCCATTACCTGCCTCCCCAAAGGCCAGGGGGGGGGCAGAAGAGCCCGGGCCCACATAGGCTATGTGGGCTCGTAGGCTGCAGGGTGGGGGGGCCACCAAAGCTGGCCCCCCCACTCTGTGCCTACAAGCCCCCATAGCTGGTCCCGGGCTGGTTACTTTGGGTAAGGGGGACCCCACGTCATTTTTTTTTTTGGATTTTTAAGGGTTTTTAACCCTTAAAAATCCAAAAAAAAATGGGGTCCCCCTCCCCGGGGGGACAAAAAAACTCTACAAATTGTAAAAAAATATTTTTTTTTTATTTTTTTCACACATTTCACCCAAAAATATTGAGAATACACCTAAAAAATACAAACAAGACATTTCATGTTAAAGCCCAGACTCTGTTGAAAAAAACAATATATAATTTTCCTGGGAAATCCCTGGAAATCCTTTCAAAAATGACAGTTGAACATGTGTAGCGCAAAATAGTGAAACATCGTCTGGCAACAGGGAGTGGCAAATGCTGCAGGTAGGCTGGCAGCGAAAGGGTTAAAGCATTAGATTGATGAATCTGACCTACACTTTAGCAGAGAGCTTCCAAGCTGGGATCTGCCTTTGGCTGGTGCCAAGATTATTGGAGAAAACCATGGGATCTTGAATAAAAATAAAGTTAAAGGCCCAAAATGACATCCACAAAAATTCAGAAACCAATAATCATTCTGTTTTTTACGCCTCTGTGTGGCAGCTTTGTTTGCTGGCCTTACTAGGGTAGTACTGCTAGGGTGCTTCTGATAGGCTGGCGGATGTGTTGTATGGTGCTGCTTTTGTATTGCAGTTTCCTTGCATTGCTCTGTTTTGTTTTTTGTTGTAGACTATCTGCCTGGCTCTGTTGCAATGGCCTCCCTATCTTAGCTAAGATTCACATCGCAAACACCCAGAGGTGGATTGGCCATATGGTGCACAGTGAGATTTCCCAGTGGGCTGCACTGCTCTTGGGACACTTGGACTGAATGTATCCTCTAGCAGGCAGCCCACCTCACCTGGACCCTATTGTAACAACCCAGAGCAAGCCAAGAGACATAATCCCATGTTCCACCCCCTACACTGCTATAGCCTCAGCATCATGACTGTGGGGGCCATAGTCACCCCTACCACATTATCTGCCCCTACAGTACTAAAGCTTCAGTACCATCACTTATCCACCCCTCCCTATGATCCATTCATACAATGCTATAGCATCAGCTTATAAATGCACATAGACACACTCATTCATCCGTTGAGAAACTCAAACCCACTCAATCATCAGCTGAGAATATCCTTGGAGTGGAACAAAGGAGGAGCTCATGGGCTAGTAAGGGCTTGTAAATTCCCAGGCTACATCATGTCACCTGTCCACCCCTGCAAACACTCTGGTCAGCTGCCAGAAATAGCGTGCGCATGTTACAGACACAGTAACTGAGGTTTGAACACCCATCTTGAAGAAGATGACTGTTCCCCTGCAGCTTATCTGTAACTGGAGGTTGGCCCTGGATGGCCTGATCTCTGCATCCAGTATGTTTTAACACACCTGGGGAAGAATGGAACAGCTGCAGGGGACAAAAGATGAGAATTGTTTTCAAGTAAGTACCGTATATTTTTATTTTATGCTGACCTGTATACTGGATAAGAACACAGAGGAGGATTAATTAACATGCTGTAATGCATCATAATGTAATGGATCGCTTTCCTGCAGGGTGCTGCTATGGGGCGGCATCAATGAGCCCTCTGGAGATCTTAGCCTCCTCTCATACTATATATCATGTAATACAATGAAAACTAATTATTTTAAGCCATTGTCAGCTAAATCTACTGTGCAGAAAAATATTAGAAAGAGTATTATGCAACATGGCAGGCATGCTCATTAGGCCTTTCCATAAAAGCTGATTAGCTGTAAAGTAAGACATTTTATATAACTGTTAAAAATGTACACACTGATAATTAGTGTCAAATCCAATAGGAATTTCAATCAAGGGAAATCTGCATAAAATAACACATGCTGCTGCCTTCCATTGTTCAGGCTTTTACTTCATTATGTTTTTATTATGCTGTTTTGCATCATGAAATAAATATTTAGGCCCTTATTTATGAAGGAATAGCGACAGGTAGCGACTGGTGAGCGGCCGGTAATGACGGGCCCCGCCACGACAACGCCGGCTCCCCACCACAATCACACATTTATCAAGCCAATCCTGCTTAGCGACTAAGATAGCGCCATATAGCGACTCATTCATCATTATTCCAGCCTCAGCCCACAGCGCCAGCGTCCGACCTTGAACAGCGACAGGTATGACCTCTCGCTACCTGGCGCGCTCCAATGCATTTCAATGGAACAATCTTTAAATATTAATAATTAATTGTTATTAATGTTTATTTTTTTTTTTTTAAATGTGAAAAATTCTGTGAACACTTCTGCCATTTTTTTAAGGGAAAAAAAATTAAAAAAAAAATTGTACAGAATTGATATTACAGGTCTGATATTAATGTATTCATATTACTAAATTGATTAAAATCCTTTTTTTTTTTTGGTTTCCAAAAATATGGTGGTTTAGGGGTTAAAAAACTACTTTTAACACATCGCCGCCAGCGCTCTGGGGTTTAAACATGCATTTCACAGCGCTTGAATTTTTTGAGCGTGATTTTTTGATGAATATGGTGGAAGACGGTCGCTCTGACCAGTCGCTATCATGCGCACCCATACATCGCGGAACCTGTCAAATAGCAACTCGTAACCTTGTATTGAACATTTAGCCACACCGACTGAGTCGCTGTCAACAACCGAACAGCGGCCAAGCACAGCGGCTACTAGCGGGCGCTGTGAAAATACCGTTACAGTCGCTCAACTGCCGCTACATGTCGCTATTAATAAATCAGCCTCCCAGTAAACAGCGTGTGATAGGTAAAAATATGGAGCATATCTATATCCAACCCAGCCTCAGCCTGCAAATGTTCCAGCCCCTATGCCCTTCGCTACAGGTTCCATGTAAATGGGCAGTGGGTTCTTCCACACCCCTGTTGCCTAGGAGGGGGTATAGGTAATAGGACAGGGGGTATCAGCAAAGCCACCCATCACATTCCAGCTGGAAGTTTGATGGCCTCCCTACCCTTTGGTGTGTCACGGTAAATTAAAAAAGAAATACAACTCCCTGCTTGTTATACCAAAACAAATGAAGTTTAATCGGGGCCGCCCCCTCAGCTTTCTTGAAGTCAGCAGCCATTAGAGATTTTTAAACAAGCTAACAGGTACAAAGAGGAAGATCTCTTTCAGGACACTGATCTGTGGCATCCCCTCTGTGGCCTGTTGCTCTTCAGTCGCCATGTCCATGTTAGATGCTAGAGAACATTCTAAGAAGCCACTTTCCTGAGCAGCAGAACACTGCCCCCTGCTGTCTCCACAGTGATGCCTGAAGCCCAGAGCCATATCTCCTGAACCTGGTAAACTGCTTCAGATACCCTTTAACATACATTTCCTCTAATCTTTAAACATGACTTTCAAAATATTCTTCTAGGCCAGTGACCTGCCATGGAAGTCAGTTGAGACCACTGCCAGATGGACCAACAGTCACACCTGTTTGTTGTTCTGTCTCCTCATCAGACGGTCGTGCTGTGCATAGCACCCAAACTTGCCCCTATTGTGCTCCCACCCCATTACCTGGCTATCTGTGACTGCCAATCACTTTTGCCACAGGGGCTTAGTTGGATCATCAGTCATTTTATCAAAAAGGACTGTTGCAAAGGGGTGGCTGTCTGAGACGCAGCCAATACCAATCAGTGACATGTCCCCCCTCTCTGCCAAAAGGTAGCTTGAAATAAAAGGGGAGAGCGGGGGACACAAATTTGCTTGGTAAAGTTGCCCATTGGGCACATACAGTATGATAGGGGCATCACAGCAACTATGGACTAAACCAGTATTAAACTGGACCAACAGCCTGGCACAGTTGGAAAAGAAAGGTAGCGGCCATTTTGGAGCTTCATCTCCCAGCATCTCAGCCATGCTGCTGCCTGGATTCAACTGACATAACTGACAATGCACAGTAACAGGAAGCACAGCAGCACTTTGCCACAGCATGAGTTAGAAAAAGGTAAATAAATTTTTCTGCGCAGCAATCTAAATTACCCTGGGGAGGGATGCATCTGAGTACTGTTTGTTGTGTTGGTTGGTTTAAGTCATTTTTGACTGTTAGCCTGCTTTAATATTGGTATTGTACACGGAATGTGCTGATAATTAAAAATGCTTTAAAAATGACCCATTTGCTCTATTTAGTGGGTAAATACATAACGAAGAGTACCATGATTAATAGAAGATAAGCCAGGGTAGTTATTTCTGTCATATCTCTCATTGACTAGTAGTGGTTCTCTCGTGGGCTCAGTTAGACACTAGGAAACATGTTTTCCCTAATTGCATTATTAGCTCTTGGCTGTCTGAAGCTTGCAGTAGGTATGACGGCCATATAACAATTCCTTGTAGCACATAAAAAGAATACTGCCAGCCTACATGAAGCTCCGCAGTGTGTGTGCTTTCAGGAGTGATGAGTCAAGCACTCTGGGATGTGATTCGACCCTCCCCAACCACAAAGATCAGTTTCCAACAATATACGTGTAATTAGTAATTTTACAGATGACTGGCTATGTGAACACAAGTGAAAAATCAACTTTTAGCTAAAGGAAAAGGAAACTTTTCAGATGTTTGACAGTTGTCACTGTATGGATTTTGCCTGAGGGTGATATGCGGTTGTGTGCACATTTTATAAAGCCTCATCGAACATTTAGACAGCCACTTTGAGAATTCCAGGCACTCAAAAGGAAACAATGCCAATGGCAGCTATCCAAGAGGTATAAAATATACCATAAACTCATATTTTTATAAACTAGGAAGCTCTATTTTTTCTTTATTTATTTATATGTTGCCATACTGAATTGTAAAGAAACATTTCAGAACAAATATGTTGATATGACCATCTACACCCCAATAAAATATGGTAGAATTCCGCAATGCAGTGCATGTTTTGTTATATTTTTGCTGTTAGCACTTTCTTCACTTCACTATGCATATGTGAGGACCATGGCAGCCCACCAACATTTCAGTGGGTGCTAAAATAAAGATGAGAATATATATTAATCCATCAAACGTGGAAAAGCTTGGATGTTATCTTATCATCCTATGGCCGCTGCTGAGGTGAGGAAGCTAACATGCCCAGCAACAGGGTGCTGTGAATACCTGTCGTGAGTAAGGACTTTGAGTCCGAAATGCGTAGACGTTTCTGAATTTTGTTTTCTTCACTTGAGATTTGTCTTTTTATACCTCTTTTATGGATTGCCTATTGACTAAAACTTTGGGTGGATTTTAGTGACATATCCTTGCTGGCTCGATTTTTCTATTGGCTGTGAATACCTACCAACTAGGTTATGTAAGTATTCTCATACCATACAGAAAGCATTATCCTTATTTGAGAAAACATTTTCCATGAATCTGTCAAGCCTGGGTGAATTTCCTGGTTTAGGAATAGGGACTGGTGTAGACTGAGGCGGCTCTCAGCCAGGAAGCTAATTCCTCCCTAGAGGCCATAACAATGGTCACTACTGGATGTCTTGGGAAGACTAAGTGATTGGAATTACAGGCTGGGGACAGGTGAGCAGAGTCACAGACTGGGAACATATACACATATAGACAAACAACCTGTTTATACCACCAGACCACCCAGGCTGCAGGCGGTCCGGTACTCAACAGGGAGCCAGTAATCCATGCAGTTCCTCAGAATAGCACTCAATAGTAGAGGGTACACCAGGCCCCCCGAGCAGCCCTGCGGTGCTCATAGGCTTCAGAAAGGGAAAAAAGAGGACACAGCAACGCAGATAGACAGGAGCAGTTATCAGTAGACAGGAGCTAGTCAGGAAGCTAGTGCATGGCCTAAGCCCTCTACATAGAATGGAGGGCGTGTGTCCCAATACAGATAATAAAGGGCATGGCCCCCAGTACAGACAATAAAGGGTGTGGGCCCCAGTACAGACAAAGTGCCCCAGTAGGTAGAGCACAGAAAGTGGAACACATAGGGCAAAAGAGCACTAGTACACTTAGATAAAGAGACATAATGATCAAGCCTGGAGGCAGGGCTATACATATACATTTATAGGCAAGACAGAGGAGGGAATTACAAACACCTGTGAGAGAACAGGAAACATAAAACAGAGGGATGAGGGTGAAATTATATAAACACAACAGACACACAGCAGGTGACTCAACATGGGGAGCAGCAGACCACACATTGCCAGTTCAAGGTCCTGTTGATATCAGTCCTTGGAGATGCTTCTATGTATTTTTGAGTATTTCATGTTGTTAATACTGAATAAACTCTGATTATAAATTCCATTGGACTACCACTGGGTACCACTGGTGGTACTCAGCAAATTTATGTGCATGTTATATACTGTAAATTGTTGTTTTGTGCAGGTGATATGTACCACCCAGGTGGTATTTGAGAATATTAGAATATAGAAAATGGTAATTGAAGAAAACTGGAAGGGGACCCCAATTGTTCCAGACAACTGGTCTTATTTTACTTTGCTACCCTTACCGTTCTTGTGACAACTCTCAATCTTTCTTTTATTTCTTTATTGCCTTGCATACTTTAAAAAACATTTAAACCGGACCTTCACCATGATTTATTGAAAAGCCCAAACCCTTAAAAAACGATTCCCCAGAATCTACAATTAATATATGTTAAGTTTTTAGTCACTTACTTATTATTCTTCCCCCCACTGGGCTGGGTCAGGAAAAGGTCGGCATTCCCAGAATGCAGAGCAGCACAGTCAGAAGGCACTTCATGTCTGCAGGCTGCCTGACGTTCCATGAGCCGCCATCTTGGATGTTTAAAGGCTCATAACATGCAGTAGATGCAGGTAGGATGATTTTTAATGTGAGCAATCTGTATGTACAGGGTGTGGGAAACATATAAGATAGACTCTTATTCAGAGTGAAAGACCGCTTTAAGTTGCTATGGAAGAATTACCCAGAATTCTAGCAACTGCATGCTGACTATACCCCAAAAGTACTACTTGTCAGCTTATCTGGTCGTCTGCATTTTCATGCACAAATGAAGTCTGTCTGATTTCTTTTACTTTACCCCATTGCCTGCATTGTGTCCCTCTTCATCATTTGTATCTTTGGAGATAGAGCCAGATCTGCGCACCTTCACAAAATGTGTCTGTATGTTCCAACCTAGAAGGAAGTGATGTTTTGTATTTTGATTGAGCTGATAAAACTGAAACTCAGAACCTAAATATTGGGAAGTAGTTGATGTATCCAGGAGGCCAGTCTGACTAAACAATGCAAAGCTTATCAGGTCAGACAAAAGATATCATGATTGAAGGAGTTAACATTTCCTCCCATCTGATGATCAGTGCCTACTATGGGTTGGTAGTTATGCAGATGAGATGGAAATAAAGGTGGCATAGTGGAGTTGCTTTAGACGCTATGGTTTGGAGCAGCAGCAGGGATTCTACTGGCAGCCATGTGACACTCCCTGTGAAACTTCAGTGAGCATGGACTCATGCCTCTGGAATGTTGATTTCCTCCGATGCTGCAGCAACATACACAAGATTACATTTCTTAATGTGCGCCGAGGTTTTACTCCACTTTCCCTGTCCCTTTATACACATTTCAGCTGACAGCTTTTGCTGCCCGTTATGAGGGTGGGCATAACATTTATGCCATTGATTATTTATTAAAAGCCATCTTCATAAAGCTGTGTCGAACTTGTATTAAGTCTTTGTCTTGAGGATAATGTACATGCCAAGGAAACAATTTTTACAAATAGTGTTACCCTGAGGAGCATATCAGTATGCTGCTAGGGAATGACTTCGTATTGCATTTAGATAATTATGGTTTTGTTTACTACATTTCTGTGCTGGAAAAAAAAGTACAAATTACAAGAAATGCAGTACTGTGATACATATACAGCCCCTGTGGCTGCTTTTCTGTGTGTGGAACTGTTTATCTCGGTGCACTGTGATTCCAGGATCTCTGCTTCCTGTCATGGAGTATCCTGTATTTCAACAGGTTTATTGTGGGTTCCGTATTTTCATTTCACAATCCATTGGGTTTGTAATCTAGGGCAGGGCTCCCAACCTTTTGTTTGACCAAGATCCACCTTCTAATCGCCACCTGGGTGGTAGGTTTGGGTTGTCAGTCACCTACACCTGTGTTAAAAACTGCACATAGTTTTCATCACTCTTTGTAGCAGTTTTGTATCTTTAGACCAAATCGGGCTTGTATACATGTAAGTATAGATGGCAGCAGATCATGTTGGGTACAGATTACACTGCGGCCTTGTCACGTACCCCTTGATAGATTCTGGCGTACCACCTGTGGTACCTGAGATAACACCAATGGTAAGGCTACAGGGCTAGCCCTCCTATGTCCTCAAATATAAGGCTGCACACACCTTATAAAATTAATTAGAAGTTTATTGCTCACATGGATCTTTAAATGTACAGACAACATAAATCTTGACAAAACACTCTATAAAAAACATATAATTAAAAACCAACAGTGGGGAGGAGCATTAGGGCTAATTTCATGACACCAGTATAATGATGTGTCTAAATCATTAGATCAATTTATATAATGCCTGCTGTATACATGCATATGCGGATGCCCACGTGATGAGATACTAATAAAAAAGTGAAATATGTATATAAAATCTATAGAATCCTTATAGGGGAGTCATCAACTCCACAGACTATGAAAAATATTGTGCAAACTACATATAAAGTGCCTACAAAGTGCAAAGTGCAAAGGTGCTCATCTCTATAATAAATAAATAGTGCCACTACTCATCTCCATGAGCATCCGCCATATCAAGTATCAAAAACCGCAGTATTAGTACATATTCAATAATATAAATGCTGAACGCCCTATTTTCCTCCCCACCTACCTCTCACCTACGCGCTGCGTGGAACAGGTCCACTTCTCCTGGGTGTTCATCTGTCTCTACCTGTGGTACCTGCACTACTTGTTGGAAACCCCTGATCTTGAGCAGTGTTTCTCTACCCTGTCCTCAAGTGCCCCCAACTTATCATGTTTCTGGATTACCACACAGATACACAGCTATGTCTGGAGATGCTCATCCCAGCTCACCTCTGCCCACCTCACCTTTTTTCTCCTTACCTGTGTTCATTTTACCTCTGCCTATCTCTACTCACCTCTTTTCACCTTATCCCATGTGACCATTGCATGGGTTGATCAGACCTATTGATCGTTCATCTGATCAGACCAGCCAATCGTACCCCACGTGTGTCACCGCAATTCTTCAATTGGCAACACACAAGGCTATAAATTGCTGCCACCAGAACACAAACAGTGCTCAACTCTATAATATAATACAGGCCACACACAATACAATCAGATTGAACGTATCGATCGACCCACAACCACTTCCAGGCGGGGGCGATCGAGCGTCCTAGGCAAGTAAGGTAGCCAGGCTCTTCAGAAATAGCGTGAGCTTTTTAGATCCTTAATTAAAAGCATAAGTGACCCTCTGCTGTATTTTTAGAATTTATTTAAACAAACATAAAATACAAAAACAACAAGAAAGGTGATAAAAACAGAATTAACTATAAAACACGGTAAATTATATAAATAGCAATGCAAAATAAGAAAAGGTGAAAAATATACCTAAGAGTCCGTCTGGGCTGCGTTCTGTTTGATCAAATAAATTGTCCCCACACGCTTTGTGGTCTTCTTTTGCTTGAATGTTAAAAGCAACGTGTGTCACTCTTGATGGTAAGAGAGTGTCAGAGAGCCCCTGTCCCCATTCTGCAGCTCACCTTATTCCCTCTAACCAGGGGTCAGGTTTTGAACCCTCCTATGGGCAGAGCGATTGGAGTCACCCACTGATTGGTGCATCTGGGATTCTCCATCTTTGAGGACCTAAAAATTGGTTCATATGACATCCCCCATCTGTTCTGGGATTCCACAGGGAGGGGGACACTTTGGGACTTTGTGATCTGTTGTTTATTTGGTTTCAACACTGGGGGGTTTATTACCCCCAACCACTCTCATATTTATTACTAGGTGGGAGGGGGGAGGAAGCGAGTAGGAGAGGGTTAGATAAAGGTGAGAACCAAGTGGGAGGGGGGACAAGAAATGAGAGGTTTACACCAAGCAGGCAGGTCAGCTAAAGTCATATATATATATATATATATATATATATATATATATATATATACACATATATTACAGTTTGGTCACATCCCACCTTACCTGCACTCCCCTAACCTGTACCTATCTCTATCCACCTCTTACCACCTCGCTTCTATTCATCACTTCTCTTACTATCTCAGTTCTGCTCATCCCATTTCTGATCAACTCTTCTTGAGTCAGCTCTGCTCAATTCTCCTCTCCCTGCCTTTACCTCTGCCCACTCCTTCCCACCCACCTCTTCCTATCTCCCCTCTACCCACCTCACCTTTGTCCATTGCTTCTCCTACCATCTCACTTCTGCCCACCTCACCTCGAATCACCTCTGCCTACCTTTACTTACCTCTACTTACCTCTGCCCACCTCACCTCTTTCCACCTAACCTCTGCTGAAATGACCTTTCCCTGCCTTACCTTTGCCCACTCCTTCTCACCTCTACCCACCTCTGGTAACCTTATCTCTTCCACATGATTTCACCCCAACTCTTTCTGCCATATCTGCTCCCCATATACATAAAAGGATTTCAGCTTACATTTTATTGCGGCCCCTTGAAGTGGAACAATGCAACAATGTGGGCCATAGACCAAAAAAGGTTGTGCATCCCTGCCCTAAAGGTTCAGGTTTTACAGCTTCAAAGCCCTACATGACAACCCACTTCATGTTTTTCAATGTTTTTTCTTTTCCTGCATGGAAAGTGCATGAAAAATGAATTAGATATTTTGCTTATATTATGCAATATTTATTGTTCAGTAAAACAAATCTGGATGTTGTACCTGAAATCAATAATATTAGCATGAGACCACAGAATTACAAAAACATCATTTTACCCAACAATGATAGTTAGATATAGATATGGTAGATATAATCGCTTAATAGTTACAATAGTAGTTATTAACCTATATTAAACATATTTTAATAGTCAGTTTGCTCTACTTTTAGAAGTAATCATTGGTTGCTGTTACTTGTAAAACATGCTGGCTCCCTCTAGGGATCAGGCAACTACAGTGGTGAAAAGCGCAGAGAAACGCGGCTTTGCTCAAACCCCAGGCCGTGATTTGTACAGACTCACGGCCATATCTGTCTCTACAGAAACATAGTACAAATAACCAACACATTTTGTAATAAATTATCTGCCAACCACATGCCTCATTGTATACAAGAAAAAAATACCAAAAATGTAATAAAAAGGTAAAAAGTACATTTCTGCTTACAGTGACACTGCAGGAAAAGGTAATTGTTACACCATTGTGTTGGGCTACATATGGCACTGTCCTAAACTGTTTTTCCAAGCAGAAATTACCAAGATATAGAGGTGTACAGGTTCAGCCAATGACATTCTCTTTTTCATCCTGTCCCCCAATCAGCTCAGAAGAGTGGGACAGGATTGCTGGTCTCTCCCTCCTCTGCCTCCTCCTCCAAATTCATCATATTGCTGTCAGTGCAATTATTATGCAGCATCACAGATCCAAAGGCCACACCCACTTTTTCAGAAGACAAATTTTAAGCTGAACCTGTAAACCTCAATATCTCGGCCATTTCTTCTTCATTTTAAAAACGAAAAACAGTTTAAGACAGTACCAAACGTAGCCAAACACAATGGTGTAACAATTACCTTTGCCTGCAGTTTAATACATAGAGGCAGTCCTTTCACAGTGATTTCAGAGAGCTATTGCCCCCAAATTGCCCCACTGTGAAAGTAATCTAAGGCTCCTATCACACTGGGGTGAGATGATTGCCATTGGCTCCAATTGCCCAGCAATTGCCAGTGAAACGCTGCCCATAGAAATCTATGGGTGCATTCACATACTGGCGGGGTGATTGCGGGGCTATTCCACTCGCCCTGAAAAAGCCCTGCAAGCATTTGTTTTTGCAGCAATGACTATTGTGATTGCTGCCTAGCATATAGCGAAAATATTTGCTAGGCTGCCTAACAAATAGCTGGCACTACGCCTCACCCCAGTGTGAAAGGAATGAAAGGAGTCCTAGGGTAGACTTACTTGTAAAGTTGAACAATCATCTACTGCAATGAAAGTAACGTAAGTATAGGTTTATTTTTCTTTTAAGCAGAAAGGACTTTAATGACATGGTCAGTTGAAGCTCATTGGTGGAGCTGATCAGCAGGGGGTGCAACTGCGCCAGGACCCAGAAGGTCAGGGGGGCCCCATTATTGTTTCCTGTTTACCCTGTTTTGTGCTCAATTTGGCATTATTTAGATAAAGAAAGCTTAATTTGTCTCTTCAGTCTGTTTCAGTCTTTAGTTGTCTAGATGCATACAATTCTTGTTAAAAGAAGCGAATATCTGCCCCTGCTACAGCACAAAACACAAGATAAGTATTGCAGAATTTTATCCCAGCCCTCAATTCCACATCCTTAAACCTTAAAAGAAAGGTAGCAGCCATTTTGGAGTTTCCCCTTCCAGAATCTCAGCCATGCTGCTGCCTGGATTTAACTGACATAACTTGCACAGTAACAGGAAGCCCAGTAGCACTTCCTGTTTGCAAATGCACGAGCCGCCATTTTGTTTCTAAAATTTGCTACAGCAGGAGTTGGAAAAAGGTAAATGAATTCTGATGTGTAGCAATCTAGATTGCCCTGGGCATATGAGCAGTGTTTGTTGACTTGGTCTGGTTTAAGTCATTTTTGACTGTTGGTCCGCTTTAACTGCATGAAAAAAGTTTCAGGAAAAAACAAATATTTTGAGCAACTGCATTCTCAAACTGGATTTTACCTTACTGCTCCGATATTCCCTTTAAATAGATGCCAATTATATAATCATAAGTAAATAATAAACTTAAATTACAGTCATCGTTTGCCTAGCAATTTTCTACTTGACTGGCGCAGTAAGCTGAAGAGTTGACTGGATTTAAAGGATTTAGTGTGATTTAATCACGCCAAAGTTCAGAAAATTTGCACATTAATAAACCCGGGCAAAAAGATTTATTTATCCTATCTAACCCCGTGATTTGCCTTCTTTAAATACAGTATGTTCGTACGTATGTGTCCATCATGTTTTGCTGAACTTAGGGCCTCATTTAAGAAACGTCAGGGCTACGTAGCGGCAGGTGTTTTTCGGCAGTACCACCAACAAGTCATATTTATGATGTGAACATTTTTTTTAGCATCACTCCTAGCTCCATGTAGCATTCCATGTATCAAGAGCGCCGAGTGTTTAGTTAGTGCCGTCGCTGTGTACCCTACAGCACCACATCGCATCAGGCGTTCACTGTCGTTCTCCCATAGACTTCAATTAGCCATTCCAGTTATGTTATTTTTGGGGACTTCTGTTTTTTTTTTTTGTACTCAGTCAAGTGACATGGGATCCCTGGCCTGTTCAGAATGTTTTTTCTTTGTTTTTTGTACTTAGGTTATCTGCGGAAAACTTGTATTTTTACGCCTGCCAATCATGTGTCATGTAATTTGTGTGTCCCCGATGTCATTCCATTTGTTTTTGCTTTGTCACTTTGCTGCCATCCTTTTTAAAAGCCTTTTTTTGCCTGTGCACCTGGCGCAGAATGTCTGAGAGTCACTGTTTTAGAGCGCCATCGCTGGTGCTGTGGTTTTACATGTTAAATATGGCATGGAGCGGCGGAGCGCCACCAGTACTACCTGTCGATATCTCCATTAAAGAACAATCAAGCAAAATTACAGTACAGTGCCGAACACTAGTAGCGCAGTCTGCCTGTGGCTGACCCTGCGGCTGAGGCACTAATAGCGCCTCTCGTCAGAGTCTCAAGTTGCGCTACGAGGCTCTAGTAACAAATTGGCCTCTCAATTTTACACTTCTCTCAAACAGATTTCTTAAGGGCAACAAATGAGCAGATGATACCTTTATGTGTCCAGTCCCCCCATTAGGGAAGTACAGGTAGGATGCCTGAATAGGGCCGAGTCACTGTCCATGTACGCAGCACCCAGCAACTTCTGTCTGACCTGCTTTAGGCACCCTCATTCCATTGAGTTATTCATGCAGATTTAACGCTGACTTCACCCCTTCCTGAACTCCATCACCCCCACCCAGCTCCTACCCTCCTTCCTGCTTCAGTCAGGACTTCCCACAATGGTATTTCTGTTGGAGAAACTGTACAACTTACAGCGTAGTCTATGCTGGAGTGACTTTTGCTAGATTTACTCCAGTTTACAGCTATGACAAATTATGACACTAGATGGTGCTGTGACCAATTCCTAACTGTAGAGTTTATGCATTTTACTGCTTCATTTCCTGCACTTCAAGTTGCTCTATGTTAATTCCTTCTTTTTTTCCTGTCTATGCTAGCTACCATGTAAGGTGACATTCTCTTACTGCATTCATGCTCCAGTAGAGTCAGTTGCTGGTATAACATTACTACTAATGTCTGTCTGGATTATGACTCCACTGCACCCAGCACTCACACTCTGCAACAGGTTATGGGCCCAGTGACTAATACTCAGCTGTTGAGAAGGGGTGTTGGAAAAACTGTACAACAGACATCCAGCATAGTCTAGGCTGGAGTAAAGAAGGTAGAGGGGTCCGCGACTCCTTATCTTAAAACATCCTTTATTGATATTAAGGTTAAAATCATCTTCATGAAAAACAGCCTCTAAAACCAAAGCAAGCTATGGGTCCTTTGAACTGATTGGGCTTGAGACAGCCCAGGCCTAGCACCCTGTTTCTTTCAATGGTTGACCATTAACCCTTTAACTTAGATAGAGTTAGTTAGTTAGATTTACTGCAGTTTACAGCTATGACAGGTTATGACACTAGATGGCGCTGTGACAAATGCTTAACTGTAGAGTCTATGCATTTTACTGCTGTGTTGTTATTTCCTGCACTTCAATTTGCTCTATTTTTCCTGTCTATGCTAGCCACCATGTAAGGTGGCTTTCTCATACTGCATTCATGTTTCAGTAAAGCCAGATCCTGTTATACCAGTAATGTCTATCTGGATTACAACCCCGCTGCACCCAGCATTCACACCCTGCAACAATTTCCAGAAAACTAAGGTGTATGGGGCTCAGAATTTCTAATGGCGGCCCTGTAGTTGCACAGTAAATGTTTGTAAGAACAGCTTTAACTGTGCAGGGTTAATAGTCCGAACAGCATACTCACCTTATTTGTCTGCCATTTTCTTTTCCCGCTCTGCTCATAGTACACACTGGCCCTATTATTTCTATACTTCCCTCTAAAGCTGCTCTCTAAGCAAAATTTGGTGCCTGTAGGAGTTTGTTTATGTTCACAGTACAATTGAGAGTATATGTAGTAACAGTACACATTTAATATTTACTGTAGCTTTGCCCTGTGACTGTAAGATCTAGGGTTTAAATGAGGGAAATAAGAAAAAATAAATAAATAAATGGTATGAAAAGCCCCCCCACAACCTCACAAGAACCTAATAACCCCTCTATAGCAAGCAGTGTGGCAGAAACTCCCCGAACACCCTATAACAGGCAGTGTGCAGAATCCTTCTTAATCACCCCATAACAAGCAGCATGCAGAATCCTCCCCAATCCACTATAACAGGCAGTGTGCAGAATCCTCCCCAATCACCCCATAACAAGCAGCATGCAGAATCCTCCCCCAATCCACTATAACAGGCAGAGTGCAGAATCCTCCCCAATCCACTATAACAGGCAGCGTGCAGAATCCTCCCCAATGCACTATAACAGGCAGTGTGCAGAATCCTCCCCAATCACCCCATAACAAGCAGCGTGCAGAATCCTCCCCAATCCACTATAACAGGCAGGGTGCAGAATCCTCCCCAATCCACTATAACAGGCAGGGTGCAAAATCCTCTCCAATCCACTATAACAGGCAGGGTGCAGAATCCTCCCCAATCCACTATAACAGGCAGAGTGCAGAATCCTCCCCAATCCACTATAACAAGCAGCGTGCAGAATCCTCCCCAATCCACTATAACAGGCAGGGTGCAGAATCCTCCCCAATCTACTATAACAGGCAGGGTGCAGAAGCCTCCCCAATCCACTATAACAGGTAGGATGCAGAATCCTCCCCAATCCACTATAACAGGCAGGGTGCAGAAGCCTCCCCAATCCACTATAACAGGTAGGATGCAGAATCCTCCCCAATCCACTATAACAGGCAGTGTGCAGAATCCTCCCCAATCTACTATAACAGGCAGGGTGCAAAATCCTCCCCGATCCACTATAACAGACAGAGTGCAGAATCCTCCCCAATCCACTATAACAGGCAGTGTGCAGAATCCTCCCCAATCACCCCATAACAAGCAGCATGCAGAATCCTCCCCAATCCACTATAACAGGCAGGGTGCAGAATCCTCCCCAATCCACTATAACAGGCAGCATGCAGAATCCTCCCCAATCCACTATAACAGGTAGGATGCAGAATCCTCCCCAATCCACTATAACAGGCAGTGTGCAGAATCCTCCCCAATCCACTATAACAGGCAGTGTGCAGAATCCTCCCCAATCACCCCATAACAAGCAGCATGCAGAATCCTCCCCAATCCACTATAACAGGCAGAGTGCAGAATCCTCCCCAATCCACTATAACAGGCAGCATGCAGAATCCTCCCCAATCCACTATAACAGGTAGGATGCAGAATCCTCCCCAATCCACTATAACAGGCAGTGTGCAGAATCCTCCCCAATCCACTATAACAGGCAGGGTGCAGAATCCTCCCCAATCCACTATAACAGGCAGGGTGCAAAATCCTCTCCAATCCACTATAACAGGCAGGGTGCAGAATCCTCCCCAATCCGCTATAACAGGCAGAGTGCAGAATCCTCCCCAATCCACTATAACAGGCAGTGTGCAGAATCCTCCCCAATCACCCCATAACAAGCAGCGTGCAGAATCCTCCCCAATCCACTATAACAGGCAGGGTGCAGAATCCTCCCCAATCACCCCATAACAAGCAGCATGCAGAATCCTCCCCAATCCACTATAACAGGCAGGGTGCAGAAGCCTCCCCAATCCACTATAACAGGCAGCATGCAGAATCCTCCCCAATCCACTATAACAGGCAGAGTGCAGAATCCTCCCCAATCCACTATAACAGGCAGTGTGCAGAATCCTCCCCAATCTACTATAACAGGCAGTGTGCAGAATCCTCCCCAATCTACTATAACAGGCAGGGTGCAAAATCCTCCCCGATCCACTATAACAGACAGAGTGCAGAATCCTCCCCAATCCACTATAACAGGCAGTGTGCAGAATCCTCCCCAATCACCCCATAACAAGCAGCATGCAGAATCCTCCCCAATCCACTATAACAGGCAGGGTGCAGAAGCCTCCCCAATCCACTATAACAGGCAGCATGCAGAATCCTCCCCAATCCACTATAACAGGTAGGATGCAGAATCCTCCCCAATCCACTATAACAGGCAGTGTGCAGAATCCTCCCCAATCCACTATAACAGGCAGAGTGCAGAATCCTCCCCAATCACCCCATAACAAGCAGCATGCAGAATCCTCCCCAATCCACTATAACAGGCAGTGTGCAGAATCCTCCCCAATCACCCCATAACAAGCAGCATGCAGAATCCTCCCCAATCACCCCATAACAAGCAGCATGCAGAATCCTCCCCAATCCACTATAACAGGCAGAGTGCAGAATCCTCCCCAATCCACTATAACAGGCAGCATGCAGAATCCTCCCCAATCCACTATAACAGGTAGGATGCAGAATCCTCCCCAATCCACTATAACAGGCAGTGTGCAGAATCCTCCCCAATCCACTATAACAGGCAGTGTGCAGAATCCTCCCCAATCTACTATAACAGGCAGGGTGCAAAATCCTCCCCGATCCACTATATCAGGCAGGGTGCAGAATCCTCCCCAATCCACTATAACAGGCAGGGTGCAGAATCCTACCCAATCTACTATAACAGGCAGGGTGCAGAATCCTCCCCAATCCACTATAACAGGCAGAGTGCAGAATCCTCCCCAATCCACTATAACAGGCAGGGTGCAGAATCCTCCCCAATTACCCCATAACAAGCAGTGTGCAGAATCCTCCCCAATCCACTATAACAGGCAGCGTGCAGAATCCTCCCCAATCCACTATAACAGGCAGTGTGCAGAATCCTCCCCAATCCACTATAACAGGCAGTGTGCAGAATCCTCCCCAATCACCCCATAACAAGCAGCATGCAGAATCCTCCCCAATCCACTATAACAGGCAGGGTGCAGAATCCTCCCCAATCCACTATAACAGGCAGAGTGCAGAATCCTCCCCAATCCACTATAACAGGCAGTGTGCAGAATCCTCCCCAATCACCCCATAACAAGCAGCGTGCAGAATCCTCCCCAATCCACTATAACAGGCAGTGTGCAGAATCCTCCCCAATCACCCCATAACAAGCAGCATGCAGAATCCTCCCCCAATCCACTATAACAGGCAGAGTGCAGAATCCTCCCCAATCCACTATAACAGGCAGGGTGCAGAATCCTCCCCAATCACCCCATAACAAGCAGTGTGCAGAATCCTGCCCAATCCACTATAACAGGCAGCGTGCAGAATCCTCCCCAATCCACTATAACAGGCAGTGTGCAGAATCCTCCCCAATCACCCCATAACAAGCAGCATGCAGAATCCTCCCCAATCCACTATAACAGGCAGGGTGCAAAATCCTCTCCAATCCACTATAACAGGCAGGGTGCAGAATCCTCCCCAATCCACTATAACAGGCAGAGTGCAGAATCCTCCCCAATCCACTATAACAGGCAGTGTGCAGAATCCTCCCCAATCACCCCATAACAAGCAGCGTGCAGAATCCTCCCCAATCCACTATAACAGGCAGGGTGCAGAATCCTCCCCAATCACCCCATAACAAGCAGCATGCAGAATCCTCCCCAATCCACTATAACAGGCAGGGTGCAGAAGCCTCCCCAATCCACTATAACAGGCAGCATGCAGAATCCTCCCCAATCCACTATAACAGGTAGGATGCAGAATCCTCCCCAATCCACTATAACAGGCAGTGTGCAGAATCCTCCCCAATCCACTATAACAGGCAGGGTGCAAAATCCTCCCTGATCCACTATAACAGACAGAGTGCAGAATCCTCCCCAATCCACTATAACAGGCATTGTGCAGAATCCTCCCCAATCTACTATAACAGGCAGGGTGCAAAATCCTCCCCGATCCACTATATCAGGCAGGGTGCAGAATCCTCCCCAACCCCCTATAACAGGCAAGGTGCCGTATCCTCCCCAATCCACTATATCAGGCAGGGTGCAGAATCCTCCCCAATCTACTATAACAGGCAGGGTGCAGAATCCTCCCCAATCCACTATAACAGGCAGAGTGCAGAATCCTCCCCAATCCACTATAACAGGCAGGGTGCAGAATCCTCCCCAATTACCCCATAACAAGCAGTGTGCAGAATCCTCCCCAATCCACTATAACAGGCAGCGTGCAGAATCCTCCCCAATCCACTATAACAGGCAGTGTGCAGAATCCTCCCCAATCCACTATAACAGGCAGTGTGCAGAATCCTCCCCAATCACCCCATAACAAGCAGCATGCAGAATCCTCCCCAATCCACTATAAAAGGCAGGGTGCAGAATCCTCCCCAATCCACTATAACAGGCAGAGTGCAGAATCCTCCCCAATCCACTATAACAGGCAGTGTGCAGAATCCTCCCCAATCACCCCATAACAAGCAGCATGCAGAATCCTCCCCAATCCACTATAACAGGCAGGGTGCAGAAGCCTCCCCAATCCACTATAACAGGCAGCATGCAGAATCCTCCCCAATCCACTATAACAGGCAGTGTGCAGAATCCTCCCCAATCTACTATAACAGGCAGGGTGCAAAATCCTCCCCGATCCACTATAACAGGCAGAGTGCAGAATCCTCCCCAATCCACTATAACAGGCAGTGTGCAGAATCCTCCCCAATCACCCCATAACAAGCAGCATGCAGAATCCTCCCCAATCCACTATAACAGGCAGGGTGCAGAATCCTCCCCAATCACCCCATAACAAGCAGCATGCAGAATCCTCCCCAATCACCCCATAACAGGCAGCATGCAGAATCCTCCCCAATCCACTATAACAGGCAGGGTGCAGAATCCTCCCCAATCCACTATAACAGGTAGGATGCAGAATCCTCCCCAATCACCCCATAACAAGCAGCGTGCAGAATCCTCCCCAATCCACTATAACAGGCAGGGTGCAGAATCCTCCCCAATCCACTATAACAGGCAGGGTGCAAAATCCTCTCCAATCCACTATAACAGGCAGGGTGCAGAATCCTCCCCAATCCACTATAACAGGCAGAGTGCAGAATCCTCCCCAATCCACTATAACAGGCAGTGTGCAGAATCCTCCCCAATCACCCCATAACAAGCAGCGTGCAGAATCCTCCCCAATCCACTATAACAGGCAGGGTGCAGAATCCTCCCCAATCACCCCATAACAAGCAGCATGCAGAATCCTCCCCAATCCACTATAACAGGCAGGGTGCAGAATCCTCCCCAATCCACTATAACAGGTAGGATGCAGAATCCTCCCCAATCCACTATAACAGGCAGCATGCAGAATCCTCCCCAATCCACTATAACAGGTAGGATGCAGAATCCTCCCCAATCCACTATAACAGGCAGTGTGCAGAATCCTCCCCAATCTACTATAACAGGCAGGGTGCAAAATCCTCCCCGATCCACTATAACAGACAGAGTGCAGAATCCTCCCCAATCCACTATAACAGGCAGTGTGCAGAATCCTCCCCAATCACCCCATAACAAGCAGCATGCAGAATCCTCCCCAATCCACTATAACAGGCAGGGTGCAGAAGCCTCCCCAATCCACTATAACAGGCAGCATGCAGAATCCTCCCCAATCCACTATAACAGGTAGGATGCAGAATCCTCCCCAATCCACTATAACAGGCAGTGTGCAGAATCCTCCCCAATCTACTATAACAGGCAGTGTGCAGAATCCTCCCCAATCACCCCATAACAAGCAGCATGCAGAATCCTCCCCAATCCACTATAACAGGCAGGGTGCAGAATCCTCCCCAATCACCCCATAACAAGCAGCATGCAGAATCCTCCCCAATCCACTATAACAGGCAGGGTGCAGAATCCTCCCCAATCTACTATAACAAGCAGGGTGCAGAATCCTCCCCAATCCACTATAACAGGCAGAGTGCAGAATCCTCCCCAATCCACTATAACAGGCAGGGTGCAGAATCCTCCCCAATTACCCCATAACAAGCAGTGTGCAGAATCCTCCCCAATCCACTATAACAGGCAGTGTGCAGAATCCTCCCCAATCACCCCATAACAAGCAGCATGCAGAATCCTCCCCAATCCACTATAACAGGCAGGGTGCAGAATCCTCCCCAATCCACTATAACAGGCAGGGTGCAGAATCCTCCCCAATCCACTATAACAGGCAGGGTGCAGAATCCTCCCCAATCCACTATAACAGGCAGAGTGCAGAATCCTCCCCAATCCACTATAACAGGCAGTGTGCAGAATCCTCCCCAATCACCCCATAACAAGCAGCGTGCAGAATCCTCCCCAATCCACTATAACAGGCAGGGTGCAGAATCCTCCCCAATCACCCCATAACAAGCAGCATGCAGAATCCTCCCCAATCCACTATAACAGGCAGGGTGCAGAAGCCTCCCCAATCCACTATAACAGGCAGCATGCAGAATCCTCCCCAATCCACTATAACAGGTAGGATGCAGAATCCTCCCCAATCCACTATAACAGGCAGTGTGCAGAATCCTCCCCAATCTACTATAACAGGCAGGGTGCAAAATCCTCCCCGATCCACTATAACAGACAGAGTGCAGAATCCTCCCCAATCCACTATAACAGGCAGTGTGCAGAATCCTCCCCAATCTACTATAACAGGCAGGGTGCAAAATCCTCCCCGATCCACTATATCAGGCAGGGTGCAGAATCCTCCCCAACCCACTATAACAGGCAAGGTGCCGTATCCTCCCCAATCCACTATAACAGGCAGGGTGCAGAATCCTCCCCAATCTACTATAACAGGCAGGGTGCAGAATCCTCCCCAATCCACTATAACAGGCAGAGTGCAGAATCCTCCCCAATCCACTATAACAGGCAGGGTGCAGAATCCTCCCCAATTACCCCATAACAAGCAGTGTGCAGAATCCTCCCCAATCCACTATAACAGGCAGCGTGCAGAATCCTCCCCAATCCACTATAACAGGCAGTGTGCAGAATCCTCCCCAATCCACTATAACAGGCAGTGTGCAGAATCCTCCCCAATCACCCCATAACAAGCAGCATGCAGAATCCTCCCCAATCCACTATAAAAGGCAGGGTGCAGAATCCTCCCCAATCCACTATAACAGGCAGAGTGCAGAATCCTCCCCAATCCACTATAACAGGCAGTGTGCAGAATCCTCCCCAATCACCCCATAACAAGCAGCGTGCAGAATCCTCCCCAATCCACTATAACAGGCAGGGTGCAGAATCCTCCCCAATCACCCCATAACAAGCAGCATGCAGAATCCTCCCCAATCCACTATAACAGGCAGGGTGCAGAAGCCTCCCCAATCCACTATAACAGGTAGGATGCAGAATCCTCCCCAATCCACTATAACAGGCAGTGTGCAGAATCCTCCCCAATCTACTATAACAGGCAGGGTGCAAAATCCTCCCCGATCCACTATAACAGGCAGAGTGCAGAATCCTCCCCAATCCACTATAACAGGCAGTGTGCAGAATCCTCCCAATCACCCCATAACAAGCAGCATGCAGAATCCTCCCCAATCCACTATAACAGGCAGGGTGCAGAATCCTCCCCAATCACCCCATAACAAGCAGCATGCAGAATCCTCCCCAATCACCCCATAACAGGCAGCATGCAGAATCCTCCCCAATCCACTATAACAGGCAGGGTGCAGAATCCTCCCCAATCCACTATAACAGGCAGCATGCAGAATCCTCCCCAATCCACTATAACAGGTAGGATGCAGAATCCTCCCCAATCACCCCATAACAAGCAGCGTGCAGAATCCTCCCCAATCCACTATAACAGGCAGGGTGCAGAATCCTCCCCAATCCACTATAACAGGCAGGGTGCAAAATCCTCTCCAATCCACTATAACAGGCAGGGTGCAGAATCCTCCCCAATCCACTATAACAGGCAGAGTGCAGAATCCTCCCCAATCCACTATAACAGGCAGTGTGCAGAATCCTCCCCAATCACCCCATAACAAGCAGCGTGCAGAATCCTCCCCAATCCACTATAACAGGCAGGGTGCAGAATCCTCCCCAATCACCCCATAACAAGCAGCATGCAGAATCCTCCCCAATCCACTATAACAGGCAGGGTGCAGAAGCCTCCCCAATCCACTATAACAGGCAGCATGCAGAATCCTCCCCAATCCACTATAACAGGTAGGATGCAGAATCCTCCCCAATCCACTATAACAGGCAGTGTGCAGAATCCTCCCCAATCTACTATAACAGGCAGGGTGCAAAATCCTCCCCGATCCACTATAACAGACAGAGTGCAGAATCCTCCCCAATCCACTATAACAGGCAGTGTGCAGAATCCTCCCCAATCACCCCATAACAAGCAGCATGCAGAATCCTCCCCAATCCACTATAACAGGCAGGGTGCAGAAGCCTCCCCAATCCACTATAACAGGCAGCATGCAGAATCCTCCCCAATCCACTATAACAGGTAGGATGCAGAATCCTCCCCAATCCACTATAACAGGCAGTGTGCAGAATCCTCCCCAATCTACTATAACAGGCAGTGTGCAGAATCCTCCCCAATCACCCCATAACAAGCAGCATGCAGAATCCTCCCCAATCCACTATAACAGGCAGTGTGAAGAATCCTCCCCAATCACCCCATAACAAGCAGCATGCAGAATCCTCCCCAATCCACTATAACAGGCAGGGTGCAGAATCCTCCCCAATCTACTATAACAGGCAGGGTGCAGAATCCTCCCCAATCCACTATAACAGGCAGAGTGCAGAATCCTCCCCAATCCACTATAACAGGCAGGGTGCAGAATCCTCCCCAATTACCCCATAACAAGCAGTGTGCAGAATCCTCCCCAATCCACTATAACAGGCAGCGTGCAGAATCCTCCCCAATCCACTATAACAGGCAGTGTGCAGAATCCTCCCCAATCCACTATAACAGGCAGAGTGCAGAATCCTCCCCAATCCACTATAACAGGCAGGGTGCAGAATCCTCCCCAATCCACTATAACAGGCAGAGTGCAGAATCCTCCCCAATCCACTATAACAGGCAGGGTGCAGAATCCTCCCCAATTACCCCATAACAAGCAGTGTGCAGAATCCTCCCCAATCCACTATAACAGGCAGCGTGCAGAATCCTCCCCAATCCACTATAACAGGCAGGGTGCAGAATCCTCCCCAATCCACTATAACAGGCAGGGTGCAGAATCCTCCCCAATCACCCCATAACAAGCAGCATGCAGAATCCTCCCCAATCCACTATAACAGGCAGGGTGCAGAATCCTCCCCAATCCACTATAACAGGCAGAGTGCAGAATCCTCCCCAATCCACTATAACAGGCAGTGTGCAGAATCCTCCCCAATCACCCCATAACAAGCAGCGTGCAGAATCCTCCCCAATCCACTATAACAGGCAGGGTGCAGAATCCTCCCCAATCACCCCATAACAAGCAGCATGCAGAATCCTCCCCAATCCACTATAACAGGCAGGGTGCAGAAGCCTCCCCAATCCACTATAACAGGCAGCATGCAGAATCCTCCCCAATCCACTATAACAGGTAGGATGCAGAATCCTCCCCAATCCACTATAACAGGCAGTGTGCAGAATCCTCCCCAATCTACTATAACAGGCAGGGTGCAAAATCCTCCCCGATCCACTATAACAGGCAGAGTGCAGAATCCTCCCCAATCCACTATAACAGGCAGTGTGCAGAATCCTCCCCAATCACCCCATAACAAGCAGCATGCAGAATCCTCCCCAATCCACTATAACA
Organism: Gastrophryne carolinensis; assembly: GCA_027917425.1. Classification (NCBI taxonomy): domain Eukaryota; kingdom Metazoa; phylum Chordata; class Amphibia; order Anura; family Microhylidae; genus Gastrophryne; species Gastrophryne carolinensis. Next base: position 237,489,100 of record CM051238.1, on the reverse strand, counting down.
GGCAGAGTGCAGAATCCTCCCCAATCCACTATAACAGGCAGGGTGCAGAATCCTCCCCAATCACCCCATAACAAGCAGCATGCAGAATCCTCCCCAATCCACTATAACAGGCAGGGTGCAGAAGCCTCCCCAATCCACTATAACAGGCAGCATGCAGAATCCTCCCCAATCCACTATAACAGGCAGAGTGCAGAATCCTCCCCAATCCACTATAACAGGCAGCATGCAGAATCCTCCCCAATCCACTATAACAGGTAGGATGCAGAATCCTCCCCAATCCACTATAACAGGCAGTGTGCAGAATCCTCCCCAATCCACTATAACAGGCAGGGTGCAGAATCCTCCCCAATCTACTATAACAGGCAGGGTGCAGAATCCTCCCCAATCCACTATAACAGGCAGAGTGCAGAATCCTCCCCAATCCACTATAACAGGCAGGGTGCAGAATCCTCCCCAATTACCCCATAACAAGCAGTGTGCAGAATCCTCCCCAATCCACTATAACAGGCAGCGTGCAGAATCCTCCCCAATCCACTATAACAGGCAGTGTGCAGAATCCTCCCCAATCCACTATAACAGGCAGAGTGCAGAATCCTCCCCAATCCACTATAACAGGCAGGGTGCAGAATCCTCCCCAATCCACTATAACAGGCAGAGTGCAGAATCCTCCCCAATCCACTATAACAGGCAGGGTGCAGAATCCTCCCCAATTACCCCATAACAAGCAGTGTGCAGAATCCTCCCCAATCCACTATAACAGGCAGCGTGCAGAATCCTCCCCAATCCACTATAACAGGCAGGGTGCAGAATCCTCCCCAATCCACTATAACAGGCAGGGTGCAGAATCCTCCCCAATCACCCCATAACAAGCAGCATGCAGAATCCTCCCCAATCCACTATAACAGGCAGGGTGCAGAATCCTCCCCAATCCACTATAACAGGCAGAGTGCAGAATCCTCCCCAATCCACTATAACAGGCAGTGTGCAGAATCCTCCCCAATCACCCCATAACAAGCAGCGTGCAGAATCCTCCCCAATCCACTATAACAGGCAGGGTGCAGAATCCTCCCCAATCACCCCATAACAAGCAGCATGCAGAATCCTCCCCAATCCACTATAACAGGCAGGGTGCAGAAGCCTCCCCAATCCACTATAACAGGCAGCATGCAGAATCCTCCCCAATCCACTATAACAGGTAGGATGCAGAATCCTCCCCAATCCACTATAACAGGCAGTGTGCAGAATCCTCCCCAATCTACTATAACAGGCAGGGTGCAAAATCCTCCCCGATCCACTATAACAGGCAGAGTGCAGAATCCTCCCCAATCCACTATAACAGGCAGTGTGCAGAATCCTCCCCAATCACCCCATAACAAGCAGCATGCAGAATCCTCCCCAATCCACTATAACAGGCAGAGTGCAGAATCCTCCCCAATCCACTATAACAGGCAGGGTGCAGAATCCTCCCCAATCACCCCATAACAAGCAGCATGCAGAATCCTCCCCAATCCACTATAACAGGCAGGGTGCAGAAGCCTCCCCAATCCACTATAACAGGCAGCATGCAGAATCCTCCCCAATCCACTATAACAGGCAGAGTGCAGAATCCTCCCCAATCCACTATAACAGGCAGCATGCAGAATCCTCCCCAATCCACTATAACAGGTAGGATGCAGAATCCTCCCCAATCCACTATAACAGGCAGTGTGCAGAATCCTCCCCAATCCACTATAACAGGCAGGGTGCAAAATCCTCCCCGATCCACTATATCAGGCAGGGTGCAGAATCCTCCCCAACCCACTATAACAGGCAGGGTGCAGAATCCTCCCCAATCCACTATAACAGGCAGGGTGCAGAATCCTCCCCAATCCACTATAACAGGCAGGGTGCAGAAGCCTCCCCAATCCACTATAACAGGCAGAGTGCAGAATCCTCCCCAATCCACTATAACAGGCAGGGTGCAGAAGCCTCCCCAATCCACTATAACAGGCAGCATGCAGAATCCTCCCCAATCCACTATAACAGGCAGGGTGCAGAATCCTCCCCAATCCACTATAACAGGCAGTGTGCAGAATCCTCCCCAATCCACTATAACAGGCAGGGTGCAGAAGCCTCCCCAATCCACTATAACAGGCAGCATGCAGAATCCTCCCCAATCCACTATAACAGGCAGGGTGCAGAATCCTCCCCAATCCACTATAACAGGCAGTGTGCAGAATCCTCCCCAATCCACTATAACAGGCAAGGTGCCGTATCCTCCCCAATCCACTATAACAGGCAGGGTGCAGAATCCTCCCCAATCCACTATAACAGGCAGTGTGCAGAATCCTCCCCAATCCACTATAACAGGCAGGGTGCAGAAGCCTCCCCAATCCACTATAACAGGCAGCATGCAGAATCCTCCCCAATCCACTATAACAGGCAGGGTGCAGAATCCTCCCCAATCCACTATAACAGGCAGTGTGCAGAATCCTCCCCAATCCACTATAACAGGCAAGGTGCCGTATCCTCCCCAATCCACTATAACAGGCAGGGTGCAGAATCCTCCCCAATCACCCCATAACAAGCAGCATGCAGAATCCTCCCCAATCCACTATAACAGGCAGGGTGCAGAATCCTCCCCAATCCACTATAACAGGCAGGGTGCAGAATCCTCCCCAATCACCCCATAACAAGCAGCATGCAGAATCCTCCCCAATCCACTATAACAGGCAGGGTGCAGAAGCCTCCCCAATCCACTATAACAGGCAGCATGCAGAATCCTCCCCAATCCACTATAACAGGCAGGGTGCAGAATCCTCCCCAATCCACTATAACAGGCAAGGTGCAGTATCCTCCCCAATCCACTATATCAGGCAGGGTGCAGAATCCTCCCCAATCCACTATAACAGGCAAGGTGCAGTATCCTCCCCAATCCACTATAACAGGCAGTGTGACAGAAACCCTGCAATTCCCCCCAATCAGCGCCGGTTTGGCCCTTCCATCTCTCAGATCCCTTACTCACATGTAGCTAATGAATGATATTTGTGAGAGTGAAGGTTTGCAGCTATTCCATCGTGTGTCAATGTGCACACACATACACAGTAAACCAGGCTCCTAATATGAACCACTTAAACCTACTAGTATTATAGAATCTCCTGAAAAAGAAATACTGCAGTAACTGTGCTGTGCTCTTTGCATTCTAATGTTTCTGTTGCTATGAACAAATGCCAGTGATATATATATATATATATATATATATATATATATATATATATATATATATACTGGCTGAAAGGGCTGAGCACTGGCCCTTAGTGAATGTGTAAACTAAATTATTCACAGTGAAATCTATATCTTCCCCCTGACAAAAATAGAAATAGACTTTGAAAAAACATATTTGGAAGGTTAATGCTTTTATTTTCAATACACAGGGTGAGAGAGATGTAAGTACATACAGCCCAGCGCTTTTCTGCTTCAGCGAACAGTGTTCACAGAGTGTCACTTTGAAGATAAAATGAGCTCTCTCTGGATATGCCGTCAGAAATGTGATGAGATACACTACTAAGGCTCTTGGTGATTCTTCCATGTTCTTTGACTTGAAAATCCTTTGGGTTATTCTTTATTAATCTAAAAGAATCACAGCTTTTGGCTACTTGACTCAGTTTAGATTGTTAAATTAAGTGTGAATATTAGTTTTCATAGACAGCATGTTTGGTAGCTGACTGTAACCCATTCCCTTAGCAGCACCATAACTTTTTTATTGCCTAATCCATACTGCATAGTATTGTGCTCCTGCTGTGCCTTCTTGTGTTTCCGGTGACCCATCTTTGGAGCTTACATCAAATGGCCTGAAGAGTTTGCCTTTGTCATACCTGCCTGTGTCACCTTCATATCTGAAAAGACCAAATCAAAGGTCACAATGCACAATCGCTATTTGTGGCTGGAAAATATGGTGCACATTGGATAAGGAAATTCACTACAAGCACATTTTTCCAAATACACAGCACTGCCAGCTAGAACTGGCATAACACAGGTTCCATGACCTAAGAGGGATGCCCCACAAAAATGACTTTCACAGTAAGCCTAAGACCGCACAGAGCTACTTACCAATTTCCATGTTCCTTTGGTGGCCAATGGGGGGTAAGTGGTCCTCCAGATCTTTTTGACTGCAGGTCTGATTTAAAGGAATCAACACTAAATACGTATATACATAGAAAAAACATACATTACCTGTCCCATTATAGTACCTTTTCTAAATGCTGACAAACCCAACTTTGGGAAATACCGTACATTGAGATATATTTCTAGAGTGATGACTTGCCCAGAGACCTCTACAAAGTGCACTAATAGAGGACCAGGGCTTCATCAGGCAGCCTAAGGCTCCTTTTATGCCATATATTTCCACCACATTTTGTATACTGATCTGTGTCCCTGTTAAGTGCTGAGATGGCAGCCCCAAGACCTGCCCTGCAGTGTCTGTAGATTCCTGTCCGCTGGCGGATATGTGTGTCTGAAACTGGAGGATATGGCTAAGGCAGTGGATGATGTTGGCCGCAATACATAAGCTTTACCTGATCCTTCTCTGCCAATACACATTTAGGAGCTGCATTGAGATTGTGGGGCAAACACAATGTTTCCCAGAACATTTCTCAATGCATAATGAGCAGTATTGTCTTCCAAATTTTGTGGCATTTGAGTATTCCTGCTCCAACACAAAGCATTTGGGAAGGTGTGAAATGTCTCTTAAGATTTATTTACACAAACCAATGCACAGTAGTTTGTTCACAGTAGAGAGTTCAGCTCTTTTATGAATAAAGTTGTGCTCAGTATCAGAGAAAATTCACTGCAAGAACATACATGCTTACCAGGGGAGTACATAGCTCATCTGCTGTAGGTGCGGGGGAGGCGCGTGGTGAGTGCATAGAAGCAGGGGAGACATGCAGCGCATGGAGACGGAGGAGGTACAGACATGGAGATGCAAATCGCACATACGAGATGGGGAGGCACATGCATGGAAGTGAGGGAGTCGTGTAGCATGCACGGAGGTTGGAGGAGGCATGCCGCATATGCATGGTTTCAAGGGTGGTGTGCGACAGGGCAAGGCGCACCACTGCTGCACAGAAGAGAACATGGGGGAAGGAGGCAGCATAGATGGGAAGGTAAGTATGAAGTATACCTAACCTTCCTACCTAGGAGACTGTGGGTGTTAATTTTTTGGTTTTGGCAACAAGTGTTGCTGATGGCTTTTTTCACATTGAAGTGGTGGCCAATCCCCGCTATCGCTTTAGAAGGGCGTGCACCAGGCATTTGTGAATGGCCAGTGCGGGCATGTTCCCTATTAGAGGATAGCGGGATGTGGCTGCCGGCATGCTCGGCTGCACCTGGCTAGACTTGACTGCTTAGACGAGCCTAGGCGAGTTTGCGTCAGTGCAGTGATTGGACAGGAGGCCATGCATGTGCCGTAGGAAGGGGAAAGGCGAGTTGGAGTGGGCGACCTGGTTTGGTCCACTTTAACGCAATAGTCCAGCCAAGAAACATAACAAAAGGTATGCTCGCCTTTCTTTTGCTGCAACTGATCAGTGGTAATCTGGCACTTACAAACTCACAGAATATAAGATCAAGTCCCCGCACCATCCAGGTAGCCTCTCCTGTCACCAGGAAGCCTCCATGGTGAACAGCCACCTTAAGTCAGTGACATCTGCGTGTCCACTCCATTCACTGTAAGGGAGGGGACATGCAAACCCCCGGTATTCCCTATTTATATCAGTGAATGGAGTGGGTGTGCCAGCATCACTGTGACTTATGGTACAGGGCAGTTATTTATCACCGAGGCAATACATCCTGCATTGCACAAGGGACTCGATCAGACGTTCTGCTAAGTGTGCGAGTGCCAGACAACCAACGGTCAGTTACTTGGCTGGGCTATTACTTTAAAAGAAAAAAAAACTAAATCTGGGGCCTCCACCAAATTTTGTGCCCAGGGGTCTCCACCACTCCTAATCCGGCCCTGCATCTACGATACAAACATCAGAAGAAATGCAATATTAATACATAGTTATTCAAGTACAGGCTGGCTTAAAAAACAGGCTGTTAAGCATTCACAATCCTGGAACCCCTGATTCTTCTTCATTCCAGTAAACTGCCTGGATAGAATTCTTTTCATGCATGGACTGTAGATAACCCCTTCTTGCTATCTAGCAAATTTATGTGGATTTTTATTATTAGACCTACCTATAGAAAACAGCTCCCTAAAATGAATGCTTTCTGTACTGCTGCTGTTGCTCCTGCTAGGACCTAAATAAATGCATCTCTGGTATTAATGACAGTTATCACCCTTTGATTTACTAACACTGGTACTGCTGACAGTTGTCACACTATAATTTATAAATGATTTGAATCCTCTAAAGCAATCTTTTTTTTTTTGCTTGAAAATGCTGTAAATTAATTAATAGTACAGTTCATCCCTATTCTGCCATGCATTAATTTATGCCATTTGCTCAGAATTCTATGTCATGTAATTGAAACAGATCTTTCTTTTTTTTAAAGATGATTCTACTATTTTGTTGCTGCTGAATTATAACTACGGGTGTATATGTTTTACAAAAGTGTGTGGTTCTAATGTATAAGGGTCAGCCCAGTTCATTGTTACACTGGCCTATCTCTGATGACACCTAAAATACAGGAGAGCTGTGATAAGAACAATTATGGGGGTTATTTTAGAAACGCTAAGGCCACATAGTGCCAGGTAGTGCCAGATGAGTGTCTGGTGAATGTCAGGTCCCGGTGAAAATGGTGTATTTATCAAGTCGAAAATCCTGAGCGCCTGTGATAGTGCCAGGTAGTGTCCCATCTATCAACATCACTGGCGATGGGATGAATGCCAGTGCTGAGTTCCCTGCAGTGCCACATAGGGCCAGGTGCTCACCCTGCATGTGGCTTTATCCCATACATTTCAATGGGCTTGGATGGTTATAATTATTTAAGCATTTTTGGGGGCTGGTTCATATGCCACAGGATCCATGGGCTGGTTGGGATTATTTTTGGATGAATTGTTTGTACTTTTGTGTTGCGCTGCAAACGTGTGATTTGGGCCGTGAGAAAGCTATGTCATGTTTGTATAGTGTCCCTAATACAATTCCCATTTTTATTTTACCCATTAAGAAAACACTGAAGAAATTCAAATAAGACATTTCATGTTAAAGCCCAAACTAGGCTGATAAAAAATATATTTTTTTTTCAGGAAATCCCTGCAAAAATCACAGGTAAACATACATAGCGCAAAATGGTGACAAATGGCCTGGCAACAAAGAGTGAAAACAATCTCTTGGTAGGCTGACACTGAAAGGGTTAAAATACTTGCCAGCAGCTTTTTCTCCTTAAACTAAGTTCCTTGAACTAAGCTAGCTAATATGATGTATGTTAAATATATAGGTTATGCCAAGTTTTTTTTATTCATCATTATCAAGCAAATAAATCGCAGATCATGTCTTTCATGCCATGGGCTTCTAATTTAAAGCTCAAGTGATCATTAGGTAGCTAAAGTGTTTTTCATGTCTAACGTTTCCTTTGATTGGCACAAATTTTAATAAGTTGTGACATTTCTCAGTGTACAAACTCCTAATTGGTAAATGCGTCATAAATCCGTAACATTTAATTTCTGTCAAGTATATATACATATTCATTTAAATTAAATATTGAATTTGGGGTTACTTCCTGGTCTTTGATAGTGATTATCCTGGATCAATGTTTGATTATACATCACTTACCTTATGTTGGCTAGTCATGTGAAATCTGTTTGTCCCCATAATTGAGCTTATCATATAAGCTTATAATGTGCTGCTACTGCCCACAATAGCAGAGGGCATATCAGCAGATGTACCGCCATCATGTGGATACAGGGGAAATAATAGTGGACAGCCTCAATATTTTAATCTGTTCCATTGCACTTGTCAGCCATCAGCTGAAAAGAAAAACTTACCTCATCTGCATGTCTGATACTGAATCATTATTAGCTCTTACATTTGCTCCGGCATCCACTCAAAGCTGAAACCCAGGCTTAACGATTTTCTCCTGGCTGCAGCCATCTTATAGCACCTGTGAGGCTTCTTCTTTTCACAGGATCCCAGTCATGCTACCGTCTGGACTTCACCGACATAACCCGCAATGCAAAATGGCAGAAAACCCAGCGCTTTGCAGGCCATTGCAGAAGAAGAAAATCACCACGGCAGGAGTTACAAAAAGGTCAATTAATTTTTAGATGCCGCAATCTGAATTGCCCTGGAGAGGGATGCATAAGAGCACTGTTTCTTGTAGGGGGGTTGGTCTGGTTTAAAGTGGAGCAAAACTCCAAAATAAAAAAAAAAGTCCACCTTTCCGGCACAGGTCTGGATGCTCCAGCAGCACACAGCTAACTACTGTTGGCTGTGGGGGCTGAATTCCTAGCCACTTTCTGGTTCATGTAGTGTATTAAACCATGCTACATGAACCAATATGAAGCTGCAGACTACAAAATCTGCATCCTCTTTCCCCAGGGATCTTTGTGAGTGGTTGCGTGCACAAAGTCAAAGGCTACACCGAATGGGGGGGTGGGGGAGTTAGGGGGATACATACTCCCGGATGTAGCAAGATGGCGACACAGGGCGAGATGTTTGGGAGTTGGCGGTCTGGTAAGGTGAGTAGGGCATTAATAAGCATTAAAGGAGCACTGTCGCGAAAAGTGGCTTAATGATAAAAATGCATATAAAATTTACTGGATGGTGGGGGGAGGGGTTACTTATTCACTCGACATCAAGAAATATCCAGCCAGGCTTGTTTTTTTTTCTTATAATGAAAGGAAAAGTATATGCAGGGTGACAGGCTCTGTCACCCCGGATAGACTAAACCTGTTACCAATGGATTTTATTCCTACCATGAGAGAATAAATCACAAGTTTGGCATGAGTATCATTCAGTTTGGGTGTATAAGTGACCCCCTCCTCTCATTAGCCGACACTTTATATGTGTTTTAATATTACACAATTTCGCGATAGTGCTCCTTTAAAGACCTTTGTTTATTTTTACGTTTTAAAGTAAAAAACTGTAGACTTTCAGCCCCTTTTAATACTGATGATCTGAATTGCCAGTTCAAGGCAAAATTGAGGTTCGCAATGTCTGAACACCTGCTCTGCACAACTGTTCCAGGTGAATGGTATCAAACAGGTGGAGCAGCTCAGCATCCAGACAGCTAGAAATTTAATGAAAAGATTAAAGTAGCTGATTTCTCTAAAACTATGCAAGCCTGATAATTAAATTATTCTTAGTTCCTGGATTAGCTATTTTGCATATTAGCAGTTCTTTCAAGCTTTAGAAACTAAGACAGATCTGTAATAGGTTATATTTAGAGAGCTAAACAATAAGCCACAGGAAGCTGTAGAAACATTTTTGTGTCAAGTTAAGAGGCAGCTTGAGCTATTCAATTCTCATTTCAGAATGATGGAAAAAGTACTGCCTAAATAATACCTAAACAATAATTAGGTGTCAAATATGAACCATGGTATTTTTGCAGATAAATTATTTGCTTGTGTCGTACAAATTTCTATTTTGGCTACACACAAGGAAGTGTATAAATAAAAAGTAGGGCTGCTTTGTCACACCTGGCATATGGAAATGCTGAACATTCATTGGGACTGTGGGGGTTAGACACGGAAATGCCTTGACTGGAAACGGGAGTATGTCTGGACCACAACACAGACTGGAAACTCAAGCATGGGCAGGATTGGAGTGAGGCACAGACTGGATTCCGGAAATTGGGCATGAATTGGGAAATGGTGAGCAGTACTAGGAAGAAATAGCAGGCAAGAAATAGGGGTGCTGACAAGAAAGAGGCAGTCAGAGTCAGACTGGGAACAGGTGGTCAAAATCAAAGACTGGGAAAATGGACAGACAGGCTGCCGAGAGGTGAGCAATTGACTACTTGGGACACAAAAGGCCCGAGGCCCTATTGTGGGCCCAAGGTGGTGGAGGGTGCACAGGTCCATGGAGCTGCGGCAGCTCCCTATCACTCACCAAGTTCGACAGGATATATAGCCAGGGCCACAATGCCCCAACATTACCAACTATGGTGCCAGGGGAAGAGTGGCCTACTGGACTTTGTCTCGGTGCGCCATATAACCAGTCTGACCATATATATATATATCTACTAAGAAACAGTTTTGCTTTATAATTGAACACACAGCCCTATGACATTTGAAAATACATTGTTTATTAATGCTTAAAAATAAATGTTTACAGCGCATTGCTAAAATAATTGAATTATGTATATTTACAGTTAAACACTGTTGTATAGCTATTGGTTAGAGATGGGCGAAACCCAAACCACAAAGTTTGGGTTTGTACTGAACTCCACAAGTTCGGATTCCCAGACTCGAACACGGACATCAGGCAGAAGTTCGAGTCTCCTAAGGTTGCAGCAGCAGGAACCTGAGTTCAGATCCCCTTCCTGTCAGTGTGGCAGTGGGACTGCAGTGGCGGCGGAAGCAGTGCTGGCACTAGAAGTCTCCTCAAGTATGGGAGCTGGCAGCCATCTCTCTGTAGCCCAGGTTGGGGACAGTTTGAAAAGCTGCTGTTGCCGTGCACATCCTGTAAGTGGATGGGGCTCAGGTGAGTTTAAGCAGCGTGCTTCTGCTGCACACTCTTCACCCCCCCACCACAGCCACCAACAAGGTATGGGGACTGGGTTCAGGTCCCCGAACATTTAATCAAAGTTCAGCCGAACTTGCTGAACTCAAACTACTACTAATAGTACATGTTATCTTGAGGTCCAGAGGTCTAACAGAGATCCTCATCTCCTAATAAAGATCACTTTGTGTTTCCTTCAAAAAATTAGAAAATCTCTCTATGGCCCTCCCAAATGATTACCCTACTTGAAAACTCAAACCTTATAGGCATTTTGAGAGATAGACCACTGAAAACATTGAAAGAGGTAGGGACAATAATGGCTGGAGTTATATTACAGGCCTCCAATTGGTGCTCAATCAACAAGCAACAGCAAAAAGAAAGATAGGATGTGCTCATCCAGTCAATATATAGCAGTCAAGAGGTGCTAGAGGGGTGTAACCACACACTAAGCAAAAAAGAAAGTTAACCCTCTGCACACTCATACTATTGAAAAACCTAGCTAACACTTGTTATGGACATGGACTGTTAGAAATAGAAGAAATCAACACTGGACCAGTGGAACCTTAAGCATGTATTGAAATTTCTTGCAAAAGCTGACTCTAGACAGGATTCCTCCAAAGAATACACTACCTTGAATTAATGATGCAACTCTAGTAAATGTCATTTCAAAAATATGTCCATGTTTGTGAGCAAGATCAAAGAGACCTAGGACTAGAATTAACTGAGAAATAATGGAAAAACAAGGTTTTAGAAGCTTCTGATTTTTCAGGATATTAGCCAAATATTAGCCCTAGCTACGGGTAATAAAAAAGTCAATTAAATAGTGCCATGGCAGCTATAGATGTAAAAAGTAAAATAATTTGGCACAGGACAGGTAGACCCTTCTCTATGAGAAGCCGCACTATGCAATATAACACACTAAAAAATAAAACAAAATAATTTAGACAGGCAAGTGCAGGTGCAAGAGCACATACAGATTGGGTAGTCACCCTACCGTCACTACACCCCCTGCATGTATATAAAACGTTGTGGCCACTTCTGGTCACCAGGGGGAGCCAACCGCTACACTTACTGTACAGTGGAACACAGATGAAATGTCAAGAAACCTGATAGCACTCACAAAGTTTGTTGTTTGAAAAAAAAACAGACATCCCCTTAAAATAAGTTGCATCTTTGAAACAACAATGTATATAAGACCCTTATTTTCAGGGAAAGAGGATCCTTCCTTACCATCCTCTTAAAGTAATACAGTAGGCGTCCTCCTGTCCTCAGCCTGCACGCAGTTGCAGTATGTAACAAGATTAAGTTGTTGAACATTCTGGCCAAACATCTGTTTTCTTCTGCTTTGGAAATGAGATGATCATTTATGATGGTACACACACAAGATTTGATGCCACAAGGGCTTCCGTTGATTATCGAGATTCTGTCTGCCAAGTGAGCATGACAAAGTGACATTAAGTAAAGATAATGTAAAACCTACTTCCCAAATGCCATGTCACTCTATAATGACAAAATAAATGATAGTATTATTACTGTAAGTCTTTAATCCTTGCAAATAATCAGCGTGAGCTCTGTTTTCCTGCAGATCTGGCAGCTGATAATGCTGTTCTCAGTGGTACAGTAGGTGTGCAGTGATAAACAAAGGCTCATGTTGAGCTAATTCATTCTCCAGACCTAATTTTAAAGCTCTTTACGATTGAAAAAAAGGCAAGAACAACTTCCGTGGCTTAGTTTTTTGGAGATTCACATTAAATTCAAGCTTCTGCACATTAAAAACCAGCATGTTTTGAAAACTAATCAGAAAACTAAGCAGAATGGCAGCACGTTATGGTAAAACTACATTGTATTATAAAATGAGTAAAGAGGGTGGGAGTAGCTCTATCTCTACTATTTATACAAAATTATTAACTTATTATTCAGGGCCTGGGAACCAATTTACCGCCCAGTTTAACCCTTTCATCAATCTCATCCAAGTATTAAGCATCAAACATGTCTAGCTATGTGGAAAGACAGAGATTTGGTTGCACATATCTGCAGATACATGTGGAAGCCACACTGCCCCGGCAAGGCACTCTGTGTTTAGTGTGGTCCCTACTCTTATTTTTGAGTCCCCAAAGTTGGGACATGCAATGCAGCCAGAGCTACTCACCTGGTAAGCTGCCAGCCTCCCTTTAGAACACTCCATAGGGAGAGATCCATGGTGGCTGAATCCCTCCATGTGTGTGATCATGGCAATTCAAACTGAGTAAAGGGGGTGGGAGTAGCTCCATCACTATTATTTATACAAAATTATTAACTTATTATTCAGGGCCTGGGAACCAATTCACAGCCCAGTTTAACCCTCTCATCAATCTCATCCAAGTATTAAGCACCAAAACTATATTGTATGATGATTTTCTGTTTAGCAAAATACTTGCCTGCTCGCATGCTGCCTTGACCCCATTGTAGTTCCCAGCCCTGCAGCTTGGCTGTTTCTGCACTACTGGCTCCAGCGCTGATGGTGCACTCCTAGGATGGCTGCAAATCTGACCACACTGAGCCGTGGTCTTCTGATAATGAGTGCTCCCGTATCAATGAGTGAGCCTGCACCCTTGTGACCAGTGGCGGACTGGGGCCAAAAATCAGCCCTGGATTTTGCCAGCCCCTTGCCGACCTGAGACATCCTTGCTGAGGCCCCCCCAACCATGATACCAGGGCTAAAGCATTAGTGACTGGGGTTCCCTGGCTTGTGGGTACAGGAGGCTTAGAGGGAGACTAAGGGGGCAGGGATTGAATGTTAAAAGCAGCAGCTCAACTGGCCTCACAGCAGTGTGGCCCACCGAGCATTGTCCCGGGTCTCCCTATGGCCAGTCCAGCCCTGCTTGTGACTGGTAGTAGGAGCTCATTTTCAGCAAAAGGGCTGATCACAGATAAGACAATGGAGCTGCTGGACCCTGGACTATGATGGGCTGTGTCAGCAACAATCCCCCCCAGTCTATACCACTCTTGGGGGAGTTTGGTCTACCTCTTTATGGGGCACCCCTGTTGGCTCTTCTAGCCTGGCCTTGGTTTGCTGCAAAATTATGGTCAGAAAGACATTCTTTCATCCATGTGTTACTCTTTCTGAGGCAGATATTCTGTGTTGGTAGGTATTGAAGAACAAGGCCTCAAGCAACATGCTGCAGGAAAGGAAAGGTAAGTATACTCTTTTATTACTTGCCCACAGATGTGCTGCTAGAGGTACTTTTATTGAGACCTAAAGTGGACCAAACCCCGGGATTTTGACTATCTGGGTTTTGGTTCTTTCGGGGGTGATCGGGGTGCCCCCAGGGAAAGGACCAAAACCCAGTATAGTCAAAACTTTTGACTATCCTGGATTTTGGTCCACTTTAAACCAGCCCTTCATGTAATGACAATCCCAAACCCTTAAAAAACTATTCCCCAACATCTAAAATTAATATATTTTACGTTTTTAGACACTTTTTATTCTTTCCCCCACAGGGCTGCGACTCTGTTCAGGAATATAGGATATGGGCACTGCCATCTTGCCTCATAAGCATTAAGCATCATATACTGAGGAGATGAGAGGGGTGAAAAGTACGGGGGGCGTGTTATAGCTGTGCTTTGCACAGACCGAGTAGAGCTGGGCTCAGGAAAAGGACAGCAATCCCAGAATGCAGAGCGGCACAGTTATAAGACACTTCCTGTTTGTAGGCAGCCTCAGACTCAATGGGCCACCATCTTGGATGTTTAAAGGATCATAAATGCAGTAGATGCAGGTAGGATGATTTTTAATGTGAGCAATCTGTATGTACAGGGTGGGAGAAACATATAAGATAAGCTCTGATTTAAAGTGCAGGTCTGGTGAAAAGAGATGTGTTCAAAATCCATGTAACCATGTTTTTTTTAATTGTCTGTTTACGCGTCTGCAGCTGTTTCAACAAATAGATTTTGTGTGTTTCCTTTTTACAGCAGTGTCTGTGCAGTCTGTCCAGGCCAGCATTGCTGTCCTGGTTTTTGCATACCTGCTGTAATTATCTTCTATATAGTAGTGCGAGGAGGAGTCAATTAGGCTGGAATAATGATGAATGATTCGCTATCTGGCGCTCTGTCAGTCGCTAAGCAGGATCGGCTTGATAAATGTATGATTGCGGAGGGGAGCCGGCGTTCTCGTGGCGGTGAGCGTCATTACTGTTCGCTCACCATTCGCTACCTGGCGCTATCCCTTGTTAAATAAGGGCCTATGTATATATCCCATTAGTGGGAGTTTTGAGATATTTTGATGATATGATAGGGGATTAGCATCACTGTTTTTAAATGTCTTGTGCTTTGTGTATATGTATGTAAGTGTTTTTATGAAATTTCATGTGTAAATAAAAGTGATATATTTTTGAGGATATAGGTTTGTGAATATTTTTTGGTGCTCCCTAAGGGAGGAAGGTGTGGTTTTCTTCCATGTCCACTCCCAAACTAGTGATTGCATTTACTGAGGTATGAGCACATGTTAAATGGAATAAGTAGTGCACCCCATAGCAATTGAGGAGTCAATTATACACCACAAATGAAATAAAATACTCCCAACAAGTTTGTGTTTTTTTTCTCCTGGTAGATACAATTTCTTTGAGTGTATCATTCCAATTTTACCTGGGAATCTGCTCCATTTAAATGCCTGCCTCCTAAACAGGCCTGTAGGAAAAGGCTAGCAATCGGTTTCCACCAATGGTGGATCAGGTTGGCATGAGACACAACGTTGGATTTATGAGAAGACCCCCCGTGATGGATTAAGTAAGAATGGGGGGGTTAACTGTGTTTTAATTTTTAGAGTTAAAAACTTACAAATGGGAGAACATGGGGGATTAAACCTGTTAGAAGAAAACATTTAAAAGGCAAGGCTACCAGCCCACAGGCCACGGGCTCTTCTGCAATCCCCTAGGCTTTGGGGATGCAGGTAATGGGGCAGGGGTTATGGCAAGTCACCCACTTGCTGGCAGGTGACTTGCCAGACACTCCTGTCCTGTGAACTGGTGTAGGGCTCTCAAGGACCCCTTACCATTTCACAAAATGTTAAAACAGGCAGGAAAAATGGTAATTTTCCCTCCTATACTTAAATATAATCCATCACCAGTCTCTGAAGAAGTCCAACGCTGTACTCTGTGCCGATCCGCCGCTGCTGTCACTGATTGCCCGTGAGATTGAATGCAGTTTCTGCTGATCTCTCCACTGATCTCTCCACTTCCCATTATCCTGGGAGCTGTGACTTCACAGATCATTCCAAGTATAAAAGCCTTTCTCTGTGGTTGGGGGTCAAGCTGTCAGAAGCCCAGCCGGGGCATTTGGATGCTGTGAGTGGCGAGGGACAGAGCAGGTGAGTTAGGATTTCAGGGAAAGTTCGGTCACACCAACCCCCCAAAATTCGAGTTCATGCCAAATTGAATTTTCCCTTAAATTTGTTTGTCTCTGCCCCCATGTAATATATACAATTTTCTGCTTGCTATTTATTATAGAAATATGTTTTTAGCAATGGGTAATACACTTGCATACAATTGGAATTTGAAAGCATTTCAAACCTTTTAGTCCAAATCCAAATCAGCAGCATCTGATAGGACAGTTCCACAAGTAAGGTGCTCAGTTTTTCCAAAAACTCAGATTCTTTTTCTTAATTGTTAGTCACAGCAACATATGATTAAAAAAACAAGTACTGTTTTGGTACTGTATTGTATCTTCTTGAGCTGGAAAGTCTCTCCAAACATAATGTGCAAGAATTTCATTAGAATCTCATTGGACTACCCTTCTTATCAATAGGAAGCTGGCTTTATGCACAAGTCTTTTCAAAAGAATGCTTACACAAATCTGGGGGTTCTACCTCACCTCGCCTCCCAACCTCCTCCCCCTCTGTACTTAGCAAATCATTGCCTGCCTAAAAAACACACATTTTCAGAAAGGGTACTTTTTAAAGCAGAGAGGGAGGTGGGCGAGTATGCGTTCTTTTCAGTCTACAGCGTTAAGATTTCCCCTAAGTGGAATTGGGGGTTCCCTAATGCAAACTATGAAAAAGCCACAGGCTAATTTCCCATAATCCCTCTAAATCCAGCATAAAGCATGTAAAAGGGGACTCATTCTCCTGGCATCTGCCAAAATGGAACCCAGTAACCAGTAATCCACTGCTTCAATGTCCACCCTGTGACAGTGTGTATTGCTGTTTTGAGACAGATACACAACTACCACTTTAAATAGATGTTTCAATAAATGATAACACTATACAATTAATCTAAGTAATCCAACTGAATCTGCTCATTATACATTTGATACAATTAATAAACTAATTAACGTAATGCTAAAAGTAAGTAACAGTTTTAAAACTCACACTGCTGCATTTCTTCCTCACACTGTGCAATGTGACAAGCAGAATGAGTCCTGCTGTTACATTGTAAAACGCCAGCCATCTGTCTGCTGTTACTTGTAAACAGATATGCTGATACACAGAGGAGAAAAACGTCACAGTCCAATCTATCACACAGAACGGTGCACACATCACATTGCAATGTATGCTATCTGTAAGCTATTTACATTACATCTGTAAACTATTTATCAGGCTCATGACTGCTCTACAATGTATAACAGTTGATTACAATAGAAACAATTAGGATAAATTAGCTACCGTTTGGCTTTAACAATGTAAAACAATGTAACTCACATCAGGGAGCTATCAGGCTTTTCAGAATGACTAATCTTGTTTGTTATAGTCACAGCAGGAGGGAGAGATAGCCCATCCCAATATTTTAACCTCCCATCCCAATATATGACCCTCTGAGCTCTGCTGTACAAACAAGGGCAGCACCCTGTCGTGATATGCTGTATATCAGCCACAGGCTTGCTTTTAAAATATTTTTTTTTCTGTATATACCAGATAGTTCATTACTGAGAGTAAGTCAACCTAGCTACAGCAAGGTCTTTATGTTTCTACAACCAAGGTGTTATGTAACCATGTTTATTGACAACTTGGGAGTGGGACCAAAAAAAATGTTCCCCCTTTTCTCATGGTTCCACACTGTAAAGAACCTATTAACCCCTTCCAAGGCATACACATAGCTTTTAGTCTAATCATCACACCAGCACTACTTTGCTTTGTGGTTGAGCTGTTATTGCACATGTCCACCTTATAATGCCAAAGCTAGCAACTCTCCTGGGGCAGGTCATGCAGAAAATAAAATTGACAAATGGAAGTGCAAGAAAAGATGTATCCTATGAAAGTGTTCTACTGAAATTCAATGAGCATCCCAGTATAAGCAGATGTTTGCCCAAGGAGATTGCTTTGCTGCCTGCTTGTGATATGCTCCTGTTAGGAATGACCTGTTTAATTGACAGCCCACCCCATTCATTACCAGGACTGTTCATATACATCTGAACAATATCAGTTGCTGGGTGTTTTGCATGTGTTTAATTACCATGAACACGTTCTTAGAAGTGTTCAAGAAATCTAAGTGTAAAGGTATTTGATGACAGAAGCCGCCATGGTGAGAAAAGCATGTCACAAGAGAGAAAGGTTAATGAGTGCTGTCTTGAAAGCCAGAGCGCACACTCTAAGTGATTTCCGTGCCGGCCACGCAGTGCCGCAACTGATTTTTAAACATGTCTTACAGAGGTGAATGAACAGCCGTGAAAGCATTATTCAAACACTTTGTGTTTTTTATTGAACTGACCCATTCATTATTATGGTCTTCTCATTTATTTTTACATTTCAGGCCATATTAACCTAAGGGTCAATTTAATTATGGAGATTTCACTTCTTAGCAGTGAGAAAACATGCCTTCAGAGTCTGTCATGTTGGAAGTAGAACTATGAAATGCTAATCAAATGATAATACGACCTTAGTGCAAACAGCATGAATGGAAGCCATTTGAAAATTATGTCTACATTATGTAAAAGCTGCAGAGCAGAATAGTTCAGTATGCTTATGCAATAGAAATAGACAGGGCTGATTCAGAGCTATACCTGAAACCTCACCAAGTGGTGCCTGTGTTAGCCATGGTAAAGAGGAACTATGAGCATTCTTGGTGTATGACACAAAACACCAATCATGTGACTGCTGGTAAATAATCTGAATTTCCCAGTGGGCTTGCACATCCAACTTGAAGAGTTTCCATTGGTCACATGATAACTGCCATTTTTTTGCCATAAACCCTCTTTATATACTTAGCTTTATTTATAAGAAAATGGCATTTTATCTCCTGCGCTATGTAGTCAGCAGCTACAATTTAATAGGAGGAAGTGAAACCTGGCCAACTAGGACGATTGGGCATTGCATTGCTCTGCTGGGAAGGAGAAAGTGACTGCACCCTGCTTAAAGCATTTTAATTGACAGCTCAATTACAGGACAACTGTAGGTACAATTATAAATACTTAGTTCTACTTATTTATAGTTCTAATAAGCCCCATCGTAGTTCTAATAAGTCCTTTTTCCACGTTCTTTCCTAACTTTTTCCCCCATCTCAAGCATCCATCCCAGTTCACCAGGCAAAGGAGCTGGTAACCGGCCCTGCCAGCTTACCAGCCTCTATGCCACGTGTGTCAAACTCAAGGCCTGAGGACCAAATGCAACCCTCCAAACCTTTTTAGGTTGCCCTCTGACAGCTGTCAGATGGCAGGGTCTGCACAGTGCCTCTTTTAGCCGCCAACCTAGTCACTTCAAGTCTGCTGAGGCTGGCATCGTGTCTTTGCACCTGTATGGGGCATTGGTGGGTGATGGCCATCGCAAAATAATTCAGCATCTGAATCGATCCTGGGCAAATAAATGCCAAATGGCATAGGGCCTGGTAAGTTAGCAGAGCCAGAGGCCGGCCATTTAGGCTTCTGGCCCTGGCTGATCCAGACCCAATGTCTGGAGGGAGATGGGATGCACTTTTAGTGACAAAAAAGTAAACAGGTTCGTTTAACCCTTGCTATGTAGAGCCTGTCACATGACCTTTTGATTTAATATAACATTGCAGATTGAATGTTGACCACATATCTATCGATTACCTTCATTCGATATCCACCACCGCGTGCGGACCTTGGAAAATGCATTTTTGGAAGATCCAGATATGGTTTAATTGTACAGCAAGGGACATAACTAAAGCTCACCTAACTCCAGTTATTGGCCGCCGGCAAGGGGACAAAAGGTAGTTTGAAAAGGAGCCCTGTAAGACTGCCTACTAACTATGTGATTTTTCCATGGATTTTTGTGATTGCAAAACTTTTGAATATATCAAAACCACAATAAAAGGAAGTTTATGGGAACCTTAATTTAGTTACATGTTAAATAAAAACTGAAATTCAAATTCTGTTGTTTAGTTTGGAGGTGTATTTCAGGGATTTAAGGTAAAAGATTTTTTGTATAGAGTGGAAAAGGTGGTCTATAACCCAGCTTCGACTACATTAAGAGGCTTATTTATTATAAATGGTGCGGACGGCACTTGAGCGCCTCCTCCGAGACATTCGGCAGCTACCGCTCTGCAACATTGGCTTCAGGCTGGTGGTGCTGTCAGCTGTGTCGTTCTGGCCAGGCAGTGTTCCCAGCACACGGCTTGTATATGCCTATGGGCTAGAGACACCTAGCGCCGTCCGGGAGCACCGCAAATTAAAAATATTACATAGATAAAATAAATACATAGCACTCTCAGAGGCACTCAAAAATGGGATTCCAGGCACACAGCACCTGTTGGAATCCCAGTTTTTAATTTTTTAGGATCATGATTTTTTTAATGGAAATTGATTTGGGGAAACCTGAAAGACAAGACACAGCTTTCTCATGGGTCAAATCACAAGTTTGCAGTGCAACACAAAAGTTCTAAAAATTAATCCAAAAATAATCCCAAACAGCCCAGGGATCCCGTGGCACACGCACCAGCCGTCCAAAAATGTAAAAATTATTACCACCCAAGCCTATTGAAATGTATGGGATAAGGCCACACAGTACAGGGTGGGTCCCTGGCCCTATCTGGAACTGTAGGGAACTCAGTGCCAGCACTCATCCCATCGCTGGTGCTGTTGATAGATAGGACACTACCTGGCACTATCACTAGCGCTCTGGATTTTTGATTTTATAAATTTTCGCTGTTTTCACCGTTTTCACTGGAACCTGACATTCACCTGACGCTCATCTGGCACTACCTGGTACTAACACTAACATACAAATGTTACTAACTAAACAGGAAATAAAGCCACATGTGACAGGAAATAAAGAACAATATGATCGTCTGCATTTACAGGCAACAACTTTTCTGTTTTCTTGCCTACCCTGTACAAAAAAAAGTTTTAATCTGATTACATGTGTTCTGTTAGATGGTAGAACTTTTACTATTTTTGGAATTCAAATGAGTAATTGTTTGACTCTAAATAATTGAATCATTGTAGAGCCAATGACAAATAATACTTATAGCAGGTATTCCATGCCAGATAAAATACTAGTGTGGTAAAAACTGTTGCTTGTTTAAAACATTTTTGCCACAAGAGGCTGGTTTGTTTCAAAAACTAATGTTTCCAAGTCGGTAAAGCAATGCTGGCTGCATAAATTCACTAATCAGCCTATCAAACCAAAGCACTCCTGATTTGCATCATTTCCCATATATTGATGGTTGAAGGCGTGGTCCCTCAGTCACATAATTGGGCTTACTAACTTCAAAAAGTTTATGTGCCTTACATTTTGTATTACTGGTCAGTCCATTTATATGTCAAAGCTCTGTTCCAGTCGTCAGTATGGTCACTCCCCAAAAGGACAAAAAAGCAACGTAGAGCAGTACTGCTATGGATATATACTCAATGTATTGCAACTCTCTTTTTTAACAATAAATTCATCCCTTTAGCAGTATCACTAAAATGTGGATACTGTATTTGGCATGAAATCTCCACAGGTCAAAATAAACCCATGGCATGGTGCACACAAATCTCTCTTTATCCTCTATGGGATAAAAATAAACTTTCCATTGCTGTATAGACAGCAGAAGGTGGTAGCCAAGGCACCCACGTTGCCATGTCTACCATGTCACTTTCAAAGGGTGAGGTCAGAAGTGGAAGTGGCGTTGTAGTTACGGCTTCATAGGTACCACAGGTTGCTGCCTTTTACTGGTGATATAATATCCTGTATTCTTTCTATCAATGCCTTTTATGCTGCACTATTTTGGTCACTGGCTCCTGCAATGTATTGCTTAATTTATGTCTTTGGATGCATTCTTCATTCTTTGATATATGGTATTTACTGACTCGAAGACACTTTATCTATTGGTATTATATATAGGATATTTGCATTTTGTACTAGATGTTTTGCACTGGTCACATTAGTTATATAAGAATTTAACAAAAGTGCAATTTTTCTTTATATAAGTCCGTAATAATGGACTGAAGTTAGTAATACTGGTCATGTACCTCCGGTACAGATGACAGTGGGGAAGTGGGGATGGCAACCAGTAGCCACCTTTAGAATAGGCATTGGACAGTAGAGTTGTAGAGTTGGAAAGTCAATGTTTAGATTCATTAAGAGCACTAGTAAAAATACAAAAGTCATTACAAAATACTTACCTTCCAGTCAACCTTCCAGAAACAGCTGTGGGTTACCCAACACTGCCTTAGCTATATGTGGCACATAAGGAAACATTGTAGCTTAAAGCGGACCTTCACCCTGAATAAGAACATATCTTGTATGTTTCCCCGACCCTGTACATACAAATTGTTCACATTAAAAATCATCCTACCTGCATCTACTACATTTTAGGAACCTTTAAACATCCAAGATGGCAGCCCATGGAGTGACTAAAAATGTTAAATATATCAATTTTAGATGCCGGGGAATAGTTTATTAAGGGTTTGGGCTTTTCCAGAAATCATGGTGAAGGTCTGGTTTAAGTGGATCTAAGAGAAGATAGAAGGTTAGCACAAGTTAAATGTGACTGAAGAATTTGAAGGGTGACACACCTGTTTCATGGAGTAGAAAAGTTGGGCCACCTGGGCAACTGAGTTACTGTCTGTGGATATGGACATTCTGGGGGAGGGGTTAGAGTAGGGGTGCTCAACCTTTTCCTCAAGGCCCACCAAAAGGCCAGGTTTTGCACAGGTGGAGTAATTAGTGCAGCAGAAGAGCTACAGAGCTGGCTATGTGGAGATCCACAAAACATAACCTGTTGGTGGGCCTTGAGGACAGGGTTGGGGACCACTGGGTTAGAGCACTGACCTGGGCAGTATGTGCGGATGTGATGTACACAGGCAGGCTGCATCATCCCCCTGTGTGTTTGCCAGTTAGGCACTGGTGAAGACGTAGAAGCAGTTGTGGGTCTCCATGATAATGGACTTTTTGATAACTGAAGGATGAAACATACTTTAGGAGATCCAGCGAGGAGGGAATCATGAAAAGGAAAAGGAGCTGGCAATCTTAAAGGAGCACTATCGCAGAAAAATGGCCCAATGATAAAAATCTGTATAAATATGCTGGATGGCGGAGGGAGGGTCACTTATACACCCGACATCAAGAAATATCCAACCAGCCTTGTTTTTCTTTATTTTAACGGGAAGAAAAGGACATCCCCTCTTATTAGCCGATGTGTATATGAATTTTTAGTATTGAACAATTTTATGACAGTTCTCCTTTAAGTGGGAATAAAGTTATGGCGGTAGAGAAGGAAACAAGTGAAATCCAGTAGAAAGCAGCCCAAGCTGAGAGGTGGTTCTTCCAGAGCCAGAGTGTGCAGCAAGTGAGGTGAGATGAGTATGGACCCTAAGCTTGCCAGCTATGTATCTCCACCAGAGTGAGGTAATCTGGGAAGAAATGCCCGAGGGTCTGGCAAATATCAGGAGAGCACGCCTAGGCACTCTTAGTTTTGACATTGTACTTACCTCCTAAGCCACCCTTTATTTTAGGTGTAGACAAGTAAGCTACACCGTCCCACCTTCATATTAATAGTCATATATTTCTTGGATGTAGCCCTAAATAGCCTACTGTTTTACTTTTTGGAGTTAAATTTGATGTCTATCTGTAGCAGCACCCAGTAGCCACTGTTAACAATAGGCATTGAAAAGTAAAGTTAGTACTTGCCTTTCCCTTGGTTTCTCTAACATGTCATTTAAGGACAGATCTGATTGCCTGATCTGCATATGGTGTCATAGGTAGTCTCTTCACTGCTTTTAAGTAGGAAAGAGGTTGTTGTCTAAGTAGATCATAGTATTCATAGTTCATGCTAAAAATAAGCTCATTTCAATATGCAGGTTGCATCTGGGTCACAAGCATTTTAAACATATGCTAAAGCAAGACCTTAATCTTCATATGAGGAAGCTACGACATGGGCATCATTTATTCAAAGTTTAATGTGTAATATAACAAGTTTGCTCATTAGTTTTCCTTGTCACTTATCATTATTCTTTACAGTTTGCTTGTTTCAGTAGTTGCACAGGAAATATGCTAATTTAGGTACAAAATCATTTTTCTCACATTTTAGTACACAATGGGGATGCCTGGAAAATGTACGCTCATTAAGTCGGTGTTGTGTTTTTGAGTGTTTAAAGTTCATCTCCAAATATTTCAGAAGTGTCTGTAGCCCATAAGCCAATTTATAACCACATTTATTACTTGTCATTGTCTCTGCTGTAGCAGTGCTGCTGTAGAGTTGGCCTATACACAGAACCAAGTCAAGAGCAAAGTATATCATATGTACAATAAAAAAATACTTAGCATAGTGTGTACCAAACTTGCAAAATAATGATTCAAACCGCGAGGCATGACTGCAGCAGGACAACATCTTAAAGTGGACCAAAACCCAGGATTTTGCCTATCTTGGGTTTTGGTCCTTATCCTCAGGGTACCCCGATCGGGGATGCCCTGCTGCGTGAAACCCCCCAGATCGCTGATGCCAACTCACCTCTTTCTGGACCTACGGCGCATGCACGGCCGATCATCCAATCAGCGCACTCGGAACTGCTGACATCACATAATCTAAGCTTCGTCTAAGGCCAGTGGCTCAAAGCGCGCTGACAGCCGCATCCCCCCACTACCCTCTAACAGTGAGCGTGCCCACGCTGGCCATTCACAAATGCAAGACGCGGGCACGCGCCCTGCTAGAGGAATAGTAGAAATGCAGCCACGGCTCGCGCATGGGCCGTTGGACCGGGAAGGAGGTAAGTGTATGGGTGACCTGGGGGGTTTCACACAGCGGGGCATCCCGGGGGGGAATCGATTGGCCCTGGAATCCTATAGATCTTGCTAGAGATTTAACTGTACCTGTTTGATGTACATTATGAAATGAAAGCATAACTTTGGGCCTGATTTATCAAGCACAATCTTCCAAATTTTGTCACATTGGTGAAAAGTAAGTAAAGTAAAAAATATTGTTTATATCTTTTTCACATGTTGCTGTTTTAGTAAATGTGTTTCTTGCAATGCTGCAATATGTGACTGTGTAAAAAGAAAAATGACAATGATAATTTATTCTAAATGATAAAAAAAACATAATTACTTACTTTATGAAGCATAGATATATTAGTGTGTGCTCTCTTCTTTCAAATGACAATGATTATGTAGGGACAGCGGAGAGTAACAGCAAAAAAAAAACAGCCTTCATGGTAAATTCAGTAGGCAAACTATCCATTTCCACTTCTACACCCCATGAGGAAAGTAGAGGTTTTGACTAAATTTATGACATAGTACAGTGGGTTTTGGTCCATGGCTCTTATGAGTTATTGCAAGTTTTAATGTCATGCTTTCAAAATGACAGCTTGAAGCTCAGCAGGGTAAAATGATATCTACTCCAATGAGGAATTGGCTAATGAAGTTGGTGGGAAATGTGCCAGTGTGTTTGGCATTAAAAAACGACCACTTATTGATATAAATTTTCAGCACCATCGCCATTGGGATGTTTACCTGGAAATAGCATGTATTCATGCAGTATTTAGGTACTTCTCCCCCCCCCCCCCCAGATATTATATGCCTTGATTTACAATACAGTACTGTAAATCGCTGCTGGGGTAAAATGAAATTGAATAGGTTTAGGAGGAATTATTTAAAGTAGTGTTCAAGTGTCACGTATTTGCTATTTGAAATATCTTTTAAGTGGCTCTTCAGCATGACCAGCTTCACAAGTGGCAATAAGATATCATGTAATATTAGATTCCGGATTGGCATGGAGTGTTCAAGAGAGGTGTAAACAGAAGATTGCCAGCTCTGAATTGTAATTCTGAGACACACCACAAGACACTGCACGGCCACGAGCGCTCACCTCCAATGTAGTCAAAACCTTACAACATTAAGGCCAGCCGATATCCGGTGTATGAATAAAAACATCCAATTTTTATTTGAAGCTTGAATTAAAATGTTCCATCCAAAAAAACGATACAACAGGCATTTAAGATAATGAAAAACGTCGACGCGTTTCGGGCTTCCTGCCCTTAATCATGACAACTATAGTGGGGGTAAAGATTCCCTTATATACACTTACAGATCAGCAGACCATGATTAGAACTCTTAATTACTTAATTGTATAATGCATTACACCTGAGAACACATCGTGAACGGCACACATACCTGCATGAGAATGTATGGTGGCCACCGCTTATCTCCTATCTAATCCCGAATTTACAAATTGCGCGGGCTTTCCTGCATATGATCACTGACATCACAAGCCAATAAGATGCAATCCATGGCGTGTGCCACAATCATTGGCTCTCGCCATACCGCATCACTAAAAGGGCAAGAAACTCACCATGATATAGATAGGAGAAAGGGCGGAAGTATATCACACCCCGCAAGATAGAAGCTGAGGTAAAACCATACATTTTCAGACACCAGCATTAGACATAATAATGGCAGGTATACTTATACTACGGGAACTTTAATAAGTTCCACACAACAGATACAAAAATTTATATACTTATATGATAATTACCTGTTATATTGCGGTAACATATCTGCGACCAATATCAATTCCCTAACACTAATAGAATTAAATTAATTTGCATCATCCCACACTTCCATAATATCCACATATCTGGCTAGGAGCAACATAGTATCCCCATTTATCTATGTGCATCTTTTGTATAATAAAGGATTAAATGTAACAATGATATAGACAAACATTTCTACGCTTAATACAGCACTGTCTTGGTAGTTACCATCATATTCTAGTCTATTCAAAACAGATATTTAAAGGTGATTAATCTGTTAACTGACTTAGAAAACCACCAAGAGTAGTTATACACATAAAGCTGACCTAGACCTCCAAGAAGACTGGGGGAAAAAACAGGTGAAAAAAAACAACAGTTATAAACCAAAGGCACCAAGACACCGGAGAAGGAGGAGGAAAAGAAAAGGGGAAAGAAGGAACACAAAAAGAGGAGAAGAAGAGTAACAGGGAAATCCAAAACACCAGAAGAGGATTATAATTCCTAATATTAATCCCGCAGGAACAGATCCACATCCCATCTGGAATTCAATCCAGACGGGATGCGGGTCTGCAGCTTAAAAATCCAAAAAACTTCTCTCTGGTAGATTCTTGCCTGTAAATCTCCCCCTCTGGGTCCTATCCTCACCTTTTCTATGGCCATACACGAGAAACCTGAAAAATCTCCTGCATGCTGGTTGCAAAAATGACGATTCACATTGGACGCTGTATTCAGGCGTTCTAAATGTGGAATGGCTAAATGCTCCGCCATTCTTCTCTTGAATAACCTCGTGGTGCATCCCACATATTGAACATTGCAAACCTTACATGTTATTAAGTATATCAGATTTTTCGTGTTACAGTTCATGAAATCCTCTATGCAAAATTTATCTCCAGTGACTGTGGATCTAAATTCGCTCCCTTGACATACAAATTTGCAGATGTTACACCTGGCCCCATTACACCTAAAGAAGCCTTTACAGTGTAACCATGTAGACGAAGCCCTAGCTTCCTTATTATAAAAACTCGGAGACAATTTCTTGCCTAAAGTGGGAGGTTTCCTACTGATCACTCTAATGCCCCGTTGTACTACTTGTTTTAATTGGGGATCTCCATATAATATAGGTAGATGTTTTGAAATAATCCCCCGAATTCTTGAAAACTCCATACTATATGTTGTCACCATGGTTACAGTATTGTCTTTACTAAATAAGGGAGATGCTCTTTTATGGATCTTTTTCTTCTTATTGTAGCCTATTTTGTCAATCATGGATTGTCTGTCCCTAGATTTTGCTATATTCTTGGCTCTTAGAATAGACCCCGAGGGATAACCCCGCTGTTCCAATCTTTTTTGTATGTTATCTGCCTCCTTTTGAAAGTCCAACTCTGTTGAACAATTCCGTCGGGCTCTTATCATTTCCCCGATGGGGATGGCCCTAATAGTATGTGCCGGGTGACAACTCTCAGCCCTTAGTATTGTATTACCAGACGTTGGCTTTCTGTATGTAGTGGTTTCTATCCTATTACTTTCTATGGACACTTGAAGTCGAAGATCCAAAAAGGGAATTGTATTTAAGTGACATTCCGAAGTAAATCTTAGATTTAATTCATTGTTGTTCAAATATGATACAAATTCATCCTTGCACTCTGGTGACCCCTGCCATATGATGACCATATCGTCTATGTATCTCCCATAATATTTTATGTTAGATACAAAGGGGTTTGAATAATGATAAATATATTTCTCCTCCCACCAACCCATATACAGGTTGGCAAGGGAAGGAGAAAACGGTGCTCCCATGGAAGCACCGCATCTTTGCAAATAAAATTGACCAGAGAACAAGAAAAAATTGTGTCCCAACAGATATTCCAACGCTAAGATCAAAAATTCAATTAATTCCTTGGAGTAGGCAGAGTAAGTAGTCAAGTGAAAATACACAGCTTGAAGGGCCAGATCATGCGGTATTACCGAGTACAGGGAAGCTACATCACATGTGAGCCAAAGACAATCTGCCTGTTCAAGAGAGGCCTGATATAGTTCATCTGTGCTGACTTTCTGTTTCTGCTTGTTCACTATATCAGGAGAGCAATGGGCTCATTTGAGCATAGCAGCTAGTTGCTCTAAATAGACCAAACTGGTGTTTGGGTAGTTTTGAGCCCAATGAGTGAAGGATATATATATTTTTTAATTTTGGAAACAATGGCACGCTATAGGCTATGCAGAAAAAAATTGGCGAATACTTTAGCATAGCTAGTTATTTCCAAACTTTAAAAAAAGTATCCGAACCTTATTGGATATATGATGTACCTCACCTGTAAAAATGCTCCATCAAAGGTACAGTTTTTTTGGGGGGAAAAGTAAGACAAGGATTTTTTTGCACTATTTTGTGTGTTATTGATAAAAAGCTCACCAAGATGCAGGTTGCAATTCACACCAGAATACACACCGGAAGTCACACGGGCTTCAACAAACAATTAGCATGACCTTCATGTAAACTAGAAGATTACTAATGTGAAGCTCTAGGAGACACTTTAAGTAAGAGTTTGAAATGCTGCTTGTTGAAAAGTCTATATAAAAATATGCTTGTAGGATATTGAAATAAAAACCTAGAATGTGCACCATTTGCTGCTATAACCGCCCCCAATCCATTAAAATTTGACTAGGGGGTTGAGTCAGCACCAGGGGAAAGACACGCTTTTTGGAGTAAATGCACTTTAGGTGAAAAATGAGATAGAGGGCTTTTTTTTACACATGCTGTTGAATTGACCCCGAAGAGAATGGCACTTCATAATTTAAAGGGGTGTATTCAGCACCAGGTGTAAAAAGAGCACTTCTTCATTTTCAATTATGTCAGGCTTTGGTGTTGCCATATTTGCAGTTGTCATCTCAGTAGATTCTGGTGTCTCTGCTCTAGACCTACCAAAAATGGCTACCACAACCCCAGGAGTACAGGATGTAGAATGGTATTATACTGTGTGCTGTAACTATAAAGGTTATAACCCAAGCTAAGCATAAAAACTGAGAGGTAGACTAAACCCCATCCTTCCTACTAGAGATGAGCGAACTTCTTGAAAGTTTGATTCGGGTGATTCGTCAAATTTCCCCAAGAAATTCGGGTTCGCCCGAATCGAACTTTCACGAATCGCTCATCTGAAAAAAAAAATGCCGGCATTGTGGGAGCGGGCAGGCCGGCTACGCTGTCAGCAGGCGGCGGAAGCCGGCCCGCTGACAGCGCAGCCGGCCTGCCCGCTCCCACCATGCCGGCATTTTTTTAAAAAGCAAACACTTACCTGCATGGTCGGAGCGTGGAGGCCGGCGCCGCTCTCAGCTGTCATCAGAGGACGCGTCATCAGAGGGCGCGTCATCAGAGGGCGCCTGAGAGCGGCTCCGGCCTCCACGCTCCGACCATGCAGTAAATTGCTTCCCCTCTTCTGATCAGTTGCATAATCAGTTTGAGAGGGCTTAACCCCATGCAGATGTTGAGGAATGGCATAAGGTTTATTCACTTTTGATTTACATGGGGGCAGTCATGTTTTTACACATGGGAATTATGGGGGGGTGCTACCCAGCAGCAATTCACACCAAATAGATAGAGATATATGTCTCAGAAACAAGGAAAGGCTTGCCTGTCAATTTTCCCATGTGCATACACCGAATAAACAGCTAATGTAGCAAAAGACATCTGTGTGAGGAAAGCTGTTACAATCTATAGCGGCCACAAAAAGTTAGGTTATACAATGTATAAATAAAATACAAATAATACAATGACATGTAAATGTATTTTATTCAATAATGAGGTATTAGAGGTGAAGGCTTACTATTAGATTTGATAAATATGATAAATGATTATGAATAAGATAAGAAAACATTTTCCCCCAAAATTAACAGTGATGGGACATTTATACAGGTTAGATACATTATTTTTCCAATGAGATAAGGATATTTGTTTTTAAGTTTGGAAACAACAGAACCCTATGGGCTATACAGAAAAGGTGGTGAAATCTTTAGCATAGCCCATAGGGTGCTGTTATTTCCAAACATTAAAAATATATCCTGACATCACTGGAAAATTAATGTACCTCAACTGTAAAAATGTGCCCTCCCATGTACAGATGATTTTTTGGGGGAAAATGTAGGACACATTTTTTGTGTGTTATCACTAAAAAGCTCAGCTGCAATCCACACTGCAATGCGCACCAGAAGACACACTGGCTTCACCAAATATTTAGCATGACCCCCTATGACTGCCCTGAAACCCTTCTGTCTGGGTCCAGCAATGCATTTACTGCCCTGCTAATGTAAGTTTGCAAATCTCTCGGCAAATTGCTTAGTCAAACACGCTTGAGTGTACTTGATTTAATGAAATCTGGCTTTTTAAGTAACTACAATTATGATTTTACTTTGCTGTGAACAGGCACCTTGGCAAGAGTGGTTTAACATATATTACAGTTACAATCAATAATTTAGTCAAGCCAACACAGACAGTTTAAATTTCCTTTAAGATCAAAAATGCTAAATGGCTTCCTGCAACACTTCTGTTAGGATTTTATGAATCTTATGAATTGCTTTGGCTTGTGTTCAAGCACTAAATAACGTAACACACATTGGAACAGGGGCTGCAGCTACTATTTAAAATGAACCTCTTGACCTTGAGGACATTTTATTGTATGTTGAGGAAATTATCTATTTTTAGATTAAAAGTTGGCTATTTACTTGCCAAATGCTGAATATGTTTATGGCATCCATTCAAGCAATGCATTTTGGGCCTAATTTTCTGTACCAAAGCAGGCTAAGACAGCAGCCAGTTGGATGATTGTCCTGCATCAGGGATTAAAGCTGAATTCCATATAAACAGGGATGGCCCTTTTTCTTTTTAACCGGACCTTCGACCTGAATAAGAGCCTATCTTGTATGTTACCCCACCCTGTACATACAGATTGCTCACATTAAAAATCATCCTACCTGCATCTACTGCATTTTCTGTGCCTTTAAACATCCAAGATGGTGGCACATGGAGTCCCAGGCTGCTTGCAAACAGGAAGTGTCTTCTGACTGCTCTGCATTCTGGGGTTGTTGTCCTTTTCCTGACCCCAGCTCTGCTGTGTCTGTGCAAAGCACAGCTATAACCCCCCCTTGTACTTTTGCCCCTTCTCTCCTCAGTATGTGATGCTTATGAGGCAAGATGGCAGCGCCCGTATCCTAGAGTCTTAAACAGAGCTGCAGCCCAGTGGGGTAACGAATAAAAAGTAAGTGACTAAAAACATTAAATCTATTTATTTTAGATGCTGGGGAATTTTCTAAGGGTTTGGGGTTTTCATTAAATGATGCTGAAGGTCTGGTTTAAATACAACAAGCCCAGAGCCCCTAATAAAAAAGTCAACTCACCTGCATCAGGTAGTTGCTGTCCCCCCGCTGGTGTTCACATCCCTTCCTTTCCCCTCCATCATTGCCACCATTTTGATTATCTCTCAGGCAGCTCTACGCAGTAGTTGCACGTGCGCCCATACGCGTTCTCCACTATGGCGCATGCGGTTTTGGGCTATAGGATGGGCTGGTCTGCTCACACATCTGTTCATTTAAAGGGGAAAAGGGGCTGCTGTTAGGCAGTAGAGCTAAAAAAATGGTTTGAAACGGTGGTAAGGTAAGTGGTAGCACCTTTTCTTCTCCAGACAATCATACTTTGAAATGTTTTATTGTCTGAATGATGCTTCACCTGAAAATCCCACTTAAGAAGTGTCCTGAGTTTAGCTTGAAGCTGGCATTCCACAATGTAATCCAGGATCCCATGAAAGAGGACAAGGTGGCTGAGCAAAAAGTGTGAGCCTGGGTCCAGGGGTATGTTTTACAAGCTATGAACAGGCAGCTACCCTAGTGACAGGGACACGATAAGATTATAGGGGGGTGAGAAACAAAAGGCTTATCCTATTTATCAATGTTAATGTTTACAAATGCTGTTAATCCATATTTATAATCCACCACAATCTGTCCAGCTTTTTGTAGGATGTTTGTCTGGCAGCAGATGAGAGCTATAATTGCTGCCAGCAGCTCTAATCTACAGCTCAGCCACAAGAGGGATCTGTATGTTGATATACTGACATCAATGCCACAGAGAGCCACCTTAGACATGTCTTCCCAGATGTTGCTAGTGTAATAAATGGGACTAACACTTTGTATTTGCTACATGTTGCACTCTGGTTTAAAGTGCTTATTCAGCGGAAAGTTAAGCCCAAGAGATGCATTTTTATTTCCAAAAATCATTGTTTTTTTTATATTTCACCTCGTGTTCTGAACTAAGACTAAGGTACAGGCCATGTACATATCTGCTCAAACTGACCAGTTCCTCTGTTAACCACAATCTTGAATTAAAGCATGATCTAGATGCATTAGAAAATGTTACTAGAATGTGCATGGTCAGGGATTTTAAACTGATCCTATATCCAGATAGGAAGTTTATGTTGTCACCTTCTATCCCAAGTCCACTGCCCCAAAACAGCCTGGGTTTCTTTTTCCACACAAACTAGATGCAGTCGGCCATATTGCTCCCTGGCCAATCAGCCCTGTCCCCTGGTGCTTTCCTGTGATGATACATTCAGTAATCTGCTACCTCATGCTCCTGCAGGGGTGCACACCAAGATCAGCTGGGGAGCTTGCTATCCACTACCACCCTGGGCAGAGTCTAAAACAATCACTAGTGCACACATATAATATCTGTCCTTACAAAAGCCTAATCAAATGGAATCTGTTGGCAAAATAAATAGGAGTACTTACTTTACCTCCCCTGCAGCTTATCAGGTCAAGACTACAGTTTCAAAACCCATTGAGATCCAGCCCCTGTCTGACTCGGTTCCCTAACCAATTAAACACCAGAGGGCATGTCAGTAGTCCTACGTAGCTTTGACTTAGAGGAAAGCAGAAATACTGTTCTCTGTTTTTATCCTAGGAGAACAGCAGCCCATACAACCCTCCAGATCATATTTGTTGGCCATTCCAGGCTCCACTCACAGGTCAATATCCTCCTAACCGTTTAAAAGTATAATTGAAAGGAAAGTTTAACAATTCTACATCCTACATTTAGCGTCCATAACAGTTAGTTTTGTGACAGGCACATTGATGTGCTTTAAAATCCATTAGCATTACCAGGATGTGTGGTTTGCCCATTTTCTTTGTAAAACTCTTGAGGATAAAGACGCGGAAGGTGGCAGCGGCAGCATAATTCTGGTCTAGATAACCCAGTGGATTTCAAGTAAAAATAAATGGAACCTCCATAATAGGAGTGGTAGGAGGAGCCCACATGCTGGCAACCGTTTGAACTAATCCATCCTACAAGAGAGTGTGTATTCCTCATCACAGCAGGGAGATCTATCAACTGATGCTTGAGAAAAAGAGACGGAGATTATCAGTTTCTTCCTTAAATATCTGATCTGACTATGTGAAACATAAACTTAACCATTCTTACTCTACTCTCAGAATGAAAACTGCTAAGTCCAATCTGTGTAATTATATTTTAATGTCATCTTTCAAATGTGAACTATTAGGACAGGTCAGCGAAATATTGTAATTTCTAAACAATATTGGCCTTATTTAAGAAATGCTAGCACCACCGGCAAGTCATATTTATGATGCAAAAAATGTTCAGAACCACACATAGCGCCATGTAGCGTTCCATGTATCAAGAGCACCGGCACTGTGTGCCAAGCAGCGACACATCACATCAGGCACTCAGTGTTGTTCTCCCATAGACTTCAATGTGTCGTTCTATTTAGGTGACTTCGGATTAGCGAATTTAATTTTTTTGTGACCATTCAGTTGACATGATCCCTGGCCTGTTCAGATTGTTTTTTTCTTCATTTAATGTACTTAGTTTATCCGGGGCAAATATTTGTTCTCATGCCTGCCAATCATTTGTCATGTCATTTGTGTGTCCCCCATGTCATTTCATGTATCTGCGCATTGTCACTTTGCTGCCATCCTTTTTAAAAGCCTTTTTTGCCATTGCACCTGGCGCTGTGGTGTAAATATGGCATGGAGTGGCGGAGCGCCACCAGCGCTACCTGCCGCTATAGGTACAGCACCACATATCCACGAGCGCCGAACATTAGCAGCGATGTTTGACTGTGGCCAGTGGCTGAGGTGCTAATAGCTTCTCTCAGCAGACGCTCAAGTGGTGCTAGTAATACATTGGGCTCCACATCTTATCTGTTGTGTTCCATTTTGTCTGTAAAGGCTTAGCCTGTCTTCATTGATTCCTTCCCTTCTCTGCGGTAGCTTGCAATTGCAGCAGTTTAATTGCAGTTAAAAGTGGACCCAGAAGCAGCAAAAACAATACTGATATAGGAGCAGGAGGAAAGTATATGGGAGGGTTGTAATAAGCACTGGCAGGAGTATGTGAAAAGCTATCAAATCTCATCTACATCAAGGTCAATATTTTTTCTGCTGCCCCTATAGGTCCCCCCAGAACTTCTACTAATCTCCTAATTCAGTTTATAACATGGGGTAATACAAGTAGCTGATTGTGACATGCTTGTGATATTTCCAGCATGCCGTATATCAACCTCCTAGTACACAGTTAATGCCTCCTTTTTCTAATTCAGCCCTCCCTCAGGGTCATTTCTAGCCTTGGGTGAACCGGGCAACTGCATACAGCGCAGTACCTCTGAGAACCACTAGCTGTCAGCTGAGCTCAGCTCTGACAATTGAGATGTGCCTCGATAAATGCCTAAACAGCATAACACAGTAACACGAGTTACTTTCCTCCCTTCCTTTATTGCTTTTCTTTTGATCCACCCTCCTTCCCTCATTTATCATTGCTTTCCCTTCCTTTGCGCCTTCCTTCGCATTCCTTCTTTTTGGCCTACCTATTTTTTCCCCTTATTCCTTCCTAACTCTCTTACTTGCCCAGGCCATTTTGGGATGCCTCACTAAGTAAAACCCTCCAGATTGCCCATAATATCTCACCTCTTCCCAGTCCAACAGTGCATGCGTGGACTCTCTCCCAATCAGGGCTGAAGTGACTATGTAATCCGTCAAACATCTCTGTTGTGTTTGGAGAGTGCAAGTGGCGTACGTGCACGCGCCCCAGTCTACCATTGAAAGCAGTCAGAGCTATGATTGTACGAGAGCCCACGCATGTGCCGTTGGACTGAGAAGATGTTATTATGAGTTATCTGGGGGGTAATCTGGGGAGGGGTTCACACAGTGGGTTATGCCAAAGTGGGATGCCCTGGGGAAGGCCAGCGGCCGACCCTGGATTCTTTTAGATTCCATGTCCAGCCACTCAGGGTTTTGTTCCATTTTAAATCCTTACTTTTTTTCTTTTCTTTTCCCCCTTCCTTTAGTCTCTTCTTCTTTATTTCCTTCTTTTATCCCTTCTCTTTCTATTAATTTCTTTCCTACTGTCTTTTTCTATCCTTCTTTCCTTCCTCATTTTCCCCTGCATGGCATCAGCAGCATTTAGGCACAGGAAGGGGGCAGAAATGTTCTTGCCCTGTCCCTATTCCCTTGTAAATTATAATAAATAAAGGTTGGTTCCAGTAGGGGGCTACCTTCTAATGCATGCACCAAATCAAATATTGCAAGCACCCTCACCTGCTTCATATACAATATTTTTCCTAAAACCACTATGGTGATGCACAAACACTAAAGTTTACTTCAGACACTTAGAATATAATAGTGTAACTACTGTTCCTTTTTATATCTCTAGAGCAATATTTTTCTATATTCACAGAAGATATTTCAAGTGGACTTAAAGTGGCTAGCCCCAGTTTGAGTGTTAAGCCCTGGTCCCTATCCGTCTTATGCGAAGAGGATAGTTGTGTATCCTCAGTCTGTTCTGCAGCAGAACCACAGGGAATCAATGGTGAAAAAACATGTCACCCATGATCCGCTGTGGTGGAGCAGTGATGGAACTAGAACCGTGAGAATAGGTTGCGGGAGTGGGATTTTTAAAGCATGCCAAACTTTAGGTTTGATTTCACTAAAACCTTAAAGGTACTGTAGAATGTTTTTTGTTTTAAGAAATGAATGTGAAAGGAATAATACAATTATTTATATTACTTATTGGTGGTTTCCTGCTGACATACAAGTGATTACATTAGCATTCTACTTTACAGATGCAGCTTTCTTTAACCATCCATTTATTGCACTGGTGCATTGTGCTATCTTGAAATCTTGAATGATTTTCAATGGCTTCTTTGTGATATATGACAATGGGATGTGCTGGGATGTGACACGGGGAGGCCGATTCATTAATAGCGGCAGGTAGCGACAGTTGAGCGACTGTAGCAGTATTTTCACAGCGCCCGCTAGTAGTCGCTGTGCTTGGCCATTGTTCGGTTGTTGATTGCGACTGAGTCGGTGTGCAGTAATGTTGAATACGGGGTGACGAGTCGCTATTTGACAGGTTCCGCGATGTATGGGTACGCATGATAGTGACTGGTCAGAGCGACCGGCTCCCACCATATTCATCAAAAAATCTCGCTCAAAAAATTCTCGCGCTGTGAAATGCATGTTTAAACCCCAGAGCGCTGGCGGCGATGTGTTAAAAGTAGTTTTTTAACCCCCAAACAACCATATTTTTGGAAACCAAAAAAAAAAAAAAAAATTTATAAATAATTTAGTAATATGAATACATTAATATCAGACCTGTAATATCAATTCTGCCCAAATTTTT
This sequence comes from Gastrophryne carolinensis, assembly GCA_027917425.1. Classification (NCBI taxonomy): domain Eukaryota; kingdom Metazoa; phylum Chordata; class Amphibia; order Anura; family Microhylidae; genus Gastrophryne; species Gastrophryne carolinensis. The sequence continues at coordinate 237,451,921 of CM051238.1, read as the reverse complement.
TTTTTTTTTTTACCTTCTGGTCACAGAATTTTTCACATTGAAAAAAAAAAAAAAAACATTAATAACAATTAATTATGAATATTTAAAGATTGTTCCATTGAAATGCATTGGAGAGCGCCAGGTAGCGAGAGGTCATACCTGTCGCTGTTCAAGGTCGGACGCTAGCGCTGTAGGCTGAGGCTGGAATAATGATGAATGAGTCGCTATATGGCGCTATCTCAGTCGCTAAGCAGGATTGGCTTGATAAATGTGTGATTGTGGTGGGGAGCCGGCGTTCTCGTGGCGGGGCCCGTCATTACCGGCCGCTCACCAGTCGCTACCTGTCGCTATTCCTTCATAAATAAGGGCCTTAATGATTGCTACATCTGTATACTTGAGCATCCAGTAAGTTGTCTCTATCAATTCACTGGAATAGCCAATACATTTTTACATACATCCTCGGCTCTAATTTCTTGTTTGGGGCAGTTGCTACAGTTGCCCCAGCCTTGATAAATATTGTGTGATGTCTTTATTTATCTTCCTTTGGATTATATGAATATGGATAGTGGCATTATCTAAATCATAGTTGTGCCCCCAATTAATTGTTAGCTTTGTAACAAGGTCAGAACTATTACAAGACAGCATGCCTTAGTTTTATTCCAGAATTACTGTACAATGTTTTACCGCTAGAAGAGTGGCAGAACAAAATTACGCTATTTCAAAATTCTATTTTGTCCGTATTTCTTTTATATGATGTACATTGAGGTGTGATCACTCGCGTGGCAGTAGCCTGGGGAGCCTTTATGATTGATATTCTTGAAGACACAAACCTATGCCTATCCTTGTAATAGATGTATGCATGTCACATAGCTTTCTTAGTGTCTGGTCCTTTGCCTGGGGTTCAGGTTTACTATTTATTATAGAATCATTTGATGGATAATGTCTAATACAGATTTATAGGCCAACTGAGGGATGCTTGGTCAGGACAGGCATAGAAGACACTAGAAACTAAAAAGACAGCTCTACTGTAGGTAAAAGTATGTGCTAGTGACATTTGAATATAATGGAGCTTAAAGCAGAACAAAACCTGGAATTTTTACTATCCCTGGTTTTGTTCTGTGCCCCAAAATGGTATGCCACACAGTGTGAAATCCTCCCGACTGCCCATAATAACTCACCCCTTCCCGGGCCAATGGCAAATGGCTCTGATGTTCTTCAGTGGGGAGCACAAAATAGGCACATCTCCATCTGAATGGCTGGGACGGGAGCACTTGCACATACCGAAGATGCAGCGTATGCAGCTGCTCTCGCTCCTCACATAACGCCATGTGTTAACCCCGTGAGTTGCCGCAAAACACACCACACCTTTGCCCTGGCTCCCACAGCAATGTAAACAATTCTGTCCTTAACCCCAGCATCTCTGAGCTGTGGCACGATCCCATGCGTCATATAAGATGGAGGTGAGAGCGCGTTATCGTCTAAAGGGAAACTGGGGATGCATCTGCTCCCACTCCCTATTGCTGAGCTCTGTGTCTAAACAGAGCCATATGCCGGGCTTTAATATGCATGCACTGTGGCACTGGGGAAAGTTAGGTTTTTATGGGCAATTCAGGGGTTTCACATAGAGGGGCATCCCAAATTAGAACCAAAACAAAATAGGAGCAAGGCAAACCCTCGAGATTTTGGAGTATAAAGTGCCATTCCCTTTCAATTTCTACCTCAAGCATGATTCAGCTCGAGGTGTAGAAAGACTTTTCATTTAATACCTAAAGTACCCTGTAGGCATCGAGCCATTAGTTGAATGAGTTCAGAGTTGAAATGCTAGTCCCAGCAATGCCCAGTTTTTTAAAATATGGATTAACAACATAGGCTGTAAAATCAGTTGGATCCTGGTCTGTTGCAGTAGTTGCAGGCTGGCAGCAGGCAAAAACTTAATCCTAAAGATCATGGATTGTGGGCCGGTGGCAGACAGGAGCAGGAGCATAGTCGAAAATGTCTATGGCAGGGTTTCACAGTTTTTTTGATTCAGTATCACTCCCTATTTTCCAGATATCTTAAAGGGATTGTTCAGTCAAACTTTAAAATCAGTTACCTGGCAACTTACCTGATGCTGTTTCTTTTCTCTGGTCACAGAACAGAAGGGGAATTTCTTCTTTCTCATTATCTGCCACCAGTGCCTCCTCCCTGATCCTAACCATTAATTGGAGCCTGAGGCTCATGCCGGGTTGATACTCTCTCTGTTAGCGTTAGGCTAAATGGATCCCAGCTCACTATAATGGAATGAATACAGTTGCTTGCATCACCCAGCCCTGCAACTCCAATCACAAAGGACAGCACAATGCCAGGTGAAACTTTATTTTATTATTACTCTTTTAATATAGCTTTGTTTAAAAAAAAAGGAAAGAAAATGCAAGTGTAACACTACAAAATGGGAATACTTTTGAGTGTGCTTGAACAATGACTTTAAGCAGTACCTTCACCCTGAATAAGAGCCTATCTTGTATGTCCCTCCCACCCAGGGGCATACTTGGGGGGCCAGATGGGGCCTGGGTGCAGCAGGTCAGGGGGGCACCAAAAGGGGGCCTGAGGACAGGTGGAGGAGGTTGTTTTGAAACTTTTCTCCAGGTGCCAGAAAGCCTAGCTATGTCTCTGACCCAAATTTCAGTCCATTGTTGAAAAGACCCTTTAGTTCCTAAGTTATTTGTAAAAGTATAGAGTATTTGTAAAAGTTGGAGCTTTGGAGATGCAGAGAAAAAATTAAAAGAAACAGTGGGCGTGGCAAAAGCGATGTGATGTATGTACATTGTGTGCTTTACATATATCATAGTAAAAATATAAGTGCATTGTTGTGTTCCTAGTTATTACTGTCACATAGTGTGACTAGAAAATAGGGGGTGAGAGATGCTGCAGGCTAAGAGCGTCTCCAGTCATCACATCACCAGAGCTGCAGAGAGAGGCAGCCAATCAGGATGTCTAGGGAGGGAGTGGGGGCTGTTTCCGTTCTCGGTCCACTGAAGGTTGTTTGAAGGACCAGGTCAGTGAGGTGGAGACTGAAAGCTGAATGAGGAAGTGATTTTCTCACTAAGTAGACCGACAAAGCAGGAAGTAGAGCGCTGGAGGGACTCATTGTAAGTTAAGCTACTGATATTTATCTTTGATCTTTTGATTTGCCAATAATTGTAATGTTCTTCTCTCCCCATACTAAGTTAGCATTTTTGAAAGGCATAAGACAAATCATATTGTAAGACCTTATTATAGAACAGCCATAGAATACAGTAAAGCATTGACTGTCTCGAATTTTTAAATGTTGAGCTTTTACTGGCAAGACTGTTGTTGGAAAAAAGGTTTCTATTGTTTGATATCTGGTACAATGCTTCAGTTACAATCATACAAGTATAATATCAAGAAGAAAAGATGAAACATATGACAAAGGCCATGGAAGGGGGGAGGATGTGAAGAAAGAAAAAAGGGGCTGCAGGTGACGCCATGTACAGAAGAGTGTGTGCATACAATAGGAGCCAACTACTAGGTCAGATGGAAAGCACACACTCCTCCACGAGGAAATGATTATCTACACTAGAATAGGTGATATTCTAGTAATAGAAAAATCAGCTGTTCTCTACAAAACGAATGATATAAATGAATACAAGGTGCACACAGGAAATATACTGACAAGTAGTGAACAATACTTGACAAGAATTGATCCTAATGCATATATCTTGAATTTCTACCAAATAATGGAATTAGCACAATTATGGAATAAAAGGTATCTATTTGTCATAACTGGATGTGAGTTGGGAGTCAAGCCCATAAGTGAAAGTACTAACTGCCGGGCAAACATACCCCTGAGAGATATGACTTTGCTATGTTCTGAAATGCAGAGGCAGTCATTGAACCACAGACAACAAAGGGAATAAAAACATCAAGGCTTTTGATTGCTCTTTTCCAGAAATGAACATTAGTCTGCTTGCAGAGTAAATATCTCCAAATTAATGGTAATTTATCCGCTGTCCAACTTGTCACTGATCTACTCAGACTATTTTAGAAGATAGGGGTCAAGGCGTTATCTGCCAGCATCTGGAACTTATTGAAAACCCAGTGGCATTTTGTCATGAAGTCTGATCACTACATTTCCAGATAGTGGAGCCCAAAACAAGCTATTTATATAATCCACAGCATGCACTGATTTGACTGGAATACCTAGTAGGTGTTGGAAGTTTTAGTCAGGGTAGATTCTGGAAGAGTAGCCAACAATAATAGTATGTATTTTGAAATGTAGGCTTGTAAGGCTTTGCCACAGCCAGACAGATTATTTAGAAAATGGATGATCTGATTATTTTCAATACCACTTAGCGCCAATATTTTCACCTCAGCGACACTCCAGTCAGGTTCTGTTGATGCGACTGTCAGCCTGAGTCTAATTTATCACTAGTGCCCTATCGTTCACAGCACCAGGGCGCTCTTGTGTAAGCTGCGCCGGTTTATGTTGCCACTGTAGTTTAAAGTGGACCAACACCCAGGATTTTGACTATCCTGGGTTTTGGTCCACTTCGGCGGGGCACCCCGATCGTGGGTGCCCCGCTGTGTGAAACCCCCCAGAAACCCTGAAAAACTCACCTCTCCTCGCTCCCACGTGACCGCCGCTGCCAATCCCCGCCGACGGACAAGCGGGAGGCAGTGATGGACAAGAGAGCGCGCCCGCCGCCGCCTCCCGCGCTTCACTCTTACAGGGCGCGTGTGCCGGCCATTCACAAACGGCCGGCGCGGGTGCGCGTCTTGCTAGAGGGACACGCGGGAGGCGGCGGGCGCCGCTGGATCGAGGATCAGGTAGGGATTTAGGGGTTTCTGGGGGGTTTCACACAGCGATCGGGGTGCCCCGCAGTCAGGGGGCTGATCGGTCCGGGAATCTTAATAAATAATAAAGAAAGAGATGCCAGTGTTCTAAAACTGGCGCCACGCTAGCAAAATGATGCTGAACGGTGCACTTCTCAAATAAGTTTCTTAGCCCTGCGAAGTACTAGAGGAATGGAATTGAAAGGATGTCAATGATTTGCAACAGCTTTACCCTGCGCTGTATTAAATGGAGGCAAGACACATGGGACAGGCATCACATGAGCTGTTTGCTGCCTTATTATTACCATTAGCTTTACAGTCTCTTTGGTACATCAAAAAGGCTCTGTGTCACTGATATCATGTTGGTTTAACTTTGACTGACCATCATACAAATCACTTACAACATTTTTTTAACGTTTTTTTATTGTAGTTCAACTTTGAATCAGAAAAAATATTAAAGCAGGCATTTGCTACCTCTAAGGTTTTCACTGGTGCAGTCATTCGGCAGGTATCTGCACATTGGGTCTCAGGATACTGAAGGGTCTTCTACCTCCCAACACCAAGTTGTAATGATCATTTGTATGGCCAAGAGGGCAATTGATGCTTCTATGTGGACTGTGCACAAAACACTGTTTATTTTGGAAGACATACTGGTCATTTTATATCTGCTCAACAATTATTCCAGCTGAAAATATTAAGTTAATTAACTGTAAAGCACACCCGCAGCTTTCTGTGGGAGGCAGATGACTATGGGGGTTATTTATGAAGGGATAGCGCCAGGTAGCAGCACATAGCAGCAGGCAGCGTCTGGTGAACGCTGGGCGCTGTAGGCAAAACCACATTTATGAAAGCGAATCTGATGAGCGACTCTAACAGCGCCATATAGCGTCACATGTATTTTTACAGGTGGCTCAGCGTATTGCGCCGGAGCTCTAGCTTCCAGAGTGCCAGGTATTACCTTTCGCTCACTGTCGCTCTCCCATACATTTTAATGGCTGTTCATTTGCTTGTGTTTAAACAGCGTGTTTGACAATTTTTTTTTTTGCTCAAATCATTGTGTGACCTCTCCTGACTGCAAACAAACATTTTTAGAAACATTTTTGACTTTTTATATCTTTATGCAGCATTGTCATTACAGGTCTGGCACTAAAGTGTTAATGTCACAATGGTAATGTCATTCAATGTGTTTTCGCTTTGTTACAGGTGTATGTGTTAAAAAACAGACTTTAATCACACAGTGTCCGGCGCTCTATGCTACAGCGACCAGATTTAGAACTCTGATGCTGTATGTGTGTGTCCTTTTTTTATAAGTGCGGTGTGTAGCGCCGAGAGTCGGTCGCACTGAGTTGGCACTGGTGGGCACTGTTTCATACCACCCCAAATTGAGGGAGGGAATTGTGTGGGCAACCTCTGCAGTTAAAATTTCAACAACATTGATTTTAAAGGTTAGGGATGGAAAACACAAGCACTTCCATTATTTTGGACGACAATATATTTGTTATCTACTGTATATCAATCCCCACCTAATCCAAAGTTACTTTGAAGAAAATCCAAAGCTTCAATGTAAAATCCTTCATCCTTCTGGTGTCTCAGGGCCTTTTGTACTTGAAGAGACAGAGAATTGTCATAGTTTTCATAATATTTTTTGTTTTTGGACCCAAACAAAAATTAAAGGTTTCCCTACCAACTGCAAATAAAAACTTCTTGGAAATCTGTTCATCTCTATCTGATGTTTACATGCCTGCTTCAGCCACACTGCTTTTTTTTTCTAGATAACTAGAAGAAGGGGGGGGGGGTTCGGGCATCTCTCTTTCATGTAGCCACCAGTCAGCTTACCTTTGCCTTTCATGAATTATGCTCGATTTCATGCTGGACCCCCTCCAAACAAGCTGGATGGTTAATAGAATTTAGCCATTGTCTGGAAGAGTAGAGCTGTTGAAGGAATACCACTGACTGCAGATGTTCTAGTAAAGATTCATTTAATTATTAACAGTGAATTCCCTGGCTGGATTCTGTAATTGACCCTGCTTCTAGTCAAATCAACTGTTATTGACTGGCAGCGAGGGGTCCACCACATGACGGTCAACCACTAATTGCAGTGGTAGACACTCATTCAGATGCATCCCCAAAAAGCACACCAAAACTTGCACCACAATTAGCATGATCTTCCCAGACTAATAGATGGCGAGGAGCACAATCTATGAGGTTGTTGTTGTGCCACTGACAATCCCAATTAGGTCAACTCAGTATAGTTATCTCTAGCAGCATGTGATGATATCAAAAACTAAAATGTGCCTGACGTCTGGCTTTTGTTGTGTACCCTTCAAAAAAAGTACAACGAAAATAGTATCAATATTTAACAGTGATCTTAAAGTGGACCAAGAGTAAAAAAAGCAGGTTCAGTAAGTTGATCCCCTAAAGCCCCACTCTGGTAATCAGGGACATAAACTATGTGAGAGGTCTTAACTCCATGCAGATGTTATCATATATTCTATTCTGCATAACTGCATGGGAGCGACCATCTTGCCACATACATGAGCCCAGCGTATATAAAAACCCAATCCCTCAGTCAAAATTGTCTCAAATATCAGTGCAATCCTCCTTTATTTCTAGTAGAAAGCCATCAGCTGTGATGTCTCATCGCTCTGCTGCACAGCTGATACCCTGTTTCCCCGAAAATAACACATCCTCCGAAAATAAGGCCTAGTGCCTGCTTTCGGAGGATATCGTTATATAAGTCATCCCCCGATAATTGTATTGTAACCACTAGGGGGCGTAATGACGGGGCACGTAAGGGGGGAGCTCCAGGGAGGTGGAGGAGACGCACGCTGCCTGTCTTCTGTCAAGACATCCCCCAAAAATAAGGCCAAGTGCCATATTTCCGGGGAAAAATTAATATAAGACAGTGTCTTATTTTCGGGGAAACAGGGTAGAATTGTAACACTTTAGAAGGTATGTATTGTTTATGTTGTCTGAATGTTGTGTGGAAACCCCCCCCCCCCCCCCCCCACATAGACACACAATCTATCTAGCAGCTGGTTATTCAGTGTGTGTGTTTATATATATATAATACATAATACGCAAGTTGTCCATGTTTCTGAGGCATTTATCTCTGGTGTGGGCTGCTGCTGGCACAGCTCTCCTCTCATGCTTATGTGTGTGACAAGATGGCTGCTCCCATGCAGTTCTGCAGCTTGTTATTCCAGAACATCTGCATGGAGTTAAGCCCTCTCAAATAGTTTTATCCAGAGGGGGGGCTTTAGGGGAGCAATTTACTAAAACTTTTTTTTGACCCATTTTAACATTATTTATCCCTTATACCAGTACACCATATGAGGTAGACCCCTGTGTCTTCATTCAATAAATATTATGCAAACTTTAGTATTGTATTTATATGCAAAAGAAAATCGGTGGCACACCACCAAAGGGGAATATATACTTAAGGGCACCACCTATCTGCTAACCATAAATGACACTAATGATTCATCAAAATAGATTTATTGATCCATAGCTATTAAAACATCAACATACAATACAATCACCTACATTTAAAATACAACATATAGTTATCTCCCAGCAGGAGTGACCCTAAAAAGACTATCTACCTAACCAACTTATATATAAATAAATAAATCCATCATATCCTCAACCTAGATACTACAAAGTGCAAATTGCAAAATAAAGTGCTGAGTGCTGAATACATTTGTGCACAATTATACAATATAGTGCCAGGCCAAACTAACCGACCTGCACCTCAGTGTGACAAACTTGCTCACCCCTGCTGGAAGGATCCTCACCCACGCGTTCCATGCCCACCTGGCACTTTCTCAAGGTGTATTTATATGCATATATACAGAGGCAGACTGGCTATAGTGAGCAAATGGAGAATTCCCTGTGGGCTGAACTGCTTTAGGGCCCTTTGGGCTTGCAGCCCACCTCACCAGGAGCTTATAAACTTTTAACTTCCTGCTTCCCAAGTTCCCCCCAGCCCCTCTCTACATACCTGTCCCTATTGTAACCCACCCCTGCCAAGAAAACTCAACCCATATTATACCCCTACAATGTTATAGTCTCAGCATCATGACTGTGAGGCAGATACTGTGGTAGTTTCTGGCCCTACATTAAAAGAAGCTTCATCTATCATGAATTATCACAAAACCGTCACTACCCATGACCTGCTGCTGCAATGCAATAGCCTCAAAGGATAATGTGCTCATTTATTGTCTGGGAAGCTCTCAGGGGCGGTGCTAAGGAGCTAGTGGGGTGGTCAAGGCCTGTAAATTATATATATATATGTATGTTATCATATTCGGTGGTGCTTTACAAAGTGGTAAAAGCACTTCAGGATAGTATAGAAAATGTTATATGCATTCCAACTGCAAAACACACAGATGTACATCAAAACATACCTAGGGATTTAAAAATACATGAGGAAAGAACAAGCACTTTCAAGATTACGATAGAAAGGAATAAGAGGTAGAACAGCTAGCAGAGGAATTGCCTTGATGTGGCAAAAAGTTCCTTCCAGAGCATAAAAGAGGGAGTCCCAGGGGATCTGAATGGAATATGTTAGGCTGGAGAGTATGCTTGAAGAGAAGAGATGATGGGGTTGGTACATGGATCTGATTCATGTGGCTTGAGCAGCCTGCAGACCTCACAGCTACTGGCGTGTGTCCTCTGTTTGATTACATTGTGTTGCAGCTACTTGTGTCTGAACATGGAACATCCATAGATGGCAGCAAAGGTCTTAAATGAAAGACTTCTACAGAGACAACTACATTAGAAGCATTCAGACTGAGAAAACTAAGACTGTTGAAGTTCTAAAAATAAAATGCAATAAAAGCCTTTTAATGTTACAGTTTAACGTGAAACCAAGGGTTACACTTTGTTGTTAGAAGCTGCATTATCTAATTAAGTTACAGAAACATGACTTGGGGCCTTATTCATGAAGGGATAGCGTCAGGTAGTGCCTGTACAGTGGCAGGTAGCGCCAATTAGCGTCAGGTGAACGCCAGACACGGCATGCAATTACACTTTTATAAAGCCGAATCTGATGAGCGACTGGAACAACGCCATGTAGCGTCCGATTCATCATTATCCCAGCCTTAGCGTACAGCGCCGGCGTTCAGCCTTGCAGAGTGCCACGTATTACCTCTCGCTACCTGTCGCTCTCCCATACAGTTTAATGGATGATCTTTTAATTCTCTTTAAACAGGTGGGGGGGGGGGTTATTTATTTATTTAATTTTAATCTCAAATAATGTTGTGACCTCTCCTGGCCTAGAAAAAGCCATTTTTTCACACTTTTTTTCATTTGTGATATATTTATGCAGAATTGACATTACAGGTCTGAAATTAATGTGTTCATGTGGAAATGTTATTACAATGTAATTCCATATGTTTTCGCTTTGTTACTGGTGGATACATGGTCAAAAACAGCCTTCAATCACACTGCCTCCAGCGCTCTGGGCTAAAGCGAAGCATTTTTGAGCGCCGGAGTTGTGTGAGGCTGTTTTTTTGATGAATATGTTGTGAGTCGGTCGCAATGACCAGTCGCTACCATTCGCTTCTATACAGTAACATATTCATCAATGCTGCACAGCGACTGAGACGCTCTGAACTAGCGACCCACGACCGAGCACAGCGACTACTAGCGGGCGTTCTGAAATGCCAGACGCTCATCTGTCGCTACCTGCTGCTAATAATGAATCAGCCTGCCTGCTTGATTCATTCCTGTGACCTAATTCCATCCACCTCCGCTAAATAATAGTGGTAACTGCAGTATTAGAATGTATGACTTTGAAGGACTTTCTACCAATGTGTCATTATTATATATTGAAAACGAATTTTTGAAGTATAAAGCCAAAATATTCCTTTTAATATTTCTGTTTGTGCTAATAAAACAAAGCTAATAACAAAATCATGCTTAGCTTTTCCCACAGTTCCTACTCCACCTCTCAGCTCAGCAATCCTCCCCCATCTCTAAAGTCCGGTGCCATCCTTTCTTTTCCAACTTTGGCTCCTGGCCAAAGGGCTAAGGACTTTAGATGACATTATCATCATTACATGATCAGATCCCACCCGGCTATTTTATCTTGCTTATGAAATGAACTGGGGTTTAGGTCAGGTTGTTCAAGGTTTATTGTGCTCCAGATGGCAGGTGGGAGTAGATGTCTGCTGACTAGCAGCTCAATGACACTGCTAATGTGTAAGGTTGTTTTCCCATTGGGGCAAGGCAAGAGAAAGAGCGATTTTCATAGGCGTTTAACGATTCCTTAGTGTTCAGAAAGCGATTTACTGGCAATTGTGATGTAATAGCAATTGCAATTTTATAATCAACTAACTTTATTTAATGTGCCAAAAACAAATAACGCAAGAAATAGAGCATCTGATTTGCTGCTGACTGCATCAGAAGTGATTAAATAGTGATTGTGAAGCAATTCCATTGACTTCTATGGGATCGCTATAGCCCATCAACAGCCTGAAAACACTGCATGTTGGAATTTTTCATATCGCCCTGCAATTGCCTATATAGTGACATAGGACAACATTGGCGAACGATTTGTTGCTGCTTGGAGGTCGATTTAATGGCGATTGTAATCACAGTTGGCTCACCACAGTGTGAAAGAAGCCTAAGGGGGTTATTTAAGAAACACAAGCGCTAGGTAGTGCCAGGTAGCGGCACATAGCGTCGGGTGAACGTTGGACGCTGTATGTGAAAACCACATTTAAAAAAGCAAATCTGGTGAGCGCCTCTAACAGCGCCATGTAGCGTCACATGTATCACTAGAGGTGGCTCAGCGTATAGAGCCGGCGCTCTATGTTCAGCAGCGCCATGTAGTACCTGTCGCTTAGTAGTGATCTCCCATACATTTAAATGGTGTTTCATTTGGTTGTGTTTAAATAGCGTTTTGCTATAGTAGACTTCAACATTTTTGGCTCAAATCATTGTGTGGCCTCTTCTGCCCAGCAACCAAACACTTATTGTTTTTTTTATTTATTTATGCAGAATTGTATGTGCAGATCTGACATTGCAGTATCATTGTCACAGTGTTAAAAAATGTCATTCCATATGTTTTAGCTCTGGTGCTGGTGTATATGTGTTTAGAAACAGACTTTTTTCACACAGCGTCTGGCACTCTATGCTAGAGCGCCCGGGTTTTAGAGCGCCGGCGCTGCATGTGTGTTTTTTTTTTTTGAATACGGGCTTCAGCGGCGAATGCTGGACACACTTAACTGGCGCTACCTATCGCTCGCTGCAGCGTTTTCCTGTAGTTAGATGTAGAGTAGCCTTGGTCACTTTGACCTTGGGACACCACCTAGTGTCCGTGATTGGCTCTGCAATGAATCAGGGCGAGCGCTTCTACAGCACCCTCCAGACATCACATTCATCACTGCTGGACAGGATACTACAGTGCCACTTGTCCGCCCACTAAGCTAAGTTATAGCACCCGACACCCGCTTACAGCGTCTACTAGTGGTCACTCTAAGCGCCGCTATACAGCCGCTCACATGGTGTTACGTGGCACTAGTATTAAATCAGCCTCCACGTGTGTTTTGTTGATTGTTGTGGGGTTTGCCCACCTTGTGATTTGCTATTACTTGAGGATGGTTGCTAAGACATTTCTTGTTTCTACGTATAGGATGTCTGGGGGTTTTCTCGCTGATCCCTATTCATCATGATGTGATTACTAAAATACTTTACCAAGATGTGATAGAGGGTCGCTCCCCTTTTGGGGTAGAATTCCATATCCGCAATTGCATTGAAATTTTCCTGACACACGCGCACAGAATATTTACCTGATCCACAGAAATTTTCCAAGATGACTTTATAGGTGTCAACCGATCAGGGCTGTGCCAGGTCTAAGCTGAAAGAGGTGGCATTTGGTGAAGCTGCTGTGGCCATATAGCAGCCGATTGGGCTTTAGAGCAAACAGGTGCTTTAGCAAATCAATGCATCTCTAAAACCTATACATAAAACAATATCAATAAATTAATTCTTTACGTTTCTTCTCGACTTTTTCTCCTATTTTCTAAGTGTATAAACTATTTATCCAGCCAAATAGCAACTAAAGGATGTGATCCGTATTTAAAATTGCACAGTGGGCGTTTGAAAATGCTTAAAATGGCAAACTAATGGAAAGTATTTAATGTCTCATTATACAGCAGTTTATTTGATGTAAGTCATTAGTATGGTTAATGCATCAACCTTTGAACTGTTTTTTATATTCATGACAGTATCCAGCATTAGTTAATCATTAGAAAATATTTTTTTAGGAACAGCGAGTTACTGAAACATTTACAAGTTATCAAACACTCAGATGTTATTGCTTCTGTAATTTTTTCTATTGAAAGGATAAGAAAGGTGACTCAAAGCCTTATGATCTCCAAAATCGTATAATGCAGACTTTGCCACAAAATTCACCTCTAGCTTATTCATTTTCCTTTTCTTTTTTGGTTAAGTTAAAGGGATTTAGCACCCAAATAAAACTACAAGTGTTCTCATCTATTGCCCTTGGCAGCTGATTGGTCCTACTCCTGCAATTAGTAATTCACCCAATAACTGGATCACAGCCTCTGCAGGCCCAGCCCAAACTAAAGTTACCGGCACTTCCTTGATGGGATTGCGCTCCTTTACCTTCAGTTACAGGAGCGCTACTACGCCTTCTCCTTTCAGTACAATAGTGGGCATGTCAGCCTTGGCACACCTACTCCATTGCCATGAATGGAGAGCATGGTAGTGCCTCTGTGACTAATGGTGCTTGATCCAAGCACATATAAATTGGTCTGATCGGCTGCCACCCCTCCTTTGTTTCCTACATAAGAGCAGGTTACTAGATTTCAGGCCTGGATGGTGTGGGATTTGATCCAGTGATTGGGTGAGTTACTAATCACCGGAGTAGGCCTAAGCAGCTGAGGAGGACAAAAGGTGAGTACCCATTTATGTTTTAATATGTTTATTGTTTTGAAGAAAACACAGGATACATATACATGTATGTAGAAACATTCAAATGTTCCTTCAAAAGAAGACCTCCACGTGTGCTATACATTGAAAAACCACAAGTTGTGCTTTCTGCTTTTCATTCCCAGAAACATTTCAAATGAGAGATCGATGTCTCTGCTTACTATACATGCATTTTGTAAAATAAAAGAAATAACAGTAGAAAAGGATGAAAAAGTGGAAGAACAGAGGAACTGAAGCAGTTTCCACGCCAAGGTAGGGGAGAGAGAAAGGAGAGTAGGAGAAAGAAGAGGCAAAAGGAAAGAAAGAAAAAGCAAAGAGTGGTCCGCTTCCATGAACCCATCCCTGATCACTGTCTTACAGAGCTTCAGTCATTAGTGACTGTTTAACCTTGTCCCCTGCCTAGATTGAGATTTCAGTATTCTTGACCCATGGGTCCCATGTTAAAGTGGACCAACACCCAGGATTTTCACTATCCTGGGTGTTGGTCCACTTCTGCGGGGCACCCCAATCGGGGTCCCGCTGTGTGAAACCCCCCAGAAAGCCCCAAAAAACTTACCTCACCGGCTGAGGCCGCCGCCTCTCGTGCGTCCCTCTTACAGGGAGCGCGCCCGCGCCGGCCATTCGCAAATGGCCGTCACGGGTGCGCGCCCTGCTAGAGGGACGCGCGGCGGCGGCCCGCGCATGCGCCGTTGGAATGGGAGAAGGTAAGGTTTGTGGGCATCCGGGGGGGTTTCACACAGGGGAGGGAGCTGATCAGCCATGGGTGTTGGTCCACTTTAATGAGCATAGTGTACCAAATGTAGGATTTGATTGGCTCTAAGTATCTCAGAACTTGGCATTCGATACTTTTCTCTCACTCTCACTCCCATATCATCTATTAAACCCCTTATTAATCCACCATCTGAATTTGACGGCTCTCTTACCTGGTAGGAATCTGGGGTTCCCATATATAGGCGCCAAGGGTGTGCGTGGGTGGGAGGCCAGCCCAGGAGGGATTGCAAGGGAATCCCATACAGTTAAAGAGTGAGACAGAGAGGGTTATAGTATCAAGGGCCTTTCTCTAAATGTCCTGATCCTGATTTAGGATGCCCTACTGTGTGACACCCCCCAGATTGCCCAGTACAAACTTTCCACAGTCTTACGGCGCATGCATGGCCAATTAGAGCTATTAGCCATGCATATTTATGCTTGGCAAATGGCTGTACTCTAAGCAGTCAGGAAAGTCACTCCCACCCCCAGGGAATAGGGGTCACGGTCCAGATATGCTAGGGATGCGGCTGCATCACCAAGGGAGCCGTCAACAAAGGTGAGTTTAGCTAGAATCTTTCAGATTCCAGGGTCGGCCAGCTTGGGTTTTGTTTGACCGTCAGTAGGAGGCGGAAAGGAGGCTTTGAGTTACTGAAGAATGCCTGTCCCATAGTGATAGACCTCTCTTTGGGGGTTCTTTGGGGGTTTGCTTACCACCTCCTGGTGGTAGCTGTTTATCATATCTCAGTTGCCATTCTTTATGTAACACCAATGCTGATGTGTCCCTATCCATGAAGGTTGTAGGCAGCTGTCTGTAAGCTGCTCTCTCTAAAAACAACCATTGGGTCGGCTACATTTGGCACTGTCCTAAACTGTTTTCCATTTTTCAATTGAAGAAAATGGCAGATAGGTTTAGAGTTTCAGTGTATGATTTCGCTTCTGTGAGTGTGGTCCTTGGATCATGATGTGATGCTGCTTAATCTGTGATGGACCAGAAATCCTGCCCCGCTCTGCTGAGCTGATTGGAGGACGTGATGAAAAAGAGAATGTCATTGGCTGAACCTGTAAACCGTAATATCTTGGCCCTTTCTGCTTTAATTTAAAGATGGAGCTTAGGATAGGGCCAAATGTAGCCTGACCCAATGGTGTAGCAATTACCTTTGTCTGCAGTAGTCACTATGGGACAGGCATTCTTACTTCCGCCTGCAGTGTCACTTTAGGGACTGTCTGTATTTCCTGTTTCTCTTTCTGCAATTAGCACAAAATTGAATTATACATTTCAAAAAAATGAAGGCTAGCATCTGAAAGGAAGAATTAACCTTTGATGGAGTGATTGCATTTGATGTTTTCAGAACATACCTAATCAATGGCGCAGCTTGTTGATGTAGTTTTTGGCCCTCTGACAACACTTGGCACAATGTGTTTTTTTGCTTTTATGATAACCAGTGTAAATAGTTTTAAAATAAATAAGCCATTTTATTTAACATGAATAACATTTAAAGCTGTCTGGAATAATCTGCTTCTTGTATCGCTATCAGCTATTTGAACTTTCCTTTTGTCAGTTAAGTCTACAACAGATGACAAGCAAATATTCCCTAATTCATAAGTAAGTCTGCTGTCACACAGCTAGGTTGTTTGTCTGAGCTGCCAGGGAGGCAAACGAGAAGTAGAAAGGAAGGAATAATGCTGACTTTGATGGCCCACCTTTTTGTAAAGGCAGCACCTTGTTAATGTATCCACACAGTTTTCATTAAAGCTAAATTCAGACACATTTTAACAAAACCTAGTTAGCAGTTGTCCGCTGTACCTGGAGAAGGGGCCCTGCATGGCCACAAAATGGTGTCTGTTTATATGTTTATAAATTAAATCTCAGTATTATGAAGAGCTTTTAAAACTGATTTAGTTGAGTGCTGGCAACTCAGATTCAAAGATACACTCCAAGCATGTGTCAGGGGCAGGTAGCGCAGGTTCAATGTCAAAAGTCCTAAGCTAAAGTCAAAAACCATAGTAGCAAGTCTTATAGCCTTGAGGGGGGTGTTGCTCCTCTTTAAAGGGCCGAGGATGGGGGTAAATGATGCACTTGCCCATGCAGGGGGACTCATGCTCCAAGAATAGCTTGTGGATCCTGTCAATTAACCATAAAACCCAAGGGTATCCTTTGGACCCAACAGTGATCAGACAAGATCTCCTTTTCGGATGGCAGACAACAACAATGTCCATCTGCTAAAAGCCCTAAGGAAATGGCAGAATGTCATTTCTTTTCACTTTTAGTTTTTGGGGATGCCCATGGGCTGGAGGTTGCAGATACAGCCACCATAAAGGTGAACTAAACCTTCTGAATTAGCAGCAGTCTCGACAGTCTAGTACTCAAAGTAAACTTGTCTGGAGTTGGACCTTAAAGCAGGCAGATAGTCTAAAATGTTTTTTCTGCTACAAAAATGTAAAAAAATGCAAACCACTGCATGCTTATTAATAACCTACTTACATTACCAGATCCACTCCTGATTGCCTCCATCCCATTCCGTTTTCTTGCTACACCCAGGATTATGTATCCCACAATGCTCCTGGGTACAGCCTTTGACCCTGCACTGGCCCCTCACAGAGATAGGCCGGCTTTTTTCACATTGACCGGCGGCGACAGAAGCGTCGAGATGAGGTGAGCAGGAGCTGAAGAGTAGAACCTTGAGGAAAGCTGTGGACTGCTGGGTGGTCACTGAATCGCAGTTTCATGTAGCAGTGTAAAGTAGAATGCTGGTTAAACATTAGAATATGATTTGAATCCCTGCCAGACAGACTCCCAATTATCAACCCTCCCTCCCCATTGGACCACGTTGTGCCTGCTTACCTTATTCATAGTATGTCTGTGTTAATTCATGGGAAGAATAACCCACTTTGCAGTGATTCAATTTTAATTGAGTTTGGGTTGCTTTGCTACTGTTATTGGGTCCCTGCATTCCAGGGCAGGATTAAAGTGGGGGGGGGCAACCAGGATTCTCACACCTGGGCCTCCGCTACTTGTTAACATGAGCAGAGATTTATCTACAGTTACCTGTGGTGGCCTCCACTAGGTCAAGTATTAGGATCAGAATCTATTTTATTCACCAAGTATTCCTACATTGCATAACTTAGAGGCCGATTCATTAATAGCGCCAGGTAGCGACAGATGAGCGCCAGTAGCGTGATTTTCACAGCGCCAGCTGGTATTCGCTGTGCTTGGCCGGGGTTTGCTTGTTGACAGCGACTCAGTCGGTGTGCGGTAATGTTGAATACGGGGTTAGGGGTCGATGTTTCACAGGTTCTGCGTTGTATGGGTGCGCCTTACAGCGAATGGCCAGAGCGAACGGCTTGCTGCAGATTCATTAACAAATCACGCTCAAAAATTTCTCACGCTGTGAATTCCTTGTTTAAACCCCAGAGCGCTGGCGGCGATGTGTGTAAAGTAGTTTTTAACCCCCAAACAACCATTTTTTTTTATGTAAAAATTATACAAGTTTTTCTAAACATTTTGTAATATGAATACATTAATATCAGACCTGTAATATCAATTCTGCACAAATTTTTTTTTTTTTACCTTAAAAAAATATCTAACATTGCCGTAGTGGTCACAGAATTTTTGACAGTTAAAAAAAAAAAAAACATAAAATCAATTAATTATGAATATTTAAAGATTGCTCCATTGAAATGCATTGGAGAGCGCCAGGGAGTGACAGGTCATACCTGGCGCTGTGATGGGATTAGTAGCGGCGCTGTTCGTTGCAGTCGGCTACATGATGAATCCCGCGCTAGCTGACGCTCTCGCCGGCGCTAGCCTCATTTAGCGTGATAAATGCGTCATTGTGACCGCCGCCGGGCGTACTTGAGTCGGTAGCCGCCGATAGCTGGCGTTACCTGGCGCTCGTCAGACACTACCTGGCGCTAGCCCTTGATAAATAAGGCCCTTAGTTGTATACAGTACATAGCCTCTAGCGGGCCTTCACCTCACCTCTAAAATCATGTATTTAATCTCGAACATTGCCCTAACTTCAAACCTAATTGTTGATTTTACTTCTACAACTTCACTCCCAAGCTCTGACTCTAACTTAAAATTACTATTGGGGATTATTTTAGTTTTTTAGATTAGGTCAGGTATAGTGGTTAACATTGCTTTTGAAGTGCCTGTAAAACTTTTTTCATTTTGGTTATGCCTAATTTTAAGCAAAATATAAAGGTGAAATTAAAAGCTAACCCTAACCTAAATCCCATCAGTCAGTAACAGATTGTTTTGCTATATACATAGTGTAACACTAATTGTTTGCTTGACATTAATTAATCTGTACACAGAGCTCTCACTTAACCCGTAATACAGACATTATGCATTTCTATGACTTCATAAAGAATAGCTTTATTTAAAGAGAACCTATAAGTATTAAAAGCCTCTTATGCCAATGGCAGACAGACACAAATCATTCTAAATATCTAAATAATTCACAAGCTTTAGAAATGCCGGCCAAGTTGTGTTTGTTGCACGGTGTGAAGCATGCTGCATCTATTGATGATGCCAGGCAGTTCCAAATCAGCTACATACTGTATACTATACAAGTAGCTGCTCTTGATATAAAATATAAATATTAATGTGTTGTTTCTCTGCATGTTTCCAACAGAAATGTCTTGATTAAAGGTTATTTCCATTGATGGCTCTAACAATTGTATGAGGACACACACAGTGAGTTTTATAATCATAAGTACCGCATGCTGTGTTGTGGGGGCTTCGATTTGCTGTTATGGAATATTCCACAGGCAATATATACACACATATATATATATACATACAAAAAACAATGTTATTCTGTTCATTAGTTTAAGATCATAAAAGTTAAATGCAAATTATCTGCAAAAGCAACTTTTTTTACAGGTTACAAGTTTTAACTTTTCTAACAAGTTTGACTGCATACCTAAAGTAAGTGACTTCCCAACACAAAAAAAACAAAAGGTACTCACCTTTGGTCCCTTGGAGCCTAGTGCATCTCTGGCTCACTGACACCAGAGCGGTTTCCACGATACATGGCCTCCTTCCGTCATCAGTTAGAGTGCCTGTGGCACACCCATTTTATTTACTGCACTGGAGTGGATGTCTATTCCACTGCACAACTAGCTAGTAAAGGCCTTAAAAATGAAAGAATAATGACCTGACCGAAACCCTATTGGGCTTCTGCGCTCTTTTTAAACAGGAGATTTACAATGAAGGAAAACAGTACACCTCTCTGAACAGTGTCAGGGAGGCTGTGACTCCATGGATAGGAGGCATATGAAAAAGGTTACATTGCTCGATCGCATGCAAAAAACTAAAGTAACTTTGAGTGATTTAACAAAGCTGACTTATTACATTTGTCCAGTCGAATAGGTTTGAAAATGTGGGCGAAAATTAGTTTCCATTCGAAAATGGCTTTAGTAAGCGAAATTTTTTTCGAAAATTGTCTTGAACATCTCAAAAGTTTCTGAAAGTATCTCTGGTGCTGAGAATCCTAAAATGATGCATTTACTTTTCACATTTCATACATCATTCAGAATGATCAGAAGACTCCCCATATAATATATCATTGTGAATTTGTGACAACTATTTGTTAATGCACTTGTGCAACTAGTCACTTTGTTATGTAGGATCACATTCATCCATGTAATTCTAGATATGTATTTAGTAATAGATCAAGGCAACTGGACATGCTGTTTTCTACTGCATACATTTTGGTATTCATCCCAGTATTAGGAAAGGCAGCTTGATGACTTGTGAAATGTGTTTAAGTAAAAAAGAACAAAAACAGCTACTGCACTTGCCTAGATTTATTCCTACAGAGTTGCAGAAGCTAACTTTATTTATTTTGTAACTCTTTCAAATAAAATGAAAAATTAATCATGGCCCTTCCTCCAGATTACCAGACTGGTGCGCAAGCTATTAGGGGTCATGCTAAATATTTGGTGGAGCCAGTGTGACTTGCAGTGTGCATTGCAGTGTGGATCGCAACCTGCATCTTGGTGAGCTTTTTAGCTTTTAGACACTAAAAAGTGCAAAGGAAATGTTCCCCCCCCCCTTTTCCCCCCCAAAATAAAATAAATTAATAAAGAGATGTATTGAGTAATAGATCAAGGCAAATAGTCTTGTTGTTTTCTTTTGCTCCACATATTGTGTTATCCATCCCACTGGATGTATTTGGGAATTCAACATTGCCTATTGGAAAAGGCAGCTGGGTGACTTGTGAAATGTATTGAAGTTAAAATAATATTGCAATTCCTGCAGACTCACTGCAGATTTGCTTTTTATTTATATATTTTTACAGTTTCAATTGAAATGAAACAAATCATGGCCCATCTGTCCATATTAACAGGCTGGTGAACCAGTCTGCTCCTGGCAGCTCACTAGCCCCTTTAGCCTTTGGCCCAGGTTTGGTGCTCTGCCTGGGGAGTCAACAGTCAAATTAAAACAGTCAGAACAAAAATAAAGTTAATTCCGCATATCTGTTGCACTGGTAAAAAAACATGCTGGCAATTGCTGACTTGGCTTTTTAGGTAAAAAAATATTACCTATTAATTTTTGATGAAGATATGTGATAGTGTAATAATAATTATTTGGTGTCTGCAAGATGTATCCTCACTTCACTGGCTTTATTGACTAAACTCTCAAACTGAAAAGTTATGGTGCCATAGAGGGGTCTTTGGTCACTTATTTTATTCACCACTTTTTCCCATTATGTCCCATTTTTTTTTTCAATTAATTTCTGATCCCCTCATTCAGCTAATTAAAATCTGTTGTAAAAGAAAGAGTCCCCTTCTTTCTGAAAGGACTTGGCCTGGCTATACTGGAACTATACAGCAGCAGGTAGTCAGAGCAAGTTGCAGGACCAGGCTGTACACAAGGACACACCTAGATGCAGGAACAGGCTGGACTTGGACATGCAGGAATATGTTTGACCTAGGAACTTGGCTAGATGTGGGACAAGGCTAGACACAGGACCACAGGACAAGGCTTGGGCGCAGGAGATGGCATGGACACAGGAACTGCAAGGGACCCTTCAGGGACAAAACTAAATGATCAATTACATGTAGAGATCTGGGATTTGAACTCCCCTCTACGTAATGCATCATGATGCCTCCCATTGCTTTTTGGGTTCATCTGCAGCTACACACCCCACCAAGGGACTGTATACTGCAGTCCAATATGGAAAATTAATAATGAAAGTGGTGTAAATTCTCACAAATATTAAATAGCTTTGCCTGTAGCTCTACTCTGTGGAATGTTGGGTAGCATTATAATTAGGCACTGTGGAGCACTATGTGGTAACAACTGGCTTTGTTTATAGCCACACATTCACATAATTAATGTTCCCCTAGAATACATATATAAATGTTACAACAGGTTTGGAAATATTTGATTGTTTAGTTGCTATACTGAATCGCTTTAGGCAAATATCCACTGAGTTGGAAGACAAAAGCTGCTCAAGCAACTAGAACCCTTTTACAGGGCAGCGTATAATGCCGCCAGAGACTTGCTGCCCCATTGCTTTCCCCATAAATTACATTACCAGTGTTGAAAGCTATGGAAGCAAAATATTGGACAAAAGCAGTAGCTGCTCACATCTTCTAAACATACTGCAGTATAAAAATAAAAGACTTCCCTCATTGGTTTGACAAAAATAACTTCAGCAATGCACACATGCTGGTTCTGCCATACTGGTGACTTTTTTCTCTTTTGCTTACCATGATAATCTTTTGAAAGTAAAAACTACTATGAAAATTACTACAAGTGAGATGCCTCCCAAAAAGAGATGGCAGGATTAACCCCCTACAGTTGCGGTCATCTGAAAAGAATTTCAGGTGCTTGTGATTGATTGTTCCACAGTGACTTGTGGGATTATAGGACAGTATATAGCAGCATTACTCAACCAGCGGACCATAGTCTGAATTCGGACTGCAGGTGCCAGATTTCTGGCCCCTGCCCTGACAGCCCTGCACTCAGTTGTTTGTGTCCTGCCATTCTCAGCTCTGCCCCCTTTACTTGATCAGTGCTGTAGTGCTGCGTCTCCCTGCCAGCCCCGTCTTCAGAGATGTTTCATCACTTGGCTCCCTGGCCCACAGCATGTCAACATGAAGTACTGCACAGAAAGGAAGCAGTAATTCAAGGTACACACAAACTTCCTTTCTCTTTGTCTCAGCCCATCCATCCCTGTCACCTGAGCTTTGATCCATCCAGTCCTGTCCTCTCAAATCTGATCCATACAGCCCTGTCCTATCAGATCTGATCCATCCAGCACTGTCCTCTCAGCTCTGACCCATCCTTCCCTGTCCCTTCAGCTCTGACCCATCCTTCCCTGTCCCCTCAGCTCTGACCCATCCTTCCCTGTCCCCTCAGCTCTGACCCATCCTTCCCTGTCCCCTCCGCTCTGACCCATCCTTCCCTGTCCCCTCAGCTCTGACCCATCCTTCCCTGTCCCCTCCGCTCTGACCCATCCTTCCCTGTCTCCTCTGCTCTGACCCATCCTTCCCTGTCCCTTCAGCTCTGACCCATCCTTCCCTGTCCCTTCAGCTCTGACCCATCCTTCCCTGTCCCCTCAGCTCTGACCCATCCTTCCCTGTCCCCTCAGCTCTGACCCATCCTTCCCTGTCCCCTCCGCTCTGACCCATCCTTCCCTGTCCCCTCAGCTCTGACCCATCCTTCCCTGTCCCCTCCGCTCTGACCCATCCTTCCCTGTCTCCTCTGCTCTGACCCATCCTTCCCTGTCTCCTCCGCTCTGACCCATCCTTCCCTGTCCCCTCAGCTCTGACCCATCCTTCCCTGTCCCCTCAGCTCTGACCCATCCTTCCCTGTCCCCTCAGCTCTGACCCATCCTTCCCTGTCCCCTCAGCTCTGACCCATCCTTCCCTGTCCCCTCAGCTTTGACCCATCCTTCCCTGTCCCCTCAGCTCTGACCCATCCTTCCCTGTCCCTTCAGCTCTTACCCATGCAGCTCAGTCTCTCTGCTGCATCCATCCCTGTGCCCTCAGTTCTTCCACACCCAGCCCAGTTTCCCTGCCCCATCCATCCCTGCCCCCTCAGCTCTGATCCATTCAGCCCTGTCCTCTCAGCTCTGATCCATCCTACCCTGTCCCCTCAGCCTCGGTCTATCTGTCCATGTCTCTTCCCCTCTTTCCCGTCCATCGCTGCCCCCTCCGTTCTGCCCCATCCAGCTCAGTCTCTCTGCCCCATCCATCCCTGTCACCTCAGCCCTGCAACATCCAGTCCAGTCTCAGGCCAGACCTGTAGGTTCCGTGAGGCCAAACAAAAAAAGCTCCTGTTTATTTTTCCCCCATTGCCCAATCGGATGCCTGGGTGGCAAGCAGCCTTTTTTTTGTTTTGCCTGTGAAATCTAAAGCCCCACCCTGGTGCGCTGATTTCTAACTAACCTTGCAATCCACACATCTCCCTCCCCCACAGCCCTCACCTCTCATTGGATGCTGGTAAATGGACTTTACAAGAAGTAGTTTGAGTAGCTATGGTTTAGACTATACTTGGTAGTAGCAGGTAACTAAGCATATGACACACTTTTGGTCAGTCTCCAAAAAGGGCCACTGATGTCTTTGCTTTGATCTTTGTCCCATTTTAGCAAGGGGTAATATTTCTCAGAAGTAAAAAAAATCAACATTGAAGATTGTTACTGATGAACAAGCCTGGATATTTACCAGCATGTGGAAATTCTAAATATTACATGAGGATGTTGCATTATGTTTACTGTATTCCATAAATCTTTAATTCAACTCATATCATGTAGGCATGTCCCGGGGTCAGGTTCATAGTCGAACAAGCTGTATAATTTATACATTCCTCTTTTATTCAGCTAGACACATAATTTGATACATTGGAAGTATGCATCTAACTGCAATTTCATGTAATCAGATTATATTTAGGGTTGTACCCATAACCTTTGCACTGTGGTACAGCCAGTACATATACTGTTCCTTGTGTTTTACTTAAATGAATAAGCCAATAGTTGCATAACAAGCAATAGCTGGTGCATACAGAAATTCATACAGGGTACATACAGTGTTGGTATAAAAAGAAGGCCTTGTTAAAAACCAAGCTCTTATATAGCTGGTATTCAGGTTGTGATGTTAATCCAAAAAACATCATTAAAGTAAGTATGTAAGTACTAAGTGTAAGAAAGTAAATACCAGCAATTTGCTTAAAATCCTGTTTACTTAAAGCCAAGTCTTGGGGTAAAACTGATGTCTTATCCCAGGAACCATAAAAATGCAGCTGGGGACCATTTTTATTAATGCATTACTGACTGAGTTGGACCCAAACAAGCCTCTGTTTATGGTTTACACATTCTTGCAGAGCAGACAGGGCATACAAAAAAACTGTAAAAACAATAGATTCTCACTAATGTGCACACCTCTAAATTATTTATGGTGTATTGCAACATAGTTCCCATGTATTATTATGCAGTATTAACTTTGTTGGGAGTCTAAAGACAAGGCTGTTCTTTCTTTCACAGGGGTTGTTCATTCTCGATTTTGTTTTTGGCTGTGTTGTCATATAGAGGCAAAAGGTCTTCTTTAGTAGCAAATGGTTAAGAATAATTAAAGCTGTTTTTCTTTCGTCGCAACATTTTGACTCAAATGCTAGATCAACAAGCACGCTTCTCGTGTGTTTTTATTAGACTAATTTCTCAGTCTCGATGCGCAAGGCAAGGCCCATTGTTTTCAGCTCTCTCCAACCCTTGTGATCAATAAGTGGGTACATACCAATCTATTTAATGAAGTACTTTACAAAGAACCCAACAATTTCTGATGATCTTCAGGATAGGTACTGATGTCATCCTCTGTGTACAGGGATGCATAAAAATAAAATATCTCCTTAAAATAGACCTATTATCTAGTAAAAAAAAATAGAATTCTAATCTGTGCAAATACAATATATTCCTTTTAGCATTTACTAGCATCCGTATCTCTAAATGGACTAACATACTTGAAGCTATGGTTTGCTGAAGCCACGATGAATGATAGAAATACTGTGAAAGGGGGTCTTATATATACTAGCTTTTTTTAGCTATTACTTCTCCTTCTGCTCTGTTATTAAACTACTGACCTGAAACAGATCAAAATCAGATAAGTAACCTATAATTCTGAAAGCAATGTGACTGATAAAACAGCATGAAAGCAAGTTCTGTAAGGCAGCCCCATAGCTCCCATGGTTTTATGTTACAGATTTATTTTGTATTATTATAAATGGTGAAGAGAATGAATCTTTAGTCTTCTTACTTTACCATGAACGGTATTTAATTGAAATGATAGAAAAGCAATAAGGATTTATGGCAAAACATATGTGAACACCATTTCTGATTAATGGTTGTGGCTACTAATTGTTCATAAATTATTATTAGGTAATAATAAGCTTGACATTATTATCATAACGTCAAGCATACAGCCTTTCAGTTACCATCATTTCTTGGAGAATGTAATTGGGGAGCTAATTGTCTTTTGAAGTGGCACTGTCATAGGATGCAACCTTGTTACAATATTTGTAAAATGTCTTCCCTATCAGAGTTTCCTCATTCAAACATTAGTTAAGTTGTTGGAACATCTAGATGTAACTATAGCAGAGATGTCAACCTGACCCATTCTGCAGGGTCATTTTTCTCCAATCCTGCACAGGCTGGTTAGCCTCGAGAAACAGATCTCATTGGCAGCTCCTAAAAAGGCCTAGAGTAAGAAGCGGCATCTGGAGCCGGTTTACTCGGATGATGATTTATATGATTTCTTGGGATCTGCGGAGGAAGGTGAGTTGTCAGATGACTCACTCTCAGCAGCGTGGCTGCTTTCCGCTGGAGACGACAGCATCTCTGGTTCCTCCTCGGATGAGGATTCCTGCCTCCCGGATGATACGGAAAGTTTGCTCCCTTCCATTTTTTGATACATTGCACATTGTTC
Organism: Gastrophryne carolinensis; assembly: GCA_027917425.1. NCBI lineage: Eukaryota > Metazoa > Chordata > Amphibia > Anura > Microhylidae > Gastrophryne > Gastrophryne carolinensis. The sequence continues at coordinate 237,425,461 of CM051238.1, read as the reverse complement.
CTCTCAGAATGGCTAAGAGGAAAAGGGTGATTTATTTCGGCCTGAAAGGCAACATCAGGTCTTTCCTGAGCAGCCGCATTTTTCTAACATGATTCTTAAGGAATGGGAACAAATTACCGTCGGTCCCTAAGGGCCTGGATAGGCGGTACCCTTTCCCTGCTGAATTGGTTCGGTCATGGTCTCACCCTCCCGAGGTGGACCCTCCGGTGTCAGGATTGTCCAACACCACTGTTATGCCATCACCTGACAATGCTTCCTTACGTGATCCTGCAGACAAACGCATGGATCAGTTGGTTTGCCATGCTTTCACCTTTGCTGGTGCCCTTTTTCGGCCTGCTTGTGCTTCGGCAATTGTTTCACTAGCCAACAGGAGAAAGGTTAAACACCTTGTGGCTAAGGCTAAATCTCGCAAACGGGCGGAGGAGTATAAGGAACTCAAGGCCTGCTTGGACTTCATCGGCTTTGTTATTACTGCCATGGATGATGTGGTCAGGCTTGGTGCTAGAATTTCGGCCTTGCTTGTAGCTTTACGCCGCTCGCTGTGGTTGAAGCAGTGGTCAGCCGATGCGGCTGCCAAGAAGTCCCCTCACAAGTCTACCTTTTGTGGGAAGCCAGTTGTTTGGGGAGCGACTGGACCACACCGGGTCTCAGCCAGTTACAATATTTTCCGTTCCATAAGACACAACAAATATAAGTGCATCTAATAGACAAAATAAAAGACAACTTACATAAACTGCCCTTCTGTGCAGCTGATTGGGACCCCACAGCCACCAGGACACTGGGCAATGGAGGGGTAGCATGGGAGAGAGCAAGGTAACAGATTCCAGCACGTAAACATGCTTTATGCATTATGCATTATGCATGACTTCCCAGATTGGGAAAGTATTCTTTGGAATCTGGCATTGTGACAAATTTGGGTTTGGTGGATGTCAGAGACCTGCTTCCTCAGGACTGGAAGCAGGAGCGTGCCCTTGAGCTGATGGAGTAGTGCACATGCAGCAACAGAACACCAGTGTTGTGCCCAGAACCAGGGCTGCACTGCGTAAAGTTTCTTGCGGGTAAGGTAAGTATAAACTAACCAGACATCCCTGATATGTCAGGACAGTCCCGCCGGCCCCCTCTGAAAAACTCTTGGGACACTTAAAGAGGAACTTTGCAGTCATTGGCGGCTCAGCGGGTTATTGATTACTGCCGCTCACCCTTTTCCTGTTATACACCCTTTATATTATTGCATGAGTGGTGTTGGCACCACCCACAGGTTCTGAAAGACACACAGAAGCACCCAGGAAACCTTTGTGCTGCACCAGCACCACTTTTGCTTTGATTTAAAAGGTATAAAAGCGCACAGTGCATGCATCTCCAGCAGGTATCCCTTGCCATGGAGACAGGGGAGCACACCCAGACAATGCAGCTCTGTGGGTCTTGATGAGCTGCTAACTGCAGAGTAGCACTAAAGACTGATGACAGCACAAGGAAGAGGCTGCAGTCAGCTTATTGCTGGTTGAATTGCTGGAGAAGTATGGTAAATCTTACATTTTTTTACCCACTGGAAGCTTTTTTGGCCTTCGTTGCCCACTTGGTGCTGCAAGGACCACGAGGGGCACCTTCATCACACAATGTCTGCAGTGTCAAGGCCACGGACGCTGAAAATGCACCTCTAGGCTTCTGGTTTGCAAGGTAGAAAGAGAGATTTTTTTCATATTACAGCATAGGGACATTTTAAATGATATGAAGATTTTATTTTCCAGCACCAACGATGCACAGTGTTCTGTTAAATTGCTGATGGGTGAATGTTTTCTCTGCTGAAGCATCTGCTCCATTGGTTTTGAAAGCAATCCGTTCCCCAGAATTTCATCTTTAGTGAAATGCATCTAAATGGAAATATCTGTAATATTTAGAAACTGAAAATACATTCAAGTTGTTGTGGGGAAGTACAAATCATACTAAAATCTCCATTTTTATATTTCATAATAGAGTACATTTAATTTTTACTGTGAAATGCATGAGCACACTATAAAAGCCACAATAAAAATGCTGGGCTGTATATCCACTGCACACTAATGAGGCCACAACTCTGGGCTGCAAATTCAGTGAATGCTATGTTGGTAGAGCCTTGGTTTGTTGGTTTATCATTGCCTTTTAAAAACTAAAGCTCTGGCCAAATTACCAAAAATGAAGACTAGCGCATACATTTTGACCTATCCTATTGGTCAGTGCCTTTGAATATCTATAAAGGCATACCATATCACTATATCCACAACATTAGGGTCGATTCACCCATAGGTTTATCTCCCCCGATAGTAGGTGACCCTCCCAATTGGGAAACGAGGGGGTTTGATATTTGCTGGTCTGTTTATTAACTATGAAAACCAAAACTGTGGGACCAGGTCTAGTCCCACTGTACAATTATCAGACCCAGCATCTCCACCACACCTCGACACAATTTGAATTAACACTATTTCATATTTTATTGTAGAGAAAAGTTTTTATATACATATAAAAAACACAATACATCATTATTAAAAGTCCATTCTTGTGTATTACATCCAATCATATAATGGTTTTCATCTATTTACATTGAATCCCTCCTATACATAATCACTTTGCTACAGAATATATGCAAGAATTGATCATCATACACTGTAAGATCAATGTGCCTTAATTACTATTGAACTCTTACTGGTCCGCTGATTGGCCAGAAAGGGCAGACATGTTTCGCCATATAGGCTTCCTCAGTGCCCTGTATATAGGTACCATCTCAGTCAAGGTCAGGTTAATCCCGGGTGGAAATAAAGAGCTCCCTCTTATCCCTCCCAGTGTCTTTTATGTGTCTCTGAAGGATTAAAATCTTTGTTAGCGTGTAATTGTGGCACTTTGAGTCCACTTCCCATATAGTATGCTGCTGCAGGAGGCTATAGTGATCTCTATTAAATGCAGGGAAGTCGCTCTTAGTAGAGTGTGTTTGCAAGCCCGGGTTAGTCTAAGAAGGAACGCAGTGTGTCCAGCGCGCGTCAAACCGGGAGGCCTTCAGGGTGTGCCATTTGTATACGTGCGTGTTCTCCCACTGCCTCTGCTTTGCCACCCGCAGCCTATTCAATCCCCGGGTTGACTCCACCAAGGAGGAAAGATGATGCCCTCCGTTCGCGCGAAAGTGCGTGGACTCAAAGTGCCACAATTACCTAAAAGTATGTTACTTGTCCCACCCTCCTCTAATTTATACTTTGGAAAGGACTAAGGAATATGATGGGGCTTTATAATTTTTTTTTGGGGGGGAGGGGAAGAGGGAATGTCACAAGATTGTGGTTTCCTCTAACTTTTTCTATGAAAAATTACTCCCATGCTTACAAGTAAGTGCACTCACAATAAGTATGAAAACAAAAAAACCTACAGCATACAACATAAATTTATTCCATAATTTGTATTTTGTAGTATATACAAACTGTGATACTGATGCAGCACTTCTAGTGCGAAACGCGTCTACACCTAAAGGGTATAAACCACTTGATACAACTGTGGACTACTTTCTGCAATCTGCATACTTGCTACAATACTGACCCAACAAAGAAATATACAAGAAATAACTGGTCGTTTATCACAAAATGAATGTTATATGTGAAATATGTACATAACAGTAAGAAAAGAATCAAACAAGGTGTAGTTTAAAAATACCCCAATTTTTTTGCACCCCCAACCAATCTAATCAGTGAAAGGGTTAGGGACAACCCCCATGCTTTATAAATAATCAACAATAATACTTATTATAATTGTAACACTTTAGCTTGTCAAGTATGTGGGACTTGATATAAAGCAGGCCTTTGAGTTTGATCTACTGCAAGTAAATATTGCAATACAGATGGATACTAACTATGATACTAACTTTTCCTGTTTACCCTCCCGACTCAAGCATTTGAAGGTGGCTCTTTTTAAAATTTAAATTTAACAACCTAAGGTGCCAACATTGAGTACATTTGGTAAACCAGAAATAAATTAACAAAAACAAACAACAGGTTGAAATGGAATAAACTGTATTCTGTGACTTAATCCAATGAAAGAAAAAAGTTTGCAAAGCCGAGAGTTTGTATAGACTACTAAAATCACACACATGATATTTTGTTTCCATAAGGCTAGAGGCTGGAGCTTATGCTAGCAGGCAGACCACAGCTGCTGCTGTGTGCCTGGCATTTTCCTGGGCTGCCACAGTGAATCTACATCAATTTTCTTGCCATGTATTATGCTGAATAGGGGAAGTAAGGAAAGAATGAAGGACACAGTGACCAAGGATAAAGCTTGTGTAAGGTATTAAACTCCCTCAGGTAAAATCTGAACAGAGGTGTTTTTCTATGTAGAGTAAATTCATAATGCTACTACTATTATGTATTTTTTAAATACACATATATTCTTTAAAACGACCCAAACCTAGGCGAGTAGCTTATTGGCCCCCTACCCTTTAAACCTGGATAGGACCCCATACACATTTACAAGTGCTGAAAAAACGTAATGAAAAAAGTATTTTAACAAAACCACATGACATTGTACTACTGACATCTTTTTCTTGTGCTAGACATCGTCCTCTTCCCGTCCGGCTACTCCTGGGGCTTTTCTTCCACTGGAATCAGCAGTCAAAGTGTCCTTGGCTAGTAGCCCTGGGGGGGGGGGGGGGGGGGGGGCGTTCTCTTTTTTTAAGTTAAAAACAATTTGACCAAACCGAATTAGAAGTATTCATATTAAATCTGACCAAATCTGCAGCTCATTTTTATTTATTGCTAAGCATCTGGAAACCTTTCCATTTGTATGAACTGATATGTAGTGCAATGCTAATTTAGAACTTTGTTCATTTAGAAACTATTTATAAAATGCAAGTTATATTTTGAATCAATTTCATCAATGTCCTAAAGGGGTATTCAGGCTAATGAAACATGTCTCTGCCCATCCCATTCTTGGCTCATTTTAGCAGAAGGGAAGCCTGTCACTGGACACCAGCCTGATCTGCAGCTGTCTGTGATCATTGATGACAGACAGGGCCGAGAATAGGTTAAACTGGACCTTTTGCATCATTTCATGAAAAGCCCAAAACCCTTAAGAAACAATTCACAAGCATCTAAAATAAATATATTTTACATTGTTAGTCACTTTCTTATTATTCTTTTCCCCACTGGGCTGCAAATCTGTTTAGGATTCTAGGATACTGGCTCCACCATCTTGCCTCAGAAGCATCACATACTGAGGAAAGGAAGGGGGGAGACTGTAGGGGGCAGGTTATAGCTGTGCTTTGCACAGACAGAACAGAGATGGGATCAGAAAAAGGACAGCAGTCCCAGAATGCAGAGCAGCACAGCAGAGGACCCTTCCTGTTTGCAAGCAGCCTGAGAATCCATGTGCGGCCATCTTGGATGCTCATAAAAAATGAAGTAGATGCAGGTAGGATGATTTTTGTATGTACAAGGTAGGGGAAAGCCCGAGAAACCATGTGCAGCCATCTTGGACGCTCATAAAAAAAATGCAGTAGATGCAGGTAGGATGATTTTTGTATGTACAGGGTAGGGGAAAGCCTGAGAAACCATGTGCGGCCATCTTGGACGCTCATAAAAAAAATGAAGTAGATGCAGGTAGGATGATTTTTGTATGTACAGGGTAGGGGAAAGCCTGAGAAACCATGTGCAGCCATCTTGGACGCTCATAAAAAAATGCAGTAGATGCAGGTAGGGTGATTTTTGTATGTACAGGGTAGGGGAAAGCCTCAGAAACCATGTGCAGCCATCTTGGACGCTCATAAAAAAATGCAGTAGATGCAGGTAGGGTGATTTTTGTATGTACAGGGTAGGGGAAAGCCTGAGAAACCATGTGCAGCCATCATAAGAAAAATGCAGTAGATGCAGGTAGGGTGATTTTTGTATGTACAGGATAGGGGAAAGCCTGAGAAACCATGTGCAGCCATCTTGGACGCTCATAAAAAAAATGCGGTAGATGCAGGTAGGGTGATTTTGGTATGTACAGGGTAGGGGAAACATATAACATATGCTCTCTTTCAGGGTGAATATCCGGTTTAAGCTTTCCAACAACCTTTGGGGCCATAAAGGCAGAGGAGTAGCTAGGCTTCCTGGCACCCAGGGCAAAGAATCAAAATTATGCCCCCCACCTGTTCTTAGGCCCCCCTTTGGCACCCCCCTGACCTGCTGCATCCGGGGCAAGTGCCCCCCTGCTCCCTCCAGGTACACCCCTGCATAAATGCAAAGGTATTACAGAGTAAAATTTTTGTTAATAGTTTTATTAGAAACCATACCAATTATTGAAATTTTAGCACATCGAATAATGCTACATAGTGCAGAGCAGCATAAAATGCCTGTGATTTCCACTAAAAAAAGAAAAAACACATTTACATTAACATTCTGGCATGGAAAACCACAAATGGGTCCTCATACTGAAATGTATTTTATCAGTCGCTGACAGATTGTTATGTGCTTGTGGATTGCTGAATTTTTTATGTAAGACTCCTTCACCTTTATTGCATCGACTGGTAATGAAGGCATACACTGCAATGTTGTGGGTGCAGTACTGGAATGCTAAGACAGGCTGTGGCTGCATTTCACATCACAATAAGGTGTTTGTATATCTAGGTATGTTCTTTGCATATAAAATATTCAAAGTGACACATTTCATTCTATGCTGCAAGTGATAGACTGCTTTTAGTTCTGTAGTGGCATAGCTAGTCAATGCATGCCTATGGCACATGGACCTTCTTGATCAGGATTTGTATATATCCAAATAAATAGTGTGTACCTTGTTCTTAAAGGAGCAGTATCGCAAATTTTTCTTGGTGACTTATATTTAAATGGTACTTTGAATGTAGGTAGGTGTTGGAGTAAGAATTACAAATGTAGAAAAAAATGATGTGTGTGTTGAACAGCTGGAGACTAATAGCTCATGTTTATGTCTTGTCAGTGTCGGAGCCGACACTCTGGCCTCTTCCATGCTGAGGAGAGGGGTGAAACAATGTATCAGTTCCATGCTGAGGAAAGGGGGAGAACAATGTATCAAAGTCTCAGCTGTTCAGTGCTGGCAGCCGTCCAGCATAAGATAACAACATTGCAACATTGCCTGGCCAGAATATATATCTAAAACAGAGAGAAAAGCTCTAGAAGTCATTTAGCTGATTTTGAGTTTTCCCTTCATGTTGGCTCTGCTGCAGAATCTTTCAGTTTACCATTTTCTCTTTCATATTCTTATTTTTCATTTTTCCATATGATCTTTCTTTCAGCTTTGTGTGTTTTAAGCAAAGCCCAACCCAGAATTTTCACTATCTGGAGTTTTGTTTTGTGCCCCTTGGGGCATCCTGACTTGGGATGCCCTGATATGTGAAATCCCCAAGTTCGCCTGTGAAAATTTACCTTTCCCTGTCTCACAGCGCATGCGCGGGCTCTCATCCAATCAGCGCTGTTTGCACGCAGATGGGGAGCCTGAGCAGTAACCTTCCTGGCCGCCCGGCCTGTCTAAATGACTATCTGCGTGAGCGTGCCAGAAAAATGGGGGGATCTGTGGTTATCCAGGGGTCGTTTCACACAGTGGGCATCCTGATTTAGAATGGGGTTTTGTTCCACTTTAATACCTTTAGATTTTCCTGCTCAGTTATTCAAAGAAGAATTTCAGTCGTTTTCAGTCAGTTTAGTTTATTTTGTATAGATTTTACACATTTGAGTCACCTGGTCTCATAACAAAAGCAGCACCTCACACACACACACAGCCGTTACCACTGATTACAGTGTCAGCCTCTGAGGTAAAGTGTTGCTAGGAGACCAGTGGGCTAAATGAAGCAGCTCACTAAAAACAACCCAGCAGATCCCCCTATTCAGCAAATGGACTGAGCCATTGTAATTATACAATTTAAAAGAAAGGCATATATTTTTTTCTTTTTCTATCGCCACATTATTTATACACATGTTATAAGCTATTGTGTGGCTATTTAATTATTTATCTTTTTTAATGCAAATTTCGCGATACTGCTCCTTTAAGTAAAATAAAAGTAATTTTCAGCACTAAGGCCTTGATTCAATAAGGGTTGAAAACAATTCTCATAGCAGTAAAAAGAAATCACTTTATGAGACAAAAGCCTGATAATGTCACTGTTGCTGAATCATCAGCTAGGAAACAAGAAAAGGCAATAGTACTTTTTTACTCCTAAGAAAACTAGTGAATGTTTTAGTCCTTTTCACACTGTAGTAAAAAGTCCCATTGACTTTCATTATCTTCCTAGTTGGTGATTCAGCAAAAGTGAAATTTTAAGGCTTTTTTCTCCTAAGAGAATTGTTTACTACCATAATATTTTTTTCAACTTTTACTGAATGTAAAATGCAGTATGTGAAAATCATATATATAAAAGTCAAACTGGTGAGCGCCTCTAATAGCGTCATGTAGCGTCACAAGTATCACTGGCAGCAGCTCAGTGTAAATCGCTGGTGCTGTATGTTCAGCAGCACTACGTAGTACCTGTCGCTCAGTAGCATTCTCACATACAATTCAATGGTCTTAAATTTGTTTGTGTATAAATAGTTTTATACACTTTTTTCGCACTATTTTATCATATGATGATTATTTTGGCTCTCCTGGCCACCAACCAGACATTTATTGTCATATAGTTATTTTTTTTAATTTTTGTATGTGTTGGTCTGCCATTGCAGTGTCTTTGTTACAGTATTAAAATAATGTCATTCTATGTGTTGCTCTGGTGCTGGTGTATATGTGTTCAGAAACACATTTTTTATATTGCGTCTGGCGCTCACCGCTAGAGCACATGGCTGGCTTTGTGATTTTTTTTCATAAATATGGGCTTCAGCATCAAGTGTATGACGCACTTAACTGGTGCTACCTATTGTTCACTGCAGTGTTGTCCTGTTGTTATATGTGGCATGACCTTGGCCTGCTTTCCCTCGGGGCACACATGAAACAGTAGAAGCAATGGTACACTCAGGCGCTGCAGTGAATCAGGGAGAGCGCTTCTACAGCGCCCTCCAGAGATCACATTTATCAATACTGGACAGGATACTACAGCGTCACTTGTCCAGCACCAAAGCTAGGTCACAGCGCCAGAGCCCCATTTGCAGCAACTACTTCCAGACGCTCCGAGCGCAGCTATATAGACATACAAATGGCCATATGTGGCGCTAGTCTTAAATCAGCCTCCACCTCTACAGCTCCAGCCTCTTGTGTATCACACAGGGATTTCCCTCAAGGGGTTAAATTGGGAGAATATTCACCAACACAGCTGAGTCCTGACCAGAATTTAGGCTACAAAGGGCAAGTTACCAAAGTAACATATTTGTGGTTCCTTATATGTAACATAGTATGGCTGCTTTTCCTCATTATATTCCCAATACAGCAAGAATGGTTTTGCCTGTTTATTTATCAAGATTTTCTTGGTGTTACAAATATTTGATTAGTGGCTTTCTGTTGATTGCTTGTGTTGTCATTCTGCAGGAGGCATTGTTGACAAAGACCTTCGCCGCTACCTCAATTTACGTTTCCAGAAAGGTTCTGTGGATCATGAACTGCAGCAAATCATACGAGACAACCTCTACCTCCGAACAGTGCCATGTGAGTAGCGTCCGCCCTGAATGCGAAACATCACTGGAATATTTCTGAGATGTGCGAATGCTTTGTGTGCATACCATCCTGTTTGTGTTCTTATTATAAATGCCTTTGTAGATAGAATAGCAAGTCCAGTGCTTGCCGCACATCTCACAATCTGATTTTATAAACTCTTACCAGCTCTTTACAGTAGTCATAATGGAATTATTTCAATAGATTGTATAGTCAGTGCATTCATATTCAGGAGTTTTATTGAAACTATATAATCCATTCTTATGGTGGTGTGTGCCTGCATTAGGCTGGGCTCTTACTTCTGGATCTGAACTTATGCAGCGGCAGACTAGCCACAGAAAGCATAGGGAATTCAGCCACACTGTTTTGGGAACAACTGGGCTGGACATAGCTGCCATCCATGAGCCTAGCTTATCCAGAGCCTGTGGTAAAAATCCCTCATAACTCTTCTAGCACCCCATTCTCTTGGTCATGCCCACCCTACTGTACACCCACTAAGACACCCCAGTCCATGTTCTTCCCTTGTAATGCTATGGGCTTACCGACCCTTACCACAGTATCTGCCCCTGAAATACTAAAGCTTTGGTACTTTAGGAGTGACCATGTCCACCATGACCACAAGCTGTCCCTGCAATGCTTATAGCCACAACTTATGAGCGCACTCATTGTCAAGCTGCAAAGCTGGGGTGGGGTTTAGCAGCTTGTGGGTTGGCTGGGGCTAGTAAACACCCAGATTGATTTTTGGCCTCCGTCTGCGCCTGAACCTATAAGGTACTGCACTTGTTACAAGCTGTTTATATACTCTAATATATCTATTGTATAAACCATGCCAAAAATGAGAACTTTTCCAAATGTATTTAAACACAGATAAGGACTGACCCACTGAATATAATGCTACTAAACTGTGTATTTTGGTGCAAGGCCCTAGAGCCATGAGGCTTTTTTATTCATTTACATTATTACATCAGACTCTAGAGCCAGGGGACCAGGGTTTTGGTGTACTTCAAGGTGCATTTTATCATTAAAATGCCACCAGCGATCTCCTGCCCTTTAAAGGAAAGCTCAGAATTTACTTATTTACCAAAGGTCTGGATTTCATGTTTATGATTAGAGGATACATTGGAGATAACTGGCTGATCTGGCACATTGCACCAGTCTTAATTAATCTGCAATTAAATTGAGTTAAATTTAAAGGCTTACTGCGGTTGGGTAAGTAAAGATGGTGCAGCCTAGGTGCCGTGGGAAGCAGCTTTAGTGTTACTTGGACTAAAAATATGCCTAAGATGTCACAATATGGGGTACTTAGCTTTGTAATTCCAAGCTAGCCATGTGCATTGATTTTTCATTTGATTGATCCTTTGAGTCAGTCTTGTATTGGACATTGTTAACCAAATTATTTTTTTCACAAAACTGTGGAATAGCTTGGTAACTAAGGTTTGAGGTCCTCCCCTTAAAGTACTGGTGTTGTGTCATTTAGTGTCACACTAAGCCTATTGATTCTAATACAAGCTACATTATGCTATGTGGACTGAAGCCTTTAACTGCCACCCATATCCTTCCTGGTGACAGTTTCACTTAAATACCCAAAAGTCCAATATTTATATTTTTTGTTTATCCATTCAATTAGGATCTGAGGTAAAAAAGTGCAATTGCAGTGAAGAAGTATTTCAGTGAGGTAGAGGTTTTCAACAAAATGCCCCACAGTGAGGGTTATTATTTACTGTATTTCCACACAAGATGGCATGCTCTTCACATTTTGTATTTTATCATGTTCAACTTAAACACCTACAGGCCTCAGATTAGGGGCTGCCAGAGGGGTGCCAGACTCCCTGGTATCTGAACCCAGGTGCCTCATCTTCATGACTGCTAGGTGGGCCTGTGTGGTTTATGGGGCACTATTCTCTATGGGCACCTCAGCTAAGTCACCGTCATACACATATATCAGGCTGAGAAAGAACGATCACTGCCAGCAGCACATATGAAGGTAAGTAGGAGAGCTGTATGTCCCTCTGGCAGCCCTGATCTAAGGTCTGTAGGGTAAGTCTACTTTTGTGAACATTTACCTACTTTTTTATTTTATTGATTTTTTACTGTTGATAAAAATTGGTCAGTTTTGTAGGAAAGAATAATTGATTGTTTTCAGTACTCTGTGGTTTGTTTTATTAATCCGAGCTGAAAAATCATTCTGAAGACAATGAATGAACATTTTTTATTCACTTCAATCAAAGTAACAAACAAATGAATAAAAAAATGTAGCTGTAGCAAAAAGAAAGAGCTGTGGCTAAACTGAAGCAGCGTGTCAGTTTGGGACCATCTTGTCTATCACAGCATCAGCAGGGGAAGAGGAGGATATAAGTATAACAATATTAGCAAAAAAAAAGGTTTCCGCATATTCATCATTTTAAATGTAGGCTAGTGTCGGCATCAGAGGCAGAAATAACTACATAGCCTACTTTTGGTTGTTGAAATTGTAGCTTGTGGAATGGAGGTGCCCTGCTGAGAATTTTATTTAGCTGACTGCATCAGGTGTCGGACTGACAGTCACACATCAGTATTGATTTGTGTTCTTGTTTCAAAAGTAACCGGAGTTCTTTGTGTCTCTGTGACTCCAAGACACTTTGTTCACCATTCAATTACTGTGAAAAAACCTGCATCTATTTCAGCACGGACAGCTCCACTAAAGGCTTAGTATAAAACTTGAAATGACACAAGCAATTTACAAGTGTATTTTGCTAAAACTTGGAAGGGGGGTTAAAATGAAAAGGAACACAGGTTATTTAAGGCTAGCTATATCTATAACATCTTTAAAAGAAGCTGTGCCCGGTAGTTTCCTCGACTGCATAGCCCAAGGGGCATATCACTCACTGACTCTGCTGTCTATATGGATTTGGAAGTCTCTAAACTAATATATGCCAAAGCATGCCCGATAGTGATTCTACAACCTAAGGACAACTGTACCTGCTATTAGTGGCACTGGGAATGGCAGAAAATATCAGTGTAACCACCTACATACAAATATATCAGCAGAGCAAGCTAACATTTCTCAAATGCAGGGATTCCTTAGTTACAGCTTATTTGGCCTAAACCACAACTGGTGGATTCACATCTTGTCAGTATGTTGAGTAATCTGAGATTGACATGGACGGGTAGGGACGGATTATGGGGAGGGGCAAGAGGTGCGCCTCCACCACTTGCCCTGCAAAGGGGGCCTCCACCAACCTTTGGGTTATGGTCTAGGAGCCATTTTAATCTTTTCTGATGCTCCAAGGGGCCAGTAATGAAGGTATCAGTGGCATTGCCCCCCCCCCTCCCCGCACGCCTGGGCAAGACTTTTTTGTTTTTGCAAATCCATAGCCAAAGCCACCACAGGGCAGGATAGAGAGTCTAGAACAGCAAAGGCACCATCAGTAACTCTACAGTGATGGGTGGGTGCAGAACTGTCAGCGGCCGCTCACTGCACATACACCACCAAGCACAGCCGCTGGCAGCTCAATGCAGGGAACTTTTTTTCTGCTGGAACAACTGTATAACTACACTACCCCCACCCAGAATGGCAAAGCAGGAGTTTCCGAACAACGCGCACCCGGTCAAGAGTGGCACAAGGTACTCGATCTGACCAGTAAGTAGGCGGGTGCCAGACAACCACCAATTAGTGACTTGGCTGGGTATCTGGGGCCTCCACCCCACTTAATCCGGCCCTATGGACGGTATAGCAAACTTTATAGTAAAAGCAGTTGGCTTTGTGCATGTATTTTAAAATGTGCAAATGGACCGTTGTCTGGCCAGTAACTTTCTATTAAAATTAATTTGATAAGTAAAGAGGTAGCTAGCCAAGGGAAATGCCCTGAGCAACTAGTCTAACTTGGGAGAAAAGCACCTGGTAAAGAATAACTGGAAAATAAGGTTCTATTCAGCCAGCATCCCTTTAAAAAAATCTTCCTGTGTTCCAAAACATGTTAAAAGGTTCACAGGAAAGTGCAGATAATACAATAAATTTTCAAATTCGCTACGCATTTCGAAGCCCACAGCTCCTTAATCAGCCCCTTATTCAAACCTATACTGGGCATATGTTCTGAGCTAAATAGAGAAGCTTTTAGTGATATAATGGGTCTTAAGTGTTAGCCAGACTCACTCGAGTCTGGTGTGCGATTAACTATGTGATTTGTAGTAGTCTCTATGAATAAGGAAGACTTCAGTAACTCTTACTTAACAATTTTTGTATATCTGTAATAGCACTATAAAAGAAGGTAGCAGAGATTATTTAAAGTAGATGTGCAGTCTCTTTGTAACAAGGGAGGGACAATCGCACACAGTCACATGATGTGCTCCCGGAGTGGCAACAGGGATGTACAGTTAGTTAGGCACAGGAGCACACTGTTGGCACTGTAGTCGGTGCTGAAACCGCCAGCCCAGCCCATAGAACTCTTTGGGATGGAACCTGTCAGGTAAGTGCCTTTAAAAAAAAAAATCTAAAAAAACTCTAGACAGGGACAAATATACCAGCAATTCATATGTCTTGGAAATTTTTAATGCAATCTATATTTGATATCACCAAACCAAAATTTGCAGATTTACAATACGCTAATGAAATTCGACACTGTATGTAAAGCAAATTTTTTTTGAGAGTAGGTTTTTTTCACTTCTTAGGTTCAGAGTTCTTTAAATTGGTAATTGCACTAGTGTTACTTTGTTGTCTGGTCAGTAATACAAAGCAAGCAATGCTCTTTGAACTGCTTAATTAAATATGTGGTCAGTTAAGAATTAACAAGGCAGTGTCTAGAGGATTTTTCATTCTAAAGACGGCTAACAATATCCACTCAGAGAATTGCATGCATTAAACATTAAATGCTAGCAGTGTTCCTAATAACAGGTTTTGCTGAACAAACCTCTCTAACGATAATGGATTGGTTTTTATTAAAGCGAAACTCCAACAACTGATTTTTTCTTCTGTGTTGTATGAAGTAAAGAAAGGTTTTGTGTTGTATTAACACTATTTTTGCTGTTGGAGACATGAACTCACTGTCTTACACAGTCCTGTGGTGATGGTCGTTGTCCTGCAGCCCCAGTCTTAAGCTAGGTGATGCATTTTCTAGGTTGTGGCAACTGAACTAGATTACTTTTCCCAAGTAAAGTCCTGGCTGGCCTTACATTAGGAGGTACTCTATGCAGGATTGTGTCCTTCTACCCCAAGGACAAAACAGAAAGGAATCCCGAGATTGCCCGCCGGCCGGTCATGTGGGCTGTAGTCGCGTTGTCTGTGCTGGCCGCCAGCAGGACCCTCCCACGTGACCAGCCGGCGGCCAATAGCGGGACTCCTTTCACGGCACTGGCTCGTTAGAAAGGTGAGTATGCTACGTGTCCTCTGCATTTAGGTGTGAGGGGGCTCCAGCGTTCTGGATGCCCCCTCGAGCTTCCTTCTAGCTGCAAAGAGCCGGACTAACACCCGTTAGTGTAATAACAGGTGTTGGTCCGGTTAAAATGTTAATATTAAACACTCCAAGGCCTGCCATGCTAACTTTTATGTTAATCTTCTGACTTATAAGGCATTTAATGGCTCAGGCAAAGCATATCTGGTTTCATGTTTTTAAGTGAACCCTTCAAACCAAAATTTCAGACTCCACTGTACTGCAACCCCCCCCCCAGTTCTGGCATAAATTTGGGCATTTAAAATATCAAACAAGGTTTACAATGCTGGCACACTCATTGGCAGACTAGGCACTCAATCATGGCCAGGGGTCGAGGGCTGGCAGTGCTGGTAAGGTAAGCTTCACTTGTTATTTCATTCTGAACTTCTGCATTAAACTTGCATTGCCCATATTAATATATCTTTTTATTTTATATTCCTTAATGTACAGATCACTTTTAAATTATAATAATGTAGCCGACTAATTTATCCACACATGGATTCTGTTTTATAAAATGTTATGACATTTTAGATCTTTTCATCTTAAAAATGTTTCAAAGATTATGATAAGGCTTTTTTAATGCTAGAACATGAGTACTAATAAGACAGTGATAGAAATCCATGCTTTGGAATATCAGATTGATGACAGTGATCTTTTGCAATATATGACCCCAAAAAATTATAACTGCTGGTCACACACTCATAATATTCCACCAACTGTTTTAAAGCAGAGCAAAAATCTAAGCAGACATTAGGTGAACCACCTAAGGTCTGTAGAAGGCATCTGGATTTAGGATGTCCCCTACAGAAAGCCCAATATTGAGTTATGTATGCTCTACGCCTTCAGGTTTCTGTGGCAATCGCATTACACAATCACATTCACTTAAATGGAGAGGGGCGTGCCATAGTCCATGTGACGAGGGGGCGAGGGCGCCTTAATCCCTTCTGCACATCATTCTGAATGTGACGATGCCAGAGGTACAGGCAGTGGCACCCAGCACGGGATTTGACTGAAGTTTGACTTTAAGTTCAATTTCATATACTGTGGTGTTTGAACAACCGTTTTAGCAATTATTTTCCTAGGAAAGCTGAAGGCAAATAAAGCTCTGGATTATTTATTACATTTTCTACTGTATCTGCTTGCAATATGGGGGCTCCAAAGGCGTACATACCATAGAGATATAGGAGGCAGCCCTGTCTTGCTGCACATGATCCCCTGGTGGGTGGCGACTGGCGCTGGTGGATCCCAGTTGCCATCATTGGGACCCAGTTGGCAGCAGCAGCAATTGGTACCCTGGGCTCTTCATGCTGCCCCTTCATACATTAGTGCGGGGCACCAAAGGCACCAAAGGCAATGAATAATGGCTCCCCATGGTGATACAAAGGTGCCTCCAGCTGGTTTCCCCTAGTTCCCTAAGTATAGAGAACTGGGGAAACAAGCTGCTGGCAAAGCTAAATTGATAATATAGGAGAATATAAGCTCTAACATTAGGAAGAGAGGCGCTTTCCTAGGACGGAAAATATTTGCACAGTACTCAGTCCAAGGACAGATAGCATTACCCATCTACCCTTGCAGTAGGTGGAGCTATGCAAATCATCTCTTTATGTCTCTGTGCCATCCAAGGCCCTTAGAAATGCTAAGGGTGCAATGCCAAGGATTAGCTTTAAATTTTACACAGCCAGACACATCCAACTAGTGGACACGTGTTTTGAGCTTTAGGCTCTCATCAGCACTAGGGCAGATGCCTCTGGCTGTATGGGGGGTGAGACTTGGTGAGTACCAAAACATAGTCGCAAGCCAGTATGTGGAGATACCCATGTTAGGCTTAATATAGGGGGGCTAAAGAGACCAAAAAAAACTCTACTTAGGTAAAGGAAGAGAGGCGCTTTCCTAGAACGGAAAGTATTTGCACAGTACCTCTAACATTGAAATCTGTCTCATTATAACTTTTGCTAAAGGGTCCTGTAAAACCTACATATGCCCTCATGGGGCTCCGAACCACAGATCTGATATGTTTTTTAGCTGCATCAGATGAGGAACTGTTAAACTGGACCAACAGCATGGCATAGTTGGAAAACAAAGGTAGCGGCCATTTTGGAGCTTCCTCTCCCAGAATCTCAGCAATGCTGCTGCCTACTTGTCAGCTGACAATGCACAGTAACAGGAAACCCAGCAGCACTTCCTGTTTGCAGATGGCCTGCAAATGCATGAGACACAATTTTGTTTCTAAAATTCATTAAAGCAGAAGTTAGAAAAAGGCAAATTAATGTGTATGTGCAACAATCTAAATCGCCCTGGGGAGGGATGCATATGAGTAATGTTTGTTGTGTTGGTCTGGTTTAAGTAATTTTTGACTGTTGTGCCATTTTAAATTCGAGAAACGACTGAATCTTGACTCTTAACAACTGAAGAAAAGTTATACTGTAACCCTAGGAACTAAAAGGCTAATTTCTGCTGTAAATTACATGGCCTTGCATCTAAACTGTTGATGGTGTCTCCAGACAGCCATCAAATAGAGTTTTGGGTTTTTATTTTTTTCTTTCGACTGAATGTAAATATATTCATCTACTATGGGTGGAAACCTGGCCTATCTCCCAGACAAAAAATAGAAAAGTTTCCAAAGAGCATTTATAGATTTCACAGTTACAGTGAGTTATAGAAACAATATATTGTACATAATATGCAAAGTGTGAATGTTGCCCCAGTTTTTTTTTTACATTTGAAATGTAAATACTGTGTTTATAGTTTTGGTACATTAAGACAAGCTGGTGCCTTGCTTTTTCCATGCTGTACCATGTTACTCTGTCAGTTAGTCAGCGTTGCCTTCTGGATATGTACACTTCCCTTTTGGCTAGAGGGGATTAAAAAGTTGAGATTATATTGCTCCTAAATAGTGCTACAGGAGGAAGAATAGGAGCTACTGCACCACGCAGAAGGCACCTTGATGTTCCTGCTCTTTCTCAAAGCCTTCAGCCTGGCAGCCTCATTTTCTCTTCAGGTTTATCCTAATTTGTTGATTTTCTGCATTATATACAGTAGCTATTACAGATTCTAGTATAGTTCTATAGTTTTATTTGATCAGTACTAGTCTACTTTTGAATACACATGCTTGGCTGAGGAAAACTGACTGCACCAGAAAGTGAGGTTAGAGACCACATGTAGAGCTGTTCTCCTTCTTTCTGGTAATAGACAGGACCCTCTTGCATCACTGTTAAAAAAATGGTAACAGAGGAGGCATGGTGGGCACTGAGCATGCACATTTGGGAGTATGCACATTTTATAATGTGCACACACATTTGGGAGTGCGTGCATGTTTGGGAGTGCTGGTATAGGTGTCCAATGTCAGTTAGCAACCGGGAGAGAGGGGAGGGGCACAGCCCCGGTGTCTAAAGCTAATTCTGTGAATCTTACAGGTCCCACCTCGCCCCATTATGCTGAATATTATGCAGTATTATAGAGCCTACTTGCTTCAGAAGAGAACTCATTAGGTAAAACTGTAAATCTCGATATCGTGTCCTTTCTTCTTCAATTTAAAGCAGACCAAAAGCAAAAAAAGCCCAGAGGACCCAGCTCCGAGGTGGTAAAATATGGAGTCTCAAATATGTTTTAATTCATGGGCCTCAACTCTCTGTATGAGAAAAAAAGCCTTAAAAATGTCACTGTTACTGAGTAACCTGATAGGAAGACAATGAAAGTAAATGGTACTTTTTACTACAGTGTAAAAAGTAGTGAAAGGTTTACTACTTTTCTTAGGAGTAAAACAAGTGCCACTGACTTTAATTGTCTTCCCTATCGGGTTATTCAGCAACAGTGACATTCTCAGGCTTTGTGATTTTTTTTCCTGCCATGAGAATCTGTAATAATCTATAATGATCAAATCTGTAATAATCTGCATTGGTCCACATTATTCTGCTGGTACTTAGGGTCCATAGCGTCCAAAAGCAGAGGTGCATAAAGCATTGCGGACAGCTGCTACACTGAGGGTTGTGAGTGAGCAGATATATTACCTGATGTTGATTTAACTACTATTATATGTATATGCCTAACATATAGGAAATGCTGACTTCTCTTTTAAGTACATGAGTGTATATATGGATTGTGCCCAGCCACCTTTTATCGTGGGTATTGGGAATGCTGGTCCCTCCCTTCTCACAGTGTCATGGACAACTATTTAAATAAGCATAAGCATCATTGTTAATGGGAAGTACTGCTATCATGTGCTTACACTACTTGATTAATATGCATGACACCATGGCCACCCCACCTTTGCCAAAGATGGTAATGTGATTGCCGAATGTTGGGGGAAACCATAAGGCCTATGGACTCAAGATGTGACACTGTCACAGAGGACATGGTGAGATTAGCACTGTTAATGGTTGGGCAACGGTGACAACTATTTGGTGACTTTAAAGCTGGGGCAACGTGCACTGTGCATTAATCTGCATGTTCTGGGAAATAATAAGCTGGGACGCTAATTTTGTTTTGCAGTCCTGATATGCTTTATCCCTGAATACAGTCTAAAGACAGGACACCTAATAATCAGTGTACAATATAATCATGGAGAACCTCAGGTTGCATTCTGTGTTTTATATATTATCCCTATATGTGTAAATGGATGAATATGATGGCATTAATGGAGTGGAGGAACCTATCTTGGGACTTGGTAGTGGAGCCAGCGAGTATAAAGCTGACTATTTTGGCCTGACTTCTGTCTGGTCTGTTGTTGTTTTTTTTTTTTTTTTGTTTCAAAAGAGATATTTCGTAATTTCGTAAACCAGTATGTAAGTAAACATTTCATCATCAAGTTATTGTATAGCCTGTCATATAACAGGGTCTCTAAGTAAATTGCTTAATGGCAGTGCCCTGAGGCCAATCCTGTTTAACCTGACCCCATATCTATTTTACACCTAGCGATCTTTACTCAAAGTGACAAAAATTAACTTGAAACCGACATATAGCGGTGAATCCTTCTCGGAGCATCACCACCCATTGCTCTGAATCATTTGAGAACGTTAAGGCCTGCCTTTTTGATTTATTAACCGTTTACTACATTTTCATATATATCTCTGGTTGTAACCTGTTCTTTTGCCTTTAGAACTGTTGTTTATTGGCTCTCCTAAATTTTGACTTTCCAGTTGCACAGTACTCACCATTCTTTCTGCAGATAACATTTATGGCCTAGGCTTTCAGATATTTGGTATGTGTTTACTGTGCCAATTAGTGTTTATTAAAACTTCTTGTTTTTAAAGACATTGCATCCATTCATTAAATAGAAACAGAATGTTCTAGTTCCTAAAATATACTTCAGAGTTAATGTAATGGCTCTACAAATAAGCTTGTAGAGAGTCATAGTTTAATACATTGTGCTTGTACCTGCTTTACCAGTTAAATGGTAGTGTCTCTATTTAGCAGATGAGTTTTTATATATATAATTAGACTCGATATATTTATTTAAAGCAGAAAATCCAGTAAATCAACTTTTTACTGAGTTTTATTCTGTGGCCACTATGTGAAAACCCCAGTTTGCCCACTAAAACTCACCTTTCCTCGCTCCAGCAGCGCATGCGCGGGCTCGCGTTGCCTTGACTACATCATTCTGCAAAGGACTGTGTTTGAAATTGCTGGGCACTCCACCAGGGATGCAGGGTATGCGGCAGTGTGCCTCCCATTCTGAACTCTGGGTGGCTGCTGGGTGCTTCATTCTTTTAGCAAGATTATTGTGCCATCTGTGAGAGATAAGTCAATAGTAACAAAGACACACTAACTTTCTTCTGTCTTATCCCCCATTGGGAACCGTGTAAAATGAGCCATTCCAAAGCACCTGAAAATCTCTGATTGTTTAGTTACATGCAACATACGGCAGAAAAACAGATAAATAAATCCCTCCTTCTTAATTAAACCAGACTAACAGCTTGGCACAGCTGGAAAGGAAAGGTAGCGGACATTTTGGAGCTTCCTCTTCCAGCATCTCTGTCATGCTGCTGTCTGGATTCAACTGACATAACTGACAAGGCACAGTAGGAAGCTCAGCAACACTTCCTGTTTGCACGTGGCCTGCAGATCCATGAGCCGCCATTTTGTTTCTAAAATTTACTACAGCAGGAGTAAATTAATTTTTTATATGCTGCAATCTAAATTGCTCTGGGGACGGATGCCTATAATCATTGTTTGTTGTGTTGGTCTGTTTTAAGTCATTTTTGACTGTTGGTCTGCTTTAAGTATAAATATTACTCAAATAAATATCTATATTGCAAATATTACCCAATTATATTTAAAGTGCTTAGTAGACATATAAAGCAGGAAGTCCATGAATCCCCCGTTAGTTATTAACCCTGTATAACCTAAAAGCTGTAAGCACAAAGGGAAACAGTGCAGACAAATCCAATTGGCACAAAAGAAACAACAAGTACAACAATTTAACAAGGGGAAATTTAGGGATAATCCTCCTATATGTGCAGGGAAACATCCCAAAAGGCCTGTTTTCCTGCACATTATTAGATACGTATTTATTATTATTGTGCACGGTGCCTTGAATAGATTGGGTTTTTTATTATCTTTTTATACATCATTATCAAAGAATGCGCACCATTTGTAGGGTTGTAGCATTCAGGGTTCACCCTGTGTATATTTCACAGGCTGAACCTTTCTGAACCTTTTCCTTTCTGTGTCTTTAGCTACACCCTGGCTTGCATGTCATAATTCTAAAGTGATAGCAACAATAGCAGTTTCAATGCTTAAATATAGCTTTTAAAATTTACACAGCCATCACATCCTACTTGCATGCCCAGTGGAGTTCCAGGTGATTGGGACAACATAGAGGCAAAGAGATGGCTGCTCCTTCTCATTTATATTAGTGGGTATAGCCTGCTGTTTTTGGTCTGCTACCTTCTGTTTAAAGAAATGGCTCTTTACCTTGTAGGAGATAAGTGAATAATGGCTTTCTGGTTTATTTGCTGGTATAAATGCAGGGCTGGCGCCTGCACAGGGCGAACCTGGGCAATTACCAGGGCCCCTGGCATCTTCAGAGGCCCACTCATGCTCACACTTGGCCATTTTATAGTGGACCAGAACCACCAAATGCCCTAGTTGTGTGCAGACCTGCTCATGGCTGGCCTCAGCAACAGGGGATGATCAGCAACATTGGTAAAAAAGTGGTATGGAATGGAGTGCAGTTGATGAAAGCTCAGAAGATGGCGAGAACTAGGTGACAACTGACAGCAATGATAAAGTCTTTAATGACAGTGGAGCAGGCAGTAAGGGCTGAAGGGTGTTTGGTGGCAGTAGAGAATGCAGCAAGGACTAGAGGATGATTGGTGGCTATAGGGAAGGCAGTAAGGACTGGAGGGCAGAAGATGACCCATTTGAGGAAGTGGAGCTGAAAGGTGACACACTACTTAGGGGTCCACTAAGACTCTCTTGCCCAAGGGCCCTCACAAACCTATAGCCGGCTCTGTATAAATGGATCATTCCTTGGCAGTCCCCGGCACTAGCTTTGCAGGCCGCCAAGGAAGAAACCCTATAGCAGTTCACACATAGTGGTGGCCGGCATGCCATCTGCCAGTACTGGCGGGTGGCATGCCAGATGATTAGAACTGGATGTTGATGGGGCAAATCAGACCAGATCTATAATCAAATCTAGTTTCTAATCTGGCCTGGATCCAAAGCCTATCAATACTCACAAAAGGGTAATTTTCACCACGTTTGTTCTTTAGGTTTTGTCGTGCTCATTGCTCGTGCTTACATTTACAGATTGTGAGTGGGAAAGTGTTAGTCAATGCACACTGAATGGCTAAGAATGAAATCTCCATTTTTTTATAGAGCCCTGAAATCTGCAAATTGGCCACCTAATGGCCTGGCTAGTTGTATCTGCTGACACATCCTTTTGATGGGTCATAATGATTAACTGAGCAGTTCGTCTCAGAAGCATCTGATTAGAGCGTACAGACTGTGGAAATGAATGTATGGATATGCTTTATAACCGAGACATAAAGGCCTATAACATATTTGCCCCATAAGTACCACATTGCTTTTAGATTTCTAGAATTATTAAGGTAATGGTTTTTATAGAGGTCTAACATAGTTTTGGCAATAAAAGACAGTGCTTAAAATTGAAAAACGTTTCCATTTGCATTCATGGGCTGTAAACAACAAACTCTGCTCCATAAACATTAGTGGGGAAAGGTCATTCTTAATGCTTTAGAAGCGAGACGTGCTTCAATTCCTTATTAAAATATGATTAATATGTCTAATAAAGAGATAATGCCTCTTAAAAAGCATAGCTATACAGAGTGCAAGTGCACTCTTAATTATGTTTTTATATTGCCTCATAACATAAGTTATCGTTTTTATGCTAATTAAAGATGTGAAGGGTAATGCTGGGTTTTTCTTTTGTTTTCTTTCTTTATTGCCACTCTAATCTCCAGTGACTTTCTTCTGAGCAAACCATGAAAAGCTGAAATCCCAGATGAGGAAATGAACATTAATAAAAAAAAAACTGTAATAATAGGGAGAAATGGCCAATTAACAATTGCTAACTTTAGAATTTGTGTGGCTCGTCACAGAACAAACGTCTAATTTACCACATAATGAGAAATATCAAGGATAAATGACGGATTCTATTTTATAGTTCAACTCTAGCCTAAAAGTTTTTTCAGCCCTGCTCCCTTTGTTCTGTGTGCACCATTTGCTCTACCAGAGAGGATGCTGCGGCAAAGCAGGGCGCTCTGTAGATTGGCAAATATGACTGTGGAGGGATCATAGTAAGTTGTACACTGAATAGTACACCCCACTCCCTGCAGCAGCTGTGATGGTGAGTTCTTCAATACTTGCCTTGGCAATGTGCCTTTGTGGCCACTGTCTCATACATAGCTGAGTATCCTGTATAAGGAAGAGTTCCATCCACTGGTTTGCACTTGCTAAGTGGTCAATACTTGCCTTGGCAATGTGCTTTTGTGGCCACTGTCTCATATATAGCTGAGCATCCTGTATAAGGAAGAGTTCCATCCACTGGTTTGCACTTGCTAAGTGGTCAATACTTGCCTTGGCAATGTGCTCTTGTGGCCACTGTCTCATACATAGCTGAGTATCCTGTATATGGAAGAGTTCCATCCACTGGTTTGCACTTGCTAAGTGGTCAATATCTGCCTTGGTAATGTGCTCTTGTGGCCACTGTCTCATACATAGCTGAGTATCCTGTATAAGGAAGAGTTCCATCCACTGGTTTACACTTGCTAGGTGGTCAATACTTGCATTGGCAATGTGCCTTTGCACCCACTGTCTCATACATAGCTGAGCACCTGTATAAGGAAGAGTTCCATCCACTGGTTTGCACTTGCTAAGTGGTCAATGCTTGCCTTGGCAATGTGCTTTCGTTGCCACTGTCTCATACATATCTGAGCATCCTGTATAAGCAAGAGTTCCATCTACTGGTTTGCACTTGCTAGGTGGTCAATACTTGCCTTGGCAATGTGCTTTTGTGCCCACTGTCTCATACATAGCTGGGCATCCTGTATAAGGAGGAGTTCCACCCTCCATTTTGCACTTGCTAAGTGGTCAATACTTGGCTTGGCAATGTGCTTTTGTGCCCACTGTCTCATACATAGCTGAGCATCCTGTACATGGAAGAGTTCCATCCACTGGTTTGCACTTGCTAAGTGGTCAATACTTGGCTTGGCAATGTGCTTTTGTGCCCACTGTGCCATACATAGCTGAGCATCCTGTATAAGGAAGAGTTCCATCCACTGGTTTGCACTTGCTAAGTGGTCAATACTTGGCTTGGCAATGTGCTTTTGTGCCCACTGTCTCATACATAGCTGAGCACCTGTATAAGGAAGAATTCCATCCACTGGTTTGCACTTGCTAGGTGGTCAATACTTGCCTTGGCAATGTACTCTTGTGGCCACTGTCTCATACATATCTGAGCATCCTGTATAAGCAAGAGTTCCATCTACTGGTTTGCACTTGCTAAGTGGTCAATACTTGCCTTGACAATGTGCTTTTGTGGCCACTGTCTCATACATATCTGAGCATCCTGTATAAGCAAGAGTTCCATCTACTGGTTTGCACTTGCTAGGTGGTCAATACTTGCCTTGGCAATGTGCTTTTGTGCCCACTGTCTCATACATAGCTGAGTATCCTGTATAAGGAGGAGTTCCACCCTCCATTTTGCACTTTCTAAGTGGTCAATACTTGGCTTGGCAATGTGCTTTTGTGCCCACTGTCTCATACATAGCTGAGCATCCTGTATAAGGAAGAGTTCCATCCACTGGTTTGCACTTGCCAAGTGGTCAATACTTGCCTTGGCAATGTGCTTTTGTGCCCACTGTCTCATACATAGCTGAGCATCCTGTATAAGGAGGCGTTCCACCCTCCATTTTGCACTTGCTAAGTGGTCAATACTTGGTTTGGCAATGTGCTTTTGTGCCCACTGTCTCATACATAGCTGAACTTCTTGTATAAGGAAAAGTTCCATCCACTGGTTGGCACTTGCTAAGTGTTGGTGTGCCACTGATGTCCCTCTAATCCATTTTTTGGTCATCAGTGGCTTCAGACACAGATTTACACACACACATATTGGAGCTTAGGGCTTTATAGTAGATATCAACCATTTTTAATGGCTTAGTGAAGGGATCCCAAACCCTCTTCCTGAAGGCCCATCAACCATTTATGATTTGCGGATCTCCACACAGATGCACAGTTGAATTAATTAGTGTTCAGACACAGCTATAGAGCCAGCTATATGGAGATTCACAAATTATGACCCCATCTTGAGGAGGAGGATTGGAACACTGGCTTAGTGTATTTTGAATGTAAGCACAACAATTACCAGGGCATATAGCTGCCTTCAACTGGAGTTGATATATTTTCCCAGCTGTCATTTTATCCCAGGGGCTGACATATACAATCGCTTATATTTAGGCCTTGCAAGCTTCTCTATTGGAGGCCAGACATCATTAGTTGTAGGGCTCATTAGTGCTTCTGCTGAGAAAGGAGCGGATGTATTGTTTTGAGAAAAGAGAAGACACCTTGTGTAATCATTATGAGTGATTTTGCAATGGAAACCCTCTTTTCCGCTGTCTATTCATCCTAGTTGCTTAGTGGCAGTGGCAGTGGCTAGCCATCACCCCTGTTATCATTGTCAGTTAAACGTTAGTGTAAGTTAGTTATGCTTTAGTGACAGAGACTGTAGCAAGGGCCCTTTATACCATTAGATGTCTGTTGCTGTTTTGAGAGAGTTATGCCCCATGTAGGGAAGGGCCCACCCTCTGCTGATTGGCCCACCCTCTGCTGATTGGTTCTGAAATCTATAAAATTTAGCTTCAAGCAGTCTGAGAAAGCTAGCGTGAGAAGCTAGAGTTAAGGCCCCCAAGATTGCTCCCCTTGGGGACCTTGGAGGTCAGGACAGAGGACAACCCCCTTGGTGGACAAAGAAGCATGCCAGAACAGCTCCTGGAGAGTGGACCAGGTGAAGCACAGTGTAAGGTGGGAATGGGACTGGCAAATAAAGAGGCCTTGTTTGCAACATCTATGAAATGTGTCTGTCTATTACTGAACCTGAATCTGCCAGAGGTCCTGCCTAAGGATCCCTTCTTAGAACTGAGGAAAAACTCATTTTCCAAAGTGGCCTGTCCAAGGGTCATCTTACACTTTTCCTTTCAAGCACACCTAAATTATATGGCTTGCAGTTTTCTGTGCCTCTACTACTACAAATATCTGCAAGGTTTTGACAAAGTCTTGAAAGAAAAGGTCAACAGTTACTTAGGGGTAATTTAAGAAACAATACGCTGGCATCAGCCGCGCATCACGCGGGTATCCTGCGGGTATCCTCCGGGTTTATGCATTTACCAAATTAGATTATGCATGTTCTGCCGGCGATGTCCATGTTGTTTGGATTTACTTCTCAGTTTTGCTCAGCGAATGCTGGCAAAAGCTTTTGCATTCACCACCTTTTAGTGATCTTTAACTTCTTTTTTGAGCATGAACATTAAAAAGTTACCCAGTATGTGAAAAACAACTAATAATAATGTTTTTACATGACTTTTATATTTTTAAATACATTTTTATTCTTAAGCTTTTCAAACAACACAGATCCTCCCAAGAGACCCCCATATAATATTCTGAGACCCCTCCAATGCTGGCATATGCTATAAAAGTGTGTTTTTTACAAGATTTAATTTTTTTTTTGCTAAAGAATTCTGCCACAGCAGTTCACTGGTATATCACCTGCATTCTTCGAACCACTTTTAAATGTAAATACCTGACTTTCGCCAGCAAATTGCAAACACAGAAAAATGCATTGTGAAAGTCTGTGTTCACTGGTGTTCGTTGCTGTAAGTTTTGCTTACTCACTGGTCTGTCACGTGTGCATAGTAAATCACTACACTTCTTTCTCACTACATCAATAGGTAAAAACAGAACATATGACAACTGTTCAGTTGGTTATACTATTTATTAGTGTATCCAACGCTTCAGATAGAATATATCTTGTTAGTCTTTAGCACCATTGTAATGTTTCATAAAGAACATTTTACTGGGCTGTATAATTTTGTGTTACAATATTAACTGTTGTTTGCTTCTGATTATGTGAGGTGCAGTTTCCTAATGAGGTAGAGACATTACTACAAATTAAAAACACACCTAAAGTATATTGGTAAAAGCGTAAAAAAATGTTAAGGTTGAGAGGGTCTAAAGAATAACCCCTTGGTGTGCTTAAAATTGAATCTTTATCTCTAAAACACATTGTGGTCAAGCAGTAACACAATTACATTTCATGCTTTATTTCTTTTTTTAAATTGCATATCAGGGGGGATTTAAAAGAAATGCTGATATGTGTGCAACTGTAGCCACAGGCATACCCATGATTCATTATTATTTTTGTACAAAATTGTTCTGCCAGTTAGTTCAGTGTTATAGATTATCATACTTTTACTGTAGCCGTTAACTTATAACATGCATAGTGATGCCGATTCTTATTTAATTCTGGATCATGTCATATAGGGGATTTTCTTGTAGTGATTTTAAGCATATTAATTATACCAAGAAATTCTCCTTTTACTGGTGCATTCAATTCCAAAAAAGAAATATTCACATGAAAGGGCTGTGCGAGAGTGATTCCATCAGTACATGTGACCTGCCTTTCACATCTGTGTTGTAGTACAACAGCAATATAGTAGGATCTTATCATTGCATTTGGCAAATTCTGAATGGTGTGTTTGTGTTTTTGTTCATTTATCAAGATTTTTTGTCCAAAAAAGACATTGTTAAACTGGGCCAAAGCCCATTTTACATAAAATAGGTCCTCTCTAGGGGCAATATTGTTGTCCCCCCCTCGATTAACAACCCCCCCTTCCCCGCAAACCCTCTAAATATTACCTTAAAATCAATTATTTTTCTGTTTTGGTAACAGCAGGACAGGTTTCCCAGTTTTTAACCACAAAAACTCTCCACACTCAATAGATGTATATGGGAAATCCATATAATAACATACCATAAACAATAAAGTCACCCTTTAATAAATGTAAGTAAAAAACTACTCACAAAACAGCATTTTTCCAAATGGTGGCACCCTGCCACTTGCACTGAACAAAATAAAAATATTTAGGGATCCCTCATAGGAAATCCAACACCATTTTCTAAAACAACTAATGTTGGCCACAGTGTGTGTGTGTGGGGGGGGGGGCAGGTTATATCGATTGATGATGCCTACCATGCATGACCCCCTGCCAGATATGTTTTTATTACCACTACATCACTCCTACAGTGAAACAGGGCCCTGTGATTGGCTGGCACTGGTCATATGGCCTGGAGTACTTTCTGCAAAGGCAAAGAGCACTCAGAAGCAGCGAGAAGGGTGTTGGACTTTCCATTTGTGAGTTTTTCATCTAACTTGATGAATTGAGTGCAAAACACACAGGAAATACATGCTGGACATTTCAAAGCACTGCAATCAATTTGCTTTAACCTAGCTCATTGGGAAATAATTCTAACAATGCTTTACTCCCAAAAATTTGCATGCAAAATATGCACCTACAATATTTCATATTTTTCAAGTATAAGTAAAACATTATATTTTAGCACTAAATAAAAAAATGTGTGAAAAAAGTTACATGTCCTTAAACACACTTATAAATTCAGTGATTAAAAATAACTTTGAATAATGTTCATTACTACTGGGCATGTAGAGTATTTTCAAAGGCAAGCCTGGGAATAGAATGCATTTACCAGAACATTCATTATAGATGAATATGCATATGTTTTACATTTCTCAGTTCAAACTTGGAAAGAACGTAATATGTGCTATAAAAACAAAAAGTTTGAATTTAATGTATGTGTAAAGGTATATGGTCTTTGTTATTTTAAAGCTCAATGTGCAAATAATGTTGGCTACGTCTAAACCAAAGATGTTTGCTACTAATAGAATTTGCACTACTATTATTTTAGGCCACATGACTGCCAGCTTAAACAATATGGGCAAGTGGTCACTCTCCGTGTTGGGGGTGGGAGTTGTCTAACAGTTATGAGCCACATTTCCTATACATGGCACCATTCACATGGTCGTTAGAATTGCTAGATAAAGAGTAGGAGTGTTTTGGTGTGTTCTTTGGAAAATCTTTTCCTCATGGGGACACAAGCTTACTCTAGGCTATAGTTCTGTTCATCTGAAGTTTGGACACAAGGAAAGGAAAAGTTCTCCCTTTAGAATATAACTCTCATAACCAACCCTTTATTTTTCAAATTCTAACCACAATGAGCTGCCAGCACAGACTCAAAACAGTCCCCTTCAAACAAGGCCGCACAAACCAAAATATAAAAATATTTATCTTTAATATCAAAAAGTACCAATAAAATTAAGACAAACTATACACTTGACATACACAAAGACTATTTTAAAAAACATGAAAGACAAGGCCCTCTGGTGGCCAGACCTTAAATGACTCTAATAGGGGTATTAATATACTGCCTGACTCAAACAAAATATATAGCTAATGACTATGTGACTTCATGAAACATAGACAACTAGTATATCACAAAATAGTGAATATGACAGTGTAACTAAGTGAATAATTAATAAGAAGTATGAAAAAAATATAAAATAAAAAATAAAATAAACAACACAGTCCAAGAAAAAGATCCTTTTGGGCTTGCACAAACCAAAAGTATGGTTTTATGCATAACCCAAATTGATCAAAAAAGTGCAATGTGCTACAAACAATAACCATGTGTGCAAAATTACAACATGTGCAAAACTTCGTATGTGCAAACAATCAGCCTAAACACAAAGTCCATAATACAATTTCATGATAAATAAGAGACAGGCATATGTATAAAAAAGAATAAAGTTCATATCACCATAATACTAGAGAGTCCCAGGCTGCCACTCAGGGGGCTATGTAAGCATCTACGCGTTACGTGGGCGTGTCCCCGCCCACTTCCTCAGGATGCAGATCCTTTATTTTTCAAAAGTGGAGTAATCTGGAGAATGCTAACCAAACAGGCCAATGTTTCAGAGAAAACATGCAGGCGTAATGATAATGTCCCCAAGTGAAATTTGTAATAAGATTTGTTCATGATCAGTACATTAAAATCTTGTTTTCTCTCTTCTTCAAGTTGGGAGAAAATGTCATACCAGTCAATTTATTCAAATAGAGGCCTACCTCCGGTTGTGCACACAAAGGCCTTCCTGGTGACAGATTCACATTAAGCAGTTAAATTGGAAGGAAGATTAGAAATTAGCATTAAACCCTAACACGTCAAGGTTAAAGGGGCACTATCGTCAAATAATCATTTCCTCATTCATATGTTTGGCTGCAAATTGCAGCCAATCATGTGACCACCAGCAACTGTTAATGCTTGATGTGCACTTGGCAAACCTAATTGGTTACCAACAGTCATGTAATTGGAAGATGAAATGAGGAAGTTGCCTGATTTGACACTAGTTCTGATAGTGATAATGGTTTTTACATTTTATACAAAATGTGTCAAAAATGTTTTAGACTTGCACCAAAATAATTTATATCCACTTAGCTTTCTGTTCAGCCTGTTGTTCTGTCATTTCCAGACTAAGATGGGCTTAAAAGGCATTCATCTGTATTTTATATTTCTACCTTTAAGAAGTGCTGTGCTTGCCTCAGGAAATTGCAAGTAATGGAGCTTTGTCTGATCAAAATGTATATCTTACCAAGTGAAATATCTTTAGAAAAACAAATTAAATAAGAAGCATTGCTAATTCCTTTTTATTAATTAATGGTTATTGAAGTCACTACACATTACTATATAAAGTTTATTGATACAAAAATGTTGTTGTTACAAAAATTGTCAAATGTATTGTATCTGCTTGAATGAGTGGTCTTTACTAAGAGGCCGATTCATTAATAGCGCCAGGTAGCGACAGATGAGCGCCAGTAGCGTGATTTTCTCAGCGCCAGCTAGTATTCGCTGTGCTTGGCCGGGGTTTGCTTGTTGACAGCGACGGTGTGCCGTAATGTTGAATACGGGCTGGGGGGGTCGCTCTTTCACAGGTTCAGCGTTGTATGGGTGAGCCTGACAACGAATGGCCAGAGCGAACGGCTTGCTGCAGATTCATTAACAAATCACGCTCCGAATTTTTTCGCGTTGTGAATTCCTTGTTTAAACCCCAGAGCGCTGGCGGCGATGGATTTAAAATAGTTTTTAACCCCCAAACAACCATATTTTTTGATTGAAAAATGATACAAGTTTTTATAAACATTTTGTAATATGAATACATTAATATCAGACCTGTAATATCAATTCTGCACAAAATCTTTTTTTTTTTATTTTTACCTTAAAAAAAAAATCCTAACATTGCAGAAGTGGTCACAGAATTTTTGACATTAAAAAAAAAAAAAAAAAAACATTAATAGCAATTAATTATGATTAATTGAAGATTGCTCCATTGAAATGCATTGGACATCGCCAGGGAGCGACGGGTCAGACCTGGCGCTGTGATGGGATTAGCAGCGGCGCTGTTCGTTGCAGTCGGCTACATGATGAATCCCGCGGCAGCTGTCGCTCTCGCCGGCGCTAGCCTCATTTAGCTTGATAAATGCGTCATTGTGGCCGACACCGGGCGTACTTGAGTCGGTAGCCGCCGTTAGCTGGCAGGACCTGGCGCTCGTCAGACACTACCTGGCGCTATCGCTTGATGAATAAGGGCATATGTAGTGTATAGTCGCCTTCCTTAACCCTTTAACTGCCATTGGGGTTTTGTCACCCTCTGTTGCCAGACCATTCTTCAATATATTGAGCTATACATGTTAAACTAAAGGGATTTCCCAGGAAGAGTCTGGGCTTTAACATGACATGTCTTTCTATTCTCAATATTTGTGGGTGAAATTTTTGCAAAAAAAATGAAAAAAAATCTACTGTTTTTTGTAATAAAAATGTTTTAGTTTTTCAATAAAATCATATTAAGAGCCCCGTTTCTCTCGGTTACAACACATATGTATTGGTAGAGACCAATACAACTGCTATGAGCACCTTGCAGTTTTTCAAGAAAAACAACCCTTTGTATTTGAAATGCCACAAATGATGTGGGCTCGGTTTTCTGGAAGTAATCCCTCAATTAATTATTTGGTTGCACAGAATTTACCTTAAAAAAACAGCTGAAAAAACAAGTTAAATCTGAAACAGCACAATCCCAGACAGAACAATAACCAACATGAATAGCTACTTTCAAGGGAAAGGTTGCCAAACACCCCAAACTAAAGCATGCGCGTAAGGGGAAATTTACTTAGATAAAGCTTAACTCCAGCCAAGTTAGAGATTTTGGTTAGGGTTGGAGACCATGGTATTTAGTGATCTGCCTAACCTCTGCTTCTTTTAAGTTATCACCTATTTCCACCTAGAAGCCAACCACCAGCATGACATAATACCATACGTCATTAGGAGCTTTGTACGAAAGCCATTCTATAGAGTTGCGTACATAAGACAGTTGCTAAATTATAGAAATCGGTAATGTATCTTTAAAGTGGAAGCTGGCACAGCAGAAACAGATCTCTAGAATATTAATTTGCAGTATTTCATTGGTTTCATTAGACTTAACAATGGTGATAGGCATATTTTGGAATCTGATCTATTTAGTGGGTAAACATACTGTTGGGAGACTCATAATATAAAGCAGAAGAAATCCCAAGATTTTGACTATCCCATGATTTGTTCCTTCCCCCGGTAATCCCAATCTGGGATTCCCTGCTGTGTGAAATCCCTAAATCGCCCATGCAAACTCGCCTTTCTCCGGTCCTACAGCACATGTGCGAGCTCTCGTCCAATTAGGGCTGTTTGCCATGCACATTTAATGTTCAGCAAATGGCTCTGTTTACGGCATTTAGGAGTGAAAACAGCCGCATCCCCAGCATTGGACCTGCTCCCATCTCCAGCCATTCACATAGGGCAGTTGTGCATGCATAGTCCAAAGATGCTGCGAATGTACCAGCTCTCGCTCCACATTAAGGTGAATTTTGTGTCACCCTGGAGGGGTTTCACACAGCAGCGCATCCAATTTGGGATGCCTCAGGCGAAGGCTAGCAGCTGACCCTGAAATCCTTTAGATTCCAGGGCCAGCCATGCTGGGTTTTGTTCCACTTTAAACTTTGCATGTGCAGGGTTGCAATCATTTAAATATTTGTAAAAAATGTGGCCATTTGAGGAGCACAAATCTTCAAATTGAAAGGTTGGTGGACCTACAGACAACAGTTTAAAGAGAGGCCAGCATTCAAAGTGTTACTTAAAAATCCAGCCTTTGTGCATACAAAAATAACAGCAGAGTGCACCTCTTGTTTTTTTTAAACTACACCACATCACTAACTCCTACAAATACCTTTGGGTAGATGGAAACATGACCAGCAAAAGTGTGGCATCATTGCTTGTCTCAGTTATCTCAGTAAAGATTAGACCCAACCAGAAAGATGGTGAGTAAGCCAAATATTTACGAGGGGTTAACAGGGCCTGGTGTAGGGACAGATATTTCCCCAATGAGCTTCAAGGGTGTGGGCCAACTTTAAGGAGCTAATTCACTATACTGTATGGTATTTCTTATATACAAATTATGTAAAAGTTTTCAACGTTAAAAAAAAACTTCTTTAAAGTTTCAAGCCACGAGAATATCCAAATGTCATACTCTTTAGTATAGCACATGTTGAACTAAAGGAATGTAATCGTTGGTTGGAATGTATGAATTTTCAACCATCAATTTTTATGTACATGACAATGTATTTAAAGTATCAAATATCATACACATGTCTGAGAAAATCTTCCTGTCATGAACAGGTACAATATACTATTAGCATACTCTGTTTCCAAGGCAACCAAAAGATTAGAAGCCGGTCCATGTAAATAAGAATGTTCAGGAAGATGTATCTATGCTGCAGAAATGTTCTAGCCATATAAGTGGAGTCTGGGGTCCCATGTGATTAACATGGCATTTCAGTTAAGTGTTACACCATTCTTACAGATATAGCAATAGCATAATACATGAAAGGCTTCATTTACATATTTACCAACTGCTTCCTCTCATATACTCGCAATAGAATAAACTAGATACGTTCTTGTGCAGAGTATCTCAAGAACATATTGTTGTGAAAAGCCAATCATCCCTTGACACTCTCGGTGACTGTCCTCTGGTCTTTGCACTTTGTGGTACGGTTGGAAGCATCAAAGAAAAATAGCCTTTATCCTCACATGGGAAATGGCTGTAAATGTAAATTGTATAGTAAATACAGGATACTGTAAAGCTTATTACATGCATATTGGTGTATTTTATAGTTCTATTCAGAAAAGAATAGTCAAGCTGTAACAAGTGGCAAAAGGAGCAGGGTGAGAGCCAGCCAATCATATATTCCTGGGACATACCAAGGACTTAACCACTAACAACTACTGCAGTTACATGCCTAGGAGGAATTAACAACCCCATTGACTTAACAGCAGTTTCTGGCTGCAAGACCTTTCTATAGTTACCTGGTGACTGACTTCCTCCTTGTAAAAGGTAAAGTAACTCTGAATTTTGGCATGATGATGGCAGCCTGTTTCAATATTCATAGCCGCAAGCCCATACAGCAAGAGGCATCTGCCCTAGTGCTGATGAGAGCCTAAAGCTCGAAACACGTGTCCACTAGTTGGATGTGTCTGGCTGTATAAAATGTAAAGCTAATCCTTGGCATTGCACCCTTAGCGGTTCTAAGGGCCTTGGATGGCACAGAGACGTAAAGAGATGATCTGCATAGCTCCACCTACTGCAAGGGTAGATGGGTAATGCTATCTGTCCTTGGACTGGGTACTGTGCAAATACTTTCCGTTCTAGGAAAGCCACTCTTTTCCTAATGTTCATAGGCAATCACTGTATGTCACTGCATCAGCCAGGCATAACCATTTCCCTCCCACCACCCATAATCTCCTGGATTCAGAATTAGGTTTTCACTTTTTACTCCATAGTTACCTTTGTATAGTCGCGATACTAGATAATTGGTAACAAATAACAATATTACACAGGTTTGGATCTCTTCACTCCCAGTTCTAGTCATGTGTAAGGGATTTTTGTTGATAGGACAAGTAATTGACAGCCAGCTCCAAACTATTTTCGGCTTTGGGTAGTGTTATAGTGTTATTAGCAAATATATATTATTTCATGCTGGCCAACACTTTGTTGAGAAAATATAGTCTCCTTTCTAGTTTGGTCACCAGAGAGGACAACTTAAAAATAAAATTCTTATGTGGTATTAGAAATGGGATAGCCAGAAAAGGTCATCACAAACAGGAAGTTAGGTTCTATCTTAGCAGTGGTGTTAAAAACAAAGTAATGAATATCACGCTGGTTTAATCACTTCTCTACTCAAAGAAAAATATCATTGTTGAGATTCTAGGCATCCCAAGAACAAAATATATGGTCTTGGGCAATTTTACCTAATACAGTGCAGTTTCAAGGACTATGGTGGGGGGGGGGGGTAAAATTCACATTTATTGATCTAAAAACAATATTGATAATCAAAACATATTTCTGTGACTAGTTTATTGCTTTTTCTTATATTTGCATAATTATACCACATTGTATTTTCATTAAATGTGGAGGCTGATTCACTACTAAAGCGACCACTCGTAGACGCTGTAAGCGGGTAACAGGCACTGTAACAGAGCATCTCGGTGATGTGTGTTGGGCGCTCTAACAACAGTATAGAGCTGCAGTAAGCCATAGGTAGCGCCAGCTCAGTGTGTCCGGCACTCGGCACTCCACACCATATTTAACAAAACACTAGACACACACAGCGTTGGTGTTTTGTAGCTGGACGCTGTAGCATAGCTGGACGCTGTCTGATTAAAGTCTGTTTTTGAACACATATACACCAGTAAAACCTGTAAACACCAGTAAAGCAAAAACACATGGAATGACATTGTTTTAACACTGGGACAATAATACTTTAGTGCCAATTCTGCATAAGAATATAAAAAGTCCCAAAAATGTATAAAAGTGTTTGTTTGCAGCCAGGAGAGGTCACACAATGATTTGAGCCCCCCCCAAAAAATTATATTGCCAAACACACTATTTATACACAACTAATGAAGCCCTACTGAAATGTATGAGAGAGCCGCTATACGCTGAGCCACCTCTAATGATACATGTGACGCTACATGGCGCTGTTAGAGTCGCTCATCAGATTTGCTTTCTTAAATGTGGTTTTGCGTACAGCGCCCGGCATTCACCAGACCCTGCCTGTCACTATGATGCACTACCTTGCGCTATGCTTTCTTACACAACCCCCTT
Organism: Gastrophryne carolinensis; assembly: GCA_027917425.1. Taxonomy (NCBI): domain Eukaryota; kingdom Metazoa; phylum Chordata; class Amphibia; order Anura; family Microhylidae; genus Gastrophryne; species Gastrophryne carolinensis. The sequence goes on along the minus strand of CM051238.1, from coordinate 237,388,696 downwards.
AATCAACTTTGTCTTGGTCGATGTTTGCCTGTCCTTGGGTAATGTCTGATACAGCGCGCCACCTCATCACCTTGCTTTATCAAAGGTGGACAAAATTGTTGTTCCCTCTTTTTGTTTTATGTATTTGCCTATACACATTGCTTGTGTCAGCATCAGCATCTTTCATGAGCCAAAATCCAAGCTATAAATTGTTAGATTATAATGTAGAAACAAGTGACTTCGATTTAATTAAGCTGGATGTCAGCATTTTGCAAAACCTTTTTGGAAAAATATTTCCAGTGAAAATCTGACTTCTGTCTGCCACATTGGAGCATGAAGAAATAGATGCTATGAAACAATATTCTTAGATTGGCTAGCCAGGTAAATGAGGTTGCAAGCCCCCTTATTTTTTATATGGATTCAAATTGTGGAAAGTACTTTCAGATTTTACTATAACAAATGCATGCAGAATTAAAGAAAATGATTTTATACACCACTGTAGTTATAAGACCTTTTGCTAGAACTAACATTTGTCTCACTCTGTGTGTATATGTGTGATAACAAGGTTCTAATTCAATTCCTTATGGCATTTTTTAATGAACAGCCTGCTATCAGCCAGTTGAGGCCAGTTTCTTGACTCCCTTGACCCTTTAAGTGCCAGCTTACTTAGAGATTTTGTCACCCTCTTTTGCCAGACCATTTTCACTATTTTGTGCTATAAATGTTCAACAGTGATTTTTGAAGGGATTTCCAGGGATTTCCCAGTAAAAATATGTTTTGTTTTCTTCACGACGTGTTTGTCATTTTTTACTGTATTCTCAATATTTGAGTGTGAAATATTTGCAAAAATAAAATACAACTTAAATACATATTTTTTTTTTACAATTTGTAGTATTTTTGTAATAAAAATGTAAGTTTTCCAATAAAATCATATTTTGTGTAAAAACCCCATTGCTCCCCGTTACAAAGGTACCACATATGTATTGGTAGACACCCTTTCCTGCCCAGAAGACTCCCCCAAACTGAAACATCGCTTTAGGAGGTTTTCAGATAAAATACAACTGCTATGCGCACCTTGCAGTTTTTCAAGATAAACCCTTTACATTTTAAATACCCCCAACAAACTTCTCTTATTCTCTGGAAGAACAAACCTCAAGCTTTCTAGGCGTACCAGGCTTGTCAACATGAGAGCAGTTTTCTGGATGTAATCCCTCTAAAAACTCTCAGTGTTGGAAGCGGGAAGAAGTAACAGAATTATGTCATCCCCCACCCATAAACGACAGATCTGGTGGCCAGCGGACATGGCAAAAGTTGCAAGGGCTTGTTCCAAATCCTTTCCTGAATCTTGAGGAACCTAGGGGTGGGGGGATCAGAGGCCCTACCGGATAAATAGGAAACCCAGTGGGAGGGATCCCGACCCGAGGTGAGTGAATGTCATTTTTTCTCACATTCAGTGTCAGCAGTGGAGGAAGCAGGGGGGCTGTTTCGGGGTCTCTCCTGAAGCCTGAAGAAGTAAGGGGGAAGCAGAGGTCCTCTGGGTGAAGAGAAGACCCAGCCGGATCAATAGAGTGCTCAGGTGAGTTTTTACCTTTTGTACTTTTTTGTATGGCTGTGAGAGGGCTGGAATCATGAAACAGAGGACCAAAGGAGAGCACACCAGACACACAAACACAACAGCAGGTGGCTAAACAGGGAAAGCAGTGTACTTGCAGTGATAACAGACCACACATAATCGGTTCAAGGCCCCTCTCTCGAATTGCAGCACCTACACAACCATTTAAACCATAGTTACTATTTTTACATTTTGTTTTTTTCATGTAATTCCACTTACCCTACACATTACTGTTATTTCCAACAGGGACCTTGTGGTGCATGCACTGCAGCCTTTTGACTGTAACCCTGAGCCAACCTAAGTACAGGTCTTCAGATGTAAAGCATTTGAGTTTAAATAGTAGTGGCAGAAAAACTCTGTTCTTGGTAGCAGGATGTTAATGAAATGTATTGTCACATCTACAGAATAATTTAATTAAGGTCAGCCATTGTGATATCCATAACCATTCTAGGCCCGATGAATTAGAACTAATCAGATTCAAAGAAAATCATATTAAAGTTGTAATTAATGAGATGGTATATTAAATAGGTAAGTGCATAGCAGATCTGTCTTCGATTTGTAGAAGTCAGCAAGGTTACAAGAAATTGTAAAGTTATGCAGCCTTAAAGTTTTCCTAATATAAATGTATATTGAGTCAAATAAATTTGGCCATTAAAATAAAATGCCATTTACATTTATTAATGGAATTCAAATATTATTTTTTAATACTAGCCAACAAAATCATCTAGAACAAAATGTTGCTTATGGGATATAATGTATTCATAGTTATTGAGAAGTATATCCACCGACAGGTGTCTTTAATTTTTACCTTTCCTATGAATGTATTATCGTGGGTTTCGGATTTAGATAAAACAATGCTGAATTTCTGTCCAAGTAATCCCACTAAAAGATAGTGCAGTTGCCTCTGCCGCTTCCTCACAAAAGAATTGAATCTCTAATAATGTAAAGTAATGAGCTTCACTTTGCTAAACCATTTAAAAGAACTTTTTAAAAGTTACAGGGTCTTTTTTCATCTATTTTTAGTTTATATTCTTTAATGACATTTTTATGCAGGCATACTTGTGAATCATGTTAATAGGTCTTGAATAATGTCTGTGTAACATGTCTAAAATGTTTTAAACCTTTTATTACTTGTATCAAAATGGTTTGTTATTTTGGAAAGGAAATGCATTACATGATGGTGTCAGATCACTTAGTTTTCAGGGGCCTATTACCATATGTGAAAAGCTCTCCGCATTATAGGGAATTCCTCACAAGGTGATGACTAATTTGGGTAAAATTGTCTCTATCCTATTGGAAAATGTCTGCATGAGGGGCACGGGGATTCACAAAAATAGTTTTGTGTCACTTGTGCTTAACCAATGACATACAAAATGAGTCAAATGTTAATCACTAGCCCCTGTGTTACTACCATGATGGATATCTTTACCCCATTCTAATCACTCGCCACCTGAGACACTACTGAAATGAAGAGGCTTTGGACCTGCTTAATTTCTTGAATTATTGATTGTAATATGCTAAACAGGAACATGTTTTTTCAATGGGGAATACATTATTTCACCACCAACAATTCCACCCTCACCAAATCTGACCCAATGAGACAACCACATTTATATAAGCCTCCTGATGCACAGGTAATCTGACCTGAAGAAACAACCACACTTATATAAACCTACTTATGCACAATTAATCTGACCCAATGAGACAACCGCACTTATATAAACCTAGTTATGCACAATTAATCTGACCCAATGAGACAACCACACTTATATAAACCTCCTAATTCACAGTTAATCACAATTCTTTAATCATTTTGTTCAAATGAAGTCCGACCCTATATTAAACTTGCATAATTGTCACAAGTCAGTTTTTAAGTCAGTCCAGCCTATTGATTCCAAAAGGATCCCATTTCTTGATTGATATAGTGAAGCCTTCAACTGCCACCTCTTAGGAGTCATGAATTTCTATGCCTATTCATTTCTAATCTACTAGACACATATTTTAGGCCATGTGGAGGTGTGGGTGTGCAAATAAAAAAGCAGCCTACAGAATATTGGTCTAAATCGTCTAAATCGGAACTCAGAAGAGAGAGAGAGGTTGTTAAAATCGTCTTGGGAACTTCATCAGAAATCTTCTGTGGGTGTACACTTGTTCAAATTATGTTCTGTGGGGGTCATATTATCACTTTTAGGGCTTCTTGTTTTATTCTTATCTTGGAGATAGTTTCTAATGACGCTGGTTGTTTGGGGTTTTGGTCCTGCAGCAGGATAAACTTGGAACCATGTAGACTGCACCCACATTGTATTGCATGGTGGACACTCCATTTGCTGAAATGCAGTCCAAACTTGCAAGTAACCCCCACTACGTTTCACTGTTTCCATCAGACACCCATAAAGGTATCTCTCTTCAGTCCCTTGTAGAACAGCCTACTTTCAGATATTGTTATTATCTAGCATTAGGCCAGATCACCTGCTGTCATTTGTCTGCATCACAGTATGTTTTCATGCAAATGTGTATCACTCATGTCAAAGATATGGTTTCCCCTAAATAATAGATTGGTTAACTGGAATCCCATTGGATTCTAACAAGTGGGAGCTGATACCACACACATACATTCTAATATTGAAGGGAAGTAATCATGCTGAATCTTTGATTTCCACTAAGAGCCCTGCATCCTCAGCATTGTCTGTTTCTTTGGGCTCCTTCAAAGGGCTTGAACAGTATGTTAAAAACCCAAGCCTGCTATAAAATCTTTGCCTGAGAGAGTCCATGGTCTTGCTGTTTCACATAGTTCTGGACAAAGACACAGAAGGAGAAAGACAGAGCCTCATCCCCTCCTTAACTGCTGAATGAGCAAGAATGATGGAGCCTCATCTCAGTTGGTGGAGGTCAGCTAGTTCCAGATGAAGAATAATCAACAATATCCTGACTGTGACCAGCTAAGAATGGAGAAGGAAGATATAACCTCGGCCTCGCGCAGTGGGCACCCAGTGAGGCAGCTCCACATGGCCTCACTGGGTGCCACAAGTCAGCGCAGTGCCACCAGCAGGGATTCTGCGAAACTGTCTGACCATGACACTACAGAGTTTGGCTGTTCCTCACCTGGTTTTAAGCCTCTTACAGAGTTGTTTCTGTTTCAGCTATTGACTGCAGATCAATTTTCATAGGAAAAATGATGATCGCTACCACCTGTTTGGTATATTGACTGTATTTCTACAAAATCCCTGTGTGCAAGTGTACCTAAAACTGACGCTGTTTTGAAGGCAAAGGGTGATCACACCAAATGTTTATTCAATCTTTTTATTTGTTCACCCACATTGCATTTTTAATTGATAAAATAAATCTATTAACACTTCTCTTTTCAAACCTGTCTTCCCCATCTTACCCTCTATATGTATAGTTGTCCCATAATGGCAGGCTAATTTTCACCATCCATCACAGTATCCAGAGCATGTCCACTCCGTTGACTGCATGTCATTGCAGTAAATGGAGGGGCGTGCCAGCAACACTGTGACAGATGCCACATGGCCATGGAGGCCACTGGGTCTGGACACCTGACGACGAGGTAAGAGACACAGTGCCGACTAGCAGCATCTGCGAGGGACAAAGGGTAAAAATAGCATTTTTTTTCTTTATTACCTGAACAAACGTTTAAATTAGTAAAACTACAGATATATCCTTATCTTGCCCGATAGAGATTACTGGCTAGTTTCCATTACTTTTCACATTATAGTTTAACAATGGTGAGTCCTCAATCCTTCTGCCTTTAAACTAATAAATTATGTACATGGAAAACTGTGACCTAAAATAATGATATACCAACCATTTTCTTTTAACTTTACTTTCTCTGTGCAAGAATTTGGGATCTTGACCCGCAGACCTTTATGTGTCTTCCAGGCAGCTGACATGCCTGCATTTTATTTTCTGTTGATTCTGGATGATTGGAAGAGACAAGGCTTGATGAAGAGTGAAACTATGATATAGGAGGGTTATTGTAAAAGGTGACATTTATTGCCAAGCACAAATGTTTCTACTTTGAAGGTAGACCTCACATGACACTTTTGTAAAACTCTTTTTTTTCATCTATGCCATATTCGACGCAGCTACAACAAACCATTTCTCACTGAAGTAGGTTTGTACAAATCCAGCATTATGCTAAAATCCATTTTCTTATATGCTTAGATTTTGCAACCTTTTATGATATTGGATTAGTTGTATCTTTCTTTATTACTACACATAATTTGGATACTAAAATTTAATGCACTTCTATTTCCTTCATTGACATGACGCACATGTTGTTGCTTAAGACTTTTTTTTTTAATGCATTGGCAGTAAAATCCTTTTTTGTAATACATTGGCAGTAAAATACAGAGAACATTTGCCAGAGCTGTCAGTGCAGTTGAGGTACTACTGCCCAATGGTCCAATAAAAGAACCAAGAGAAGGATGAGCCTCAAGCCTACTTTAATATTCCCACAGTCTGTGTCAAATTCAATAATCCATGCAATACAAAAGTTACCAATTATAAATTTTTACATTAGAAGCAAAAGTGACCAGTAAAACAGAGTGTAGAATTCTTTGGCAGCACAGATTGTACTTATTATATATAACATTATTAAACAATGTGCTGTTCAGGCAGTTGTTAGTAGAGGGTCTATTCTATAACACCTGAACCCAGGGCGTTGTATAGTCCTTAGAGAGTCTATGGGGCTGATTGAGAGCCCTGCGAAATTGCAATATCAGCCATATTTTTAAATTAAAAACCTGTTCTTGCCCATTTTGCCCCCTCACCTGATTAAGCAGACCTTTTATTTCTGCCTGTTTTTTTGTGAGAATTTTCATTATTTTGTGTGATTTTTTGTTTGTGAGAACGTCACATGAAAAGCTCTAAAAAGCACATTTTTGTTTGATTCAGGATTTTTTTTTTACTGGGAATTTTGGGACGAGAAGCCTCTGGCAAGCCCCTCCCCTCCTGTGGCATAATTAGTGATGTAGGGGAGATTCCATGGAGGTGGCTTCATTAAACATTTTTGTTTGATATCTTTTCTTTTGCTGCACTTGGGGTGAACAGGTAAGATTCTAACAAGAAAAAAAAAACCTGCAGTCAATTTAATTGATAACAAGAAGGCTGCCTACGTCTAGAGCAGCATTCCTTTTATCAATGGAATCTAGTACAACTCACTGACAGTGATTCATACAACTGTCATGTGAGCTGTAAAATCATGGATGAAAGTGAGAATTCTCACCATGAATTCTTGCTTTAATCCTACCCAATGGAAAAATCTTGGAAGGGGCTATGACTCAGATGAGTTGCAGAGAATCTCACCAGCCAATTCAGTTATCCAAAATTCAAATGACACGGCGACAGGACAATGGGTAGATTTTTTAGTTAGTAGTTTTTTTAAGTTACTAAATAACAGCTGTCCATGGTAAATCCAAACACATAAAAATTCCTTAAATTTGTTTGGATTTACATCTCACATTTGGAATTGCCCCATCACATGTATGGGGAATTGTGATTTTTAAATCGAAGAAAATATTTAAAAATTTTACTTTATTTGTACCATTTGAGAAAAGCACTAACTGCGTCTCCAGAAAAATCCCAAATCATTTGGATAACCCCGCAAATCTGTAAATTGAGGTCCATTTTAGATGGCTTTTATGCCAGGGGATACATTTAAAGTCTATAGTTCTTGCCAAATTTTCCCTTCCTTTATAAATGTGTTTCCTAAAAGTAATCATTTACCCTTGTTTGACAACTAAAGATCAGTACCAAATGTATCAAAAGGTATATACTATATATTTAGTACCCATGACAGCTGGTCAGGCAGGTGTGTGTGGTCCCAGCCTGAAACTTCTTCTTTACACGGTCGTTCCTAGTGTACATGGACAGGCATTGATGTCAATGGGAGTGCTCTGGATTGAGACCACACCCACCTGGTCAACTTCTCACACTAGCATAGTACGGTCGGCAGAAGGTCACCTTGTGCCAGAGGGCACAGCTGGTCTTTTGGAAAGGATCAGCTCTTTTGGTCATGTACTGAATATATTTTCATCACAGACAGTTCTCTGCATCTCACATGATACATTTTTACAATCTCTGCTGCAGAATAGACACAGTTGACTGGCCGTCATTTTAGGAATACACTGTAAGGATATTTCAAGTTTTTTTTCCAACACCATTTTAGTTGATCGTCAAGCCATGTGTAGCATGCAGATAGTTCTTGAGAAATTCTGTTAGAAATTAGATTAAAAACATCTTGGTTCTTGGTTGGAGACCTGTGATCGAATCTATATTTTTAATCTCAAATTCTAAACTATGCATCTTCTATACTAGCTCAGTAGAGTAGTAACCTCAGACTAATAGCCAAATGTTGAAAGTAATTTCAAGTGAAGGCAATACTTGTTGCATAAAACGGGATACAGTATGTTCTGTAGGCCCTCTTGTGCAGGGCCCCTGATGTCTATGCAAAAAAACAGTTTACATGAACTGCATTGCCATAGACTAAAAAAACACAGCACAGGTAAAATGTGGTACAAAACAGTACTGTGCTACATTGTGATACCTATACCTGCATTCATATTCCCAGAGTGGGGCATCCCATGCATGCCCCTGTGGGAGGGAGTAGACATAGACTCCAGGGTGGGTTATAGTCAAGCATACTGAAATTTTCTGGTTCCTAGATGCATTGATGTTAATGTCTACAATGCAGTCAATTTAAAAAATCAGTTTATTTGAATAAAATAAATATATATGAAAGTACAGAATAGTTTTATAAAAGAAGAATACTTGTGCATTATTTATAGGATATATGATAAATACTGTATATCATGTCACCTTTATGTGATATTTATCAATATCTCTCTTGTGTTTGTTGAACTGGCAGATTACAATTACTAGAGGTGCTTGGACTAGTCACAGTCAATATTCCTCACAAGTGAAGCCTCTAAGACATTACTGATTGACATTAACTATAAATGTCCAGCCAGACTCCGCAAGAATTTCTGCTTTTATGCAACTTTGATTGTACTAATACTGTCTAAAATTGGCTTGAGAGGGACAGCAAGGGATAGTATTGTAGTATTGGGGTTTCAACAACAGGCAAGTTCTCCTCTTAAACTGTGCAGAAGAAATACAGACCTGTTTGGGTTTAATTTTTTAGACACTCCATCTAACTCAACGCATGGAGGCCAATTTATTACTAGCGCCTTGTAGAGCATCTGCGGAAAGACACTATCAATGCCTCTGCTGCAACGCTGGCTGCAGGCAAATGGCGCTGAAAGTGTTCATCGCTGTAGGCTACCCATGGTGCTGTGTCTGTTTTTTTCTCAATGGGGATGGCGACAGGTTGCGCCAGTGGGGAGGGGCCCCCGGAGGGCCAGAAATCATTTGTATTTAGCATGTAAATGAACAACACCAGCGCCGGTGCTCTGAAACCACGATACTCATACAGCGCCATGGGCAATACAAAAAAAGCTTTAACTGGGAATGACAACAAAGTGACCAAGCAAAAATACATGGAAAGACACTGGTAACATACAAATGACATGGCACATGATTGGCAGGCATGGAAATGCAAGTTAGCCTTGGATAACCTAAGTACTATGAACGAAAACACATTCTGAACATGACATGGATCTCGTGTCATTTGACTGAGCACAAAAAATTGAAATACGCTAACCAGTCACCAAAAAAATGGAACCGCATGCCTGATGTGGGAACACCACGCCGGCAACAAAGCACCTGGCGCTCTTGATACATGGAACACTACATGGCGCAAGGAGAGGCACTAAACATTTTTTTGAGTCATAAATATGGCTTGCTTGTGGTGCTCATGAAAAGCACATGCTATTATATGTCGCTACATAGCGTTAGCGTTTCTTAGATAAGGCCCTTGACCTCTAGAGATGGGGAGGCTTATCATTTTTGGGGGGTTAATAAAATTGATTTTAATGACTGCTTTTGCTTAAAGTGGAACATCAGTCTATAATGCCCCCCTCCGCCCTTCCACCCTACCCTAGCACTCAGGCAGGACAGGGGGAAGGCTACAAAGAAATAAAATCCTTATCTAACCCTTGGGCCACCGTTGCTCCTCTGGCACTCCGGATCTCCGGTTCCATGTAAAATATAGTTTACAATTAAATGTGTTTTGCATTTATGTTTTTTTGTAAACACCAGTAGTTTTATATCAAAATGGACAAATAAAGCATGTGGTGGAGTCCCTGGAATATTGGCCTGACTGAGCACGTTCAATCAGATATCTAGATGTGGAGATCATTATTAAAAACAATAGCTTTCTCACAATGTAATAAGTTTTATTAAATGCATTAGACTCCCTGGGCAAATGGAGCGCACAGTAACGTTGTGATGAATAATAATGATCTGGTTCCGCCAGCCGAAAGAAAACACACTGCTATTGTGTGCATTATCTGGAGAGGGCTTTTATTGAATGCGGTAAGTGTAAATATGAGAACAGTAATAAAACAAGTTAGGCTTAATTACTATCCTCAAATCATGCCCGCAGCTTTTCTTAATTAGTACTTTTACCAACAAAGAATTATGATATGGGTGGAAATATAGAACAATTATAATTCTGTGGATTATCCCTATAAACCCCTTGGAATGAAAATTGTTGAAATGTATCCTGTGTTAATATGACCACAACCTGTTCAATTTTGCGCCTGAAATGAGCATTTGCCTTATTAATAAAAACAAATGAGTACCTAGAACATAACACAGTATAGCATGCCCTAAACTAAAACTTTAACTTAACAGACCCCAGATCAGTAGAGTCATATTCAGCTTGTACCTGTGAGCACCACATGGTCCTTGCTTCTGGCCTCCATTGGGTTGAGTAGGAGTCCAGACTGAGCACCTCAACAAAGTTCCATACTCCCCCATACATGCCCAGCCATACAAAAGCTGGGACTGTGGGAAGCTCACATGAGGGCTGAGAGCTATCAGTGACAGGAGTGATGGCAGGTAAGATGGTTTGTCTAATTTAAGGATTCCTTCCAGGGTGTCAAAGGGGCTAAACAGTGGTTTGTTTAATTGACTACTAAATAAGCAGTCCACTGGCACTCTTACATTTTATGACCGTTATTCTTCAAAAAGCCCTCTTATCAAGAAGCATAAACCATGTAAGCTCTATGTTCTTCGATGAAGAAGCCAATTGTGACCCGGAACAATTGTGTTTTTGTCTACTTTATAGTAAATAGTCTGCAAAATGGAAGAGTTGCAGTGAACCTCTTATTTATTTTTTACTTCTTTACTGCCTACTGTTGTCCTCTGTAGTTTTAGTTGTGCATGCTGGCAATACTTTGCTACTTCAAAAAAATCTTAGCGCTAGTTGAATCATTCTAGCTTATATATTTTGCTAAAATAGTTATGTATGTGCAAGGATATTCTTTTTGTTTATTTATATAGCGCCATCTTCTTCCATAACACACTACAAGGTAGAACATACAGTACAGAGACAGAGTTAATAAATCAAATAATGTGAGAAGAGGAGACAAAGGAAGGAAAGAGATCCCTGCCCTTGTTAACTTACAGTCTAAAGCATTGGGGGGGGGGGAGGCAAAGGGGGAGGGATCATATATCATAGAGTTTGAATTTGACGGCATGTGCCCTGTGAAGGTTATAGGAGTTGCTTAAACCAGGTTATATGCTTGTCTGATGAGGTGGGTTTGAGGGCACTTTTAAAGGCTTGGAGAATTGCAGAGTGATGGATTGGATAGGCAGTGCATTCCAGAGCCGTGGAGAGGCACTGAGAAGTCTTTAGAGCAGGAGTGTGAGGAGGTGACTAAGAGGGAGGACAGGGAAAATAGCAGGGTGGAGCAGAGGTTGTGCCTGGGTTGGGATTGCAGGATTAGATATGAAATGTAGAATAGGGGGTTTGGTAGCTTAGTTTTAGAAGTGTAAACTGAACTCTCTGAGCTACAGGTAACCCGTGGAGGGATTGACAGAGGGAAGCAGCACTGGAGAAGCGAGAGGAGAGGTGGATGAGGCAGAGTTCAGAATAGTCAAAAAATGCAAATATAAAACACAGAGCACACAATAACATAAAAATTGCAATTATCCCTTAGTGAAGCATAAATAAACGAATCAAAAAAAGTCCAAAACGTAAAATAGTCGTAGGTATCCCACGGTGCATGCACTTCACATGAAAAACGTGCAAAAACCTCCACCAAATGTGCAAACTCTTACCGACTCCTCATGTATGTGGATGTGTATCATGGATGTGGGAATACTTAACCAAAAAGAGTTTGATTATCTGAACCCCGTAACTCCTAAAATTCCCACTCTATATATTCTACCCAAAATTCATAAGAGCCTGACGAGACCCCCAGGCCGGCCCATCGTAAGCGGGGTTGGGTCTATCACGTGCCGATTGGGCGAGTATATTGATAATTTTCTGCAAAAAATAGTAGTGTCCCTTCCTGCTTATTTGAAAGACTCCTCACAGGTTTTGGACATTTGCAATAATATAGAGGTGAGTGAAGAGTCACTTTTGATAACTGCAGACGTGACTTCCTTGTACACTGTGATACCCCACGATAAGGGGGTTGCAGCAGTACACCACTATTTAATTTCCAAAGCCTCCTTACCTAATGAACAGGTTGAGTTTCTAATTAAGTGCCTCATTTTCGCTTTGGAACGGAATTACTTCTGGTTTGATAGCAACTTCTATCTCCAGAAGAAGGGAGTTGCCATGGGCGCAAAATTTGCGCCCAGTATGGCCAACCTTTATGTTGGCTGGTGGGAGGAGCAATTTATTTACCATCAGACTCCACCCCAATTGCGATGTTGGCATCGTTACATCGATGATGTCCTCTTTATTTGGGAGGGCCCCTTGGAAGATGTGAATACTTTTTGTCTTGAAATCAACCGTAATTCATTTAATCTTGAATTCACAGCAGACATTAGCTCTGTAGCAGTTAACTTTTTGGATTTAGTCATCAAAAAGGAAGCCCATAAGCTTGTTACCTTGACTCATTTTAAAAGTACTGACCGGAATGGGTATGTACCTTTTGGAAGTTGTCATCATCCCAATTGGTTACAAGCAATACCCAGGGGTCAATTTACCCGGTTAAGACGTAACTGCACATCTCTGGAAGATTACGATATACAGTCAGCAATGCTTATGCGGCGGTTCATAGATAAAGGGTACAATAAGCAACTAATTAGTGAACAGAGAGAAATGATCCGTAGTCGCCCTAGATCCTCCTTTTTTAATCAGACCAAGATTGATATGGTAGGAGCGGGAGCAAAGATAGGCAGTGAAGTCCCCTTTGTCACCGGGTATAATACTCAATATAAAGAGGTACGAACCTTACTGAGTAAGCACTGGCACATCCTAAAAGCTGACACTATATTGGGCCCAGCCTTACCTGAGCGACCGAGAGTGATCTATAGAAAAGCCCCTAACTTGAGGGACCGTTTGGTGAAGAGTTATGTGGATCCCCCACAGATTAGATCAGTGGGGAAAAATCTACCTGTTGGCTTCTATAGATGTGGGGCCTGTGCGGGCTGTAAGTGCTGTATTACACTGGAGAAACCTAAAACTTTTTTTCAAAATTTTAAGACTGGAAGAATCTTTACCATTTCCAGATTTATTTCGTGTTGGTCCAAGGGAGTAATCTATCTAATCTGGTGCCCTTGTAAACTACTATATGTAGGGCGTACCAGTCGTGAGCTCAGGATTCGCATTCGTGAGCACATATACAATGTGAAGCGAGGTTATGAATCTCACAGTCTTTCGGCACATTTTAAAAAACATCATAATTGTGATCCTACTGTTATGTCATTTATGGGGATTGACTGTGCTGAACCGGGCTGGCGGGGGTCGGATGTAGTTAATGATATCTCCAAAAAAGAGGGTTGGTGGATTTTCACCTTGGATACTTTACACCCCGCTGGCCTAAATATTGATTTTGATTTAAATTGTTTTATTGCATCCTGATTTTTATTAATTTTATTTGGTACGTAAGGTGGGTGCCAAGGTATATGTGTGATATAGATTATGATTATTTTTATAACCTTGTTTGTAACCAGTATTGCTGTTACTCTCTGGCGCTGGAATCAGATGTTCACCCACTAAATTCCCTTTTTTTTAATGTCATTTTTATCTAAAAGGTTTTTTTATATATATCTGTATTGAGCCTATTCTGTACACAATATCTAGTCCTTTTATATTTTTATTAGCCCCTTGTCATTTTTAATTCTGTCCCGGTCGGAATATCATTGCATTTCAATGGGATGGTAATGTTAGTGCTATAGGCCGATCAGGCTTATGACACTTAAGTCTTACATGTGGTTGAACTCATATGTAATACCCTAAGGACTTAAGAGTTCGTCCGCTGTTAATAATATGCCTATTTATATAATTTTTTTAATGCAGCTTAAATTTCCATCACCTTAATCCTTTTGGCCCTGTGTGCTAGCCCTATGCGCGCTGCTTGGATGTATGTGTGTTGATGGCTATGACGGCTCGATCTGGGATCGCGCTGGCGGCCCTTGGTGGCAAGCATCGATATTGGGATCGGCCGTTGGGGTCGTGTTGCCATGTTAAGGAAGGCACCCATAGCGTTGCTGGTATGTGAGCATTGCGACAGCCCTTAATTGGTTAACGCTGGAGGATTTCTGTGAGCGTGCTGTCACGCTGTGATACACTGACAGCTTCTAGTTGGCCAGCGCGTAGGTGTTTGCTGCAAGGCTCCTGCGAGCTTGTCAATATGTTGCTAGGTGATGGACTATGCTGCTCCCCCATTGGTGGGTTATCTATTGGCTGTTGACTACACGTGCTAGGTCACGTGTGCACGAAGGCGCAGGTCCTAGATGAATACTGCGCTTCCAGCTGACGGAACTGCCTCTGCTTGATTACAAGGTATTGATGTTAAAAGAATTAATTAGTTTTCTCCATACTTTTGTAGGTTTTGTCAGGTTATTGCCTGCTTGCTTTTGGCTGTTACTACTGCATTTAATTTTGCTACAACTCGATCATAAAGTAATAGGACCTTGATCACGTGATCGGATATTTTCTGTACTTATTCCCCACCGCTCTGCCGCGCCACCAGCCTAGTTAAAGTTGCCTCACGGCAACGAAACGCGTCGGCGGTGGCGAGCGGTGGATCCAGGATCGTCTTTTATGAGCTCCATTTTATCTTTGGAATTTTACTGCCAGGCATTTGGGACGCATTGGGAGACCGTTTGATTCCGGCGCCGGTGAGACCGTTACCATGTTTAATGCCTTTTTATACTCTTTTACCATGTGAGTGTATTTCTTGTGATTATAATAAAGGAGAAAAATTTTTTTTAGCAGTACTATACTATATTTCTCCTTCCCTTTTTTTACATCCATGAAATGAACTGTTACCATCTGTGAATATCACTGAGAATTGGTGTCCTTTTATACACGAATTGGAGTTATTATTGGAAGTTTGAGCATTTACCCACATTGAAGTTCATAAGGGGTAACAACGTTGATTATCAATATTTGAAGGCTCTTTTTTGCTGAGGAGTCGGTAAGAGTTTGCACATTTGGTGGAGGTTTTTGCACGTTTTTCATGTGAAGTGCATGCACCGTGGGATACCTACGACTATTTTACGTTTTGGACTTTTTTTGATTCGTTTATTTATGCTTCACTAAGGGATAATTGCAATTTTTATGTTATTGTGTGCTCTGTGTTTTATATTTGCATTTTTTGACTATTTTTGGGCCTTTTTTGAGATAAGGACTTACACACGTTGAGCACTTTATGTTTGGTTTTTTTTCTAGGTTAATTATTTCAGCGCGGTTCTAGGTCTTTGATTTATCATTGACATCAATTTCAGAGTTCAGAATAGATCAGAGGGTTGCCAGTCTGTTAGTAAACTGCCAAGGAGGGTGTTGCAGTAATCAAGTCAGAATATGACCAGGGCATGCACTAGCATTTTAGTAGTATCACAGGGAGAAAGGGATGGATGCAGGAGATGTTTTTAAGTTGGAGGCGACAGGAAAGGGCTAGAGAGTGAATGAGAGAGTCCAAAATGTCAATCTTCTGTTTCAGTTACTGTAGGGTTATTTACAGAGAATGTTGTATGTTGGTGGGGAAATGACCAGATCTGTTTTGTCTAAGTTTAGTTTAAAGGAGCGAGATAGCATACGGGATGGCTGATAGACAGTCAGGAAGGCAAGAGAAGAGGGAAGAGATATTTGGGCTACAGTGGTTGATCTGAGTGTCATCTGCTTAGAAGTGATATTGTAAGACCGTTGAGGTTCTTCTAGAACAGAGCACACCAACAGATGATGGGGAGAGGAAATTGTATTTGAGTAAGATACACTAAATGTGCGATCAGAGAGATAAGAAGAGAGCCAACAGAATGCGGGAACTTGAAGTCCAAGAGAAGAAAGAATATTGAGAAGCAGAGTATGGTTGACAGTGTCAAAGCAGAGGATAGGGTGAGAAGAAAGAAAATGGAGCCTTTGGATATGGCAGTTAATAGATCATCATTGAGGTCAGTTTCCGTGGATCGACTGGAAAGGAAACCAGACTGCAGAGGATCTAATAGAGCGTTTGTAGACAGATTTGTTTGACAGTTTGTGCCAGGTCTGCTGTTTAAGAAGTTTTGATGAGAAAGGAAGCAGCGAGATAGGGCTTTAAATGAGCAGGGAAGAGGGGTCCAGAGAGGTTTTTTATATAAGTGGCATTATACCACCATGCTTATACCCCAGGGGAAAAGTACCAGTGGAGATGGAGAGGTTGAATAGAGATGCTAAGGCTGGAATGACAGATGAAGACAGTTGAGGGATAAGGTGGGATGGAATGGGATCAAGGGAGCAGGTGGGCCTTAGAGACAAGAGAGGAGAGTCCTTGTACAGCTAATGGAAATTAGTTAAATTGGACCGACACCCAATTACCCGTATTCAAACAGGGTCGAGGG
This sequence comes from Gastrophryne carolinensis, assembly GCA_027917425.1. Classification (NCBI taxonomy): domain Eukaryota; kingdom Metazoa; phylum Chordata; class Amphibia; order Anura; family Microhylidae; genus Gastrophryne; species Gastrophryne carolinensis. Next base: position 237,372,183 of record CM051238.1, on the reverse strand, counting down.
GGCATCCAGAATCCTGGAGCTCCCCCAGAGCTTCACTCCGCCAGAACCCTGGTAAGTCTTACCTGTCACTCAATCCTTGGCTGGAAAAGCAACCCCCACGATTTGATGCTGGCAGTGGTTGCTTTCATTGTCAGGAACCAAGGTCATGACCCTGACCCACGGTACCCCATCGCAGGACTGGATTTGCGACCAACAATCGATGGACAGGTAAGAATTACAGGCATTTTGTGGGGTGATGCGTGGGGAGGCTGAAGCATTCTGGATGCCCCAACCCTGTTAGGATGCAGCCAGTAGCGGACCAACATCTGTTAGCGGGGAGAACGGGTGTTGATCCTCTTTAAGGAGTGGGGCAGGGGGAAATTGGGAAGAGAGAGGTATTCTGAGAGGTGAAGCCTCTTTTTAATACCTCTTTTTAATCAGTGCCATGGCCTATTTGTCTGTCTCTTTTTTCCTAGCATAAAGTGTTCCTTAGCAGTGAGAAATGATTTATTGACAAACCCCATCTTATTTTTAATCCTGAGCTGCAGATTTGTAATTGAGCCTTATTTAGACAATTGATATTTTGTTCTCGCTAACCACTCCCTGTGTTATCAAGATAAATATGGACGCTAAACTTTCAGGCAATATCATGTACTGACTGGCTGTCAGTGCATGCTGTGAGGCTCTGCTACATCATTTCACCGTGGTCCCTGCTGAGCAAGAGCCACAAAAATAGAGAGGAGTATATTATTTGTTTACTCTTCATAAGGCAACATTATGGACTTTATTCATGATTTGCGGCGTTTAGCATCTTTCTGGTTGCTATAGTGCCGGCATTTTTGTCCTTTTTGTGGACTACGATGGTGCTAGAAGTTACTAATTTGCTGTGATTGTTGCGCTAGGTATTGGATGACCTGTGTCAGGGCCTGTTGGACTCGACTGCCCATTATCCCAGCGCCAGTAAGTGCCACCTAACGCCATTTTTGCTGTGATTTCTAAGCTCTGAAATTTGGACAATGTCCGCTTTGATGAAACCAAGAATACTTTGCCTAATGGGATTTCATTCACACATGCATGCTGGCCTACTATTAAAATTGTCTCTCTGATACATAACATTGAATTCAAACTGAGAACAGTTATCAATGACAGTGACATCTGACAAAGCAATTCTTTGCATATCAAGTGTGCTAATTATATTCAAACTGACAGCAGCAGTTTAACCCATGCACCAGAAGGAGCTTAATTTTATAAGATCAGTGATCCACATTTACATTTAGAGGCCATGCTGGCTCAATGTACATTTTAAGAGCCCAATTAATTTTAACATTTTAACCGTAAAACAGGCTAACCTTTTACACAATGCAACATTTACTGTGTTGGTATACATTTGATATTGTTTGCTTATGGCGCAGGAACGAAAGACTTCCAGGCATAGTATTCTACATTCGACATTCTAGAAGTCATGCTATTTGGTGAAGCAAGATTAACTTTTGGTGCAATTCTTAGTGTAAACTAAAACTTAGAGCCTTATTTATACATGGTTTAGTGTCATTTTGCAGGCATACGTATCGGCTTCGGGGGGACTCATCTTTTTATAATTCGACGTTGCTCCAAAATGATGCTGCAAAGTCTCAATACCCAGTGTTAAATAATCAGCTTGGATTGGTGTACTAGTTATTGGCCAGCCTGTGTCAGCTCCTGTTGGACCCTTATGCAAATGATAACGGCACCAGTAGGGAACCACTCTGTACCTCCAACTATTACACACTGCAAACCATATTTAATAATTTTTGGCACGCTGAAAAGATTGGCGCTATATGTAAGAGGCGCTGGTCAGCTTTTCTTCATTACAGTTACAAGATGTCTTTGCTGTGAACAAACTTTACTGTGCAGAAAAAGTTATATATAATACACCGCGCTAGTATTAAAAACTTTTTAAAGAACTATGGCTGTCTTAAAATAGCATAACAGATTTAGTCCGCTTCAACGTGCCAAAGAACTCTTTATCCAAAGAAAAGTCCACAAGAAGCAAATATATCAATAAAGGCACAGAGCAGTGGTATTTTTCAAAACTTTGTAAGCTTTTCTTTTGAGTGTCCCAAAGTGCATGCACATCCACTGAAATAACTTATAACACGCGTGCCCGCCACCTAATGGGTATCAGCTTACCAAATACAAGCATTAAATGAGCCTTAAGCAGAGTCAATCAATTACGGATTAATCACAACTTTCATCATCCAATACTTCCTTATGGCAATGACACATACAGGCATAGGATGAGCCTTAGGCAGAATCAATCAGTTGTAGATCAATCACACCTTTTATCCTCCAATACTTCTTTATGGCAATGACTCCAATGAAGGTATGGTATATATTTCCAATATATAAAATGAAAGTGCACAAAGAAAAGAAAACCTAGTGCAACTCTGTCTTAACTTTAGAAAATTTTAATAGACTAAAATGCACTCACAATTTCCAAGTTGTTCACAGGCTTGTAACATAACACAGCACCGGGCAATCCTTTTTTCACCTCCTCCACTGCAGCCGCACAGGGGGATATCCAGATTGCGCGCTGCTGGTGTAGTAGTTTAAAAAGACCGCTATCCTCCTGCCTAACGCGTTTTGTTGCTTGGTAGCAACTTTCTCAAAGGCTGGTCGGCGCGGTCTGCGGTTTCAATATATAAAAACTAAGGAGCCCATCCCAATGTACTAATTACCTAATTAGAGGCCAATGCGCAGCGCATATTGCTACCCGTCGCGCTCGTTGTCAAGGGGCGGGTTTAGGGGCCAGGCACGGCCCAAGTTATTATCCATCCTGTTGGTTGTCAAGGGGCGGGTTTAAAGAGTGAAGCGGAAGACACCTCTCAATATATTGGGAGGATAAAGTGCGAGCGATCTTAACTTGTTCCACTCGTCTATTTTCGTGCTTTTCCGCTTGGTCACGTGATCTTCACAGCGGAAAATAAAACCTCCTTCGGAGATGTTCATCTACTATCGGCTAGCTCCGCCGCTGCCACATTCATTGCAGGAAACAACACCACTCGGTCATTTCCATGACCACTCAGCTACTACTTAAATTTCTATAAGACATAGCGCCCTCAAGTGGTCTCTGTCAAAAATAGCAGTCAAAGGAATGTATAAGGAAAAAAAAAATTCCCTTATAATAGACTTTATCAATGACAATTTTCATTGTTTTTATAAAAAAAAAATTACCTATTTAAGAGAAAGTTTATAAAAAATATAAAAAGAACAGAACTATTGTTTCTTTAAAATCTTACAACGCTACACCATACTCTGCAGTGGACAAATATTTTTGATTTAATTAGTCAACTGCACAAAAAGTTTTTAATAATTTAAAAAGACCAATGTGGGATTGGTGAATAAAAGATTACCGTGCATACACATAAAATTCAAATTGGACACAATAAGAAGGTAAGATAACACCCTTCTCTAAGAAATAGAAAACAAACACATATAGTTATGCTAAAGGATAAAAGGGCCAATGGATCAATAGAGTCATGCATTATCAATGAAACAATTTAGATCGAATTCAATATTCAATCCCACCGATGCAAGGGTATTTAGTTAGAAAATCCATCTACCTTCATGTTTTGAGATCTCACGAACTAGATTTGATCCTCGCCAGTGTCGTTCAATATGATCGATCCCTGTAAAAGACATGAACTTCGGATCGCTGGCATGTGCCCGCTTAAAGTGTGCAGACAAACTGTGGGTTTCCACACTCTTTTTTATGTTTTATATATATATATATATATATATATATATATATATATATATATATATTCTCTAATCCGCGTCCTAAGTTCACGTATTGTACGGCCAACATAAAAAAGTTTACATGGGCATCATATCAAGTAGACTACACACTGTGTGTGGCAGGATATGAAACTGTCAATTCTATAGGATTTACCCATGTCTGTCACAGTAAAATCTTTCTTTGGTTTTCCACTGGAGCACACGTTCTACATCCCATACATGTTCCACATTTATAAAAACCCTTTAAAGAATTATTGATTAAAGTGACTTTTCTCGGAGGGTCTACATAACTTTTAGTTAATAGATCCCTTAGATTTGGGGCCTTTCTATAGATCACCCGTGGGTTATTAGGTAGGATGGGGCCAAGAGTGATGTCTCATTGTTTCATTGATAATGCATGACTCTATCGATCCATTGGCCCTTTTATCCTTTAGCATAACTATATGTGTTTGTTTTCTATTTCTTAGAGAAGGGTGTTATCTTACCTTCTTATTGTGTCCAATTTGAATTTTATGTGTATGCACGGTAATCTTTTATTCACCAATCCCACATTGGTCTTTTTAAATTATTATTTAAATTATTAAAAACTTTTTGTGCAGTTGACTAATTAAATCAAAAACAATCCACTGCAGAGTATGGTGTAACATTGTAAGATTTTAAAGAAACAATAGTTCTGTTCTTTTTATATTTTTTATAAACTTTCTCTTAAATAGGTAATTTTTTTTTTGAAAAGCAATGAAAATTGTCATTGATAAAGTCTATTATAAGAGAATTTTTTTTTTCCTTATACATTCCTTTGACTGCTATTTTTGACAGAGACCACTTGAGGGCGCTATGTCTAATAAAAATTTAAGTAGTAGCTGAGTGGTCATGGAAATGGCCGAGGGGTGTTGTTTCCTGCAATGAATGTGGCAGCGGCAGAGCTAGCCAATAGTAGATGAACATCTCCGAAGGAGGTTTTATTTTCCGCTGTGAAGATCACGTGACCAAGCGGAAAAGCACGAAAATAGACGAGTGGAACAAGTTAAGATCGCTCGCACTTTATCCTCCCAATATATTGAGAGATGTCTTCCGCTTCACTCTTTAAACCCGCCCCTTGACAACCAACAGGACGGATAATAACTTGGGCCGTGCCTGGCCCCTAAACCCGCCCCTTGACAACGAGCGCGACGGGTAGCAATATGCGCTGCGCATTGGCGTCTAATTAGGTAATTAGTACATTGGGATGGGCTCCTTAGTTTTTATATATTGAGACCGCAGACCGCGCCGACCAGCCTTTGAGAAAGTTGCTACCAAGCAACAAAACGCGTTAGACGGGAGGATATCGGTCTTTTTAAACGACTACACTAGCAGCGCGCGATCTGGATATCCCCCTGTGCGGCTGCAGTTTAGGAGGTGAAAAAAGGATTGCCCGGTGCTGTGTTATGTTACAAGCCTGTGAACAACTTGTAAATTGTGAGTGCATTTTAGTCTATTAAAATTTTCTAAAGTTAAGACAGAGTTGCACTAGGTTTTCTTTTCTTTGTGCACTTTCATTTTATATATTGGAAATATATACCATACCTTCATTGGAGTCATTGCCATAAAGAAGTATTGGAGGATAAAAGGTGTGACTGATCTACAACTGATTGATTCTGCCTAAGGCTCATCCTATGCCTGTATGTGTCGTTGCCATAAGGAAGTATTGGATGATGAAAGTTGTGATTAATCCATAATTGATTGACTCTGCTTAAGGCTCATCTTATGCTTGTATTTGGTAAGCTGATAGCCATTAGGTGGCGGGCACGCGTGTTATAAGTTATTTCAGTGGATGTGCATGCACTTTGGGACACTCAAAAGAAAAGCTTACACAGTTTTGAAAAATACCACTGCTCTGTGCCTTTATTTATATATAAACTTTACTGTGTGTTGCAGCAGCATTTTGATTGTTGTGTTCCAAAGTACACATTAAGCCTGATATAGAGCCTGATGGTGAATGTTCATTTTTTTGGGGAACTGAACTCGGTAACCTTGTATTATTCAGAGCCGGATTTGCTCTGCATACGCACATGGGCTGCCACGTCCTCTTTTTATGTGTGTTGGGCTTAAAATCATACCTTTCATCAATGAAAGGCTGCAAAGAACAAAATGAATGACAATGTTAATTCGGGTCCTTCCCTGTTTTGGTCAACTTTAAGTACACATGCATGTCACTGCCCCTTTAAAGACTTTTCTGTTACAGTCCAAACAGCTGAGGTATATCCATGCTAATGTCTGCCTAGGCAGCCTAAGCCAGTTCTCCCATCCAACAGTACTGGTGGATTGCAAGCGCAGACGCAATTAGGCCAAATGGTGCGCCTAGTTCTTACCTCCCCTACTACTGTTGGATAGTGCTCGCTGACACCACTCAGCAAAAGTCAAATCAAGAAAGCACATAGGCACCCCAGTGTCACATACAAACCATGCCAGAGTGGTACATGTGACAGTGGCAAAACACTATTGTGGGACTGTAACATCTGAATACAGGGCCTCCACCATTACTGTATGTTGCGGCCACTCTGATTTTAAAGTGGCACACATATGTAGGAAAATGTAATTAATTGTTGACTTACCCTCATGATGTCCTCCTGCTGCTCCCAGGGTGTACATGGTGGGGGCCATGTTGGTCCTTTTGTTATTGTCTGTGTGACGCATCCCTGCCCCGAGGCACCCCAGCAGGCCCCGGACGCGTGCATGCGTCCATATGCCCATGTAGCCTATAGGTTGAAGGAGCTTGTCCTGGCCTGTTAAATAAACACAATTGAGGTCCAAAAACATCATGTATAAAAGTACACAGCTGACCTTCATGACAGTGCTTACTTAGGAGATCACTGTGCCACACTGCAGCCGCCAGAGCCCGGAACACAGGCATGGCCGAGCAAGTCGCATACCCAGGCCCCTCTGCTTGCCCTGCTGATGCAGAGGGGGTAACACAATCAGGGCTCCTGGCGCAGCCCCCCACGGTACAACCTATGGTTGGGTCACCCAATCACCAATGCAAGTTCTGTACAAATAATTTTGTGTTCTTTCAATATAAGGTTATTTACAATGACCAGTGATAAGCAACAGCCAAGTCTTCTAGTGGTGATAGATAATAGGGTTGATTCAGCACCATATCTTTTATACTCGCCTTTTTTTTTAGAGAAGACATTTCTTCTTGTGATATTTTTCCAATTCAGCAACATATGTAGCTATGAATTAAAAAAAAATGTGCAGAGCTAAATATAGTACTTAATTGCACTGAGGGTTAAAAGGTGTTTTCTCTAAAAAAAACTTAAGTAAAAAAAATACTCATGGTACTCCATCAACCCTAATGAGTTCTCCAATCTCCTCTGTCCCTTATAATCTGTGTATTCATGCTGCCCCAAACTCATTAGTTACACCGCCTGAAATGTACAGGAATTAAAGGTATTGTCCAGGCAGAAACAAATCTCTGTGGAGGTCTAAAGTTCTCCCATAGTTCCTCTGTGCAGCGCCAAAAGCTTCATACTTAACAATGGAGGGAAGCCAGTGATTCCATCGGCCAGCACCAGCGTCCTTGGAGCTTTTTTTATGATCCAAAGCAGGTTCAGCAGGCCTGGCTTATTACTCCTTGCAACACATGGAGTAGGGGTGTTAAAGGAGCCATATTGATGGAGGCCACCATGTCTGCCCAGCAATAGAAGATGGAATCCCTCATTCTCCCTAATTAAGTATGAAGATTCTGGCGCTGCATGGAGGAGCTGTGGGGGAAAAAGGGTCAGTATAGAATTGTAATGCTATATTATTGCCCGGACAGAAACTTTAGAGGGACATTCCAGGCAAATGATTAAATTAGCCTTTTTTTGCTCTTTCCATGCTGAATGTGAGAGGCTGCATCTTTTATTCAGTCTGCTTTATATTTCTTTATAAGACTTACTGAATTTCCCCCTTCTGCTGGACCTTTTCAGCAGCAGAGAATTACTTATCCATGCATTTTTTAGCATAAGTCACCTCCAAAGTGAATTCATTTGGGGGCTGAGAAAGAGGAGTCTGCAGGAGAATTATCAGGAAATGCAAAGTGCTGGTGAATGAAAGATGCCACCCTTGACAGCTAGCATGGGCCAAGCCAAAAACAGTTTTTTGAACCCTTTGCTTGAAATGTCCCTTTAGGTCACATATGCTCAAAATGTAGCCCTTGGACCCACCTGCTGTGTGGCTGGCGTGTAAAAGTAAATTAGTGAGTAAAGATAAATAGGGGCTCAGTATGGTTGAGAGGATGCAAGGAGAGCAAAATAAAAGGAACCCATTGCCAAGTCGAGGTGACAGTGGTTCTTGGAGGAACATGGTGACATTGAAAGGGCACTTCCTCCCCTTGGTGACATCTCTAGCATCATAACAAGATAAGACAGTTTTCTATATTTGATTGTATGTTTAGCATTGGTAGGCATTTCGATTGGTTGAGAATTGGGAATACAGTTACGATTTGGGATTGATGGGGGAATCTATATATTTAGAAAGGTTGTTTCCCACAATGTGGCATCTGGCTAGTAACTCTTCTAATTTCTGGCTAAAGTTATTTCTGATAAATTGAGTATTTGTTATGGGACTTCTCTGTATTCCCTAAAGAGTGTATATTTCACTAAAATCTGCCCCTTTGGTCACAATGGAGTCATAGGATACCTCAGCAATACCCAAAGGTGGAAGATAGTGGGACGCTTAAGGGAATGCCTTCTGGGGTATGTTTAAGTCAACAAAAGTGATAAAACTAATAAATACATGACTGTTTTTTTCTAAAGCAGTGAAGTGAGAGCTTAAATTATTTTTTCTGCAGAGTTTAATACCTCTATGAGATGTAAACTGAAAGTAATCAAGGATGGCTACATATGTAACTATGATTTAAAGTTATAGCCTTTTTAAACTCGACATGAACCTCAACCACTCCGCTTATTGTAGAGGAGTGCTACTTTAGGGTTTATTTTACTCAGCTAGACTTCAACACTCTAAAAGCAAACCAGTAAATTTATTGCTGTGCTCTTAAAGCAGCATTTGTTAAAGAGACACGTTTAATATGTTTGGCCATCAAGCTAAGCACTTTGTTATAGCGGTGTATACATCACAGGGATGACTAGCTAAGTGGTGTGTTTTGCGGACTTGCCAGTGCTTTCCTGAACGGCATACAAAACATCTGTACTCAAATAATTATGTGATGTTTCATTTCATTTCAGCTCCACTTTTTGCTAGACCTTCCTAATAATCGCCATAGATTATGTTCCATTTGGTGCCTTTTTCTACACACAGAATCTCATTTTGAATTTTCTTTTTACTGACTTTTTGCTTTTTTAGGCCTTTTTCAGTAGCCTTTTGGTTGGTGTGTCTTTGACAGTGCATAATATTTATAATATGGTATATATATGTGATAATTGTAGATATTTTTATAAAATATCACAAAAAGCACACCTTTAAAAGATTTTGCATTAAGTAAACGATATTTCTATGAAACATAATGCTCTGCAGCCAAATCTTCTGTCTTATCTGGTTGATATGCACCATTCTTAGGAAGGTTCATTATTCTCAAGTGTAATCTAAATACTTTTATGTACTCTATAGAACCATTAAACTGAGCTGATTTTTCCCTGCTGCTCAGGTTTGTAATAGCTGCAGGCATCTGTTTGAATGACAAGTTAATTGTAGACATTGTTTCAGCATGATACAGTTTGTTGAATCAACATTCTATGATTATACTTAAAATAAGTCTTAATTTAAAGTAAATATCCAGTTAGCTTCTAACTAGAATCAGAGCAATGCCAATGAATCACCAACTGCGAAAGGCATTTCTAAAATGGAACCAATGGGAAAAAGGACATTTAGGCTTATTTCATTCATATTGAAGCTAAGGCTTTTACTGTACGGCTTGTTGAAGAAGCAGACTTTTGCTTTAGCACATCCACATCAACAGATTAAAAGCTTGGTTGGAAACGAAAAAATATATTTCAGAATATTTAAGTCGAAATAAAGGGGAAGAAGGGACAAATGTATTTATAAAGAGCCAATGGCTTACTTTATGAAAATGATTCTTATAACTTACCAATAATATCACATAAGATGGTGTGTAACTCTTTTGCATTAGGAAATACAGCGTGTAAGTTGGGGAATTTCTTAAGAGATTTTAAGTCATTTGAACCGTATGTTTTCTAGAATGAATTTCTGATGTTTCTGTGCCTTTACTATCTGTAAAGCCATAATTGGGGATGGGCAAACCACCAAAGTTTGGGTTGGGAGAGTTCGGCCCTACTTTGAATAGATGTTTGGGTTCAGGGACCCGAACTTGCTCCTATTAAAATCAATGGGGACCCAAAATTTAGGGGTTGGCAGAGTGTGCAGCAGAAGCACGCTGCTGTGACTTACCGCTGTCCACAATCCACTCCTTCCAGCCAGCGGCGGCAGCAGCAGCAGCAACAGCAGCATTTGAGTCTGGCCCCAGACGGGGCTACAAAATTGAAATGCTGCTGCACTTCCACCGCAGATTTGCCACAGGTGACAGAAGAGGATTGGACAGAGATAAGTCACAGTAGCTTCCTGCTCCTGCAACCATAGGAGAAGCCGGTTGATGGGCTGTTCAGCAGCCCATCAATCAGCTTTTCTGTGTTTGGGCCTCATGCCGAACTCGAATATGGACTTCTGACTGAAGGCCATGTACCTGTTTGGGAACTGGAACTTCCAAAGTTCGGTAAGAGCCAGAAGTTTTCAGCTCGGGTTCACCCATCTCTAGCCATACTTTTTGGGGACAGTTGGATTTCAGTTTCACCAAGTCTCACCCCCCATACAGCCAGACGCATCTGCCCTAGTGCTGATGAGAGCCTAAAGCTCAAAACACGTGTCCACTAGTTGGATGTGTCTGGCTGTGTAAAATTTAAAGCTAATCCTTGGCATTGCACCCTTAGCGTTTCTAAGGGCCTTGGATGGCACAGAGACGTAAAGAGATGATTTGCATAGCTCCGCCTACTGCAAGGGTAGATGGGTAATGCTATCTGGGTACTGTGCAAATACTTTCCGTTCTAGGAAAGTCACTCTTTTCCTTTACCTAAGTAGAGGGTTTTTTGGTCTCTTTAGCCCCCCCATATTAAGCCTAACATGGGTCTCTCCACATACTGGCTGCGACTATAGCTTGATGTTGTATGTCTGTGTTAAAAACTTTAAGGTGCTACCCTGCTACATAAACGGGATATCCATAAACTATGGATATAAATTAAAAGCTAGAGTTCTATGTAGTGTTATGAAACTCATAAAAGAGAAATATTGTGGGTATTATATGCTTTTCCTAAAGAAGAATAAGTTCAGCTGTGTATTTTCATGCCCAGAGGTCAGCTACTGCTATTTCAGTTTTTATGGGGTTACAGAAATCAACGGTTCCGGGACTGTCCAGGCATATAGATAAAAACATTCACCTCTGATTCCCCTGCAGCAGCCCACGTAGTCTCCAGTGAGTTGAAACTTGACAAAGGGGGTTATTTAAAGTGGACCAACAGGATTTTCACTATCCTGGGTGTTGGTCCACTTCTGCGGGGCACCCCGATCGGGGCCCCGCTGTGTGAAACCCCCCAGAAAGCCCAACAAAAACTTACCTCACCACCAACGGACAAGCTGAGGCCGCCGCCTCTCGCGCGTCCCTCTTACAGGGAGCGCGCCCGCGCCGGCCATTCACAAACGGCCGGCGCGGGTGTGCGCCCCGCTAGAGGGAAGGTTTTGTGGGCGTAAGGTTTGTGGGCGTCCGGGGGGTTTCACACAGCGGGGCATCCCAGGCCGATCAGAGGTGGGTGTTGGTCCACTTTAAGAAGGGATAGCGGCAGGTAGTGCCACGTAGCAGCAGACAGCTTCTGGAGAATGCTGGGCGCAGTACACAATACCACATTTATAAAAGCGAATCTGGTGAGCGACTCTAACAGTGCCATGTAGCGTCACATGTATTATTACAGGAGGGCTCAGCTCTAGCTCTAGCTTCCAGAGTGCCAGGTATTACCTCTTTCGCTCAGTGTCGCTCTCTCATACATTTCAATGGCCGTTCATTTGCTTGTGTTTGACATTTTTTTTTATTGCTCAAATCATTGTGTGACCTCTCCTGGCTGCAAACAAACAACTTTTAGAAACGTTTTTTGACTTTTATATTTTTATGCAGAATTGTCATTACAGGTCTGGCACTAAAGTGTTAATGTCACAGTGTTAAAACAATGTCATTCCATGTGTTTTCTCTTTGTTACTGGTGTATATGTGTTCAAAAACAAAAAAACTTTAATCACACAGCTTCTGGCTCTCTATGCTATAGCGACCAGCTTTAGAGCGCCGACACTGTGTGTGTCTTTTTTGGATAAGTTTGGTGTCAAGCGCTGAGAGTCGGTCGCACTGAGCAGGCGCTACCTTTCGCTCGCTGCAACGCTGTACTGCTGTTACAGCGCCTGATACCCACTTACAGCGTCTACAAGCGGTCGATCTAAGCGCCGCTATACAGATGCTCATCTGCCGATACCGGGTGTTAGTAATGAATCAGCCTCCACGTCTGAGAATGTGTCCCATGGCATAAATGGTCACAGAAAACCTTCAAGAGTTTTTCTACCTTTTTTAAGGCAAATTGTCAAAAGAGTCCACAATATCTGGATCACACTGTTCTATTCATGTTCCAAGCATTGCCTCTGTACAATGTGGCAGGGGCATACCTAAGAAATGGAGGACCGGTACTCCTGTTAAGTTTCAGAGCTTCAGTGTCAGCAATGATTCTTGCCAGAGATAAAATATAAGTATTAGCATTTTTTGCTTTAATGCCCAGACAGGGACTTTAAAGAGGAACAAATCACAAGATTTTCACTATCCAGGATTTTGTTTCTTCTGCTCGAGGCATCCCAGTTTGGGATGCCCCACTGTTTGTATCCCAAAAACTCACCTTTTTCTTGTACCCATTGTGCATACGTGGACTGCTCAGTCAATCACTGGCTCTTTTTCCATTCAAAGCTCTGAACTATATGGAGCTCATGCGCTCATGTCCGCATCCCCGCTCCTCCCTAGCTGTGAGCACGCCTACGCTAGGATTCAGAAACGCCCAGCGAGGGAATGCAGCAGCCAAGATCCCCTGTGTTTCACACACTCTTATAAACTGTAGAGATAGGTGGTTACTATCATTTGCCTGCTCTTTCTGGTGATGAGTTGAATTTATTTTCATCACAGTGTTCTACCTCTCAGCTGATACATTTGTCACAAAATCCTGCTGCTGAGAATGGCTTTTACATTGTGATACATTGTAACAATTTTTTTTTATCAGCTAGACTAACTGTAACAGCCATTCTCAGCAGCAAAAGAATGTAACAAATGTATCTACCTATAGGCAGAGGACTGTCAGTAATATTCTCAACCCATCAGAAAGAAAAGGCAAATGATACGTGTCCTTTATGTCTGGCCAAGCTCATTTAATGTAGCTCAGCCCAAGCCACATCTGCCACATTATTTGGCTTTCCTCTTTAACATAAGAGAGACTTATTATGTGGGATGGACCATTAACCAGCCCATAGGCCAGATGTTGTGGATCTCCACAACATGGGAAGCAACTGGTGCTTCCGCAGTGCAATGGAGCTTCCTGTGTGGAGATCCACAAAGTAAAAATGATGATCCGATCATCATGTCAGTCTAAAATGTTGACGTGAAGACGTGTAAATTCTATATTGCAATTGTATTATGTAAAAGGTCTTCTTAGTTTTAAACATATCCATTATCATTCAAATGAAGAAGCATCTAGACTTTCAAAATCAACAGTTCCTCTTCATATCCTGGGTTTCAAATCATCTATATTGAAGCAAATCAAGCAAGATTTGGTTATACTTATGCTGCTCCTAATATTCTCTGACAACCTGTTTACTTGTGTATATTTGTATTGATAACTGACATTTCAATAACCCTGTCATATTATCTCCTCAGACTGTCTCGGAAAGGCATCCCAAATGTTCTCTATTTATGTGACTGAGAGCCAGGTGCAGGTGCTGGTTTTGTCATATGCCGTCAGTTCATGTTTATCGTGGCTGTATACAAATGTGTACTTATCTCTTAGCTAGTTACATTGTGATAGGTTTATCATAGGTTGACCTGCTTTTCCTTTTGTCAGCCAGCTTGTGTTTGTATGTAAATTAAGCTTTATGGGCTGGTTACAGTATATAGATACTGTACGGAATGTCTATAAGAAGTTGGAATCCCAAATACATATAGGAAGGTACAACTGCCAGTAACCCTATTCAAAGAAGGATAACATTACATGCATGAATCCTGAATAGAAAGTACACACAACAAATTGCATAGGCATATACATGCAATACTAAGGATATATATATATATATATATATATATATATATATATATATATCGTTTTCCAGAGTTTATTTTGCTACAAAAATTGTAATAAACTTTTGATGATTTTTCTAGATGACTTCAGAAACAAAAAATGATGCTTCCATATCTAGTGGATTTTGTGAATTTCTATGAAACCCTAGAGCATGTGATAAAACATCTGGTGTTTTATATAAAGTGTAATTGAAAAGGCTTCTTAGAAATCTGGCCTAATCAAGGCATCTTTCTTGCACAGTTTACATAGCAATCGCAATGAAACAAGACTGTTTGCCTAAATGCATGGAGCGCATTACCCCAAGCTGAATGAGCTTTCTTTATATTTTACATCTGCATTAAAAAGTTTCACTGAAAGCTTTTCAATTTCAGTTTACAGTTGTCTAATCTTAAAAAGTCTGGTATAGGGAAATACCTAGGATGCCATGACTTCTTCCCCAAGCAGCCACTTTCTGCCCCCCTCAGTATTTTTCTATTTGGCTATTTACTGGCCTGGCAAGGTGTACAGCCACCCAGGGAAAAATCACAGTGTGTACTTAAAGTTGGAAGTTCATGAGGATCTATCTGATCAGTCACATGGAGGCTGATTCATTACTAACGCCAGGTATTGGCAGATGAGCGTCTGTATAACGGTGCTTAGAGCGACCGTAAGTGGGTATCGGGTGCTTTAACATAGCGCCTCAGTTGCTGTAGTAACCTGACCCGCATTGATGAATGGGATGTATGTTGGGCGCTCTAACACCAGTACAGCGCTGCAGGGAGCAAAAGGTAGTGCCAGCGCAGTGCAACCAACTCTCAGCGACTCACATCATACTTACCATCAAAAAAGGACACACACAGAGTTTCGGCGTTCTAAATCTGGTCGCTATAGGATAGAGTGCCAGACGCTGTGTGATTAAAGTCTGTTTTTAAACACATATCCACCTGTAACAAAGCGAAAGCACATGGAATTACATTGTTTTAACACTGTGTCATTAACACTTTAGTGTCAGACCTGACAATTCTGCATAAAAATATAAAAAGTCAAAAAAGTTTCTAAAAGTGTTTGTTTGCAGCCGGGAGAGGTCACACAATGATTTGAGCAAAAAAAATGTCAAACACGCTGTTTAACCCTTTCGCTGCCAGCCTACCTGAAGTTTTCGTCACCCTTGGTGCCAGACCATTTTGCACTATTTTGCGCTCCCCATGTTCATATGTGTTTTTTGAAGGGATTTCCAGGGATTTCCCAGGAAAATGATATATTGTTTTTTTCAGCATAGTCTGGGCTTTAACATGAAATGTCTTGTTTGTCATTTTCTAAGTGTATTCTCAATATTCTTGGGTGAAATATGTGCAAAAAAATAAAAAAAAATCTATTTTTTACAAATTGTAGTGTTTTTTTTGTAATAAAAAATGTAAGTTTGTCAATAAAATCTTATTGCGTGTGAAACCCCAATTTCTCCCGGTTACAGCGGTACCACATATGTATAGGTAGACACCCTTTCCTGCCCAGGAGACTCCCCCAAACTGAAACAGCGCTTTAGGGGATTTTCAGAAAAAATACAACTGTGATATGCACTATGCGCACCTTGCAGTTTTTCCAGAAAAACAACCCTTTACATTTGAAATACCCCCAACAAACTATATATTCTCTGGAAGTACACACCTCAGGCTTTCTAGGTGTACCAGGCTTGTTGATGTGGTCACAGTTTTCTGGAAGTAATCCCTCAATGTATTCTTTGGTTGCAAAGAGTTTCCCTAAAAAAGGATAAAAAAGCAGAATCAAAGCCACATTTTCCTAAAAAAACTATTTACAAACAAGAAAAAACAAGTATAATCTGAAAAAGCAACATCCACCGAACAGAACAATATCCAACATGCATAGCTACTGTCAGGGGAAGAGTTGCCAAACACCCCAAAGTAAAGCGTGCGCATAACGGTAATTTTTCTTGAAAATTTAAGCTCTGCAGACAAAGTGCGCACCTTGCGATTTTTCAACCAAAACAACCCTTTACATTTGGAATATCCCCCATAAACCATATATTCCCTAAAAGTACACATGTTAAGCTTTCTAAGCGTACCCAGCTTGTTGTAGTGGGCTCATCTTTCTGGAATTAATCCCTCAAAGAATTCTTTGGTTGCACAAGGTTTCCCTAAAAAAATTATAAAAAAGCTGAATAAAAAACACCTTTTCCTAAAATATAAATATGCAAACCAGAAAAAACAAGCTAAGTCTGAAAGCGCAAGGTCCCCCGAACAGAACAATACCCAACATGCAGAGGTACTATTAACCCTTTTAATTGCCAGCCTACTTGAGATTTTGTCACCCTCTGTTGACAGGCCATTTTTCCCCATTTTGCGTCATGTTTTGCGACATTTTTGCTGGAATTTTCAGGAAAATTATATAAATATATTTTTTGGAGCAGAGTTTAGGCTTTAACATGAAATGTCTTGTTTGTAAATTTTATTCTGTTTTTTTACAATATTATTAAGTAAAAAAAAAAAAAATAAAATAAATTTTTTTTTTAGAAAATTGCCTCCTTTATTTTACATAAAAAAATGTATTTTATTAAAGAAAACCATATTGCATGTGAAAGCCCCATTTCTACAGATTAGAATGGTACCACATATTTATCGGTAGCCCCCCCATTCTTGCCCAGGAGACCCCCCTAACTGAAACAAGTAATTTTTAACATTTACAAAAAAAAATACAACTACGATCCACACTACAAAGGGTTAAATCGGGAAAAAAAATGACATAAGGTCCACCCTCCCAGGGGAGGGGGACCCCATTTTTTTTTGGATTTTTAAGGGTTAAAAAAAAACAACATGGGGTCCCCCTTACCCGAAGTAACCAGCCCGGGACCAGCTATGCAGGGCTTGTAGAAACAGGGCGTAGGGGCCAGCTTTTGTGGCCCCTGGCCCTGCAGGCTACGAAGCCCGCATAGCCCGTGGGCCCAGGCTCTTCTGCCCCCCCCTGGCCTTTGGGGAGGCAGGTAATGGGGGTGCCAAGGGTTAATGGCAAGTCACCAGCTAGTGCAGGTGACTTGCCATCCCCCCAGCCTTGTGAACTGGTATAGGGGTCATGGACCCCTTACTAGTTCACAAGCGGTTAAATGTAAAAAAAAAACACAGACACACAAAGAGAAAAAATATTTTATTATTATTTTTTTTTACTTACTTACCTCCCATCCATACTGGAGCACTCTGTCCCTCGCAATCACTGGCTTCTGCTCACTTGCTAGAAGCCTTTTATAGCTGCTGGATGACAGAAAACAAAGGGTTAATTAAAAAAAAAAACGACATAGGGTCCCCCCTCCCAGGGGGGGGGGGGACCCCATTTTTTTTTGGATTTTTAAGGGTTAAAAACCCTTAAAAATCCAAAAAAAAATTGACGTGGGGTCCCCCTTACCCGAAGTAACCAGCCCGGGACCAGCTATGCAGGGCTTGTAGGAACAGGGCGCAGGGGCCAGTTTTTGTGGCCCCTGGCCCTGCAGGCTACAAAGCCCGCATAGCCCGTGGGCCCGGGCTCTTCTGCCCCCCCCTGGCCTTTGGGGAGGCAGGTAATGGGGGTGCCGGGGGTTAATGGCAAGCCACCCGCTAGCGCAGGTGACTTGCCATCCCCCCAGCCTTGTGAACTGGTATAGGGGTCATGGACCCCTTACCAGTTCACAAGGGGTTAAAAGTAAAAAATAAAAACACAGACACATATTTAAAAAAAATGACATTTATTTTTTTTTTTTTACACTATACTCACCTCCAATCCTGGGTCCCACGTCGCTGTCCCGTGCCGCTCTCTCAGCGCCGGCATCTATCAGATGCCGATAGTGATCGGCGCAGGGCGGATGAGAGGAGGCTCCTCTCACCCGCTCTGCACCGATCACCACCGGCATCTGACAGATGCCGGTGCTCGGTGAGGGTATAGGAGGAGCGGGATGACGTCATCCCGCTCCTCCCACAAAAGGCGGGGCCGCCGCCTCCCATTAGAGGCGGCGGCCATCGCCGCCATTACGAGCGGTGAGGACCCGGAAGAGGGTCTTCACTGAAGCCTGCGGAGCCCAGGGGGGGGGGAATCGGACCCCCCCCCCCCTGGTGAAGAGAAGACGGCGGGCCGGGGATCGGGCGAGGAGGTGAGTCAGTGGCGCTTTTTTTTTTTTTTTTACTTCTGCTGAGCGCGGGGAAAACGGGGGGGGGTGGCCGGTTTCGGGCCCCCCCCTGAAGACGGAGGACGTCGGGGGGGCGATCGGATGCCCCCCCCAGGAAGAGGAGACCCCCAGCTTCTCGGGGATACCAAAGGTAAGTGTTTTATTTTTATTTATTTTTAACTGTTTGGGGTAAATGCCAAGCCCGTAGTTTCTACGGGCTTGGCACTTAAGTGGAGTGGAAGCAAGCACGTAGAAACTACGGGCTTGGCACTGAAAGGGTTAAACACAAGCAAATGAACACCCATTGAAATGTATTGGAGAGCGACACTGAGCGAAAGGTAATACCTGGCACTCTGGAAGCTAGAGCGTCGGCGCTATACGCTGAGCCGCCTGTAATAATACATCAGTCGCTACATGGCGCTGTTAGAGTCGCTCACCAGATTCGCTTTCATAAATGTGGTTTTGCTTACAGCGCCCGGTGTTCACCAGACGCTGCCTGCCACTACGAGGACTACCTGCCGCTATGCCTTCTTAAATAACCCCCATAGTTTCTGCCAACAGAACCTTTCCAGCAGAATGTTTGTTTCTAGATCTCCAGCTTTCTATCTTTAGGGCTGATTCAGCAACGTGATAATTTTTTTCTTAAGAAAAAACATTTTATAATGATTTTTCTCCTTAGCCCAATACATCACAATTTTTATCTGTGTAAATTTTTCAATAATTTGCACAGCACTCAGGAAAAATAGTCATCATACATTTTTTTTCTCACAAGTGAGAAGAATAAATTCTCCCGTTGCTGAATCAGCCCTATCAGTGCATAAACATTTCAGAATGGCAACTTATCATTACTAGTTAGTCCTGGGCTAATGCACATTACATTTATGGGAACTAATAATCAGTCTGATAAATACATACATTGGATTGAGTGATCATAGCTTCAGCATCCCTAACATATGGACTTTGAGCTACAGTAACATGAACTCACTGTCATGGCCCTGGTAATCCAGGTCTTTTCTATTATTACAACATACTGTTTTCTAGTTTAAGAGCCCATTCACAGATGGTGACACTGCTGTGGTTTGGCATTTACTACTGTCTCATCCAAGACGTGATCTACTGTTACCTGCTTCCCTGATTTAAGTTGAGCTGTTGAGGCATCCAAGTTTGCCACTTGCTGAAAATGTCAATGTCAAAATTGCAATTCTGTTCAGATCACTTTTAATTGCCCTGTTATTGATTAAATGAGTATTTCAGTCAATTCAAGACAAGTTTGAGGCAATAGAATAGCTTGTTTATAAGATTTTTTTTTTTCTACTGTTCTACTTTAACAGGGGAGCCTTGATGAACTGTTAGCGGCTTGTCTCTCAGCCTGACCTGAGTAAAGCTCTTTCATCCTGGGGGTCCTGGGTGAGCATGGACCTTGGGCAGAAGTGCTGTGTGGAACTGAGCTGAGTTTTTTGTCTTTTTGGACAGAGAAAAAAGAGAAATCGGTGTACCAGTTTAACAACAACAAACGCTTGCTAATTGAAAGTTGATTAATTTGTCTCTACCCAATAACACCTTGATTGCAAACATTAAAGAATCAATTATTACCACTTTCCAACTAAAAGAAAAAGAGAATCAGAGTGTACAATATCATAGCAGCGTTGTTTATGAAAAATAGCTTTTTCCTTTACTAGACGATGTTACATTGTAAACGTGGCGCTCCCTTTCAAGTGATTAATCAGCTGGGGTTAGACATTTATAAGTTACTTTGGGCATATGGAGTCGTTTTTAGCTTAGGTTTCCAGATTATAGCATTTCATGTGGCCTATACTTTTACAGAGAACTGTTTGAATTAACAGAAAAATTAGAATCTTATGACACAAAGATATACATGTATTTAAAGGAAAGTCAAAGAAAATGCCCATTCAAAGAAAATGCCCACTGTATTTTGGAATAACAAAGCATATTTTGATGCAGAAATCCATGTTTCCTGCTCAGCAAATCCTTAAAACCTTTTCTTTATTGTTCAAACATTAAAAGTATATATCCTCTTTGTGCATCAAGCCACCACAATGCATTTCAGAGGGCAAATTCCCCCCCTAAGCCATAAAATACAACACTCATTGGACCAAAATCGCCAGATCCAGCTTAAAGTGGAGCAAATCCCCAGCCGTGGGGCCCTGGAATCTAAAAGATTCCAGGCATGGCTGCTAACCTACGCACGGGGCATCCTATCACAGGACTCCCTGGCTGTGTGAAACCCCCAGGGGTTGCATTTCCCAGTAAACTCACATCTGCCAGTGGCTCCAGCAAAGCTGAAAAAACTGGCTGCAGCATCCCTGGCTTCACTGTAGCTGTGCGTGCCCACCATGCCCAGCTTATCTGAATGGCTCGGGGGGCATACACATGCCCAAACAGTGAGCTGTGGATGTGACCAGCCGGCTGGTGTATGTCAAGCGGCACCACTGAGACAGCCAAATGACAATGGCTTGGTTTTGGATGTGAAAGTCTTAAAGGAGCCAATTCTAATTCCAATCCTAATTGCCCTGCAAACGTGCACCTCCCAGGTTAGTTATAAAATGGTCTGAGCGGCTGCCACCCCTCCTTTTTCTTGGTTTTGGATGTGGAAAAAGCCATTTTTCTTTAAAAACTGGGCAACCGTTGAGCCAACAGCATCGCCCCGGATGCTTGGGTGGGGAGGGGGGGCCGGGGAATGAGCGAAGGACCCAGAAATTAGTTTCCGTCCACTTTAAATATACTGTTACCAATCTCAATGGCTTGGCTTCGGATGTGGAAAAAGCGGAGGACCCAAAAATGAGTTTCAACCCACTTTAAATATACTATTTCCGCCCATCGTGCGTGTGCTGCAATGCAATCAGAGACTGGAACTTTTAATGCAGGTCTATAATTTAGATGAAAAAAGGCCAAAAGGGAGATATAGGTGTTTGGGGACTTTATGGGTTTTGTAGCGTTTAGCTAGGTGTACTGTGAAAATGTCACCATGCAATTTTTGATATCCCATTTACTTTTAAGTTATGTACCCACACACCACTTTATTGGGAATGCCTGTATGCTTCCTCATTCATTCAGTTTACTATTGGCCACAATTGCTGCAGTGCAGTGTTATTATCCCATGCAGACACATGTCAGAATAAGGAAACACTTGGTTATTTGATTGTGACATGGTACGCACAAGATCAACAAAACTATCTCTGGGCTTCACATGTGCCCCACTTGCTCTTCTAATTTGGTGCAGGTCAAGACTAGAAGTACTGGACATTGGACAGAGGGTCTATCCTTCAAATATAGTCAAAAGGAAATCAACTGACATTACTGGGATCTTTTAAAACTTTTTTTTATTCATCCAAATTGGTTTCTTAGTAATTAGAGCTGATCGGTAAAATAGCCCTGCATTAATATTTGAAGGAAACACAGCATAATCTGTTTAATATAAGCCAAACACCATGGTATTTCATTGGTATTTAATTGGATGAAAGCTTACATAACTGGAGGAGTAAATATTTCCATTTTATAGGGGTGACAGAAAAGTATATAAAGTCAGTTGACTTAACTTTGATCACAGTGTGGAGCACTGCAACTGGGGGAGCTTCGTATTTTAGACCCTAGAAGCACTGTACTTACTCCAACCTCTCCATTAATAATATCAGTCAATATGCTCTATTCAACCGTTTGATTTAAAAAAAGTAAGCATCAGAAAGTTTGTATGACTGTTGCCCCGACTGACTCCAGATCATATCTTCTGCACGATACCTAAAATTGAGTTGTGTAGTAACTTTCTTGTTCTTTTGACAAAAACAATGAAAATCATCCGAAAAGATGAGAATAGTCTAGTGGTCTGATAAAAAGCTGGCACATCTGTATCAATAAAGACTTGGGTTGCGTCCAGGAAAAAGACTGACATTTACCATGTTCAGCTTGCTCGAAAAAGAGTCTTTTAACTGAGAATAAAATACAGGTACATCCCAACTCGATTACTTCCTACTTCAATTTTTTTTTTATTCAAAAATGATCTCTATGCACTTTAACAAGGTATATTTAAAAGAGAAGAACACCCTAAACCAGGGGTACTCAACCACTTCTTGTAAAGGTCCATTTAAAGTGGACCAACACCCAGGATTTTGACTATCCTGGGTCTTGGTCCACTTCGATGGGGCACCCCCGATCGGGCCCCGCTGTGTGAAACCCCCCCAAACACCAGGAAAACTCACCTCTCCCCGCTCCCAGCGCCGACGGACAAGCGATCTGACAGCCGCTTGTCCTTGGCTCCTCCGCCGCCGCCTCCCGCGCGTCCCTCTTGACGCGCACGCCCCCGCGCCGGCCATTCACAGACGGCCGGCGCGCACGCCTAGAGGGGCGCGAGGGAGGCGGCGGCGGCCGGCCCCCGCCGAAACTAAGGTAAGGGGGTTTGGGGGTTTTGGGGGGTTTTCACCCCGCGGGACATCCCGATCTCGGATGTCCCGCGGGGAGGGAGGTGATCGGCCCGGGAATCTTATAGATTCCCGGGCCGATCACCCGAGGGTGATGGTCCACTTTAATGGCATCCGGTGAGACTTGAAGGTCCGGCCGGAGGACTGTCGCGGGGGGGGGGGGGGGCGTGGATAGTGGATAGTTAGACATCAGCACACTGAGGGAGGGGCTGGAGGGCCAGATGGATGGGGCAGAGCTGGGGAGGACAGGAATAGATGTGGATGTAATGGATTGGGCTGAGCTGGGGGGGCGAGATGGTGGGACAGGAGTAGATGGGGCTGAGCTGGGGCAGGCGAAACTGTTTGGATGGGCCAAAGAGACAGAGAAACAAAGTTTGTGTGTACTTTGCATTGCCACTTCCCGTCCATGCAATATTTCATATTGCAATGCTAGGTGCCAGAGAGCCATGACACTGGCAAGGAGACTAAGCACTATATCGCCAAATCGGCAAACTGCAACACAGGAGCAACCAACTGCAGGGCTGTCAGGGCAGGGGTCTGGAAATCTTGCACCGAAGGTCCGCATTTGGCCCCCGGTCCGTCAATTGAGTATCACTGCCCTAAACGATCACTTAATATGCTTAGTATGTAAGTAAAAATATACAGACCAAATTGAAGAAGCTGTTCAAAGCTCTTCTGAGCAGGGTGTTAGTCCTCCTTTTTAATGCCACACGTGAATAGTGGCATGGGTTGTAAGACATCTTAACAATATATTAATACATTCTTATTATATTTAATTGAATTTGATGTAACTCATTTCGCATTTGGCTATAA
The DNA here is from genome assembly GCA_027917425.1 of Gastrophryne carolinensis. Taxonomy (NCBI): domain Eukaryota; kingdom Metazoa; phylum Chordata; class Amphibia; order Anura; family Microhylidae; genus Gastrophryne; species Gastrophryne carolinensis. The sequence continues at coordinate 237,348,704 of CM051238.1, read as the reverse complement.
AGCTAACTGCTTTTATACTAATTTATTGTGAAAAAATCTGGCCAAAAATGCAGTTCCCCTTAAGCTATACAATGCAATATTTTCTATAAACCATTCCCGCTGTTATAAATCCCATTAAATGACTAGCTGATAAATTGCGGGGTAGCGATGCAGTGAGACTAAGGTACTATATGCATTGCATATTTGGAGTGGCTGTACACCCACACATCTAACATGATTAGAACGCATGAGTAGCTGAATAACATCCCTGTATTTCACCGAGTCATGGAAAAGCAAATCTATAATATGAAAGACATTTGTATTCATCCATCTTCTTTGCACTGTGACCACGTGAGATAAGTTTGGCTTTTCAAATGAAGGCTTGATTGATTTTTGTATTACTGTATATATATTATTGTTTGTCAATGAACTGTAAGCACAATCAAATTAATTTTACATCTAATGGTTGAGGAATAATTCTTGGAATAACCAAGACCAAATTGTAGCAAAGTGTGTGGTGTTAAAGAAGATTATTGTGCAGTGGGAATCACTGAACTTAATGATTCATCAGCAATGTGTTACAAAGATATCCCCAATCTTTAAAAATCTTTTATTGAAAAATATCAACAAATCCAGCACACAAGGAGGACCTTAAAAGCTTATTGAGCAGTTATGGGGGGCAAATTTAATTTAAGCTGGTTTAAAGGAAAAGGAAAAAAGGAAACAATTGCTTGACTTACCTTAAAACGAATGCAAAACACTATGGGCCTAATTTAAGAAGAGTTAATACCATGTAGTATCAAGTAGTGTCAGGCGAACGCCGGGGGGCAATATGTGAAAACCATATATATGAAAGTTAAACTGGTGAGTGCCTCTAATAGCATCATGTAGTGTCACATGTATCACTAGCGCTCAGTGTAAAGCGCCGGCGCTGTATGTTCAGCAGCACCATGTAGCACCTGTCACTCAGTTGTGCTCTCTCATACAATTCAATGGTCTTTCATTTGTCTGTGTAGAAACAGAGTTTGGATCCACTTTTTCCTACTATTTTATCATATGATGATTGTGTTATCTCTCTTGGCCACCAACCAAAGACTGATATTGTAATATATTTAATTCTTTTTATATTTGTCAGCATTGTATGCGTTGATCTGCCATTGCAGTGTGTGTTACAGTGTAGAAACAATGTCATTCCATGTGTTCTCGCTCTGTTGCTGGTGTATATGTATTCAGAAACAGACATTCTTTCTACTGCGGACGACAATCGTCGCTAGAGCGCCCAATTTTATATCATTAGACACATTTAACTGGTGCTACCTATCGTTCGCAGCGTTGTTCTGCTGCTATATGTAGCGTCACCTTGGGCGGCTTTCCCTCAGGGCGCTACATATGCATAGATTTTTCTACAGCGCCCTCCAGACATGGCAATATGTAGTGCCAGTTTTAAATTAGCCTCCACATGAAACAAAAAGTAGTGATAATCATACTGTAGAAACTATAAAAGAGTCACAATGATTACTATTAAAATGTGTATAATGATAAATAGGCACTTATGACACGACATACAAACTCAGATCGCACACAGATGTGCATAGTCTGTTGATCTATCTTTAAATAATATTTAACAAATTGAATTCACTCTGTGCTGGGGAATTGAAATGTCCTCATGCTTCTATGATATCCCACTGTTGAGAGAACTGCCAAAATTTCCCTCACCTTCCCCACAAGTGTGATGTGTGGCTTTTCTTTCTCATAACCATTTTCTGGAAAATAGGCAATCGACAAATCAATATTGACCCCCCTACCCATTCTGGTATAAAAACAAAGTGTTTTAAATTTGTAAATCACTCACCAGCATGGCCTGAGGACCGCAAGAAGGTAACAG